>CM019063.1:54442880-55042880 GCA_009667805.1 Leptobrachium leishanense | reverse complement strand
GTGCCATTTGTGCAAAATAATTTCAATAAATTCGCCTTTTGGTTCAAATTTTCTCCAATTCATGTAGAACTCGTAATTTGGCATAGTATATTGAGCTTCTTGCTTGCAGAGCAGGATTTTGGCTTGATCAGGTGGTATTAATGGTTTTGCAGCAGCTTTTGCAGCTTGGTCAGCACGCCTGTTGCCTTTCGGGATTTCATCATGACCCTTTTGGTGGCCACGACAGTGCATAATACTGACTGCACTTGGTTTCCATACAGCTTCTAGGAGGGCTGCGATTTCCGCTGCATACTTGATTTGCTGCCCTGAGGAAGTAAGTAGGCCTCTCTCTTTGTAGAGTGCACCATGTGCATGGACAGTCATAAAGGCGTATTTGGAGTCAGTATAGATATTTACTCTTTTGCCTTCAGAGATTTCCAGAGCCCTGGTTAGGGCTGTTATTTCAGCCAGTTGTGCTGACTTATGGCCTGGTAAGGAATTTGCTTCGATAATTTCTTCTGCGGAGACTACTGTGTAGCCGGAGACTTTCTTCCCATCATTCATGTAACTGCTACCATCAGTGAACAACTGTAAATTATATTTGTCTAGGGGTACGTCTTTCAAATCTGGTCTGCTACTGAACACTTCTTCCATGACTTGGAGGCATTCATGACTTGGATCCTCTTTGCAGTCAGGCAGTAAAGTAGCAGGGTTCAGGGTAGCGATGAGGTCCAACTGAACCCGTGGATTCTCACACATCATAGCTTGGTACTTTGTCATCCGGCTATTGCTTAACCAGTAGCTTCCTTTCACATCGAGCAGGGCTTTGACAGCATGTGGTACCTTGACATGAAGAACTTGTCCAAGGGTCAGCTTGTCTGCTTCTGCTATCAGCATTGCGGTGGCTGCCACAGCTTTCAGGCATGGGGATAGGCCGCAGGCCACAGGGTCAAGTTGTTTAGATAGGTAGGCCACAGGCCTTGGCCATGAGCCAAAGTTCTGAATCAGCACTCCTGTAGCTGTTTGATTGTGTTCGTGCACGTACAGCTGGAAGGGCTTGCTGTGATCTGGCAGTCCCAGTGCTGGAGCTTCCATTACTAGAGTCTTTAATTTCAGGAAAGCTGCTGTTTGCTCTTCTTCCCAGAGGAAGGGGTCATGCTCTCCCCCCTTAGTGGCCTGGTGAAGGGGCTTAGCAATATCTGCGAAGTTGGGGATCCACAGGCGGCAGAAGCCTGCAGCTCCAAGGAATTCACGGACTTGTCTCCTTGTCTTTGGTTGGGGTATTCGGCATACTGCTTCTTTTCTTTCTGCCCCCAATGCACGCTTGGTACCTGTTAATTAAAAACCTAAATATTTTACACTCTGTTTGCATATTTGTGCTTTCTTTTTAGACACTCTGTAACCTGCTTGGCATAACAGATGTAGCAGGGCTTTTGTGTCGGAAAGATGGTCTTTTTCTGTGGGGGAAGCCAGTAATAAATCATCCACATATTGTAATAAAACAACTTTGTCTGGCTGAGCGTTGAAGGACAGGAGGTCCTGGCTGAGCGCGCATCCGAAAATCATGGGCGAGTTTTTGAAACATTGAGGGAGGCGTGTCCAGGTCATCTGATGGCGCGCTCCCGTGGTAGATTCCTCCCACTAAAATGGCTTGCCGGAGCCAGACGGATGCAAAAGAAAGAGTCTTTTAAATCAAGCACCATGTAATATTTTGTATCACCGGGAATTAATGCCAATAAATTGTATGGATTGGGAACCACAGGGTGTAGAGTTACTCTGGCTTCGTTGACGGCCCGTAAATCTTGGACTGGGCGGTACTCTTGTGTGCCCTCTTTCAGTACTGGCAACAGGGGTGTGTTCCATGGTGACACGCAGAATTTCAATATGCCGTGCTCTTTCAGTCTTTGCAAATGTGTCTGAATATTCTGTTTAGCTTTTTGTGGGATATGGTATTGTCTTAGAGCCACAGGCGTTGCACCAGGCTTTAAATCAACATACACCGGAGGGATATTTACAGCTAGTCTGGGCGGGTTCTCCTCCGCCCAGACTCCAGGAATTCCAAGGAGTAGTGTGTACGGGTCTGGGGCGGCCGGCAGAGTTGGTGCCGTGCGCCATTCTTCTTCTCTTGGCATAATTACTGCCATTTTTACAGGTTGGGTATGCTGGATGGCTGGGCTGTACTGCCGTGCAGAGCTGCCACTTTCAGGCAGGTCTAATCTAGCGTGACCCCCGGGAAGAAATGTAATTTGGGTTTACAATTTGCAAAGGATATCCCGCCCCGGGAGTTGGATGGGACATTCGGGCATATACAAAAATTCATGTTCCACATTATGCCCACCCACACTACATTTTCGAGAAGCAAGAAAAGGGTATTTAGCGGACACTCCCATCGCTCCCATAATATCAACCTCATTTCCCACTGGGGTGCAATTTGCTGTGTTACGACAGAATATTCGGCACCGGTGTCAACCATAAAAATTTCATCTTTATCTCCCACTCTCATAGTGACTGTGGGCTCGTGATTACCGAGCAGGATGGGCCCAGGTCCGTGTCAATATGTACCTTGCCCCTCAAATGACGTTCCCGCCAAACCCACAAACCCTGCACCGGCACCATCATTCCTCTCATATCTGCCGTTTGTTACCTGACCATTGGAGGCTTGACCTCCCGATTCCCCAACCTCCCCCTGCACCCCAAATTTAGCCAAAAATGCAGGACAATCATTTTTCCAGTGACCTTGGCACCAGGCGCACTGGTTGGGTCCCAGGGGTTCCCTAGGGGCTCCCCTACCTCTACCTCCCCGACCCCTTGCTCTCCCTCTCTCCTGGGCACCTCTTCCTCCAACATTTCCCATATAACCGACAACACCTGTGTGCCCTTTATGTCTCCTTATCTCCTCCCGCTTTTCTTCCAGATCCCGGTTATGAAACACTTTATTAGCAATTTCTTCCAATTCGCTAATACCTTTACCTAGAAACCCATCTATCCTCTGTATTTTATTCCGTATGTCCCTTTGTGACTGTCCCACAAAAGAAGAATTAATTAACCTCTGATTCTCCACCGCTTCAGGGTCAATAGGACTATACATCCTATATGCATCTAGTAATCTTTCTAAAAATGCACTTGGGGTTTCTTTAGAATCTTGCACAATATCCGCTATTTTCCCAATGTTTGTGGGTTTCTTCCCTCCCGCTTTAACACCCATTATTACCGCTGTACGGTACGTCTGCAGATGAGCAATGCCTATAGCAGTATTGTACGGCCATTTGGGATCTGTTTTGGGGTAGTGTTCCTCTGCCCACGCTTCTGGCTGGGCTCTGGCATCTTCTACGGCTTGGGCAAGTAGAATTTTCCGCGCGCTACTATTTATTCGGGCTCTTTCCTCAGTTGTAAACATTGTCAGTAAAAATTGCTGACAATCTGCCCATGTGGGGTTATGTGTAAGCATAACTGACTCTATCATACTGGCCACTGCCGCGGGATTATTGGAGTACAGTGGTGTGTGCGTTTTCCAATTAAATAAATCTGTTGTTGTGAACGGGACATACTGTATGTGTATTGTACTGGCCCAGGTGCTCCATTTTCCAGTAAGGGACCTGGCACCTCCCGCAAGGGCATTTGCATTTTACTTTTGCCGGGGTTGTGCTGATATGGTTCTCGGGGTTTATATATATTGTTCGCTGCACGAGTGGTGGCACCTTGATTTACATATCCACTCTCATCATCACTGTCCTCTGGGGTTACTAGTTTATATACGCTCCCATCGGGCATTTCAATCTTTCCTTGTGGGACCTCTCTGTCTCCTCCACCCGCTGCCCCCTGGTCTTCCTCCGCAATACCGCGTGCCGGAGCGAAGGGAGCCAGCCGGGAAGTAGCAGCTGCCTGCTCCCCCCTCTCCGCCCGCGCAACCGCGGCACTCAAAGCTTCTCTAGCTGCCCCATAACACGATGGATAGGCCGGGGGCAGGGAATCAATCTCCTCCAGCTGTTCTACCAACACCAGTTTCCCTTTTTCATCATTATCTTCTTTGTTTGGGGGTACCTGTTTCCTTGTTTTGTCCCGCCATCATTATAAAATGACTTTTATCTTTTACACAATACCTCCATATATCTATATATGGGTACTGTTCAGGATGTCCGCATTTCCCGGTTACTTGGGAATGCACTTTCTGTATTAACTCCGGGTCCATTGACCCCTGCTCTGGCCAGTCTGGAACCAGCAGTGGCCATACTATTGTACACATTAATTTCAACTTCTCTTTACTCAATTCCACACCATAATCATGTGTTGCATACAACACTTCAAAATTCCGCACCATATACTCCAAGGGCGTCTCACCCTTCTTAACCTTCTTGGGTTTGGATGACCCGTTGCCCATTGTTACTCTTATGGGCGGTGACCTTCTTACAATACAAATATCACTTTTAGCACAAAAACACTTTAAATTTACTGTCTGGTACTCAGTCAACAATTCGTATATATCGTATTCGCTTCCTCTGTCAGTAGCCGGTTGCAGTCGCCTGAACCGGAAACGTACCTTGGGAGTCCACTCTCAAGTTTGCTTTCTCGCTAGGCGAGTAGGCGCTCAATCACTCACAGCACTCTCAGCATTCACAGCACGTACTTGTACCAGATACATTCAGCACCAAACAATACATAAACAATTCTACTCTCTCTACTAGCCGAGGGCACGCCGTCCCTCCTCTTGGCTCCTTATACCTAATGGATTGAACTCTAACTCTTGTCTGCTTGTGACTATGTGCACCCCGTTCTATAACAACACTCCCGTCTGCAATTCCAATTTGCCTATGGGTAATTTACCCACCCAGCACCACTACCGCTGCAGCTACCGCTGACCTCAATTGGCCCCCTTCACTACATGACGTACACACTAGCACTGACTCAGGGCTCTCAGCCCAGTCACAGAAATCCCTCCTCCTTTCCTTGTCCACGTGCAGAAGCTCTGTTTACAAACACTGACTATGACTATGCAACTCCACGTGGCTACCCTCTCCCTCTTATACAGAACTATCCTTTGGTTAACATCCGATCCCCCGGGTTCAGACACTTGCTAGCCACTCTGGCTCCTTTGCTTGTCCGTGCTGTCGGCGGCGGGTTCGGTATGTCAACGAGACCGTGGCCGCGGGTCTCCTTATCTGACTATGGACGGACATTTCCCTTTATACTGGTATCTCTGATACACATACAAACATAGAAGACACTTTACCTATCGCCGCGCTGCTCGCTGTTTCCTCAGACTCGGTGGTGTCCCAGCTTCCCAGGCCAGGGGTCCGTTTGGGACAAGACGAGGTCCACTGAACAGGAAATCCTGCTTGGCGCCTGCAGATGTCAGCTCACCTTCAATGGATGCCCAACCGACGGGATCACTCGCACCTGCAGTCAACCGCTACAGTGTCCAGCAGTCCTTGCCATGCCGGCAAGGGCCTGTATCCCGGCTCACGAGCCCCCAAGAAATGTTACCGGAATCTGCTAGGTTCACTCGGGACGAGGCCGGACCGGACACGAGCAAGGATTGTCTGAACACGAGTCTCTTCAGGAAAGGCAAACTTTATTGTGATGTCACACAGAATGCTCACACAGGATTGAATCGCAAAGACTGAGCCCCGAACTCCCCCCGACAAGGGGTCTTATACCCCGAATACATAATTAGGTACATCCCAATTAACCCACCTCCCGGTGACACTATCCCACCCCACGTGGGGTAGTACCTCCCTTGGTCGATTACAAAGACATTCCACACACTGGCCGTAAATTGGCAAACTTCATGTTAGTTTGACAGAAAGTGATTTGCTGCTACACTCAATCCGGCCTTTGCCCACCTCCCTAGAGCCTGCTTATTTGTTGAAGATAAGATCTGGTCTGTTTTCTACGCTCTTCTTTGTCTCGCTGCAGGCCTCTGTGACCTTGGTGTATCCATTTGTCATCCTGTCCCTCTGTGCCAAGAACGGCCTGGATCTTCCTCAATTTTAATTGCTTCTCTGCTAATCTAACACATTCCTAAAATTCTATGTAAGCTTCATTCTAGTTTCAACTAAAATCTACCTAGTTATATTCCAGCAAACCAATATTCTGAACAAGATGGCCGCCTGGCTCATAGCGGCGACCATCTTCTGGCTTGGTTCTCTTTCAATAGAAGGACCAGAAGAATTTTTCCATTTATCTCACTTTCCAAATTAGCCATTTGGTCTAAATTAATTAAATAATTCTCCCGAGTTTCACCTTTTTAGTATATAAACCTGTAAAACTTTTTTTCTTTTTCATTTTCCTTTTCATTTGGGTCTGGGGTCTGGGCCCTGAGTCTTGGGTCCCGGGTCTTGGCTCTGGGTCTTGTCTGGGGGTCTGGTGTGTGCCTGGGGTCTGGGCCCTGCTGGGGTTTGGCTGGGTCCGAGGCTGGACTGAGACAGGCAGCACCATACTCACCGCTCCTCCGCTGCCTTCTCATCTGCCGTCATAGGCTGGGGTCAGACTGAGGCAGTGCGAACGCTCGTGCAGGCGCACATAATCACGGCCGCACTAGCAGCAAATGACGGGCAATGACAGCCAATATACGAAGTACGGTCGCACGAAAGTCCGGCTGCGCAACGCAAGTGGAAAATGAACGCATTTTTTCGAGAACGTAAAACCGCTAGTACGGTTGTACAGAGTGCGCTGCGCCCGCTAGCGGTGTGTGTGTGTGATTTGGAGATGTCAGACGCTACTAATGTCCAGCCTACATAACGTCCAGATGCACAAAGTGTTTTATTGATGATCCGTACAAAATCACGGACGAAAAATGCGCATAGTATGACCGCTATCGCGTACTCCGTGAAAAAATGCGTCCACTCGTTCGAACGCACTTTTTCACAGACAACGTGAAAATGCGTTCGTCTGACCCTAGCCTTATTCCTGCGCCTGTCGCTGTGTATAGGCATCGCACACGTGACTGGAGGGCGACTCCTCGAGTCCGATACCGGAGCTGATGGGCCCCCCCTGATCAAAATAAATGTAATCAATCAAAAATTTTAACGATTAATTAATCGTTGATTTCCCCAGCCCTAACATCATTATTATATGTATAGGTCATGTCCTGCCTGAATATTATAACAAAATATGCAATACAATTTGAATTTTTAATCATATGTAGTGTTTTTTACACATTTTATGATACGAGCCTTTGCGGTTATATTTTCTATGGGCTGCGCTTGTTAAAATTAGAAATGGGGACTCGTTAAATTTTTTGGGGGGAAATTATGTGATTTTAAGCAAACGAACCCCATAGAAAAAAATCATTAGTGCAGCATCATTGTTCACATTATAATTGAAATGGGAACAATATTGCTGCATTAATAAAAATACTCAAAAAAAACACGTTTTTTTTTTTTCATTTTTAATTTTTATTATTTTTATTTTTATTAATTTTGTGTTACTTGTAACATGGTCATGTTTGGTATCATTTGAAAGGCCATGATCTGGACCCTATGTATGACCCTCCAGCTGCTAGGGTTCTGGCGATATGGGGGTTCAAAGGTAGGGATGAGCCGAACAACCCCGTGTTCGGTTCGCATTCGAACTCGAACAATTTCAAAAGTTCGAGTTAGAGTTCGAACTCGAACTGAACTCAATGCAAGTCAATGGGAGTCAAAAGTTTGATTTATAGAGTGCCCTCCAAGAGGGCATATATGCAAGATATTTGCCATAAAAGGTGTATGGGGGTCCGGGTAGTGCCCTGGGGGACAGGAATAAGGACAAAAAGTTTAAAAAAAAGAAATTTTTAAAGGGACAGTGAATTTTCCATGAAATAAGGGTTAAAAATAAAAACGAAAATTCCTTCAAATATCGTGCCTAGGAGGTCCCCATAACCTGCCCGTGAAGTGGCGGATTTGTAGGATGTATAGAAACATTAAAAAAAAAAATGACATTTTAAATGATGGTAAATGCTTTTCCTTTAACCCCTTAGTGACCGGGCGGTTTTACACAAATCCGTCTTTTAGTGACCGCTGCTGTTTTTACGTTTCTGCGCTGTTAGTGTTTAGGACAATTTTTCCTCTTACTCGTTTATTCGACCCACACATATTATACATTCTTTTTCCCGCCATTAAATGGACTTTCTAGAAATACCATTATTTCCATCATAGCGAATAATTTACTATAAAAAAAAATATGAAATATGAGGAAAAAAATGGTAAAAACACACTTTTTCGTAATTTAATCCCCAAAATCTACAACCATCCAAAAAGACCCTGGCTAAATAGGTTCAAAATTTTGTCCCGAGACTAGAAATACCCAATTTTAACATGCGTTTGCTTTTTAACCCCTTCACTGCTGAGACAGTTCACCTATGTGCGCTGCACTCATTCTGACCATTTTGTGCTAATTATTTTTAGATGACAGCCTAGGTCCTATTTAATTAAACCCCCCCAGAAAAAAAAAACTTTTAAAAAAAAAAACATTTTTTTATTTTATTTAATTTTTTTATTATTTTTTTTTATTTAATTTTTTTTAAAAATTTTTTTAAGATTTTTAAAACCAAACCTGGTCATGTTTGGTACCATAATCAGGCCTTTTAAATGATGGCAAATATGACCATCCAGCTGCCATGGATCGGGAGATAAAGGGATCCTTAGGATCCCCTTATCTCTACATGGCAGCTAGAGGGTTAACTGGCCCACTGACATCCTCACACATATGCTGAGGTTGTCAGTGGGTGGGGGGGGACCTGGAGGCTTGGCTGACATCCAAGATGTCAGCCCCCCTCCAGGTTTGAATCGCGTTTTGGCGCCAATTGGCAAACGGCATCTTCCTAGCTTCAATGGTTGGGGAGATAGAGGGCTCCGAAGGAGCCCCCCCCTCCCCTCCATTGAAACACATGGGGGCACCTTCTGATGACGTCACCACGCAGCGTGGTGACGTCATCAGCCTCGCCTGCCCATGTAAATCACATGGGCAGGCTTCCTCCCTGCCAGATCGCCGTGGGATCCGACGAGGGAGGTGAGTATCGGGCGGGAGGGGGATTTGGCGCCGCTGACGTACCCTGTACGTCCGCGGGTCTAAGGGAGACCCGAGTACAGGACGTACAGGGTACGTCAGAGGTCCTTAAGGGGTTAATCTATTCATAAACAACTGCTTGGGGCGGCAGCCTGTATGAAAAGAGGAGACATTTTAGGATACGCAGAACAAGTTTAGTGATTTTTTGGCTAAATTATGGTGAAACTTATGCAGGCTTTGGATGAAAGTAACAATAGGTGCTTTAAAATTGGGCCTTTAGTGTCGGCAACAGTGCCGTCACACCGTAACCCCTCTGTGGTATTGTGGAAGAGTGCAGGGTTGGACCATCCAGTCCTATATTAAAAAATATGAATCTGGTAAAGACGTCAGTGCACCCAAATATTGTGCCTTTGGTGCCAGGCCAGAAAGTGCCATCATACAGTAACCCCTCTGTGGTATTGTGGAAGAGTGCAGGGTTGGACCCTGTGGTCCAATATTAAAATTATATGAATCTGGTAATATAGGCGTCAGTGGCGGTGCACCCAAATATTACTGCGCTATAGTGTATGGCAGGATGGAAGCGCACCAGCAGTAACAAGCAGCGGAATATACCAGACAGGGGCACAGCGCGAGAGTAGTTGTTATAACAAAACCAGCTCAACAACGTTTAGGCACTAGTACTGCACTACTGTATATGGTGAGAATTGGCGCACACCAATCCCGGCGGCTCTGCGTCATCACGCCATACCCTGCCCCCTGATCACTCACAGCTGCGCTGGGTGCTGCCGCTGGCGGCACCATGCATCCGGGCCCCCCCCCGGTCGCCACCCGGGGCCCTGGATGTCACAATATTACAATCCAAAAGCAAACGGGTTAAGTAACCAAATTTGTAAGAAGAATAATTAATGCAGCATATGAATCCTCACACTGTCAGGCAGCACCTTAAGGCCCGGTTCACACCTAAGCATTTTACAGCGTGTTCCTGCACGCTGTAAAACGCATAAACAGGGACATCCCATTATTTGCTATGGGACACGTTCATACCTGGATGTTTTACAGCGCGCAGGAACGCGCTGTAAAACGTCCTATGCCCAAAGAAGTACAGGAGCTTCTTTGGGGCGTATTGCAGCGCGTTCACTCTGCAGTCTATGGCCGTGAACGCGCTGCACTGCGCGTTCGCATGTTTTTTACGTTTGCGCGATACGCGTGTTAAAAACGCACATATTGCGCGCTTAAAAAAATGCAGGTGTGAATCCACCCTTACAGTATAATTAATGCAGCATATGATTCCGCACACTGCCGGGCAGCACCATTACAGTTTGTGGATCCAGGAATCAGGTGAGTATTAGAAAGAAAAAAAAAAAAGGTTTTATTTTATGTTGCTGGGGACATTTAAAAATGTCCTCGGATTTCATTTTTTTTAAAAATGTGTCGCCTTACCTTAGCCTGGTGGTCAGTGGATCCTGGTTGGGCAGAAGGGGGGTCTGCCGTGGCTCCCTCCCTGGAGTTCCTGCGCCACCTCTCTGCCACATGCACCCTGCAACCTGGATCCTGGTTGGGCGGATGGGGGGTCTGCCGTGGCTCCCTCCCTGGAGTCCCTGTGCCACCTCTCTGCCACATGCACCCAGCTGGCCAGCCCGAACAGTCGCAGCTCTGTAATCTTGCGGCCGCATGCTCCTCAAGTCAAGGGGTCCTTGGGAGGGAGGCTCTGGTGGGCTGCCCTCTACAGTGCCTGATTAGATGGCCTCGTCTGCCTGATGTTTTAGCAACAAGAATGTTTTATCCCATAGGCTTCAATGTTAAAAATATTCCCGTTTTAATTCAATAGCTAATAAACCGTTGCTTATAATATTCTGCAGTAAAGAGTCTCTTTATTTTTGATTTTTTTAGGATTTTTTAAGCATTTTTTATACTTTTTTTTTAAAAAAAAAAATTCGACCTCTATCCAAACACGCCAAAAAGTTCGAAGTTCGCAAACTTGCGAACTGCCGAAGTTCGCGAACTTGCGAACTGCCAAAGTTCAAATCGGACTCCGAACCGAACAGCTCATCCCTATTCAAAGGAACCCCTATCTCCACCAGGGGATTTCCCTGAGCAGCTAGGGGTTCCCCGGCTAACTGACATCATCACACCATGCACGATGACATCAGGTGTCAAGGTGGGAACCCGGAGGTGGAGTCGCCATCCAGGATGGCGGCCCCCACTGGAGCTAGATTGCGATCCGACACTTAAGGGGTTAAAGGCAGGCTTCGCTTTGAAGGGCAGATTTTGTAGACCCTCCCGATTGGGAGGGAGAGGGATCCGAAAGTGATCCCTTCAGGCGATCTCCTGTCTTAGCCAGGGGGTCGCCTGAAAATGACATCATCGCGACCGACAGGGGCGGTAGGTCTATAAAAGCAGCGTCTGACTTTGAGGAAGTCAGAACGCCGCGGGACCCCCGGACCAGAGACATGAGTATCTCTCTGGCCCCCTGCCGAGCGGAAGACGTGTGGGGAACGTCCTCCTCATACAGCGGGAGGCAATGAGGACGTTCCCCACACGTCTTCTGCAGGGAAAGGGTTTTAAAAACAAAAAGTTTGCTTGAATGTTTGAAAATTGAAACGCTATTTGCAAAAAAACTATGGAACGAAAATGTCTGGAATTTACACATAAGATCCAGTGAATGATAATAAAAAGGGCTATAACAGAAAAAAGAAAAAATGATAAAAAGAAAAGGACATAAAAAATCTCGAAAAATGTCTAAAAGATCCTAAAAAAATGAATAAATAAAGAGACTTTTTGTTGCAGATTAAAATAATAAACGGTTTATTAGATATCGGATTAAAACGGGAATATTTTTAACATTGAAGCCTATGGGATTCGCCTGATTAAACCTGCCAAATGAAAACACTGAACAGCAGGGCATTTCAGCAACTTTTCCCTGCTGTTCGGTGTCTCTGAATAGATGAACCATTGTTTCTCTATGGGGATTTCACTGCCGCCGAACAGGC
The DNA here is from genome assembly GCA_009667805.1 of Leptobrachium leishanense. NCBI lineage: Eukaryota > Metazoa > Chordata > Amphibia > Anura > Megophryidae > Leptobrachium > Leptobrachium leishanense. The sequence continues at coordinate 55,030,926 of CM019063.1, read as the reverse complement.
ACTGTACTTGCTGGCAGTTTGCAAAACATTGGCGTACTGCCTGCTCTCTGAATAGCTGAATGGCCACAAAATGTCACCTTACGGGGAAATTCACTGTTCGGTGCCATTTCGGGGCCAGATCGGCTCTCTCTGAATAATCTCTAAAGTTTTGGTAAAAAAAACTTTTTTATTTGTAATAAAATATAGGTATTAAAACCATATTTTGAAAATAAAGACCCACAATTACCCACAAAGATACTCGAGTATACTGCTAGATTTTGGTGCCAAAAATTTACCATAAAATTGGAGGGGTCACGTTATATTTGAGACATCTGCATCACGTGTAAAAAAAGAAACTTGCCTTGCTCAGGATCCCAAGTCTCCCGGAAGTTCCGGTAGTCTCGTGGAAGTGAATGCATTCTCCTCCTGATGCTTGCAAACACTTCAGGAACATCTGGGAGAGGTGGGATCCATCATGGCCAGATGGCACGCTCGTTTTAAGCCAATCATTCACCTCACTCACCTCCTCTGGCCACCTAACCACTAGTAAAGAAGATGGGTGGTCGGCGGCTTCATACTTAGTAACAACTGCAATCATTCTAGAGCAGAGCACCCTGGCCTGAGGAGTAGCCTGACTGTGTTAAGAGAACCTGGAAGGATTTTAACCCCTTAGTGACCGGGCGGTTTTACACAAATCCGTCCTTTAGTGACCGCTGCTGTTTTTACGTTTCTGCGCTGTTAGTGTTTAGGACAAATTTTCCTCTTACCCGTTTATGCAACCTACACATATTTTACACTGTTTTTCTCGTCATTAAATGGTCTTTATAAAGATACCATTTTTTTCATCATTTCATATAATTTACTATAAAAAACAATGTGAAATATGACCAAAAAATTGAAAAAACACCACTTTTTCAAACTTTGACCCCCAAAATTTCTTATGTATCAACAACCGTCACAAAAATTTAATTCCTTAGTAGTTTCTAAATTTAGTTCTGAGTTTAGCAATACCCAATGTTTACATATTCCTCGCTTTTCTCCTTATCTTATGCAACAATAAGTGAAAGTAGCATTTACAAAGGGTTTACTTTTAAAAGTAGTCATAGTGACATTGTAACACTGATATCTGTCACTAATTGCTGAATAACCCTCCACATATACATATTTTTTTAAAGTACACAAATCAAGGTATTAAACTTGGGGTATTTTGACTCTTTCCATGCAAACCATTTTACCACAAATCTATGCCAAAGTTTGAGAAAAAAAAAAGTTTTGGTGATTTTTTTTTTGAACGCAATTTAAGAATACATGTACTGTGAACTTTAAGGTTTACTGCCAAAAAACACCCCAAAATATGTTCAGCAACATCTTCTGAGTAAATTGATACCACCCATGTATAGGTATGTCGGGTCATTTGGGGGCTAATAGGCCTTATTTGGGGGGTGCGCATTTCAGTTTTCCAACTTGGAATTTTCACATTTCGTCATCATGCACCCATGTCCTATTTGGGACATTTTTGAAGCCGGCCAAAGTAATTTACTGCCATCAAACCATATATTTTTAGAAAGGGCACACCCTAGGGTGCTTCAAAGTGTTGTATTTTAACACTTTCCATGCACTAGCTCTATGTCAAACTTTCAGGTAGTCACTTTTTGTGTTATTCTTTCACACACATTGTACTTTAGGCGTGAATTGTCAAATCCAGTTATGGGTTACTGCCAAAAAACACCCCAAAATATATTCAGCAACATCTTCTGAGTAAATTGATACCACCCATGTATAGGTATGTAGGGTCATTTGGGGGCTATTAGGCCTTATTTGGGGGGTGCGCATTTCAGTTTTCCAACTTGGAATTTTCACATTTCGGCATCATGCACCCATGTCCTATTTGGGACATTTTTGAAGCCGGCCAAAGTAATTTACCCCCATCAAACCATATATTTTTAGAATGGGCACACCCTAGGGTGCTTCAAATAGTTGTTTTTTAACACTTTCCATGCACTAGCTCTATGTCAAACTTTCAGGTAGTCACTTTTTGTGTTGTTTTTTCACACACATTGTACTTTAGGCGTGAATTGTCAAATCCAGTTATGGGTTACTGCCAAAAAACACCCCAAAATATGTTCAGCAACATCTTCTGAGTAAATTGATACCACCCATGTATAGGTATGTCGGGTCATTTGGGGGCTAATAGGCCTTATTTGGGGGGTGCGCATTTCAGTTTTCCAACTTGGAATTTTCACATTTCGTCATCATGCACCCATGTCCTATTTGGGACATTTTTGAAGCCGGCCAAAGTAATTTACCCCCATCAAACCATATATTTTTAGAAAGGGCACACCCTAGGGTGCTTCAAAGAGTTGTATTTTAACACTTTCCATGCACTAGCTCTATGTCAAATTTTCAGGTAGTCACTTTTTGTGTTATTTTTTCACACACATTGTACTTTAGGCGTGAATTGTCAAATCCAGTTATGGGTTACTGCCAAAAACCACCCCAAAATATGTTCATCAACATCTTCTGAGTAAATTGATACCACCCATGTATAGGTATGTCGGGTCATTTGGGGCTAATAGGCCTTATTTTGGGGGTGCGCATTTCAGTTTTCCAACTTGGAATTTTCACATTTCGTCATCATGCACCCATGTCCTATTTGGGACATTTTTGAAGCCGGCCAAAGTAATTTACCCCCATCAAACCATATATTTTTAGAAAGGGCACACCCTAGGGTGCTTCAAAGTGTTGTATTTTAACACTTTCCATGCACTAGCTCTATGTCAAACTTTCAGGTAGTCACTTTTTGTGTTATTCTTTCACACACATTGTACTTTAGGCATGAATTGTCAAATCCAGTTATGGGTTACTGCCAAAAAACACCCCAAAATATATTCAGCAACATCTTCTGAGTAAATTGATACCACCCATGTATAGGTATGTAGGGTCATTTGGGGGCTAATAGGCCTTATTTGGGGGGTGCGCATTTCAGTTTTCCAACTTGGAATTTTCACATTTCGGCATCATGCACCCATGTCCTATTTGGGACATTTTTGAAGCCGGCCAAAGTAATTTACCCCCATCAAACCATATATTTTTAGAATGGGCACACCCTAGGGTGCTTCAAATAGTTGTTTTTTAACACTTTCCATGCACTAGCTCTATGTCAAACTTTCAGGTAGTCACTTTTTGTGTTATTTTTTCACACACATTGTACTTTAGGCATGAATTGTCAAATCCAGTTATGGGTTACTGCCAAAAAACACCCCAAAATATGTTCAGCAACATCTTCTGAGTAAATTGATACCACCCATATATAGATTTGTTCTGTTGTTTTTGGGGTGCTAAGCCAATCTTTTGACATGTGCTTGTCAATTTTCTAATTTGACATACAGTATCTTCTTTGCTTATCTTCTTTTTAGGGGCCTTTTTACATACCCCAATTTTATTAAAGTGCATATATTTGGTAAGCTAACACCCCAAAGTATTGTAAATGGAGTGTTTTTATGCCATGGATGCAACCGTTTGCTCCAAACAAATTGGATACTGTTTGGTGGTCATTTTTCATTTTCACACCCACAGTAGTTTTGGACTGTGATTTAGGAGACACTGTTGTTTGTTACTGCATGAAAACTCTCCAGGTTGTTTTCTGCAAGGTCTCCTGAGTACACCCATGCCCCCCATGCATAGGTTTGCCAGGATTTTGGGAAGGTTCAAATACAATTTTTATGACTTTGTCATTGGAGTTGAAATTGAGATTATTTCTTCAGCTAGGCCTAGCTTTGGTTTTGGGTCTACCGCATACCCCAGTTTGAATTATTGCCAGAAAATTGTTTATATTTGTTATGTTGACACCCCAAGGTATTGCATATGGAGTGCTTTGATGCCATGGATGCAACGGTTTTAGCCCAAAACATTTGAGAAGGTGTGTGGCGGTAATTTTTCAATTTTCAGATTTTTACGCCCACATTAGATTTGGACTGTGATTTAGGAGACACTGTTGTTTGTTACTGCATGAAAACTCTCCAGGTTGTTTTCTGCAAGGTCTCCTGAGTACACCCATGCCCCCCATGCATAGGTTTACCAGGATTTTGGGAAGGTTCAAATACAATTTTTATGACTTTGTCATTGGAGTTGAAATTGAGATTATTTCTTCAGCTAGGCCTAGCTTTGGTTTTGGGTCTACCGCATACCCCAATTTGAATTATTGCCAGAAAATTGTTTATATTTGTTATGTTGACACCCCAAGGTATTGCATATGGAGTTCTTTGATGCCATGGATGCAACGGTTTTAGCCCAAAACATTTGAGAAGGTGTGTGGTGTAATTTTTCAATTTTCAGATTTTTACGCCCACATTAGATTTGGACTGTGATTTAGGAGACACTGTTGTTTGTTACTGCCTGAAAACTCTCCAGGTTGTTTTCTGCAAGGTCTCCTGAGTACACCCATGCCCCCCATGCATAGGTGTGCAAAGATTTTGGAAAAATACAGCACCAATTGTAGAACATAAAAATGTACGAATAAAATGTAAAAGTCTGGTGCAGTAAAAGAAAAAAAAAACTAAACTGAACTAACTAACTGGAGTGTAAGAAAAAATAGAAAGGAAAAAAAAAAATCACAGATCACGCACAGTGTGATATAGCTTGAAACAGTCCCCAAGACACAGACCGGGTTGTCCAGGGCATTCTGGGCAGTAAAAGATTGTGTTTCTCCTCTGCCCCCTCTTGAAACACACCCTGCATCTTTTTTGGGGTTTCTGTTTGCCCTCAGTAGGGGGGATTTTATAAATAAAATGTGCAGCCCCAACTCTGTCCCCCATCACCGCCCGGGGAGCAGGTGCATCCTGGTACAAAAACCCCGAAATGACCTGGAGCTGAAACTGTAAAAAGGACAGCGTCACTCCGGGGTTTGCCTTTTTGCAGAGCAAAAAGGCATTGTGGGTTGCAATTTGCATCAGGTAAATTGCAACCTTTTTGTACCAGGCCCTTGACTTCCGCATAATCTGGTAGGGCTGGAGCAGCTGATCTGCCAGATCAACCCCACCCATATGCCGATTATAGTCTTTGATGCACACTGGCTTCCGGATGCGCTCAGCTCTGCCACGTACAGAGACCTCCACAGACCTCTCAGTGTGGATGGTGGATAGAAGGTATACATCCTTCTTGTCTCTGTACTTGACCGCCAACAGCTCCTCTTGGCGCAGAGCTGAGGTCTCCCCCCTTTTTAGCCGGGTGCGGACAAGCTGTGCTGGGAAACCTACGCGGTTCTTGCGAACAGTACCGCATGCTGCTGTATCAAAACAATACAGCAGCTTGAACAAAGGGACACTCGTATAAAAATTATCAAGATACAAGTGGTACCCTTTGTTCATCAGGGGAAAAAGTAGGTCCCACACAATCTTGCCACTGGTTCCCATGTGTTCTGGGCAACCTGGAGGGTCAAGGCTACTATCCTTTCCCTCGTACACCCGGAAGGCCTGAGTATACCCACTCTCGCTGTCACAGAGCTTATACACCTTCACTCCATACCTGGAGCGTTTGGAAGGAATATACTGCTTGAATCCCAGCCTTCCCTTGTATTTCATTAGGGATTCATCCACGCAGATATTCCTTCCAGGTGTATAAGCCTCTGCAAACCTGGCGGCGAAGTGGGTAATCAGGGGGCGGATTTTATACAGCCTGTCAAACTGGGGATGCTCTCTAGGAGGGCACAGGCTGTTGTCACTGAAGTGCATGAAACGCAAAATGTTTTCATACCTTCTACGTGACATTGATTGGTGGTAAATGGGGGTAGAGCAGATGGGGCTACTGCTCCAGTAGGAGCCAATTGAGGGCTTCTTTATGATGCCCATCAGCATAGTAAGTGCCCAGAATTTCAGAAATTCTGGCACATCTAGCGGGGTCCATTGCTGCCTTGCCAAGTAGGAGTCTGGCTTCGCAGCACAATGCTGGTGGGCATACAGATTTGATTGGGCCACGATGTGGCCCAACAAATCATCCCCCATAAACACCTGCAAAAACTGTGTGGCGGTAAATCCTGCAACATCAATATTGATGCCAGGATTTGCCGTGAAAGGAGGGATATCTGGCCTCTGGCGATGAGGCACTACCCACTCCTCAGCTGGAGCTGTGCGTCTCCTGCTGGCAGGTGGTGACCCAGGATCTGCATCAGAAACATCACTAGATACATCAGCCAGCGTAGATGATGTATCTAGCGACCTCTCTGAGCAGTTGGCGGGGTCGAAATCAGGGTCTGAGTCTGACACAGATGCCTCAGATTCTGACGCCAGGATGGCATATGCCTCCTCGGCGCTGTACACCCTCTCAGACATTATATATAATAGATTATATATATAATAATTATAAAATTTTATAAACGGATTATTGGTTCTTAGAAGAACCGTTGGGTTTCACAAGAAAATACAAATAAACACCTAAATCTCTCTAAATCACTCTAAACCTGCCTCAATTCTTCTAAATCTCCCTAAATTCTCTCTAAATCTGCCTCAATTTTTCTAATCTCACTCAATCTACCTAAAATCTCTAACCTGTCAAATCTGATCTCTCTCTCTCGCTCACCAAAACACAAGTGAGGAGAGGGAGGGAGAATCACAGAGGTCAGAGACAATATTTACAAAATATTGACCTGACCTGACAAATTAGAAATTTTATTTTGACTTTTTCTAACTTCTGATTGGATGTTGCTAGCCTGCCTCTCTGATGAGGCAGGCTAGGAACATCCCACTCAGCCCCAAGATGACCCTGCCCTTAGAAGGGCAGCGCCATCTTGGCTGTCAGTTTATTTTATTTTATTCATTTTTATTTTATTTATTTTACTTTTTTCTTCTTTTTTTTTTACACTTTTTTAGTCTGCTTGGTGCCTTGATCCCTCGAGGCACCCTGCAGAGCACCTGATCACTCATGTGATCTTTTTTGTACTGAGTGCCACGACCTCGTGGCACTCAGTACTTCCTGCCGCTACCGGAAGCGATCGCTCGGGGGGAGCGATCACTGAGCGGACCGGCGGCAGGTAATCATATTGCAGGGATGCCTCGAGGCATCCCTGCAATATACACAGAGCAGCTGGAAGCGATACCGATCGCTTCCAGCGCTCTCTACAAGTGCCGGGCACCTCTCCGGTAAAACCGGATGTTGATCGCTCCCGGGGAGTGATCACAAGGTGCCCCGGCACTTGTAACCACCATTGCATGGATGCCTGGACTCCCAGGCATCCTGCAATGGCGTTTGAGCTGCTGGAAGCGATCCGATCGCTTCCAGCGCTCAAAACACCGCAGGACGTATCATGTACGTCAGCGGGTCTAAAAGAGACCCGCTGCCATGACGTACATGGTACGTCCAAGGTCCCTAAGGGGTTAATTGTTTACCGGTACAGTAAAATTTTGTTCCTCGTGTTATATTCGAGTCTTGAATATTCTCTCATTTTCATAATAAATCTCTATCCATCGCGTTATATTCAGGTCGCTTTACATTCAAGTATCTACGGATGCCCAATTCTGGCCAGAGGGACAGGCCACGCTCCGCGGTATTTTTATAACCCAATATCTGGTGCATTTTTCCTGTCGGCTCAGAGCCCGCGGCTAGGAATTATAGACTCAATATACAGGAAAATCGCATATGTTTTCCGCTTCTAAAAAAACGCAAACATTATTAATAATTAATCACATTTAACTGTTTGGGCAAGAAATGAGAAGTTATCCGTTGTACAATTTTAGTTTTTGTTTTTTTTGAGGAACTGAAATATTGCAATAAAGTTTAACGACGTAACGAAAACGCTTATGAGAAAGACGTCGCGAGCCGCAATTTATGAAAACTAATAAACAACCTACATGAACTCATAACCTGCTCAGGTTTGGAGATTTTGTGAGAGCTCAGAGATTAGGAGATTGTGATATTTAATTGCTGCGGAGCGACGATCGAGCCCCCAGACTGGAAGTAATTAAGTGCGAGCATTGCGGTTTTTTTTGTTTAAAAAAAAAAAAATCTTTATATGAAAAGGAAATATATAAATGGCAATAAACCGCTCACAGAAAAGATTTTACCCACTAGAGGAAACCACGCGGGAAGCTGAGGCACTGTATTGTCTTTTTCACGCTTTAGAAATATACGCTTTTTAATTAGAATTTTTGTAACGGAAATTTCTCCATTATTATTTATTTATTATTATTTTTTATTTTTATTGAAGAATGTGCATTAATAAGACAAAAATTATTAAATGGAAATAATAGAGAGATTGTTACTAAGAGAAAGAAAAGGGGGCGAGGGGGGTCTAATTATTACATTTTAAAGGTAGTGCATCAGAATGGTAAGACATACTATTATTATATTATTATACTTTATTTATATGGCGCCATCAAATACCGCATATTCTGAACATTAGGCACAATATAGACAGGTTTACAATACACTGAGACTTAACAACATTTGATAAACCAGTACAGGAGGAAATGAGGCCCTATTCCCGTGGGATATTACAATCTAGGAGGGTTGGAGGAGGAAACAGGAGGAGAGGACTGCAAGGTGAGAGCAATGGACTACAAGGTGAGAGTGATGGACTGCAAGGTGGGAGTGATGGGCTGCAAGGTGAGAGTGATGGGCTGCAAGGTGAGAGTGATGGACTGCAAGGTGAGAGTGATGGACTGCAAGGTGAGAGTGATGGGCTGCAACGTGAGAGTGATGGACTGCAAGGTGAGAGTGATGGGCTGCAACGTGAGAGTGATGGACTGCAAGGTGGGAGTGATGGGCTGGAAGGTGAGAGTGATGGACAGGTTGGGGCAGTGAGGTGCATTAGTGAGTCGGGTGGTCGGCTTCCGTAATTAGGAATGTCTTAATGGAGCGTTTGAAGGAAGGGAAACTAGGGGAAAGTCTGACCTACGAGGGAGAGTGTTCCAGAGGATGGGGGCTGTGCATGAGAAATCCTGCAGTCTATCATGGGAAGAGGTGATGTGGGGAGAAGCTAGGTGTAGGTCACTGTTTGATCTTAGGGAGCGGACTAGGGTGTATTTGGTGATTAGTGAGGACAGGTAGTGGGGAGCTGAGTTAGTGAGGGTTTTGTAGGTCAGGGTAAGGATCTTGAATTTAATTCTTCAGTGGATGAGGAGCCAGTGAAGGGACTCGCAGAGGGGAGTGGCAGAGACAGTGCATCGAGTGAGGTGGATGAGCCTGGCAGAGGAATGCAGAATGGATTGTAGGGGGGTGAGGCGGGAGAGAGGGAGGCCAGCTAGAAGATTATTACAATAGTCAAGTCGGGAGATTACGAGAGTGTGGATGAGCAACTCTGTGGTGTCAGTGGCCAAATTCTGGAGATATTACGGAACTGGAAGCGGCAGGAGGAGGAAAGAGACTGGATGTGGGGGATGAAGGAAGGAGTCGAGTGAAGTGTAACTCCGAGACAGCGAACCTGGCTTGATGCGGAGATAGCGATACATCAACCGTGATAGAGAAGTCAGGAGGTGGGGAGGCATTAGAAGGAGGAATTAGTAGGAGCTCATTCTTGGACTTGTTAATCTTTAGTTGGTGAGAGGCCATCCAGGAGGAGATGCCAAATAAACAGTCACTGACTTTGGAAGAGACTGGAGAGAGATCAGGAGTAGAGAGGTATATCTGGGTATCATCAGCATAGAGGTTTTAATTAAAGCCAAAGCAGTTAATGATTTTGCCCAGGGAGGAGGTGTAGATAGAGAAGAGCAGAGGATTTAGGACAGAGCCTTGAGGTACACCTACTGATAAAGACATTAAGTAGGAGGAGTTACAAGCATACAATACAGAGAAAGACCTGTTAGACAGATAAGAGTGAATCCAAGTGAGTGCAGTGTCACAGAGACCGAGCAAGCTGAGAGTTTGTAGAAGGAGGGGGTGATTGACAGTGTCAAAAGCAGCTGAGAGGTCAAGCAGGATGAGAATAGAATAGTGGCCATGGTTTTTAGCAGCTAGGAGGTCATTGGTGACTTTGGTGAGGGCAGTTACAGTTGAGTGTAGGGGACGGAAGCCTGATTGCAGGGGGTAAAGTAGGGAATTAGAGGACAGGGAGAGGCGTTTGAAAACTAGTTTTTCCAGGAGTGTAGAGGTAAACGGAAGCAGGGATACAGGATGGTAGTTGGATGGAGAGTTGGTATCAAGGGAGGGTTTCTTTAGTAAGGGGGTAACCTGTGCATGTTTGAAGGCAGATGGGAAGGAGCCGGTAGAGAGAGATAGGTTGAAGATGTGTGTGAGAGCAGGGGTGAGAGAGGAGGGGAGTGGAGGTTATTAAGGGTTATTCAAAAAGAACCAAATTGTGCACGACACAGCCACTTGGCAGCTAGGGGGTTAACAGGTCAACTGACATCATCGCGTACATGGCGATGACATCAGTGGGTGGGGGTGACCACATCTATCCAAGATGTCAGCCACCTCTGAGAGCGGACCACGATCCGGTGCCTAAGGGGTTAAAGACAGGCAGAGCTGGAAAGGGCCCTCCAGCAGAGCCTCTCTCTCTTTTTTTTCTTACTGTTTGCCATTCGGGAGGGACCTCCCAAAGGACCTCCTCCCCTTCCTTTCAGGCTCTCTATCGGGAATACCGGGGGGCACCTGAAATTGACGTCATCGCGCCTGGCGATGATGTCAGTGCGACAGCCGGGGCCCATAAATCTGTCGGGCCAGCTTCAAGGAAGCCAGACTGTTGTGGAACCCCAGCGATAGAGGTAAGTAGGGAGAGAGAGGGCAAAGGACCACTGACATACATAGTACGTCCTTGGTCCTTAAGGGGAATTTTCCCCAGGATGGACTATGCCAGTGGTCCTTATGGGGCTAATATTAACTAACAGGGTTATTCAGAGAAAGGTGAACATCTGGAAAATTGGCAGAAGAGAACAAGAAGACCAAATAGCCGATTTGTAAAGTGAGATAAATGGGAGAATTTTTCTGGTTTGGCTATTTTGACCTAGAATTTTCACTTCTCCAGTCATTCTCCTGAGTTTCATCTTTCTTTGAATAGAACTGTAAGTCACTGAAACAATATTATTTTAATTTTATTTAATATTGTTAAAAAAATAGAAACTAAAATTGTTGCGGGTCACAAGGGTTTTCGACGTTGCATGGAATGAACATGTTAACACAACCTGGAGCTATGCTGTATCAATGCAAACAAAACCTTTTTTGTTGCAAACCGATATCCTTTGCAATTGGGCTCCAGAAGTCGCCCCTATGTTTTAGCACCTCGGGCGTAATACCAGAGGTGCTACAACAGTTTATACAAGTGTATATCCATGTGACATGGAAATATTCACTCACTGCAGCACAGAGACCCAGCTGCAATAGCTCCTTTTGGCCAGAAGATGGCAACGTCTGCCAGTCACATGGGACTAGTACAGCAAATCATGCATTAATGATATATTGGGACTAATCCCATTTTATAATTAAAGAAAAGGGATTTTGCTAAAAATTCTCTGGTTTCTGGCAGTGGATTTCTGGAAAATTACTTGGTAGTGAAAGGGTTATTTCTGAGCTGGGGTCTTTTTTCTGTAACAGACCTTTTTATTATCATTCATAGGATCTTATATGTTAATTGCAGACATTTTCGTTCAGTAGTTTTTTTAAAACAGCAGGCGTTGGGTTTGCGGCGGCATTCGGTGGCTGATTCCCTGCACTTCAGGGACCCTGCAGTGAATTCACCAGGGAAATTTGATTCCCCAAAGTGCAGGGAACAACAGAACACCGAAATGTCTACGTCATTTCGGTGATCTGTGAATATCCCCTTTAGTGGTGGTTTTATTGACATCCCTTGGAAAGTGCCAGCCTAGGCCTTGCCAAGCCAGGACATACTGGAAGATGAGAGAAATCAGAAATCTCAATGTATCCTTCCTGGTAAAACATTTTTGTGTAAAAAAATATATATTCTTTTTAGGGTGTCACCCTAGGGGTTGGTGTCACCCGGTGCAGGCCGCACCCCCGCCCCCCCCCCTTGTGATGCTGTTTGTGGTTATATTTATTTTCTGTTGAAGATGGATTGTTTGTGTTTGCTAAATGTGAGTAGTTAAAGGCAGCAACAGCTTTACATTCTAGAATTTGGCCTCCTTTGTGCATCACAACAACAACACATAGAGGGTTATTCAATGTCGGCACTCTTTCATTCGGCGCACTTCGGTGTGCTTCAGCAATTTCAGTTCGCCGACCCTGCTGTGAATTCATTTCACCACAGGGTCCTTGAAGTGCACCGAACGTGGAGCTGCATAAGACCTCCGCACAGACCACCAAACAGACCACCGGAGTGCAGAAAAGTAAGAAAACGGAACTATGTTATTTTATTTAAAAGGCGTTTAAAACAATTAAAATGCACGATAATAATAAAGCGGCCTGTCACAGAATTAAAAAAAAAAGCCATTAAAAGAAAAATGGGAATAAAAAATTTCACCTAAAAAAATCCCGAAAAACTCTTAAAAAATAAATTAATTAAAAGGCTTTTTGCTGAAACTGAAGAGAATAAACAGTCGAATAATTTAATGATAAAAACGGTAATATTTTTTTACATTCTATCCTACGGGATTCACCTGTTTAAACCTGTTGACCTGAATCAACTAAGGCTAGGGTCAGACGAGCGTGATTTCTACGGACTGTACGTCCGTGCAGTACGAACATCGTCAGTACGGATGACGCAGTAGTGGCCACACAGTTCGTTTTTTTCACTGAAGTTATTTTTGACAGATGTAGGAGGGAAAAATAAATTACAATGAAAAAACATTCTGTCCGTCAAAAATACTGGACGTATAAATGCAGTCCGTCTGACCATGCTCCATCACTCACACACAAAGCTATGCAGACGTTATGGACGTGGCGCACTCTGCACGTCCGTTCTAGCAGTATTACGTTCTTGCCTAACCTGCGTCCGTTTGCAGCGTACGTCATGTGTCCGCAGTTCAGTGCGGACGTACTTCGTGTGTCAGGCTCCAATGGACTTTCTTTCATGCTATCACGGACGTACTTTTAGGCGCAATCACGGACGTGAACACTACGCTCATCTGACAGCAGCCTTAAATCAGGGTATTTCACTGACATTTCATTGCAGTTCGGTGTCCTGTGAATAGATTAACCATTACTTCTTTATGGGACAATCACGCTGCTGTCAAAGGTCCCGATTTGCACCGTATTTCACTGTTGATTCACCAGTATTTGGCTGAATAGACGAACTGCTACGACATTGCACCGTTCGGGGAAATTCACTATTTGGTGCAATTCGGTGGCAAGTATTGAATAACCCCTTATAATGCAAAAAATATTAAATCTTATCCTCCCTATGTTGGGAGCCTTTTACACGTGATATATATTTTTTCTTCAACGTGCCAGAGTAGGGGATACAGATTGCCACCAAGTAGATCAACCTGGTACTAAATCCCTGCCTCTTGGAAGGCGTATGTTAGATGTCTGATCTCGTCACTAAGTAATTTTCATGCAGGACCGGACTGACCATCTGGCAAACTGGGCAAATGATGATGGTCAGAGAAAGCTGCAAACCACACCCACGACCCACCCAAATCTTGTGTAGATTGGGCCAATCTAGGAAGTGTTTGGGTCAATCCCTGCCATGTATTGGCCCCCATTCACACTGTAAGCATTGGCCCTTGCTTTAGGGCCCTCTATCATGGCCATGCCACATCCCGGGGCCAGTTTTTCGACCCAGTCTCTGTCCTTGAGTGAATAATTCCTGTGGGAACAGAGCATCATCTATATATTTCTTTTAATTTTCTAATGTTTTGGGTGGTGGCGTGCTAAGGTTGTTGAGCAAAACAAAAAATTATTGCTATTATTGATATACTTATATATTATGAAACTTTATATTTTTCTGCAAATTCCATTCACTTTGTCATAGTTCATTTAACCCCTTAGTGACCGGGCGGTTTTACGATTATGCGAAAGTGTTCGCTGCTGTTTTTACGTTTCTGCGCTGTTTGTGTTTAGGTCTAATTTTCCCCTTACTCGTTTATGTAACCCACACATATTATACACCGTTTTTCTTGCCATTAAATGGGCTTTCTAAAAATACCATTATTTCCATCATATCAAATAATTTACTATAGCAAAAAATATGATGAAAAATGGAAAAAAACTCACTTTTTTGAACTTTAATCCCCAAAATCCACAACCGCCAAAAAACACCCCGGCTAAATAGTTTCGAAATTTTTTCCTGGGATTAGAAGTATCCAATTTTTACATGTTTTTGCTTTTTAACCCCTTCACTGTTTAGCCATTTCACCTCTGAGCAATGAGCTCTCTTTGACCATTTTATTCTCATCATATTTAAACGCCAATTGAATTCCTATTTTATTACACCCCCAGACAATTTTTGTAAAATAAAAAATTCACTTTTTTTAGATTATTATTTTTTAAAAAAATACTTTTACACCAAACCTAGTCATTTATGGTATCATTGGAAAGGCCATGATCAGGCCTTTCCAACGATATCAACCATGACCCTATAGCTGCCACGGATCTGGAGAAAGGGGGATCCTCTTTGGAACCTATCTCCACTTGGCAGCTAGGGGTTAACTGGCCCACTGATGTCATCGCACATATGGCAATGATGTCAGTGGGTGGGGGGGTGACCCGGAGACTTGGCTGACATTGTACATAGTAGGTCCTTAAGGGGAATTTTCTCCAGGATGAACTATGTACATCAGTGGTCCTTAAGGGGATAAATAAAAATTTTAATAAATAAATAGGGACATAAAAACTCCACTGGGATAATCTCACCATAAAGGGCCACTGGACAGGAACATGTCGTATTAATTTTAGAAGGAGGGTAATATAATACGTGGGAAGGTCTTAAAGTCAGGTTAAAATCAATGAAATTATGATACGAACTCAAAATAAAGCTTGTTCATTCAGCATATCTCAACATAATCTCCGTCAATCTTCACGGATTATATATAGGAGTTGCAAACACTACTCAATAACACCCCTGAAAATCATCTTCTGTCAACGCAGCCAACTAGCCAAGTGTCAAGTGATTCGAAGTTGTCAGACTTTTCATCTTCAAACATGACGATGAGCTTTTTGGGCAAACTCAACTCATGCAGTTTTCGTTCTCAACAAAAGTGGAGCCCAGCGGCCGCACTTCTTCGTGAAGTCCAACTCGCCATGTCTGTGTTAGTAATGTCAGACTCTTCCACAAGCTTTCTGAGAATGGTATGAGGTTCCTGATCCAGAAATTCCAAAACCCAGGCCACCGTGGTCTCATCCATGGACGTGTGGTTCTCTCACACTTGGTTCATCACAGACATCAAATAGTCCACACCTGAATCTGCTAAACCACTTGTGGACCATCTGGAAACTAGGGGCTTCATCAGCAAGATGGGTTTTGAGGTCTTCAAAGCGCTGTTTCGGAGAGAAACCACAATGAGATTGATAGAGAAAATCTACTTGACGACTACCACCACTTTTTGATTCATCTCGCATCTCCATGGTCGTCTGTGGGGATATAATTTTTTTTAGATTTTTTATATACTCGTATTAGAAGGATTAGAATTTCTTTGATAAAAATTGAGCTAGCATCACTATTTAATTGATTTAACAAATAGTCCAGACCTGAATCTGCTAAACCATTTGAGGACCATCTGGAAACTAGGGGCTTCATCAGCAAGACGGGTTTTGAAGGTCTTCAAAGCGCTTTTTCGGAGAGAAACCACAATGAGATTGGTAGAATAATTCTACGTGACGACCATCACCACTTTTTTGAAGCACCTTGTGTCTCCTTGACCGCCTGTGGGGGATATCAATTTTTTTATATATTCGTATTAGAAGGATTAGAATTTCTTTGAAAAATATTGAGCTAACATCATTATTTAATTGATTTTAACACTACTTTTGGACTCTTACCCTTTATATATATATATCCCTCTCTTGGATCATAGTCCAGACCTGAATCTGCTAAACCACTTGTAGACCTTCTGGAAACTTGGGTCTTCATCAGCAAGATGGGTTTTGAGGTCTTCAAAGCTCTGTTTCAGAGAGAAACCACAATGAGATTGGTAGAGAAAATCTACTTGACGACCACCACCACCTTTTGAGTCATCTCGCGTCTCCATGATCGTCTGTGGGGATAACAATTTTTTTTACAAGTATAGAAGGATTAACTTTCCTTGAGAAAATTAAAATAATTGAGTTAGGATCATTATTTAATTGATTTTAATTTTACTTTTTACTCCCCTGCCCTCGTATATATTTTCTATATAGCAATTTATTTACATTTCTCGTTTTTGCTATTTTTAAAGTAAGAATTATGAGTTATTGAGACACTTATGGACCTTTGTCTTTATTGTTTTTTTAATTTAATTCCTGTTTCTTTAAAGCTCATGAGCGGGGGAGATTTCTGGCAAACATTATTAATTAATCTTAATTATTTCTTGATGGGAAAAATAGAAGGAAATTGTCAAGAAATATGAAATCCTTCTTTTAATCGCTTTTATACAGCAAATTCCATGTTCCCCACTTGAGAAAAGCTATCAGATTATGTAAAGCTTGCTGAGCGGAGTCCTGAATAGATAATTGACACATATTAGTCTGACTTTATTTATTTACAGAGGATTGAGTCAGTATAAGATGTAAAAGGAATGCTCATACAGTTGGGAGATAGAGAGCACCGAATTGTCGCCGACGAACACTCGTCAAACACTCATTGAAAACTCACGGAAAACCTGCAGAAACCGCCACAAAAACCCCGCCGAACACGTCGGAAAAAGCCGACGAGCTGACGATCACAGCACAGAGCAGCCACCAGAAAAATCCAACGAGCTGTCGAACGGGGTAAAAAAAATAAACAGTACACTTGAAAGTGTCAAAATTGAAACGCTGTTTCCAAAAAAACTACTGAACGAAAATGTCTGTAATTTACATGTAAGATCCTATGAATGATAATAAAAAGGTCTGTTACAGAAAAAAGAAAAAACGCTTTTAGAAAAAAAGAGAAAAAAAAATTTCCAGAAAAAATACCTGAAAGTTCCTAAAAAAAAATCAATAAATAAAGAGACTTTTTGCTGCAGATTAAAATAATAGACGGTTTATTCGATATTGAATAAAAAGGAGAATATTTTTAACATTGAAGCCTATGGGATTTGCCTACTTAAACCTGCCGAATGAAAACACCGAACAGCAGGGCGTTTTGACAACTTTTCCCTGCTGTTCGGTGTCTGTGAATAGATTAACCATTGCTTCTCTATGGGGGATTTCACTGCCGTCAAACAGGCACCGTACTTGCTGGCAATTCGCCAAAATTTGGCGAACTGCCTGCTCTCTGAATAGCTGAATGGCCCCGAAATGGCACCGTATGCTGAATTTCAGCGTTCGTTTAAATTTCGGACCTCTCTGAATAACCCCTTTAGTGTTCCGCTCATAAAATCCAACTTCATGTTAAACACTCAAAATGTGTCACAAGCAGATGTTAGAAATATCTACACAAGTTTACAATATTGTTTGAATTTGTACTATGGAAATGACTAGGTAAAAAAAAAAAGTGGCGAGGTAAAAAAAAAAGTCAAATGCCGGGACAAAAAAAAAAAAGGAAAAATGCTCTATTACGGAGTTTTAAAGGACTATAATCTGAAAAACAATGAAGCAAAAACAAACATAGGGTAATATTGCCACACAAGGAACATCAGTGTATGCAAGTGCCCACTCACATATTCCTGATGAATAAAGCAAATGGGATCCATCTTCCGTTGTGTTGATCACAAAAAAGATTGGATAATCAGCGATGATATCAAAAGAAAAAGGGAGAGCAAACAATAGTGCAGACTATCAGATAATGTGTCAAAAAACGAATTATTGAACTCACAAAAGTATAATATAAATAGGAGTATCATATAAAACTGTACAGTTGGTATATGTTTTTAATGTTATTATTTCTCCTGAAGAAGTCAAAATATTTGATGAAACGAGTTGAGCTGGGACTGCGATAGGATATTGCTGTTTTTCCATCCGGTCAGCAGGTTTAAAAGGATTTATATTATACTTTTGTGAGTGCAATAAATATTAGTTTTTTTAGACTCATCTGATAGTCTGCACTATTGTCTGCTCTCCTTTTTCTTTCATTATCACCACTGATTATCCAACCTTTTATTTGATCAATACAACAGAGAGTGGATCCCATTTGGGATGATGGACACTTTATTCATCTGGAATATGTGAGTGGCCACTTGTATGCACTGATTTTAATAATGTGGCAATATTACCTGTGACGGACTGCCTGGCACACCGGCTGTGTGCCTCCGTCAGTTTCTCGCTTTCTCCAAGCTGGAATCTGAAATCCAGCAACTTCAGCCCCAAAATAATGAAGATTTACCCCAAATCACCAGGCACAACCAGTGTCCAGAGCAGCAAAGCAGAACTAACTATTTTATTTGAAAAACATACAGCTATATCAGTTCAGGGACAAACCCCTTCAAGAAAACAACCAGATTAGATCAACACTCAACAGATCAAAAAACTGCACAGGGAATGGGACATTAAAACAATGGACAATGGGACCTTACATGGATTCTGGCTAAAGCTAGTCCCTGGGAGGATGGGAGGAGAAGGGGGGGCAGGTAAAACAAAGTAATATATCTACACTATACAGAGAGCAAAGTGAGCTAATACAGAGGGAATGATACACAGACATCAGGGTGATAGGGCATTAATGGACCAAAAGATAGTTGCTTCTGGGGTAACCGGCCATTATGCCTAGACCCCTGGAGGACTTTCCCAACACCCCCAAACAAAACAGATCCCTGGAGAAATATTTAACCCCTGCAGCCTGGGTCTGTCACAATACCCTATGTTTGTTTGTCTCTATCGTTTTCCTAGTATAGAGTTGGCTGAAAACGAAAGCCGTGGAGTAGAGGTAACATCACTGCTCTGCATGGAGAGAGCCTGTGGAGACATGGGCTCGATCCCAGCAAGAGCACCTCTCCAGTAAGTGTCCTTGTGCAAGACACCTAACGGTAGATACTCGCCACCCAGGACATACTTGAAAACGAGAGAAATCTCAATGTATCCTTCCTGGTAAAATCCTTTCTCAAAAAAAATAAAAATCAGAGCGTTTCTCGAGAGTAATCAAAAATATTTCGGGTGGAATCGCATTTCTTCATAAAAATTCAACTCTACCATGACATTTTCTCAATTGCTCCCAGTTCGGACCTTTTAATGGCAAAATATATATATATATTGATTTTGAAAAGTGAGAATGACAGTATTTTAGTTCTTACAGATGGAGATTTCAGGTCGTTGAAAAGAAACTTTATCCCCAAACAGCATGATCTTAGATTTATTGTTATAGATACATTATACGCTCTGCGTGATGTACGGATGGTTGAATTAATAATAGTAGCTTGTTTAACCCTCTGAGAGCCAATGGGGTAAGCAGGCTCCAAGCACTCTCCACTGGCACTCGGAGGGTTAAATAAATTATATAGATTAATTCAATTTTTGTGCGCCTGCAGTTCTGGGCCTTTATCTGATAATCTGAAAGTGAGTGCTGGACCTCTTCCATCAGATAACACAAACACTTAGCAGATAAGTTTAGAACACAGGCCCTCTCCATCTATCTCTGATCTCTCACACAGCACGTCATGGCAGCAAAGACCATCCACGCTCTGTACAAAACAGGCAGCCCTCCCTCACAAAGGTATCATCTTTTATAGGCCCATACCCTCTAGGCCTCATAACAGGGGTCCCCATGCCCCCCATACACATCCCAAAAGAGGAGCCTCCATTCCCGCAATCCCCAAGACAGGGGCCCCTATGCCTCACAGACCCCAAAACAGGTGTCCCCATAGCACAAGACATAGGTTCCCATGTGCCCCAGGCACCCACACCGAAAGCCAAAAGTCCCAAAGCACCCAGGCTCCAAAATAGGGGTCCCTTGTACCTCCAGCGCATGTGTGGGTCCATTCCGTCCCCATCTCCTTTGCTTTACCAAGTAGTCAGCCCCATTCATCCTCCACCTTCCCAGTAGCCAGTCCCATTTCCCAGTAATGAGCCCCATCCTCTTCATTTCCCAGAAATGAGCCCGGTCTCCGTCCCTTTCTCAGTAGTGAGCCCCATTCCCATCCCTTTCTCATTAATAAGCCCCATTCTAAGTCCCATTACCAATAATAATCTCCCTTTCCCAGTAGTGAGCCCATCCCTGTCCATTTCTCAGTAATAAGCCCCATTCTACTTCCCATTCCCAATAATAAGAATCTCCCTTCCCCAGTAATGAGCCCGTTTCTCATCCTTTTCCAAGTAATGAGCCCCCCCTCCCTTGCCCTGTGGCATGCCGCTGCCATCATACAGGAAGTGACACGCTAAGGCAGGAAGCAAAGCAGTGTATTTAAAGGCAGGCCAGAGAATCTGCAAATTACAGCTCATAAAGCTGATACCAGAGCTCCTGGTGCAATGTGATGCACAGACATCCCACAGGGGGTTGAGGCAGCAGCAGGAGCCCCCAGGAGCCATCAGACCCCTGAACACACCACCCCTGAAGTTGGCCATGTTAATTTCAATGCCTACCTCACCTTCTTAGTGAGACATCTCAATCTCTTTGGGAGGTGGGAAGAACGGGGCAGAGGAACAATGGAAAATGAGAAGAATGGAGCAGAGGAATAGTGATGAGCCGAACACCCCCGTGTTCGGTTCGCATTCGAACTCGAACAATTTCAAAAATTCGAGTTTGAACTCGAACACGAACCGAACTCAATGCAAATCAATGGGACTCGAAAGTTCGATTTTTAGAGTGCACTCCAAGAGGGCATATATGCAAGATATTTGCCATAAAAGGTGTATGGGGGTCCGGATAGTGACCTGGGGCAAGGAAACAAGGTCAAAAAGTTAAAAAAAAATGTTTTTAAAGGAACAGTGAGTTTTCTATGAAATAAAGGTTAAGAATAAAAATTCCTTCAAATATCGTGCCTAGGAGGTCCCCATAACCTGCCCGTGAAGTGGAGGATTTGTAGGATGTATAGAAACATTTAAAAACAAAAAAATTACATTTCAAATGACGGTAAATGGTTTTCCTTTAATCTATTCATAAACAACTGCTTGGGCGGCAGTCTGTATGAAAAGGAGACATTTTAGGACACGCAGAACAAGTTTAGTGATTTCTTGGCTAAATTATGGTGAAACTTATGCAGGCTTTGGATGAAAGTAACAATAGGTGCTTTAAAATTGGGCCTTTAGTGTCGGCAACAGTGCCGTCACACCGTAACCCCTCTGTGGAATTGTGGAAGAGTGCAGGGTTGGACCCTGCGGTCAAATATTAAAATGATATGAATTTGGTATAGGCGTCAGTGGCAGTGCACCCGAATATTGTGCCTTTGGTGGCAGCAAGTGCCTTCACATCGTAAGTAACCCCTCTGTGGTATTGTGGAAGAGTGCAGTGGTGGAGGTTTTGGTAATGCAGAAGATATCCCCGATCTATTCAGTTACATCAGCAGCTATAACAAAACCAGGTCAGCAATGTTTAGGCACTTGTACTGCGCTACTGTATATGGTGAGAATCGGCGCACACCAGTAGCAACAGGAAGCAAACAGAACAGGCAGGGAATTCACAGAGAGAATAGTCAAATGGATGGCAAAGTCAGCAACAGATCGGGTCCTCAGAACAAGCAGGGTCAGTAACTAGTATACAAACTGATTCGGTAAGGTAGTGATGCGGGAATAAAGGCTGAGACACACTGAGCGTGTAGCGACGCACAGCGAAGCGAAGAGAAGCAAACATTTTGCAGGCTTGACTTCACTCCGCTCCGCCTTCGCAGCGTGTCTACACTACATTACGTTTGCTTCTCACCGCACTGGACAGGAATCCACTAACTAAATTAAGATGTACCCACAAAACCGTTTTATTTTCACAAAGCACATGTTATATAGGCAAAAAAAGTTTCTACTGAATAAAATACATCAAAAATTACTATTAATTTAATAGGAATAGTATAAAAATATAAAAAAAGGTAACCCCTGATCATATATATTATAGGAACACAGAGCGCTGTGTATAGAGTAGAAATGCATTGATACCACACACAGACATACACGTATATATCAACACGCAGACCTATTTATACGTATATATCAACACACAGATATATATATATATATACACCCACCCACAGACCTCAGACCATATATACACATACGCACATGGGAGGGGTGGCATGTGGACGATCTCAACTAAATGCGCCCCCCCCCCCAATTTGGGTGATCCCTCCAGAAGAAATGTTAAACCTGACAGAACAGAGAATATATATATTATTCTCTGCTCTATCAGGTTCAACATTTCTTCTGGAGGGATCAGACAAATTGGGGGAGGGGGGAATTAGTTGCCAAAATGTGTGTATAATACAAGTCTGGATATATATATATTCTGACTCCGATCGTTGTATAGTGATTTATCCCTTGCAGAGACCTCTATGCCTGGCCTGTATAAGTAGATGCAATCACTGAGGACAATCCTTATCAGATAGCTGAACTCACCAAAACACTGTTACTTTCCACGACTTGCTTTATTCCGTACATCAGGTTACAGCAGATCACAGGATACAGCAGATAATGGAATGAGATGTTTTATGCGGTCAAAAGATGATGCTGTCCTTAACATGCAGATGAATAGACATGTGTTGCTAGATAACTACACCATGCTACAGCTCTTACTCAGAAAGAAGGGTGGAACTTCACACACACAGGAAGTGCATCATCATAAAGCGAGGAAAAAGAGAAAGCATGTACAATTCAGAAAGACCACTAGGTGGCAGCATAATGACTATCTATACAGTATAAATCCCCATCTAAATGAATACAACTGTAACAGCACACTTCCCGTCTGGCATTGAAAATGTCACTATATATAAACATCATAACGGTAGTTATGCAAGCGCAAATAACGACAGTGTAATTTGCTAGATGTCTTGAAGACCTAAGTAAGATCAGTCTCCAAGCGGCAAGAGCAAAATAAGTTCCGTGATAGGTCTGATAAAAGTCTTTACAGTTCCTTGTCTTGCGACCTTCACCTCCACCTTACGTACCTTACCATCATCGCTAGAGATGCTCTTTTTAATAAGTCCCATAGGCCACTCTATCCTTTCAGCTTGCTGGTCCTTGAGGAGAACGAGATCTCCAACTTGAATGTTCGGTTTCAGGCATTGCCATTTCCTGCGTCCTTGCAGAGTGGAAAGATACTCCACCTTCCAACGATTCCAGAAGCAGTTGGCAAGGTGTTGTACTCGCTTCCACTGGTCGTAGCACATTTTTCCTGCTTTAAAGTGTCCAGGTGGAACAGGAACAGTCCCAAGTTTCTGGGTAAGAAGAGTAGCTGGAGTAAGGATGGTTGGGTTCTCTGGATCTGTAGACACTGGAACAAGTGGTCTAGTATTGATTATGGCAGATGCTTCTCGCGATGGTGCATACAAGCATTGTCCACTTGGAGAAACGTTCAAAGCATTGATAGCCCAAGACGAGTCTTTGTGCAGTTCTGGTGACAAGAGTTTTGGCTTCAGGACGAATATCTGGATCTTCGTCAGGATTTTGTAGACCAAAGACGTCAGCTGTTGTTTCTTCTGGATGATCCAGCAGGAATTCCGGACCTTGTGGTAGGCGACAGCTGCTATGGCGTCAGTAGATGCATCTGAGAAGATGTGAAGTTCCTTTCTCTGACTTGTAGCAAGAGAAGCTGAAGTGTAGCAGCGTGTGGTGACTGGCAGCCTTCTGAACCTCATGAGGACACCTACAAGGTTGTTGGTCAGGTTAGGACCAGTGAGAAGAACATCGTTCAGGGATATGCCTTGGTGCTTGGCACTGGAGTCAAGTACTACCCTGATTTGTTTTGCCTTACGTGGATGATACACTCCGAAGAAAGGCAGGTACCAGCACTCCTCATGTTCTCGAAGAGGTGGAGCTGGCTCAGCGTGATTATTGTCAAAGATCCTTTTCATAAAGGCGATGAAATGGTCCTTCATTTCGGGTCTGTTCTTTAGTGTTCGTTGTAGTGACTTGACTCTGGATAAAGCCTGTTCACGATTGTTTGGGAGTTTGACTCTTGCAGCACGAAGAGGTAATGGTGCTACCCAGCTGTTAGACTCATCCTTGAAGAATTCTTTGTCCATTACTTTGATAAATTCTCTGTCTTCAACTGATAAGGCTGTTTTGTTGTCATCACTTGTAGTACAAAACACTGTGGTACCTAGGTTGTCATCATAGAGGATAGGAGTGACGTCAGGCACGCAGATGATGTCAAGAGGCTTCTCCTCTACGTCATAATGGTGAGGACACGGTTTGAAGTGGGATACACGTCCGTTTCCTAACACGTGAGTTTTGAAGAAGTGGATCTCAGATGACATGTGCATTTTATCCAAGCATACATTGCCCACTATTACCCAGCCCAGGTCAAGTCTTTGTGCATAAGGGGCATCGTCAGGTCCGTTGCACTGTTTGCGTACTTTATGTACTCTGAGAATGTCTCTTCCTAGCAGGACCAAGATTTCAGCATTCATGTCCATTACTGGAATCTCATCTACAAGATGCCTTAAGTGCGGATGGTGATATGCAGCCTCTGGAGTAGGAATCTATTCCCTTTCGTCTGGTATCTGGTCACATTCAACTAATGTTGGTAGGAGTATTCCCTCTCTCCCCTTGACGTGAGAGACCATAAACCCGTTGGCCCTTCTGCCGAAAGTCTCTACGCGACCAGAACAGGTTCTGAGAGTATACGGTGTTGCATGTCCCTTTATGCCGAAGATCTCAAAGAATTTAGGCTTAACAAGCGATCTGTTGCTCTGTTCATTTAATATGGCATACATCCTCGTAGCTTTCTCCGGTTGACCCTCTGGGTATATCTTGACTAGGCATACCTTGGCACAGCATTTGTAATCTAAGCCTTCTCCACAGACTTCCGTGCATGAAGAAGAAACATTCCCTATAGCTGGAGCATTACCTTGTTGCTCCCCCCATGATTTGAGACAGGTGCAGAGGTAGGTATCTGCTGTGGGTTGTCTGGAAGTGGAATAGGGTGCATAGCCGTAACATGTC
The DNA here is from genome assembly GCA_009667805.1 of Leptobrachium leishanense. Classification (NCBI taxonomy): domain Eukaryota; kingdom Metazoa; phylum Chordata; class Amphibia; order Anura; family Megophryidae; genus Leptobrachium; species Leptobrachium leishanense. Next base: position 55,005,933 of record CM019063.1, on the reverse strand, counting down.
TGTCGCTGCTACATTCTGTGCACTTGATGACAACTTTACAGTCTTTAGCAAAATGTCTGTAAGAGACACAGCACCTGTAGCATACCCCAAGTTTTTGAAGAATCTCCCTACGCTCTTGTAAAGTCTTTGCCCTAAGGCCACGACATTTCTTTAAAGGGTGAGGCTTCTTGTGAATAGGGCACTGACGATTAGGGTCTTTATCGCTATCACCCGAATCCCTCTGGTTTGCAAGAGAGGACACGGGTGGTGAGATGTCTGTCCTTTTAACAGATATTGTTCTATTAAAGTCTCTACGATTAGCCGCTGTGTTATCATACCTTGATGAGGATGCTGGTGATGATGATGAAGCTGGCAAGTTGGTTTCACTGAAGCTGAAGCTGGGATCGTTTCTTGTCCAGGCTTGTTCACTGATGAACCTGCAAAAATATGAGAATGGAGGGAAAGATACGTTATAGTCTCTTTTGTATCTTGAGCCGTGTTGCGCCCATTTCTCTTGCAGGCCGTATGGCAGTTTAGATGCCACTGGATTGACACCATGAGCAGTGTCCAGGAAGCTTAGTCCAGGTACACGTGGGTCTGTCTTTGCCAACTCTAGCTCCATGAGGAGATCACTCAGTTCTTGGAGCTTGCGATAGTCTTTGTTACCTATTTTTGGGAAGTTTTGCAGTCTCTTGAACAGAGCGCCTTCTATGGCTTCAGCGGTGCCATAAGCTTGCTCAAGTCTTGCCCACGCAGCAACGAGACCTGCATCCGGGTGGTCAGCATGTACTGTTCTCAGTCTTTTAACACGATCTGTGGATTCTGGCCCCAGCCACTTTATGAGCAAATCAAGTTCCTCCTTGCTAGTAAGGTTGAGATCAGCAATAGCAGCCTTGAAGGTTGATCTCCAGGCCCTGTAGCTCTCTGGACAGTCGTCGAACCTTGAGAGGCTTGTGTTAATGAGCTCTCGGCGTATCATATATCTGGCGAAGTCAGTCAAGTCTGATCTCTCACTCTTTGGTGCCAAAGTAACTTGAGGAACCGCTTGGGTGTTAAAGTTCTCTGGTGATGAAGGGTGAGGTTTTCCAAGATAAAATGACGTTGCAAGAGCGTGAAACTTTGGTGTAGTCTCAAAGGCTAGGGTCAGACTGAGGCAGTGCGAACGCGCGTGCAGGCGCACTTAATCACGGCCGTAGTAGCAGCAAATGCCGGGCAATGACGGCCAATATACGAAGTACGGTCGCACAAAAGTCCGGCTGCGCAACGCAAGTGGCAAACGAACGCATTTTGTCGAGAACGTAAAACCGCTAGTACGGTTGTACAGAGTGCGCTGCGTCCGCTAGCGGCGTGTGTGCGTGAATTGGAGATGTCAGACACTGCTAATGTCCGGCCAACATAACGTCCAGATGCACAAAGTGTTTTATTGATGATCCGTACAAAATCACGAACGCAAATGCGCATAGTATGACCGCTATCGCGTACTCCGTGAAAAAATGCGTCCATTCATTCGAACGCACTTTTTCACAGACAACGTGAAAATGCGTTCGTCTGACCCTAGTCTAAGGCTTCTGCTGGCTGCGGCTTGAGCTGTGGCTTGTCACTGGGATTCACCTTGCTGGCAGAATGAGTTGATGTGATTTGCTGCGTAGATGTTCTTGTGTTGTGGACTGGAAGAGGCTCAGGCATTTGGAGCTGAGAGGTCTCTGCATTGAGAGTCAGAACAGTGTTGGGAGGAGGTACAGGAGATGACTGTGTATTGTTGCAAATGTTATGCTTTAATACGTATTCACTAGTGCGTTCGACTGGGTCTTCCAGATCTGCTGGGATAGGGCAGTCTGCATTAGTACTTTGTCCCATTGCTTCTTCGAGGACCTTCGGCCTCGCTACTGCAGCTGCTTCCTCCTTTTCCATTTGCAGAATCTTGATTTGGGATTCCATCTCTGCTTGTTTATTAGCAAAGGAGCTTTGCACTTTCTTTGACTCCGCTTCAGCGCGGGCCTCTATTAGCTTGTCGCTTAATGTTGAATGTCTGGAGCGAGAGGATCTGGAAGAATGTGCAGTGTGCTTGGTTGATGTGGATCTGTGCGATCTGGTCTCTTGCAGGTGAGCAATGCGGAGTTCTGCCCTTTCTTTGGCAACTTGCACTAGGAGGTCTCTTTGTTGGTTTAGTGCATCAGTCTTGGTCAATTCTGCTGAAAAGTCTTTCATATTAGAGTCCTGCAAGAAGTCTGTGAATTTATCTGACAGCCTCTGGTAACGTTGATATGCAGCAGACAGACGATCTATAGAGTCTCTTAATTCAGCTGGGTGATTGTTAAAAAGTGTGGTAAAACTGACATGCATTGTGACGTTCTGTCCCACAGGTCTGTCAGATTGCTGGAGAGCTCATCTCTAGTGCATTCATAGTTTTCTCTGAGTTTCTGTGTCGGTTTTATTGTGCGTTTGGGTTTTACACTCTGTTCAGCAAACTCTGCAGAATCTGCTCCTTGTACGTCTGCGGGTTCAGGGACATGATGAATCTGCGTCGGTTCAGCCATAATAGAGTGCACAGAACCTTGTCTGGACATTTTATACGTTTTTGCAAAAATAGTACTGTCTCTTTAAGAAGATGAACGGCAGCTTAGACAGGCACTTCACTTAAATGCAGAGAAACCGTTTTCAATATTCAGTGAGATGCAGTATAAGTGAGATGCAGTAAGCTTGTGCGACCATGTGCTTCCCCAAGATGGCCGATGGCACTGAGCTTGATTGCAGATTAAGCACACACATATATAGTAGCAGGCTGTAGGATGCTACACATCTTTTGACTATTCTGACTCCGATCGTTGTATAGCGATTTATCCCTTGCAGAGACCTCTATACCTGGCCTGTATAAGTAGATGCAATCACTGAGGACAATCCTTATCAGATAGCGGAACTCACCAAAACACTGTTACTTTCCACGACTTGCTTTAATCCGTACATCAGGTTACAGCAGATCACAGGATACAGCAGATAATGGAATGAGATGTTTTATGCAATCAAAAGATGATGCTGTCCTTAACATGCAGATGAATAGACATGTGTTGCTAGTTAACTGCACCATGCTACAGCTCCTACTCAGAAAGAAGGGTGGAACTTCACACACACAGGAAGTGCATCATCATAAAGCGAGGGAAAAGAGAAAGCATGTACAATACAGAAAGACCACTAGGTGGCAGCATAAGGACTATCTATACAGTATGAATCCCCATCTAAATGAATATAACTTGTGACGGGTTCACTCGGGGCAGGCTATGTGAGGGCCGGTACCTGAGTAGACGGCTGGAAGTAGCCACCTTCCCAGTTCAGGGTTAACTGAATGATTGCTCATTTACCACAGCTGCCCCACCCTTCCCTATAAGAAGTCTCAGTTCCTTCCAGTTCATTGAGGGGTTTGGAGACAGAAGGAGGAAGGAGTTGGAGACTGTGGTGGAAAAAGTAAGGAATCTGTTATATTGGAAAGTGTGTTTTGTTTTACTGGGGGAACCCGTTTAGTGGGCCCAGGAGTAGACAGGTTCGTCTATTGTCAGTTAGCCTCCCAAAAGGGAGTAGGATTTCTTTTTTTTGTTGTTTATTTTCTCTGTTTGTGGAAAACCCCTTTGCTGCTGCAAATAAAAAAAACGCTTAGAAAACCCACGTTGCTGTGTCCACAGTACCTGCTTCTCCACAAGTGGTGGCAGCGGTGGGATTTTGTACCTGCTGTGCGCTGGCAGTAGCAACAAGGGTACAGAACCCACAGTTACAATGGAGGACTTATTAAAAGCACTGGTAAGTGCCACGGCAACGCAGCAGGAGAGCAACCGCCTAATACAGGCACAGATTGGGGCCGTGATGGAGGCCCAGAAAGCTGACCACGAGCTGCTTAAAGCAACTGTACGAAGTTTGGCGACGCAAGCACCCCCTAGCCAGGAGACCAGGATTCGAGCTAGTTGCTACCTTCAGAAGATGTTGCCTGAGGATGACGTGGAAGCATACCTCCGTGCCTTTGAGCGCACTGCTACTCAGGAGGCCTGGCCTGCAGACAAGTGGGCGGGGATTATCGCACCCTTCCTGATTGGAGAGGCCCAAAAGGCCTACTATGACCTGGAGGAAGTCCAGGCTACAGACTATAAACTTTTACAGGGTTATCCAAAGAGATCCGAATTGCTTGAGAAAGGTAACCGAACGCTGAAAATCAGCGTTCGGTTACCTTTCCTGGCCATTCGGCTATCCAGAGAGCAGGCAATTCGCCAAATCCTGGCGAATTGCCTGAACATACGGTGCCTGTTCGGTCCCTGTTCGAGGGCAGTGAAATCCCCATGAAAAAGCACTGCTTCGGCTATTCAGAGAACACAAACAAACCAGCAGTGAAAGGTTCCCCTAATGCCCTGCCATTCGGTGGTTTAATTCGGCAAATTTATTCAGGAGAATCCCATAGGCTTCAATGTTAAAAATATTCCAGTTTTAATTCAATATCTAATAAACCGTTCATTATAAAATTCTGCAGCAAAGAGTCTCTTTATTTATAGATTTTTTAGGATACTTTAAAGCATTTTCAGATCTTTTTTTTTTTTTTTAAAAGTCCGATTTTTTTTTTATTTGTTTTTTCAGTTTACTTATTTTTTTTGTAACAGCCCTCTTTATTATCATTCTCTGGACCTCCTGTGAAAATTTCAGACATTTTCGCTCAGTAGTTTCTTTGCAAACAGCGTTTCTTTTTCCCAGATTCATACAAATGGTTTTTCTAATTTATTCACTGCCTCCTCTACGTCACAGCTGCTTCGGCTCTGTGTGATTCGGCTCCTGTTCGGCTCATGTTCGGCTTTTTCGAAGGTTAATCCAGATGTTTTTGCTTGTTTTCAGCGTGCATTCGGTTAGTTTTCGTCAGGTTTGCGGCAGCTTTTCCCTGCAATTCGGGGACCCTGTGGTGTTTGCTGAATACACCGCAGGGTCACCGAAATGCAATCGGCAAAAGGAACCGAACTGAAGAGAACGAAAAGTCACCGAACGTGCGGTGACTTTTCGAATCTCTTTGGATAACCCTGTTAAAGGCCGAAATCCTGGCCCGGTTCGGAGTAACAAAAGCTGTGAGAGCGCGGCGCTTCTCTAACTGGACGTATGAGGAGAAGACACCACCCCGGACACAGATGTTCGACCTAATGCATTTGGCTCGGAAGTGGCTCCAACCTGAGCACCAAAGCCCCACGCAGATAGTGGAAACCCTGGTGTTGGATAAGTTCCTACGCGGACTCCCACGCAGCCTCCGTGAATGGGTGGGACAAGGGAACCCGGGTACCTATGATGACATGGTGGCCCAAGTAGAGCGCCCTCCTGGCTGCCAAAAACTTCGAGGACTCGCCCAGGAGGTCTCCAAAAGTCGTTGTGGGGAGCATCCCCACCCATAGAAAGGAGCAGCCTCAAAAAGTCTTCGGCTCCACAACTAGGTCAAACGGGTCGGCAATCCTGCCAGCACCTGGGGGACCAGTGCATTACTCAGACCACAGCGACACTTTTCGAAGAGGGAATGAGCCCCAAAGGAACTCGATACAGTGCTTTGAGTGTGGCGAACTGGGACATATTAGAGCCAGGTGTCCTAACACGTCCGAGCCCATGCAGTGTGGGCTGGGTGAGGACCCCCGGAATTTCTGCAGACTGATATGTCTGACTGGCCTGGTGGAAGGGACTCAGACTTTTCGAGTGCCCGTCCTGCTGAACGGACTACAGGCAGTGGCACTTGCGGACTCCGGTAGTGCCATAACCTTGGTGTCAGGCAAACTGGTGGGCCGAGCCAACTTACAGAAAGATAAGACTGTGGGAGTGTTGTACGTACATGGTAGTACCATTCGTTATCCCACGGCGCTAGTCGCTGTCTCTGTGGGGGCGAGGGTACGGTCTGTCCCAGCTGTGGTGGTACCCAAGTTACCCTATTCCCTTGTCTTAGGGAGGGATTTCCCGGACTTTCAGACCATATTGCAGGGGTTATCCGTTGGTACGGCCACTGCCGACCTTGATGAGGGTACTAACGACATCACCGAGGTGCTCCCATTCCACGATACGTTTTTTTGTCAGAAACCTCCTAAACCCCGGAAAACACGCAGAGAGAGGCGAGAAGCCAAGCACGGCTTTACCAGAGCTCGGGCTGAGGCTCTGGTGAACACCCCGGCCAAAAGATCTCGAAAGGGGGTGGCCACCCAGGTGACAGAGACAGAATTGGGGGTCCCTGTAACACATACGAGTGAGGAGGTGAATGAGGCTCCTAACTCTGGGGGCTCTACCTCCGATGGGAATGACTCAGGGGGAGGGATTTCCGGGAACACTGTTTTTGGGAACGACCAAGCTAGTGATCCTTTGTTGCAGACTGCGAGAAGCAGGGTGATTGAGGCGAACGAGGTGCCAGTGGAAGGGGCAATAAAGAGTTATCCGTACTTTATTTTGCAGAGTGATCTGTTGTACCGGGTCATTATGGAGGGAGGTCAGGAAATTGAACAGTTGGTGGTTCCGTCCTCTCAGACCAGAAAGGTACTCGACTTCGCTCATTCCCATGTGCTAGGAGGGCACTTAGGGGTTGAGAAGACCCAGGAGCGGGTCCTGCGCAGGTTCTTCTGGCCGGGGGTTTATGAGGCGGTGAAACGGTACTGTGCCTCATGCCCCGAATGTCAGTTGGCATCTCCTAAGCCACACTTGAGAGCCCCTCTCATACCCCTCCCGGTCATTGATGTCCCCTTTGAAAGGATCGCAATGGACATTGTGGGTCCGTTGGAAAAATCCGCACGTGGACACCATTACATATTGGTGATCCTGGACTATGCCACCCGGTATCCTGAAGCCGTTCCCTTGCGCAAAGCAAATGCAATGAACATTGCCGAGAGTTGGTTCAGGTATTCGCACGAGTGGGCATCCCGAAAGAGATCCTGACCGATCAGGGTACTCCATTTGTTTCCCATCTGATGAAAGAGCTGTGTCACTTGTTAAAGATACAGGCGCTAAAGACCTCCGTGTATCACCCGCAGACGGATGGGCTTGTCGAGCGGTTCAACCGCACCCTAAAGGGGATGCTGAGGAAGGTTATTAGCAGGGAAGGAAAGGACTGGGACATGTTATTGCCCTACTTGTTGTTTGCTATACGTGAGATTCCCCAGAGCTCGACCCGCTTCTCTCCGTTCGAACTCCTATATGGCAGGCACCCATGTGGTCTGCTGGATATACTCAGGGAAACGTGGGAGGAGCAGGGAGTGACCGGAACCAACCCGATACAATATGTTGTAAGCATACGCGAGCGGATGGCTCGGGTTAACCCCCTGGTACGTCAGCATATGGAAAAGGCACAGGAGACCCAATCCCGTATCTATAACCAGAAGGCCACCGCAAGACGGTTCTCGCAAGGGGACAGGGTGATGGTACTGGTTCCGACTGCAGAAAGCAAACTTCTGGCTCATTGGCAAGGACCATATGAGGTCCTGGAACAGACAGGCCCTGTCAACTACAGGATTAGGCAGCCTGACCGCCGAGAAGAAGAGCAGATCTACCATGTCAATCTCCTGAAGCCATGGCAAGACAGAGAGGCCTGCGTGTCCCAGACCGGCCATGCCCAGTCCGGTCCTCAGGCCCCAGAACCTGGGGTGGCTATTTCCCCTGAGCTGACTCCCTGCCAGGTAGAGGAAGTCAACCGAATGGTCGAGAGGAATAGGGATGTGTTCTCACCGGTACCGGGTAGAACACATGATGTGTTTCACGACATGTGACCGAACCCGGTGTAGCGATCAGACTGAAACCCTACCGGATACCGGAAGCCAAAAGAGAGGCAGTCAGACTAGAAGTCAAGAAAATGCTAGAGCTTGGGGTCATTGAGCCATCCCACAGTAATTGGTCCAGCCCATCGTTTTGGTGCCAAAGCCAGACGGCTCTACCAGATTTTGTAATGACTTCAGGAAGTTGAATGAAATCAGCAAGTTTGATGCCTATCCCATGCCCCGTGTGGATGAGCTGGTAGAGAGATTGGCAAAAGCCAGATACCTCTCGACTCTTGATCTGACGAAAGGGTATTGGCAGATACCCCTAACCGGAAGGGCCAGGGAGAAAACCGCCTTTGCCACCCCAGACGGGTTATTTCATTACAGAATTATGCCCTTTGGCCTTCATGGAGCCCCAGCCACCTTCCAGCGGCTCATGGACAAGCTGCTCAGGCCTCACGTCCAGTACGCTGCGGCATACCTGGATGACGTCATCATCCATAGCACGGATTGGGAGTCCCATCTGCCGAAGGTTGAGGCTGTGCTCGACACGTTCAGAAGGACCGGTCTAACAGCCAACCCCCCAAGTGTTTTATTGGGCTGGCGGAGGCTAAGTACTTGGGCTATGTGGTTGGGAGGGATCGGTGAAACCCCAAGTCCATAAGGTGGAGGCAATACGGAGTTGGCCTCGACCTCTTAGGAAAAAACAGGTGAGGGCCTTCCTAGGGATTGTCAGCTACTACCGCCGATTCATACCCCATTTTGCGACTAGGGTGGCGCCGCTAACCGACCTTATTAAAGGCAAAGGCCCTGATATGGTGAGATGGGACGGTAAGGCTGAGGAGGCCTTTGGCGATCTGCGCTCTGTGTTATGTGACCGGCCCATCCTCGTGGCACCGGACTTCGGGACTGAGTTCTTCCTGCAGACGGATGCCTCAGAGGTTGGTTTGGGGGCTGTGCTCTCGCAGTATGTGGATGGTGAGGAGCATCCGGTATTTTACTTGAGCAGGAAACTGCTGCCCCGGGAACAACGCTATGCCGTGATCGAGAAGGAGTGTCTGGCGATTAAATGGGCCACAGAGATGCTACGGTACTATTTACTGGGCAGGCAGTTTACCCTGGTCACCGACCACGCCCCTCTGAGGTGGATGCACAGTAACCGGGACCGCAATTCCCGGATCCTTCGGTGGTTCCTCTCTTACAGCCCTTCAAGTTTGTGGTGCAGCACAGGGCGGGCCTTCTCCACGGCAACGCCGATGCGCTGTCTCGGGCCCATGGGCTCTCCGCTATGGTCGCTTCTCACCCTGGTGTTGCGCTGGGGAGGGGGATGTGTGACGGGTTCACTCGGGGCAGGCTATGTGAGGGCCGGTAACTGAGTAGACGGCTGGAAGTAGCCACCTTCCCAGTTCAGGGTTAACTGAATGATTTCTCATTTACCACAGCTGCCCCACCCTTCCCTATAAGAAGTCTCAGTTCCTTCCAGTTCATTGAGGGGTTTGGAGACAGAAGGAGGAAGGAGTTGGAGACTGTGGTGGAAAAAGTAAGGAATCTGTTATATTGGAAAGTGTGTTTTTGTTTTACTGGGGGAACCCGTTTAGTGGGCCCAGGAGTAGACAGGTTCGTCTATTGTCAGTTAGCCTCCCAAAAGGGAGTAGGATTTCTTTTTTTTGTTGTTTATTTTCTCTGTTTGTGGAAAACCCCTTTGCTGCTGCAAATAAAAAAAGCTTAGAAAACCCACGTTGCTGTGTCCACAGTACCTGCTTCTCCACAAACTGTAACAGCACAATATATTTATAAGAATATAGATATATATCTTATCTAGATATACAGTTGTGCTCAAAATTATTCAACCCCCCCTGAAATTGAGTGTTTTGGCCAGTTTGACATTGATTTTGATCATTCAGTCAACTGCTTACAATTAAATCAAAGAGGCACGTGTAGGTCAGACAAATATAACATAACATTTATAATGAAATAACCACAAATGTCTTTTCTGTGCTCACATCATTATCAGTTTTATTCAACCCCCAAGTGACATTCAATCTTAGTACTTAGTACAACATCCTTTTACAGTTATAACAGCTTTTAAACGTGAAGCATAGCTTGACACAAGTGTCTTGCAGCGATCTACGGGTATCTTCGCCCATTCGTCATGGGCAAAAGCCTCCAGTTCAGTCACATTCTTAGGCTTGCGCACTGCAACTGCTTTCTTTAAGTCCCACCAGAGGTTCTCAATCGGATTTAAGTCAGGTGACTGCGATGGCCACTCCAAAATGTTCCAGCCTTTAATCTGCAACCATGCTCTAGTGGACTTGGAGGTATGCTTGGGATCAGTGTCCTGTTGAAAGGTCCAATGTCTCCCAAGCATCAGGTTTGTGACGGACTGCATCACATTGTCATCCAATATCTCCTGGTACTGAAGAGAATTCATGGTACCTTGCACACGCTGAAGCTTCCCTGTACCTGCAGAAGCAAAACAGCCCCAAAGCATGATTGACCCACCGCCATGCTTCACAATAAGCAAGGTGTTCTTTTCTTCATAGGCCTTGTTCTTCCTCTTCCAAACATAGCGTTGATCCATGGGCCAAACAGTTCTAATTTTGTTTCATCAGTCCACAGAACACTATCCCAAAACTTCTGTGGTTTGTCCACATGACTTTTGGCATACTGCAGTCGACTCTTCTTATTCTTTGGAGACAGCAAGGGGGTGCGCCTGGGAGTTCTGGCATGGAGGCCTTCATTACGCAGTGTGCGCCGTATTGTCTGAGCTGAAACTTCAGTACCCACATCTGACAAATCTTTTCTCAGTTCCTCAGCAGTCACACTGGGACTTTTCTCCACTCTACGCTTCAGGTAGCGTACAGCAGTCGAAGTCAGCATCTTCTTTCTGCCACGACCAGGTAGCGTTTCAACAGTGCCCTTTGCCTTGAATTTGCGAATGATGCTTCCTATGGTCTCTCTTGGTATGTTTAACATCTTTGCAATCTTCTTATAGCCATTGCCCTTCCTGTGAAGAGTAATCACCTCTTCTCTTGTCTTCCTGGACCATTCTCTTGACTTCACCATGTTTGTAACCACACCAGTAAATGTCTAGAAGGAGCTGAGTATCACAGTCATTTTAAAGCTGCCTAATTGGTGCTTATTATGCTTTATTGCTGCTCCGTGACATCCACAGGTGTTTTCAATACCCGATTGAAAACACTTGAATGAACCTCTGTTCTTCAGAGTGGTAGTCTTTAAGGGGTTGAATAATTGTGTCAATGAAGAATTCACAAAAGAAACATTTACTACTGTATTACAAAACCAATTGATGTCATTTTAGTTGCATATGGTTCTTTAAAAAGTCCTTGTAGGATTTCATTCTGAATACAATTACAAATGTACACTAAATTCCCTAAAACCCTTTACAGCATTGGGGGTTGAATAATTTTGAACACAACTGTATATATATCATACCTGCCCTTACCTTCCCCTATAAATTTGCTAAAAATATACACAAAAAAAACCACTGCCTGAGACCCCGCGCAGCCCACATGCCACCCCCCTCTACCTGGCTGAATGTATCTAATATATATAATTAAATACATTCAGCAAGGTAGAGAAAGAAAAAAATAATTTTATTTTTTGTTCCCGGGGACATTTAAAAATGTCCTCAGATTTTATTTTTTTTAGAAATGTGTTGCCTTACCTTAGCCTGGTGGTCAGTGTGGGCTCCCTGGATCCTGGTTGTGGGGGGGGGTCTGCCGTGGCCGCAGGTGCAGTGGCTCCCTCCCTGCGCTGCCTGTCTCTGCCACATGCACCCGGGCGGCTAGCCCGCACAGTCGCAGCTCTGTCATCCGGCAGCCGCATGCTCCTCAAGGGGATCCTTGGGAGGCCCCTGCGGCTGCCCTCTAAAGTGCCTGATTAGAGGGCCGTGTCTGCCTGATGTTTTAGTAACCAGAATGTTTTATCCCATAGGCTTCAATGTTAAAAATATTCCCGTTTTAATTCAATATCTAATAAACCGTTGTTTATAATATTCTGCAGTAAAGAGTCTCTTTATTTCTAGATTTTTTTGTATTTTTTAAGCATTTTTTTATCCTTTTTTCAAATTTCTTTTTTTTTCGAACTTTTGGCGAATGTCCCAAAAAGTTCGAAGTTCGCGAACTGTCGAATAGCTGATGTTCGATGCGAACTCCGCACAGATCGAACCGAACAGCTCATCCCTACAGAGCAACAGTGAGAGATGAGAAGAAAGAGAATAATGCACTTTGGAGCACATGCTTCATTCTGTGCATCATATTTGGAGCATATGCTTCATTCTGTGCATCATAACATGCGTCATTCTGTGCATCATTTTGGAGAGCACATATTTCATTCTATGCCTCATGTGGATCTCATGCTTCCTCATGCTTCATTCTGTGCATCATTTTTGGAGCACATGCTTCATTCTGTGCATCATTTTTGGAGCACATGTTTCATTCTTTGCATCATTTTTGGAGCACATGCTTCATTCTGTACATCATTTTGGAGCACAGTCTTTATTTTGTGCATCATTTGTGGAGCACATGCTTTATTCTGTGTGTCATTTTGGTGGGTATGTTTCATTCTGAATGTCATTCTGTGCGTCATTCTGTGTGTCATTCCGGAGCCATTCCTGTCATTCTGTAGGTGTTAATATTTTAACACAACAAGGTTGCAATTATCAAATGACTGTATCAGACCCTTCCAATATTCCAAAATGATCCAATCGGAAAGATCAGAAGCTTACAACCATCCAAATTGGCAGGTTTTGAATATTCTGAAATAGTCCGAACCTAATTCTTTAGCTGTACATCTAACAGATGAGCATTATCTTAATGATTCCCAAAGCTCAGCCTATCATTATATTTACACATTAATATCAAACATCAAACCGGTGACTTAAGTGCAACATGTCAACGGTTAATTGGTTAGAAGAACTCTTGGAGTGGTTCCACACTTATTTTTTAGGACTAGACCCCTGAATTGAGCCTACTGAACAGTCATCACAAATCGGCAGGGGGCAAATTATATGCAAAACCAGATTGCTTCAGCTATGAAGAACAAATACCTTAACGACACTACATTTGTGGGTCGTGTAGATGTAACTTTAGTTGTGTTATTGTCATTTCAGCATGACAGGTGAGAAAGTCAATGTTGGAGTGTTGGAGTGATAATCACTCTTTAAGCTGCCATTTATATGGACTTATCCAAACCTGACTCCAAATCACTGTCTTAACCAGTTTCAGAATACCGCGGGAACAGAACTCAAATAACTCACAACACGAGGTGCAGGTTAGAATTCTATTAAAGGATTACCAGGAGACACAAAGAATATATAGGAAGCAGATTACACGCCATACTGCGGCACTTTTAAGTGAATGATAGACAAGCAGCTTGCAGGAGGCAGCGATCATAATACAGCAGAAATCACATGGAAGGCGATCATGAATATATAATAATGATCGCATCACAGAATTCCCAGAAATGAGTTAATATCCAGTAAATGAAACTTAACCTGCCACTAGAGTTTCACACACTTGTCTCTGAGGTGGGCTCATCTTTGCATAGAGGTTTGCATAATTAAGTTAACCATGTCTACTTTAAGTTCCTGCCAAGTTCTCTGCACGCATCCCACACATGTAAGAGGCGAAGGCAAGTTAACCCCTTTCAGTCAACCTGCTGCATTATCTGGGAACACTCCGCAATGTAAACGATTTGTTGCAATCTCTGCTGATTAGAATTCCACCTTCCAAACACAAACACCACTTAAATCAAACCTGCTCGGCATTCGTCAGCTCGAGTGTTTACTGATCCCTTGGTCGGGACATGAATGAACATCATAAACTGGGGATAATTTGCAATTATGTTCTTACATGTTGATTCTGTGCTGAACAGGAGAGTTTTCACTGATCAGAAAACGTGTAGAGAGAGAAAGAGAGAAAGCTGTTCCTCTGCTGAGCCGGAGCTCTATGTGAGGAATTCCTAATGATGTGGATCGGAGATGACGTTGTGCTCGCCCCAATGAGAGGAGAATATTAAAGGGATACTCTACTGAAAAATAGAATTCCCTTTCTGTGCAATTTTTGCTCCTACACAACTTGCGTAGCTTAGTTACTGCAAATTGTGCATCGCTACAGGACTTGCACACTTTATGTATGCATGTTGCATAGCGCCTGCGCAGAGTGATGGATAAGAGCTGCACGTGCATGCACAGATCCAATCCATCGCCTGCCTCGCTGAGACCGATCACCAGGCCCAGACTGACCATCGGGCATTTACCCGGTAGGCTGGTGGTCTTGTTGGCCGATCAGCTGGCGTGCCTAGTAGGGTGTGTGTGCCTACACGACCCGCCTTCTGTAAATAATTAATAAAACTGGGGGTATGAGGTAATAATAAAATGAGGGGGATAATTAATATAATTGAGGGGATGAGAAAATGATTTAAAAAAATGGGGGAGATGAGGAAATATTAAAATTGGGAGAAGATGAAAATAATTAATAAAATTGGGGAGGGAGATGGTGCTGAAGCGCTACCGCGAGTATCCCTGAGGGTAGTGCATGTTCCGGGGTACGGTGCTGAAGCCGGCGCAGCTTTTCCCTTTTAGCGTCCCCATTTTAGCGTGAGTTTTGTAATATGGCCCAATATCTCCAGATTGGGCAGAAGCGAGGGGGGCAGAGAAAGGGAGGTACTCCTCACATCCTGACCACTTTAAAGCAATAAATAAATAAATGAATAAAGAGTGTCCCTTTAATCTCCTACTACTAGTTAGACATTAAAAAAAAAAAACGTTTAGCTCCATCAATCTCAAACTTTCACGCGCTTCTGTTGCTGCCGTTGGTCCGAGAGACGTGAAATGTAGTTAGTTCCCACCCCAGATAGACAATGTACCATTAATAACGCCCATAAAAAGGTTACTCTGTATCAGCCGCTGCATCTGCATAAGTCCATTAGTTAGTAACGTCCGTGAAAAGACACAAATCCATAAAGTTTAACCTTTTACTGATTATATTTCACTTGATCCACGCATACGAAATACAGTAAGACAAAGGAAAATCAATTCCAATCTGCCTCCGAAAAGTGAAAAAAACCCTCGGCGACTCGAAAAGTCAATAGAATCAGCATCATACTTGGACGTGTGTAAGTTATGGATGATAACGCTGCTCCTTCATCTCTGCTAAAACAATTTGTAACCGTGACTGGGAAACGTCTGTAATATCTGCTGATAATAGGTTTTCTTACGTTCCTCAATGTACTTATTCTCAGACTGTACATGATAATACATAAATACAGAAAAATGGCGTCGCGCCCATACTCACTTATTTTTGGAGCGGCGGCAACTGCCAGGAGTAACAGCCCAGTAAATGTATAAAACATAACAAGGAAGGAGAGTGTCATCTGCGCTCATTCCTATGTGTTCCATGTACAACAAAAATGAGGTTTTGTTTGTTTCAATGGCCATTGCAACGTAAGCCCACTCGCCACTTCAAGCACCTCTTTAGAGTGGGTACCTAACAATTGTAACCAAAAGGCCGCTCTACTGAGCAGCTCCAAGCCCCTCCAGCTGCTTTTCAGCAAGGAGAGACAAAGATGGTGGGTTTTATTTATACACGCACCAAGCACTTCCCATTTGGGATCAAAAACAAAACATGGAAAGAGGAACAGCTGCAAAACGACGGACTGGTGTTACAAGCATGATATACATAAATACAGAAAAATGGCGTCGCGCCCATACTCACTTATTTTTGGAGCGGCGGCAACTGCCAGGAGTAACAGCCCAGTAAATGTATAAAACATAACAAGGAAGGAGAGTGTCATCTGCGCTCATTCCTATGTGTTCCATGTACAACAAAAATGAGGTTTTGTTTGTTTCAATGGCCATTGCAACGTAAGCCCACTCGCCACTTCAAGGCACCTCTTTAGAGTGGGTACCTAACAATTGTAACCAAAAGGCCGCTCTACTAGGATAATACTAGGATAGAGGGTGGACATTAGAGATGTGCATAACTTTTTTTCATTTTGTTTCTGGGTTTTTGGGGTCTTTTCTTTTCATTTCAGGTCATTTTGGAAATCTTTTGTTTCGTTTCGGTGCGGATCGATTTGGTGATTCGGATCGATTCGGGTTTTTGGATTGATTCGGGTGATTTGAATCAGTAAGTTTTTGCGGGGTTTTTTATGAGTTATTTTGTTTTTTATTGCTTATTTAAGAATGGGACGTAGATTACTACCAATAGAAAGTAAGTCTCTTTACTTATTTTTTTTTAAAAAAAGATGTAGGCATTTTTTGGGTGAAATTTTAGGTTTCCTAACTTTTTTTAAACAAACAAGGCTTTTTAACCCATAGGTTTCATAGCAGCATATGAATCCACACACTGCTGGGAAGCGCCTCTCTGCGGTATAATTAATGCAGCATATGAATCCACACACTGCTGGGAAGCGCCTCTCTGCAGTATAATTAATGCAGCATATGAATCCACACACTGCTGTGAAGCGCCTCTCTGCAGTATAATTAATGCAGCATATGAATCCACACACTGCTGGGAAGCGCCTCTCTGCAGTATAATTAATGCAGCATATGAATCCACACACTGCTGGGAAGCGCCTCTCTGCAGTATAATTAATGCAGCATATGAATCCACACTCTGCTGGGAAGCGCCTCTCTGCAGTATAATTAATGCAGCATATGAATCCACACACTGCTGGGAAGCGCCTCTCTACGGTATAATTAATGCAGCATATGAATCCACACACTGCTGGGAAGCGCCTCTCTGCAGTATAATTAATGCAGCATATGAATCCACACACTGCTGGGATGCGCCTCTCTGCAGTATAATTAATGCAGCATATGAATCCGCACACTGCTGGGAAGCGCCTCTCTGCAGTATAATTAATGCAGCATATGAATCCACACACTGCTGGGATGCGCCTCTCTGCAGTATAATTAATGCAGCATATGAATCCACACACTGCTGGGAAGCGCCTATCTGCTGTATAATTAATGCAGCATATGAATCCACACACTGCTGGGATGCGCCTCTCTGCAGTATAATTAATGCAGCATATGAATCCACACACTGCTGGGAAGCGCCTCTCTGCAGTATAATTAATGCAGCATATGAATCCACACACTGCTGGGAAGCACCTCTACAGTATAATTAATGCAGCATATGAATCCACACACTGCTGGGAAGCGCCCTCTGCAGTATAATTAATGCAGCATATGAATCCACACACTGCTGGAAGCGCCTCTCTGCAGTATAATTAATGCAGCATATGAATCCACACACTGCTGGGAAGCTCCTCTCTGCGGTATAATTAATGCAGCATATGAATCCACACACTGCTGGGAAGCGCCTCTCTGCAGTATAATTAATGCAGCATATGAATCCGCACACTGCTGGGAAGCGCCTCTCTGCAGTATAGTTAATGCAGCATATGAATCCGTACACTGCTGGGAAGCGCCTCTCTGCGGTATAATTAATGCAACATGGGAATCCACACACTGCTGGGAAGCGCCTCTCTGCGGTATAATTAATGCAGCATATGAATCCACACACTGCAGGGAAGCGCCTCTCTGCAGTATAATTAATGCAGCATATGAATCCACACACTGCTGGGAAGCGCCTCTTTGCAGTAAAATTAATGCAGCATATGAATCCACACACTGCTGGGAAGCGCCTCTCTGCAGTATAATGCAGCATATGAATCCACACACTGCTGGGAAGCGCCTCTCTGCAGTATAATGCAGCATATGAATCCACACACTGCAGGGAAGCGCCTCTCTGCAGTATAATTAATGTAGCATATGAATCCACACACTGCTGGGAAGCGCCTCTCTGCGGTATAATTAATGCAGCATATGAATCCACACACTGCAGGGAAGCGCCTCTCTGCAGTATAATTAATGTAGCATATGAATCCACACACTGCTGGAAGCGCCTCTCTGCGGTATAATTAATGCAGCATATGAATCCACACACTGCAGGGAAGCGCCTCTCTGCAGTATAATTAATGTAGCATATGAATCCACACACTGCAGGGAAGCGCCTCTCTGCAGTATAATTAATGTAGCATATGAATCCACACACTGCTGGGAAGCTCCTCTCTGCGGTATAATTAATGCAGCATATGAATCCACACACTGCTGGGAAGCGCCTCTCTGCAGTATAATTAATGCAGCATATGAATCCGCACACTGCTGGGAAGCGCCTCTCTGCAGTATAATGCAGCATATGAATCCACACACTGCTGGGAAGCGCCTCTTTGCAGTATAATTAATGCAGCATATGAATCCACACACTGCTGGGAAGCGCCTCTCTGCAGTATAATTAATGCAGCATATGAATCCACACACTGCTGGGAAGCGCCTCTCTGCTGTATAATTAATGCAGCATATGAATCTGCACACTGCTGGGAAGCGCCTCTGCAGTATAATTAATGCAGCATATGAATCCGCACACTGCTGGGAAGCGCCTCTCTGCAGTATAATTAATGCAGCATATGAATCCACACACTGCTGGGAAGCACCTCTCTGCGGTATAATTAATGCAGCATATGAATCCACACACTGCTGGGAAGCGCCTCTCTGTGGTATAATTAATGCAGCATAAGAATCCGCACACTGCTGGGAAGCGCCTCTCTGCAGTATAATTAAGGCAGCATATGAAGCCACACATTGCTGGGAAATTCCCAGCAGTGTGTGGATTCATATGCTGCATTAATTATAACTCCTAAAAAGCTACCTGATCCGGAAAATGAATCGATCCTAATAACCGAATCAACCCGCGACGGAATTTCAGATCGAATCATATTTTCGGATTGCCAATATTTTGTTTTCAGAAATGTTCCCAAAATACGAAAATGGTGATTTTCATCTGAATTTGGATTCGGAACGAAACAAACTGCACATCTCTGGAGGACATGAAGCCGGGGATCCTCCGATCCAACAGGAGCCGGTAAATAAAGTCAAACTTGTGGCTTTCGAGGCTCGTAAGGAACCTGCAAAGCCACATTCCAGATCACCCTGTGACCGGATCGTGGGGCACTTCAAGCAAACGTTACAATGAAATTTGTTCAAACCACCCCATCTACTGATTTATTATTATTATACTTTATATGGCACCAATACTTTCCGCAGCGCTGCACACGATATGTGAACAACAATGAGATCTATATAAAAAAAAAACAGTTGTCTTCTGGTACCCTTGTATTGGTGACATACTGTTTACCTTGAAAGTAAGGAAAATACATATTGGAATTTTTAAGCCCTCCCCCTTGTTATTTTACCATGTTTTTCCAGTGTTCAGTTTATTTCTGGTTTCTTGTTTCCTTTCCTGTCTGCTCCTCCAAGTGTGGTGTCTGTTATCTTAAAACTGATTTGTTTTGTTTCTGTATGTGACTTTGAAGTCCTGTGTATGACTCTGGCCCAGTTATCTGACTATTCTATTGTGATATCCCTATGCTCCGTGATTTCCTGTGTACCGACTCCTAGCTTGTATGTCAACCTGTTCTGGTTCCTGACTTCAGCTACTGTTTACTACTACGTCTCCAGATTTGTTCCTAGTGTCCTGACTCTGGTTCTTTGTGTCACCTAGCACTGAGGTCCCTTCCCTTAGATTATATGGCCATTCTAAGGACCGTATCTAGATCAGGGTTACCTTTAGTGTGCTGCTGTGTGCCAGTCTATTTTTGTTCTCTCCCTTATCCCCTTCCTGTTGTCCTGTTCTCTGTATCCTGTGGTCTGGTTCTGTGTAAAATGCAGCCAGCTGCAATCCTGCCTAAAGGGCTAATTATTCCGAATAATGGGCCCATCTTGGCTCATGCCGGGTGCCGCCATGACAATACCTGGATATTTGAGAGCAGTGACTGTGGTCAGCGTGCCATTTGATTTTGCCCTGACGCATAGATGGGGTATTTGCAATTTGTGTAGTTTAGGTGCTGTTCCAAAGAGCATTGTAGCAGTTTTGTCAGTATTTCGAAAATGTTTGTTATCTTTGATCCACTTTTCTACCTCTGTGAATTGTTCTTGCAGTACGGCCTCCAGCTGCGGGAAGCCAATGCAATATCAACCACCGGATGGAATATTGCACACAAATTGCATCTGGCCAGTGGAGGTACACTTTAGTAATTTGTCCCTCATGCATCTTCATAACATGTGTGTTTTATATTGTCTTTTCCATGTCTACTCAAGCCCTTAGGGTGATTGCAGCCTCCACCATCCGCCTTCCTTCTTCTTGGTCCAGTCACTAGGCAGCTGAAAAAGATGGCGGCATGTAAGAGGTATGTGCATCATGAATGCAGTACCCATCACTTGCACCCATCCAACAATGGAAAATATAATCAATCCCCATAACTGACTGAATTCATTTTCCACAGCACGAAGCCTCAAAGACACAGGGCCCAAGTGTCACGACTCTCTGAACCAAACACTCAGTACAATTCCCAACCTACATTGTCGGTCCTTAGAATGGCGGGTAACAGACTAACTATAAGACAAACACAGAATGCAAGGTCAAAGGTATGCCAAGGTCATGAGCCAGAGGAGTTAGTCATACAGGCCAAGGTTCCTAACAAAGAGAGTCTCATATAAGACAGACATCAAGGAATGCCTGAAGTCAGATTAATTATTTGGAAAGGCCAAGGTCGGTACACGGAAAGAACAATATAGCGTGATCTTGGGTAAAGGAAAACACAACAAGGCACTGACAGAGTAATTCAAAGAGATCAGAATTGCTTGAGAAAGGTAACCGAACGCTGAAAATCAGCGTTCGGTTACCTTTCTTGGCCATTCGGCTATCCAGAGAGCAGGCAATTCGCCAAATCCTGGCGAATTGCCTGAACATACAGTGCCTGTTCGGTGCCTGTTCGAGGGCAGTGAAAACCCCATGAAAAAGAAATGCTTCGGCTATTCAGAGAACACAAACCAGCAGTGAAAGGTTCCCGAAATGCCCTGTCATTCGGTGGTTTAATTCGGCAAGTTTATTCAGGAGAATCCCATAGGCTTCAATGTTAAAAATATTCCCGTTTTAATTCAATATCTAATAAACTGTTCATTATAAAATTCTACAGTAAAAAGTCTCTTTATTTATTGATTTTTTTAGGATATTTTAAGCATTTTTTTTTTTTTAACCCTTTCGCTGCTGAGGCTTTTCCCGCCCCTATGCTGAGGTCATTTTTACCTGTTTTGCGCATCATGTTTAAACGTGTTTTGAAGGCTTATTTTAGTATATGACCCAGACATATTATATATCGTTCTTTCCGTCAGACTCGGTAGATTCATAATATGTCATTATTATATGTATACGTTATGTCATGTCTGTATATTATAACAAAAAATGCAATAAAATATGTATTTTCAATAATTTACAATGTGTAAAGTGTTTTTTTCACATTTTAACATGCGAGCAATTGCGGTTATATTTTGTATGGGGTGCGCTTGTTAAAAAAATTAGAGATGGGGTCTCATTACATTTTGTTTTGGGGAAAATGACACTATTTTTAACAAACGCACCGCATACAAAAATCGTTAGTGCAGCATCATTGTTCACATTATAATTGAAATGGGAACAATATTGCTGCATTAACAAACCAAAAAAAAAAAAAAAAAAGTGTTTAATTTTTTTTTTTTAATTTTTTTTTTTAAGTTTTTTATTTTTTTATTTTTCATTTCTTTTTTTTTTTACAACATTTTTCACTGTAGTGTTTGGTATCGTTGGAACGGCCATGCTCTGGCCGATCCAACCATACCAACATTTAACCCCTAGCTGCCACGGATCGGGAGATAGGGAGTTCATTGGAACTCCCTATCTCCACAGTTGGTGGCAGTTAGGGGTTAACTCTAGGACTGGCGTCATCGTGCTACGCACGATGACGCCAGTCCTCTGGGGGAGTTCCCGGAGGCTTGGCCGACATCCAAGATGTCGGCCAGCTCCGGGAAAGGATCGCGAACCGGCGCTTTTCAGCGCCGATTCGCGATCCAGCTCCCCAGGGGTTAATGCCAGGCATCATTTGGAAGGGCAGGCTGTGCCCTTCCAAATGATGCCTGGGTTAACCCCCTGTGCGCCGCCGATCGGGAGGGAGAGAGGTCCGAAGGACCTCCCCCCCTCCCTTTCAGGCGCCTCCTCCGCACATGCGGGGGGGGGCGCCTGAATTAGGTGTCATCGCGCCCCCGCGATGACACCTAATTCTGGCGGCTGCTGGTCCGGATGCCGGGCTGACATCCAGGATGTCAGCCCGCACCGGAGGGGCCAGCGATCGGCCGGAACCCGGCCGAACGCTGACCCCAATGTGAGGACGCGCTCAGCGCGTCCTCAGCACACCAGCGGGACTGCTGAGGACGCGCTGAGCGCGTCCTCAGCAGCGAAGTGGTTAATAAAGACTGATTTTTTTTAACTTTACTGATTTTTTTCTGTAACAGCCCTTTTTATTATCATTCCCTGGACCTCCTGTGTAAATTTCAGACATTTTCACTCAGTAGTTTCTTTGCAAACAGCGTTTCACTTTTCAATCATTCAGACTAGGGTCAGACTGAGGCAGTGCGAACGCGCGTGCAGGCGCACTTAATCACGGCCGCACTAGCAGCAAATGACGGGCAATGACGGCCAATATACGAAGTACGGTCGCACGAAAGTCCGGCTGCGCAACGCAAGTGGAAAATGAACGCATTTTTTCGAGAACGTAAAACCGCTAGTACAGACGTACAGAGTGCGCTGCGCCCGCTAGCGGCGTGTGTGCGTGAATTGGAGATGTCAGACGCTGCTAATGTCCAGCCAACATAACGTCCAGATGCACAAAGTGTTTTATTGATGATCCGTACAAAATCACGGACGAAAAATGCGCATCGTATGACCGGTATCGCGTACTCCGTGAAAAAATACGTCCATTCGTTCGAACGCACTTTTTCACAGACAACGTGAAAATGCGTTCGTCTGACCCTAGCCTCATACAAACTCTTTTCCTAATTTATTCACCTCCCTCGACTGCGGTGTTGGCTTTTTCCGGCGGCTTCGCTGCGTGTGATCGGCTCCTACTCGGGTTTTTCCAGCGTCTTCGACGGGTTAATCCAGATGTTTTTGCGGGTTTTCGGCGTGCATTCGGTGGGTTTTGCGGTTAGTTTGTTGGGTTTGCGGCAGCTTTTCCCTGCAATTCGGGGACCCTGTGGTGCTTGCTGAATACACCGCAGGGTCACCGAAATGGGATCGGCAAAACGAACCGAATTGAAGAGAACGAAAAGTCACCGAACGTGCGGTGACTTTTCGAATCTCTTTGAATTACCCTGTGAGAAAATGACAGGACATACAGTCAGGTCCAGAAATATTGGGACATTGACACAATTCTAACATCTTTGGCTCTATACACCACCACAATGGAGTTGGAATGAAACAAACACAATGTGCTTTAACTGCAGACTGTCAGCTTTAATTTGAGGGTATGTACATCCAACTCAGGTGAACGGTGTAGGACTTACAGCAATTTGCAGATGTGCCTCCCACTTGTTCTGGGACCAAAAGTAATGGGACAATTGACTTCTCAGCTGTTCCATGGCCAGGTGTGTGATATCCCCTCATTACCCCAATTACAATGTGCAGAAAAAAGGCCCAGAGTTAATTTCAAGTGTGCTATTTGCATTTGGAATCTGTTGCTGTCAACTCTCAAGATGAGATCCAAAGACCTGTCACTATCAGTGAGGCAAACCATCATTAGGCTGAAGAAACAAAACAACCCCATCAGAGAGATAGCAAGAACATTAGGCGTGGCCAAAACAACTATTTGGAACATTCTCAAAAAGAAGGAACGCACCGGTGAGCTCAGCAACACCAAAAGACCCGGGAGACCACGGAAAACAACTGTTGTGGATGACCGAAGAATTCTTTCCCTGGTGAAGAAAACACCCTTCACAACAGTTGGCCAGAGCAAGAACACTCTCCAGGAGGTAGGTGTATGTGTGTCAAAGTCAACAATCAAGAGAAGACTTCACCAGAGTGAATACAGAGGGTTCACCACAAGATGTAAACCATAGGTGAGCCTCAAAAACAGGAAGGCCAGATTAGGCTAGGGTCAGACGAGCGTGATTTCTACGGACTGTGCGTTCGTGCACACGGACGTACATCAGTACGGAAGTCGCAGTAGTGGCCACACAGTCCGTGATCACGTCCGTGATTAGTGACGGATCAATATAGAAAGTGAAATGTGAGAAACCAAATTAATTGCAGATGAAAAAACCAAGGGAAGGGGTATAAAAAGCCATTTTGGGGAAGGTGGGGTTTTTCACAGATGGATGCAGTCCAAGTATTTGAGTTTGCTGCAACGGGGTACATGTACCTCAAGAACAAGCGAAAACGGCGATCATGGGTTCATCCCATAGACGCTGCCAGATGCACGCATGGCCACTTTGTCACGCTGTACAGGCCACTGCGAGAGAGGGACCCGACGAAGTTCTTCAACTACCTGCGGATGTCCATCCCCTCCTTCGACGAACTGTTGTCGAAGGTACGTGAGCCGTTGATGAAGAGGGACACCAACATGAGGGACGCCATTCCAGGCGAGGAGATGCTGGTCATCACGTTGCGGTAAGTAACAGCAAACACCAGCATTCATATTTTCGGTGCCAGCCAGCAGAGATTTGCTCGATGTCCAGAGCCCCCATTTTCGGTGTGTTGTGATATGCCCACCAGCCCATTTGCACAAGCATACCCACACACATTGCATAATATCACACATACTCAATAATGAATGACACAGACAACAGTGACAGCAACATAAATCTTTTATCTACAAGAAATGGTAATGCTAAACAAAATAACATTAACACACCATATGTTGCTGAATATAACATCAATCAGACATAAAGTAAAGAGTCCACGAACATGTGGCAAACAACAATGCAGAGTATTAAAAAAGGGCATGAGCACGAAACTAACTAAAAATCCTCATAATGAGGAGCATCCTCATCATAGGGATCGGGCATGTAACCTTGGTTGTATGCATCCTGATAGGGTGGTTGCGACCTGGCACCAGGGGACATGGGTTGGTGTGGAGGCTCCGGCCGCCGGTAATAACCACCAGCATATTGTGCACTGCGAGGCACAGGCGGTACTGGAGGCTGG
Source organism: Leptobrachium leishanense (assembly GCA_009667805.1). Classification (NCBI taxonomy): domain Eukaryota; kingdom Metazoa; phylum Chordata; class Amphibia; order Anura; family Megophryidae; genus Leptobrachium; species Leptobrachium leishanense. The sequence continues at coordinate 54,981,119 of CM019063.1, read as the reverse complement.
CTCAAGATGCTGTGGATGGTGTCCAATGTCCTTCGTCGGTACTCCATCTTCTGAGCCAGGCTCATCTGGTGCAACATGGGGAGACACGAATGATGGAACGACATGTCATCGTCATCCCAGAACCTGCAGCGTGGAGGTGGTGGTGGTGGCGGTGGTGGATGGTGAGCATCCATGAATGTCACCATGGCATGCTCAAATTCAGCACCCGGTGCCCTTCTCCTTTTGTGGGTCGGCCTGGTGGTGTCAACCCTTGCAGTAGGCAGCTCCTGGGCAGCGGTCTCCTCCTCCAACTGCGAGTCTGCTCCGGCCTCTTCCGTCTGTTCTGAGCAGGTAGCACTAGCACATGGCTGCACGTGTTGCTGTGCCCTGGATGTGGATGGGAGATCCATGCTGCCCACCATAGGTCTTGGTTCCAGGGTCCGCCGCAGGAATGACAGCTGCTCAGCATAAATATAACTGCTGCCCCTTCTCGTCGCTGATCCTGAGCGTGCCACTTCCGCATCTTTTTTGAGGACCCTGGTGTAGTTGTCCCTGACTGTCCTCTATTTCGCTATGACTTCATGTGCTGCAAAACAGAAGAATGATATTAGGTGCGGCTCAAGGAATCTGATCATAACACACATTTATTTCTCCTTTTTTGATAGGTATCTTGCCAGTGGATTCAGTCGCAAGGACGTGCATTATAATTACCGCGTTGGCAGATCTACAGCTGGGGAGATCGTCCGCAAGGTGTGCCAGACAATTTGGAACACGATGAGGGAAGAATGTTTGACAACACCCACAGATGAGGCATGGGCACAAATTGCTGCTATGTTTTTGGAGCGAGCAAACTTTCCAAATTGCCTGGGAGCTGTGGATGGCAAACATGTCCGCATAGTGAAGCCACTGCAGAGTGGCTCACTGTATCACAATTATAAACAATATTTTTCGATTGGCCTACTGGCAGTGGCAGATGCCAACTATAATTTTGTCTGTGTGGATGTGGGGTCATACGGGAAAGATTCAAACTCCACACTGTTCAGGAACTCCACACAGTGGAATGCAATAGAAAGTGGGACACTGCACATCCCCAGACCCGCACCTTTGCCTGGCACAGGCGTGGGAGTCCCCTACGCCTTTGTGGGGGACGAGGCTTTCGGACTTTCCACATATCTCCTGCAGCCATACTCTGGGACACACCTGACTGTGAAAAAGCGGGTGTTCAATTATAGGCTGTCGCGTGCGAGACGGTATGTCGAGTGTACCTTTGGCATACTGAGCAACAAGTGGAGGATTTTCCATAGGCCGCTAGATGTGCACGTCGATTTTTGTGTAGATATAGTGAAATGCTGTTGTGTGTTGCATAATTTTGTTCGTGCGCGGGATGGTTTTAATTTTGATGACTCCTTGTCTGTTTGTGGTTTGGAGGAATTTATTAATGATGATGTTATGCCTGTGAATCGACACAGCAACAGTCATCGTGATGCGCTGGCAAACTATTTCACTAGCGAAGCAGGACAGGTGCCCTGGTAGATGGGGAGCATTTGACATGTGACGTTCATGAATTTGTTAGCCATTTATATTTTGTTTGGATTAATAATGTGCATTTCATTATGAATATAATAATCATGTACTCACTCTGCACTTTCTGTTCATGCTCAGACCATGTGTCATATGCAGGGTACACCGCTCTTGTCACATCAGCCCATGCGTTCGCCTTGCTGATCTTGTCCTTATATTGTTGGCTGGCTGTGTCCCACAATTCGGGGTGCTCCCCCACTTCGGTGATCAGCCTCTCGACGTCCATGTCACCTGCAGCGTCCATTCTCCAGTGTCCAGGATACACTCTCCAGCCCCCAGAATATACTCCAGCCACGCCAGGAAAGTTCTGGAGTCTGGACGTGATGTAGGCGGCAGAACAGGTGCGTCTGACGTCTCCACCTCACGTACACAGGCCGCTAGCCGGCCGCAGTGCACTCTGTGCGGCCGTTCTAGGGGTTGTACGTTCTTGCCGGCCTTGCCTCTGTGGGCCACGGCCGTTGTGCGTCCGCAGTTCAGTGCGGACGTACTTCGTGCAATGGGCTCCGATGGGCTTTCCGTCATGCTATCACGGACGTACTTTTAGGCGCAGTCACGGACGTGAACAGTACGCTCGTCTGACCCCAGCCTTAGAGTTTGCCAAACAACACCTAACAAAGCCTTCACAGTTCTGGAACAAGATCCTATGGACAGATGAGACCAAGATCAACTTGTACCAGAGTGATGGGAAGAGAAGAATATGGAGAAGGAAAGGAACTGCTCATGATCCTAAGCATACCACCTCATCAGTGAAACATGGTGGTGGTAGTGTCATGGCGTGGGCATGTATGGCTGCCAATGGAACTGGTTCTCTTGTATTTATTGATGATCTGACTGCTGACAAAAGCAGCAGGATGAATTCTGAAGTGTTTTGGGCAATATTATCTGCTCACATTCAGCCAAATGCTGCAGAACTCATTGGACGGTGCTTCACGGTGCAGATGGACAATGACCCAAAGCATACTGCAAAAGCAACCAAAGAGTTTTTGAAGGGACAGAAGTGGAATGTTATGCAATGGCCAAGTCAATCACCTGACCTGAATCCCATTGAGCATGCAATTCACTTGTTGAAGACAAAACTAAAGGGAAAATGCCCCAAGAACAAGCAGGAACTGAAGACAGTTGCCGTAGAGGCCTGGCAGAGCATCACCAGGGATGAAACCCAGCGTCTGGTGATGTCTATGCGTTCCAGACTACAGGCTGTGATTAACTGCAAAAGGATTTGCAACCAAGTATTAAGAAGGGAAAGTTTGATTTATGATTATTATTCTGTCCCATTATCTTTGGTCCCTTAACAAGTGGGAGACACATCTGCAAACTGCTGTAAGTCCTACACCGTTCACCTGAGTTGGATGTACATACCCTCAAATTAAAGCTGACTGTCTGCAGTTAAGGCACATTGTGTTTGTTTCATTCCAACTCCATTGTGGTGGTGTATAGAGCCAAATATGTTAGAATTGTTTCGATGTCCCAATATTTCTGGACCTGACTGTATATAACCATAGACTAGATTTCATTGGGCCGCATCATTTTGGTGTACCAAAACATCCGTGCTTGGTGCACCATCGCATCATAGTCTGACACATGGAATTGGAGCTACTTGAATCTGACACCAACAAGCATCCAGCATCATTAATGCCATCGGGCGGGAGAACTGCAGCAATGTGACACCGCGAACCGCAGGAATGACACGAGGACCTGCAAGGAGAAGCAGACGGTAAGGGATATTGAGCCAGGTTTGTGTCACCAAGACTAGGGATGGGCCGAACACTCCCGTGTTTGGTTCGCATTTGAACACGAACATTTGAAAAAATTTGAATTCGAACGTGAACACGATTCGAACTCAATGCAAGTCAATGGGACTCGAACGTTCGATTTTTAGAGTGCCCTGCAAGAGGGCATATATGCAAGATATTTGCCATAAAAGGTGTATGGGGGTCCGGGTAGTGCCCTGGGGGACAGGAAACAAGGACAAAAAGTTTAAAAAAAAGTTTTTAAAGGAACAGTGAGTTTCCATGAAATAAAGGTAAAGAATAAAAATGAAAAATTCCTTCAAATATCGTGACTAGGAAGTCCCCATAACCTGCCCGTGAAGTGGCGGATTTGTAGGATGTATAGAAACATTTAAAAAGAAAAATATGACATTTCAAATGACGGTAAATGGTTTTCCTTTAATCTATTCATAAACAACTGCTTGTGGCGGCAGCCTGTATGAAAAGAGGAGACGTTTTAGGACACGCAGAACAAGTTTAGTGATTTTTTTGGCTACATTATGGTGAAACTTCTGCAGGCTTTGGATGAAAGTAACAACAGGTGCATTAAAATTGGACCCAAAACAACTTTAGTTGACCACTAAACCTAACCTCTAGCAGCCACACAGAGCAGGAAGACCGCACCAACAATATACACCACAGACTGAGATATATGTTTGTACTGCGCTATAGTATATGGCAGGATGGAAGCGCACCAGCAGTAACAAGCAGCGGAATATACCAGACAGGGGCGCAGAGCGAGAGTAGTTGTTATAACAAAACCATGTCAGCAACGTTTAGGCACTTGTACTGCGCTACTGTATATGGTGAGAATTGGCGCACACCAGTAGCAACAGGAGGCAAACAGAACAGGCAGAGAGTACACAGAGAGAATAGTCAAATGGCAAGCAAAGCCGGCAACAGATCGGGTCCTCAGAACAAGCAGGGTAAGTAACAAGTATACAAACTGATTTGCGGAAATGAAACTCCACGGCAAGGCGAGTTGTAAGCACGCGCTCCTGATTTAAAGGTCCCGGCGTTTCCGCGTCATTACGCCGCGCCCTGCTCCCTGAATTAATGCAGCATATGAATCCTTACACTGCTGCGCAGCACCTCTACAGCCTGATGCTAGCTTTAACAAAGGAAGGTATGTAGAAGAGGCTAAAAGTCTCGCTGACTGCCTCAATTAATATTTTTGTTCAGTCTTTGCAGAAGAAAAGGAAGGAAAGGGACCTCAGTTAGGAGGAAACACTAACGAGACATTTACATATCAGTTTACAGAGGAGGAGGTTCTACAGCAGCTGTCTAAAGTAAAGACAAATAAGTCAATGGGGCCTGATGGGATCCACCCTAAATTATTAAAAGAGCTCAGAGATGTAATAGCAAAACCATTAGCAAGGATTGGTTAAATAAATCTGTTAACGGGAGTCGTCCCAGTAGACTGGAAATTAGCAAATGTTGTGCCCATTTACAAGAAGAGTAGTAGGGAGGAATCGGGGAACTATAGGCCAGTTAGTCTTACGTCAGTAGTGGGGAAATTAATGGAAACCATGTTAAAGGAAAGAATTGTTGAACATCTAAAAACACATAGATTACAGGATCAGAAACAACATGGGTTTACCTCAGGGAGATCATGCCAAACTAATCTTATTGATTTTTTTGATTGGGTAACAAAAATAATAGACACAGGTGGTGAAGTAGACATTGCTTATTTAGATTTCAGTAAGGCTTTTGATACTGTTCCGCATAGAAGGCTTATCAATAAATTGCAATCTTTGAACTTGGATTCCAATATTGTTGAATGGATTAGGCAGTGGCTGAGTGACAGGCAACAGAGGGTTGTGGTAAATGGAGCTTATTCGGCGCAAGGTCTTGTTACCAGTGGGGTACCTCAGGGGTCAGTACTTGGACCCATTCTCTTTAATATTTTTATTAGTGATATTGCAGAAGGTATTAATGGAAAAGTATGTCTTTTTGCTGATGACACAAAGATTTGCAACAGGGTTGACGTTTCTGGAGGGATCAGCCAAATGACAAATGATTTAGGTAAACTAAAAAAATGGTCGGAACTGTGGCAATTGAGTTTTAATATGGATAAGTGCAAGATAATGCACCTGGGACGTAAAAACCCAAGGGCTGAATATAGAATATTTGATACAGTCCTAACCTTAACATCTGAGGAAAGGGATTTAGGGGTCATTATTTCAGAGGATCTAAGGGTAAGTAGACAATGTAATAGAGGCGCAGGAAATGCTAGCAGAATGCTTGGTTGTGTAGGGAGAGGTATTAGCAGTAGGAAAAGGGAAGTGCTCATGCCACTGTACAGAGCACTGGTGAGACCTCACTTGGAGTACTGTGTGCAGTACTGGAGACCGTATCTCCAGAAGGATATAGACATCTTAGAGAGAGTTCAGAGAAGGGCTACTAAAATGGTGTACGGCTTGAAGGAGAAAAGTTACCAGGAAAGGTTTAATGATCTTAACATGTACAGCTTGGAAAAAAGACGAGACAGAGGAGGTATGATAGAAACATTTAAATACGTAAAGGGAATCCACAAGGTAGAGGAAGGGAGTATATTTAAACGGAAACAAAGTTGCAAAACAAGAGGACATAGTCTTAGATTAGAGGGGCAAAGGTTTAAAAGTAACATCAGGAAGCATTATTTTACTGAGAGGGTGGTGGATACATGGAACAGTCTTCCAGTTGAAGTGGTTGAGGCCAAAACAGTAATTGAATTTAAGCAAGCATGGGATAGGCATAAGGCTATCCTAAACAAAAGATAAATCCAAGTTAAGTATCCATGTAATTGGGCAGACTAGATGGGCCGAAAGGTTCTTATGCAGCGTCTAACAGCGTGGGAGACGAGAGGCTGCGCTTGTTGGTGGATCCAGGAATAAATGTGTCGCCTTACCTTAGCCTGGTGGTCAGTCAGTGGAGGCTCCCTGGATCCTGGTTGTGGGAGGGGTCTGCCGTGGCCGCAGGGGCAGTGGCTCCCTCCCTGCACTACCTCTCTGCCAAATGCACTGCCACATGCACCCGGCCGGCCTGCCCGCACAGTCGCAGCTCTGTCATCCGGCGGCCGCATGCTCCTCAAGGGATCCTTGGGAGGCCCTGGCGGGCTGCCCTCTACAGTGCCTGATTAGAGGGCCTCGTCTACCTGATGTTTTAGCAACAAGATTGTTTTATCCCATAGGCTTCAATGTCAAAAATATTCCTGTTTTAATTCACTATCTAATAAACCGTTGTTTATAATATTCTGCAGTAAAGAGTCTCTTTATTTTTAGATTTTTTAGGATTTTTGAAGCATTTTTTATAAAAAATTCAAAATTATTATTTTTTTAATAACTTTTTGCGAACGGCCTGAAAAGTTCGAAGTTCGCGAATTTTCGAACAGCCGATGTTCGATGCGAACATCGAACTGATTCGTACCGCCAGCCCATCCCTAACCAAGACCTCCACCACCTTTACCTCTACATAAGGGCAGGTTTGGTCTTACCAGAACATACACAACTCCTCTTGTATCGGGTCTGTTATCACAGGTATCAAAAAAAAAGTATCAAAAAAAGTATTATCCACAACCCAAACTTCCGGATAGTTGGTATATTTTAACCATCCAGAAGGTGAAAAAGACAAAGTGTATAAAACATAGATCCTAAATAACTCTCTAATAGCACCGTCAGTAAAACCAGATTCACAACAAGGTCAAGACAAAATAATACAATTAGTCTTCTGTGTGTAAATACCAAGGGAAATCAGAAGCTTCGGTCCTAACCTGACCTTGTCCATGGCTGAAACTTAGACAAAGAATGACTAAAACACTCAGCAAAACAGAAGTAACCGTTTTATCAAGGAAATATAACTGGAGCAATGAAGGAGCCGCGGGAACCAAATGTATGAAGGTCATGGTTAAATTATCAGAGGACAACGACACAAATAAAAATGTCTCTGTCCTGTCGAATGACACGTTTCACTTATATTGTCAATTAATAAATGAAGAAACTCTAACGCACTCTCGATTTTATGCTTCCCCTGTACAAGACGAGGAATATATTTTTGTAGATAATGTTTGATTTATTGTGCTGTTTGATGGCAAGTGGTTGACCTTGGTGGTGGTGGTGATGGTGCTCAGAGAATACCTTTATTACACACATTTAATCAAAATATGTGTATACCAACTATTAGTAGGATCGCTTCCTCATCTGAATCCAAGATAACATAGATCCAAGCGCAGAGGATACAGGAGTAAGGTACAAGGCTGCCAACAGAGATCTCGGGGTCCCTTCCTTGACCACTGGTCAGGGCCTTCCTTTCCTCAGCTGCCCATTCATGTAAACCTATTGAAAATAAAACATTTTGCCCCCTCTCCTGCTCATTTTATTTTACAGGGAGTGGGCTGAATCCTTGGTGGCCCAACAATTGGATAAACATTATCAGGGTTATTCAAAGAGATCCGAAAATCACCGCACGTTCGGTGACTTTTCGTTCCCCGCACTTCGGGGCGAGTCGGCGATTCCTAGTTCGCCGACCCTGCGGTGTATTCAGCAAGCACCGCAGGGCCCCCCCGTAATGCAGGGAATACTCGCAGCAAACCCGCAGAACACTCATCGAATACTCACCGAATACTCACTGTAAACCCACAGAAACCGCCTCAAAAAACAAGCCGAACACGCTGGAAAAATCCGAGCAGCCGCCGATCACAGCGCAGAGCAGCCGCCGGAAAAACCCGACAAGCAGATGAACGGGGTGAAAAAAAACAAAAAACAGTTTGCATGAAAGTTGGAGAATTGAAACGCTGTTTCAAAAAAACTACAGAACGAAAATGTGTGGAATTTACATATAAGATCCTATGAATGATAATAAATAGAGCTGTTACAGAAAAAAGAAAAATCGATGTAAAAAAAAAAACGGAAAAAAAAATTACAAAAAAATTCCAAAAAATGCCTAAAAGATCCCAAAAAAATCTAAATATAAAGAGACTTTTTACTGCATAATAAAATAATAAACGGTTTATTAGATATTGAATTAAAACGGGAATATTTTTTACATTGACTCCTATTGGATTCGCCTGAATAAACCTGTCGAATGAAACCACTGAACAGCAGGGCATTTCAGCAACTTTTCCCTGCTGTTCGGTGTCTCTGAATAGACGAACCATTGCTTCTTATGGGGATCGAACAGGCACCGTACGTGCAGGCAATTCGCCAGAATTTGGTGAACTGCCTGCTCTCTGAATAGCTGAATGGCCCCGAAATGTCCCCGTTGGCTGAAAGTCAGTGTCCGGTTACATTTCGGGGCCAGATCGACTCTCTTTGAATAACCCTGTATGACTTGGTGGTCTGGCGAGAGGGCTCTGCCGGCTGCAGTCCATACTAATCACTCCTTAAGTGATGAGTTGGTGAGTCAGAAGGTTCCATCTTGATTCAGTTGTCTTGGCCCAACGGGAAACTTCTTGGTATATCAGTGGGCCAGCCATGGGTGATCCTTACATCAGTGGCACTGAGACAAATTGCACAGGGTTTGGCAAGAGCTCGGTCCCCCTGGAACCATTGGGCCAATAAACATATAATGGGCTGTCACCCCCTGATGGCAGCACTGCTAAAGGTATAAAATAGGGGAAGGGGTAAACATATCGTATTTAATCTTAGATGGTGGTCCAAAGATCCCTACAAGAAATCCTCTAATACTGCAGTTTATTACAAACATGTTACTTAACTTGCCTCAAAAAGGACTCCTGAGGTTGTCATAGTGGCTCGCAGGTTTATGTTGTGATGTGTTACTTAAACATAGAAACATAGAAAAATATCAGCAGATAAGAACCTTTCGGCCCATCTAGTCTGCCCAATTACATGGATACGTTACCTGGATTTATCTTTTGTTTAGGATAGTCTTATGCCTATCCCATGTCTGCTTAAATTCAATTACTGTTTTGGCCTCTACCACTTCTACTGGAAGACTGTTCCATGTATCCACCAACCTCTCAGTAAAATAATGCTTCCTGATGTTACTTTTAAACCTTTGCCCCTCTAATCTAAGACTATGTCCTCTTGTTTTGCTACTTTGTTTCCTTTTAAATATACTCCCTTCCTCTACCTTGTGGATTCCCTTTACGTATTTAAATGTTTCTATCATATCTCCTCTGTCTCGTCTTTTTTCCAAGCTGTACATGTTAAGATCATTAAGCCTTTCCTGGTAACTTTTCTCCTTCATTTTGCATTGTAATACAATAAATAGCAGTAACTAGTATACAATGCTACTTTTGCATACCTATATAATGCAAGACTACAGTGCCTGCAGTGGGGAAACAAAATGCCTAGTGAGACCTCACTCCTGTCACCTTGTATTACTGTTTTGAAGCTACATGAAGCAGCCCCCACCCTCACTGTCACAAAAAACACAACACACAACAAACTGTACTGCTTCATGACAGCAGCCAGGGAAAGGACAGAATACAGGGAAAGCTGTGGGGTCAGTCACTGCTGTGCAGGGATATGATTCAGGGGGTTATAATGAGTGTAAATCCCTGTACAGTACAGATACAAGATGTTGCAGTAATTTCCATATGCAAATCCAGGCCCCAGTCGATTTATTGAAACCAACCTTGCATTATACACACATTGAATTTGTGCTGCAAATATAGAATCAGATTTCAGAAGCACATTTTCAACTGCATGCATTATTTGACTGGAAGACGGCGCCATCTACTGGCCAAATAACACAATTACATCTTAATAACACTGAGAAAGGAATCCAAGCTGTTTAAACTCGATATTGTTCGTGAATACTCGATCTTGGTATTGAAGACGTTAATATGGCATATGATCATCAGAGATCTGCAGCTACCAAGGCAAGAGTGTGAAAATGGTAAGAAATACGGTGGAACAGTTCTCTCTCCTTCAATCCACTGAAACTGGCATTTTCAGGGCACAAAGGAGACCAAGGGCAGAAATTAAAATACAAATTATTAAATCCACTGAATCTATATTAAAACTAAAAATAAATTATATCTGAATAAAGAAAAATAAGGGGCACCATTACATTCTTGGTGCTAATGTTAGTGCTCACCTGAGTGACCGTTAACGTTAGCCGAGACGAGATTAACACGAGGCGAGATACGGCAGGTTATGTGACCGGCAGCGTCTGCCTCAATGGAGTCCTCTGGACTCCATCGAGTGGATGCTCGTGGCGGTGCTTAGTGCTGCCGCACGTATCCCGGGACTTAGCGCGGAATTACGATGCAGGCAGCATTTCTAGCGCTTGCATCGCAATATCACGCTAAAACGAGGATGCAAAGGAGAAACCTGCAGGCGCAGGTTTTTCTCCTTTGCGTTCCCAGTTTTAGCGCGATGACTGTAATGATGCCCAAGGTCTCTATAAAGGAAGTAATAATTAACCCCTTCACTAAGAAAAGGATTTTACAACAAAAAAAACACTATCGGGAACCAGTGGAATTTTGGAAAATCATTTTTGAGATATAAACTAAGAAAGATTTGGGAATGTTCCCAATGTATTCTTTACTGTAATGACTTATTTGGCAGGGAGATGTCGCCATCTGCTGGCCGAGAGGAGTTACTGCAGTTCTGAGCTCTGTGCAGGATCAGCTGGGGAGATGTCGCAATCTGATGGCCAAGAGGAGTTACTGCAGTTCTGAGCTCTGTGCAGGATAGGTTGGGGAGATGTCTCCATCGGCTGGCCAAGAGGATTTACTGCAGTTCTGAGCTCCGTGCAGGATCAGCGGGGGAGATGTCGCCATCTGCTGGCCAAGAGGAGTTACTGCAGTTCTGAGCTCTGTGCAGGATAGGTTGGGGAGATGTCTTCATCTGCTGGCCAAGAGGAGGTACTGCAGTTCTGAGCTCTGTGCAGGATCAGTTGGGGAGATGTCGCCATCTGCTGGCCAAGAGGAGTTACTGCAGTTCTGAGCTCCGTGCAGGATCAGTTGGGGAGATGTCATTCACACACATTCCCCAGCTGGTTTTAAAAAGTTTTAGCAGCTCGAACATCATACCCAGGGTGCTAAAACTTTAGGGGAATGTTCTGGAGACCAAATGCAAATGATACAGCATAGCCACAAAGCGTGTTAACACGATCTCGGGCTGCAGTGTCTGCTACCGCTGATTGTGGATACATGATGACATTAGTGAAGGGGTAAACCATTAAGTCAAAGTGAATGGTTGGAACAAGATTATAATGCGGATTTTTCTGGGTTTGCATCGGCGCATGTCCTCATATTTTTTTAAAAGCGCATTTTCCGTCGTGAATCAGAGGGTTTTTCTAGAAATTTGACAAGTTAAAATCGAGCTGAACATGGGTTCGGCACCGCTCTTATTAGAAGGGCAATATGTTGTTTATACACAGATTTAAAATGCAGGACTGCGTCTTCACAGCCGTACGCAGCGTGATGAACAGTTTCGGTGTTTGTCGACTCAAGAGCTCTTACCGCAGACAGATTTCAGGAGTCACAAGTGCTTCGTCTCTCTCAAAAATAGAATCCTTTCCCTGCTTTTAATCAGAGCGCTCTTCGCCCAAGCTGTCAGGTTAATAGAGTGTCGTTTCTGCGTGTTCCAGCGGGTTTGCGTGCGATGGAGAAGAGATTATGTTCTTCAACAGGCGCCAGATACAGAAAAGCGATCACAGAAATGATTTTACGCCCAGGATATCTTAAACACAGCATCAAATTCTTTTTTTATCTAGTACATTAAATTTAGAAACAGGCAGAAATCCAAACTACAGGAATCGATCAGATATTACGCTCTATCAACATAATAACTTTACAAGTTACAAGAATTAGTGCTATGAGGCTGCGTGACAGTGTAACACAGAATGCAGGAAAATACAAGAATTAGTGCTATGAGGCTGCGTGACAGTGTAACACAGAATGCAGGAAAATACAAGAATTAGTGCTATGAGGCTGCGTGACAGTGTAACACAGAATGCAGGAAAATACAAGAATTAGTGCTATGAGGCTGCGTGACAGTGTAACACAGAATGCAGGAAAATACAAGAATTAGTGCTATGAGGCTGCGTGACAGTGTAACACAGTATGCAGGAAAATACAAGAATAAGTGCTATGAGGCTGCGCGACAGTGTAACACAGAATGCAGGAAAATACAAGAATTAGTGCTATGAGGCTGCGTGACAGTGTAACACAGAATGCAGGAAAATACAAGAATTAGTGCTATGAGGCTGCGTGACAGTGTAACACAGAATGCAGGAAAATACAAGAATTAGTGCTTGAGGCTGCGTGACAGTGTAACACAGAATGCAGGAAAATACAAGAATTAGTGCTATGAGGCTGCGTGACAGTGTAACACAGTATGCAGGAAAATACAAGAATTATTGCTATGAGGCTGCGTGACAGTGTAACACAGTATGCAGGAAAATACAAGAATTAGTGCTATGAGGCTGCGTGACAGTGTAACACAGTATGCAGGAAAATACAAGAATTAGTGCTATGAGGCTGCGTGACAGTGTAACACGGAATGCAGGAAAATACAAGAATTAGTGCTATGAGGCTGCGTGACAGTGTAACACAGAATGCTTGAAAGTACAAGAATTAGTGCTATGAGGCTGCGTGACAGTGTAACACAGTATGCAGGAAAATACAAGAATAAGTGCTATGAGGCTGCGCGACAGTGTAACACAGAATGCAGGAAAATACAAGAATTAGTGCTATGAGGCTGCGTGACAGTGTAACACAGAATGCAGGAAAATACAAGAATTAGTGCTATGAGGCTGCGTGACAGTGTAACACAGAATGCAGGAAAATACAAGAATTAGTGCTATGAGGCTGCGTGACAGTGTAACACAGTATGCAGGAAAATACAAGAATTAGTGCTATGAGGCTGCGTGACAGTGTAACACAGTATGCAGGAAAATACAAGAATTAGTGCTATGAGGCTGCGTGACAGTGTAACACAGAATGCAGGAAAATACAAGAATTATTGCTATGAGGCTGCGTGACAGTGTAACACGGAATGCAGGAAAATACAAGAATTAGTGCTATGAGGCTGCGTGACAGTGTAACACAGTATGCAGGAAAATACAAGAATTAGTACTATGAGGCTGCGTGACAGTGTAACACAGAATGCAGGAAAATACAAGAATTATTGCTATGAGGCTGCGTGACAGTGTAACACAGTATGCAGGAAAATACAAGAATTAGTGCTATGAGGCTGCGTGACAGTGTAACACAGTATGCAGGAAAATACAAGAATTAGTGCTATGAGGCTGCGTGACAGTGTAACACGGAATGCAGGAAAATACAAGAATTAGTGCTATGAGGCTGCGTGACAGTGTAACACAGAATGCTTGAAAGTACAAGAATTAGTGCTATGAGGCTGCGTGACAGTGTAACACAGTATGCAGGAAAATACAAGAATTAGTGCTATGAGGCTGCGTGACTGTGTAACACAGAATGTAGGAAAATACAAGAATTAGTGCTATGAGGCTGCGTGACAGTGTAACACAGAATGCAGGAAAATACAAGAATTAGTGCTATGAGGCTGCGTGACAGTGTAACACAGAATGCAGGGAAATACAAGAATTAGTGCTATGAGGCTGCGTGACAGTGTAACACAGTATGCAGGAAAATACAAGAATTAGTGCTATGAGGCTGCGTGACAGTGTAACACAGTATGCAGGAAAATACAAGAATTAGTGCTATGAGGCTGCGTGACAGTGTAACACAGAATGCAGGAAAATACAAGAATTAGTGCTATGAGGCTGCGTGACAGTGTAACACAGTATGCAGGAAAATACAAGAATTAGTGCTATGAGGCTGCGTGACAGTGTAACACAGAACGCAGGAAAGTACAAGAATTAGTGCTATGAGGCTGCGTGACAGTGTAACACAGAATGCAGGAAAATACAAGAATTAGTGCTATGAGGCTGCGTGACAGTGTAACACAGTATGCAGGAAAATATAAGAATTAGTGCTATGAGGCTGCGTGACAGTGTAACACAGAATGCAGGAAAATACAAGAATTAGTGCTATGAGGCTGCGTGACACTGTAACACAGTATGCAGGAAAATACAAGAATTAGTGCTATGAGGCTGCGTGACAGTGTAACACAGAATGCAGGAAAATACAAGAATTAGTGCTATGAGGGTGCGTGACAGTGTAACACAGAATGCAGGAAAATACAAGAATTAGTGCTATGAGGCTGCATGACAGTGTAACACAGAATGCAGGAAAATACAAGAATTAGTGCTATGAGGCTGCGTGACAGTGTAACACAGAATGCAGGAAAATACAAGAATTAGTGCTATGAGGCTGCGTGACAGTGTAACACAGAATGCAGGGAAATACAAGAATTAGTACTATGAGGCTGCGTGACAGTGTAACACAGAATGCAGGAAAATACAAGAATTAGTGCTATGAGGCTGCGTGAAAGTGTAACACAGAATGCAGGGAAATACAAGAATTAGTGCTATGAGGCTGCGTGACAGTGTAAGGCTAGGGACAGATGAGCGCATTTTCTGCGGCCACCGTCAAAATGTACGTCGATGCGTGCGCACGCATTTTTTCACGGAATACGCTTAAGTGGTCAGACGATGCGCAATTCTGGACGTATTTCATGACGATGGGGTAAAAAGAAGTCTAGGGAAATCCGGCTGTTTGAACGTTATGTAGGCCGCACACTAGCAGCGTCTGACGTCTCCTAATCACGCACACACGCTGCTATGCGGCCGCAGCGCACTCTGTAACGTGCTGTACCAGCGGTTTAACGTTCTCGAAAAAAATGCGTTCATTTTCCACTTGCGTTGCGCGGCCGGACTTTTGTGCGACCGTACGTCGTATATTGGCCGTCATTGCCCGTCATCTGCTGCTAGTGCGGCCGTGATTATGTGCGCCAGAACGCGCGTTCGCACTGCCTCAGTCTGACCCTAGCCTTACACAGAATGCAGGAAAATACAAGAATTAGTGCTATGAGGCTGCGTGACAGTGTAACACAGAATGCAGGAAAATACAAGAATTAGTGCTATGAGGCTGCGTGAAAGTGTAACACAGAATGCAGGGAAATACAAGAATTAGTGCTATGAGGCTGCGTGACAGTGTAACACAGAATGCAGGAAAATACAAGAATTAGTGCTATGAGGCTGCGTGACTGTGTAACACAGAATGCAGGAAAATACAAGAATTAGTGCTATGAGGCTGCGTGACAGTGTAACACAGTATGCAGGAAAATATAAGAATTAGTGCTATGAGGCTGCGTGACAGTGTAACACAGAATGCAGGAAAATACAAGAATTAGTGCTATGAGGCTGCGTGACAGTGTAACACAGTATGCAGGAAAATACAAGAATTAGTGCTATGAGGCTGCGTGACAGTGTAACACAGAATGCAGGAAAATACAAGAATTAGTGCTATGAGGCTGCGTGACAGTGTAACACAGAATGCTTGAAAGTACAAGAATTAGTGCTATGAGGCTGCGTGACAGTGTAACACAGAATGCAGGAAAATACAAGAATTAGTGCTATGAGGCTGCGTGACAGTGTAACACAGAATGCAGGAAAATACAAGAATTAGTGCTATGAGGCTGCGTGACAGTGTAACACAGAATGCAGGAAAATACAAGAATTGTGCTATGAGGCTGCGTGACAGTGTAACACAGAATGCAGGAAAATACAAGAATTAAGTGCTATGAGGCTGCGTGACAGTGTAACACAGAATGCAGGGAAATACAAGAATTAGTGCTATGAGGCTGCGTGACAGTGTAACACAGAATGCAGGAAAATACAAGAATTAGTGCTATGAGGCTGCGTGACAGTGTAACACAGAATGCAGGAAAATACAAGAATTAGTGCTATGAGGCTGCGTGACAGTGTAACACAGAATGCAGGAAAATACAAGAATTAGTGCTATGAGGCTGTGTGACAGTGTAACACAGAATGCTTGAAAGTACAAGAATTAGTGCTATGAGGCTGCGTGACAGTGTAACACAGAATGCAGGAAAATACAAGAATTAGTGCTTGAGGCTGCGTGACAGTGTAACACAGAATGCAGGAAAATACAAGAATTAGTGCTATGAGGCTGCGTGACAGTGTAACACAGTATGCAGGAAAATACAAGAATTAGTGCTATGAGGCTCCGTGACAGTGTAACACAGAATGCAGGAAAATACAAGAATTAGTGCTATGAGGCTGCGTGACAGTGTAACACAGAATGCAGGAAAAATACAAAATTTAGTGCTATGAGGCTGCGTGACAGTGTAAACAGAATGCAGGAAAATACAAGAATTAGTGCTATGAGGCTGCGTGACAGTGTAACACAGAATGCCGGAAAATACAAGAATTAGTGCTATGAGGCTGCGTGACAGTGTAACACAGAATGCAGGAAAATACAAGAATTAGTGCTATGAGGCTGCGTGACAGTGTAACACAGTATGCAGGAAAATATAAGAATTAGTGCTATGAGGCTGCGTGACAGTGTAACACAGAATGCAGGAAAATACAAGAATTAGTGCTATGAGGCTGCGTGACAGTGTAACACAGTATGCAGGAAAATACAAGAATTAGTGCTATGAGGCTGCGTGACAGTGTAACACAGAATGCAGGAAAATACAAGAATTAGTGCTATGAGGCTGCGTGACAGTGTAACACAGAACGCAGGAAAATACAAGAATTAGTGCTATGAGGCTGCGTGACAGTGTAACACAGAATGTAGGAAAATACAAGAATTAGTGCTATGAGGCTCCGTGACAGTGTAACACAGAATGCAGGAAAATACAAGAATTAGTGCTATGAGGCTGCGTGACAGTGTAACACAGAATGCAAGAAATACAAGAATTAGTGCTATGAGGCTGCGTGACAGTGTAACACAGAATGCAGGGAAATACAAGAATTAGTACTATGAGGCTGCGTGACAGTGTAACACAGAATGCAGGAAAAATACAAGAATTAGTGCTATGAGGCTGCGTGAAAGTGTAACACAGAATGCAGGGAAATACAAGAATAGTGCTATGAGGCTGCGTGACAGTGTAACACACAGAATGCAGGAAAATACAAGAATTAGTGCTATGAGGCTGCGTGACAGTGTAACACAGAATGCAGGGA
Source organism: Leptobrachium leishanense (assembly GCA_009667805.1). Taxonomy (NCBI): domain Eukaryota; kingdom Metazoa; phylum Chordata; class Amphibia; order Anura; family Megophryidae; genus Leptobrachium; species Leptobrachium leishanense. The sequence continues at coordinate 54,963,759 of CM019063.1, read as the reverse complement.
AATACAAGAATTAGTGCTATGAGGCTGCGTGACTGTGTAACACAGAATGCAGGAAAAACAAGAATTAGTGCTATGAGGCTGCGTGACAGTGTAACACAGAATGCAGGAAAATACAAGAATTAGTGCTATGAGGCTGCGTGACAGTGTAACACAGAATGCTTGAAAGTACAAGAATTAGTGCTATGAGGCTGCGTGACAGTGTAACACAGAATGCAGGAAAATACAAGAATTAGTGCTATGAGGCTGCGTGACAGTGTAACACAGAATGCAGGAAAATACAAGAATTAGTGCTATGAGGCTGCGTGACAGTGTAACACAGAATGCAGGAAAATACAAGAATTAGTGCTATGAGGCTGCGTGACAGTGTAACACAGAATGCAGGAAAATACAAGAATTAGTGCTATGAGGCTGCATGACAGTGTAACACAGAATGTAGGAAAATACAAGAATTAGTGCTATGAGGCTGCGTGACAGTGTAACACAGAATGCAGGAAAATACAAGAATTAGTGCTATGAGGCTGCGTGACAGTGTAACACAGTATGCAGGAAAATATAGAATTAGTGCTATGAGGCTGCGTGACAGTGTAACACAGAATGCAGGGAAATACAAGAATTAGTGCTATGAGGCTGCGTGACAGTGTAACACAGAATGCAGGAAAATACAAGAATTAGTGCTATGAGGCTGCGTGACAGTGTAACACAGAATGCAGGAAAATACAAGAATTAGTGCTATGAGGCTGCGTGACAGTGTAACACAGAATGCAGGAAAATACAAGAATTAGTGCTATGAGGCTGTGTGACAGTGTAACACAGAATGCTTGAAAGTACAAGAATTAGTGCTATGAGGCTGCGTGACAGTGTAACACAGAATGCAGGAAAATACAAGAATTAGTGCTATGAGGCTGCGTGACAGTGTAACACAGAATGCAGGAAAATACAAGAATTAGTGCTATGAGGCTGCGTGACAGTGTAACACAGTATGCAGGAATACAAGATTAGTGCTATGAGGCTCCGTGACAGTGTAACACAGAATGCAGGAAAATACAAGAATTAGTGCTATGAGGCTGCGTGACAGTGTAACACAGAATGCAGGAAAATACAAGAATTAGTGCTATGAGGCTGCGTGACAGTGTAACACAGAATGCAGGAAAATACAAGAATTAGTGCTATGAGGCTGCGTGACAGTGTAACACAGAATGCAGGAAAATACAAGAATTAGTGCTATGAGGCTGCGTGACAGTGTAACACAGAATGCAGGAAAATACAAGAATTAGTGCTATGAGGCTGCGTGACAGTGTAACACAGAATGCAGGAAAATACAAGAATTAGTGCTATGAGGCTGCGTGACAGTGTAACACAGAATGCAGGAAAATACAAGAATTAGTGCTATGAGGCTGCGTGACAGTGTAACACAGAATGCAGGAAAATACAAGAATTAGTGCTATGAGGCTGTGTGACAGTGTAACACAGAATGCTTGAAAGTACAAGAATTAGTGCTATGAGGCTGCGTGACAGTGTAACACAGAATGCAGGAAAATACAAGAATTAGTGCTATGAGGCTGCGTGACAGTGTAACACAGAATGCAGGAAAATACAAGAATTAGTGCTATGAGGCTGCGTGACAGTGTAACACAGTATGCAGGAAAATACAAGAATTAGTGCTATGAGGCTCCGTGACAGTGTAACACAGAATGCAGGAAAATACAAGAATTAGTGCTATGAGGCTGCGTGACAGTGTAACACAGTATGCAGGAAAATACAAGAATTAGTGCTATGAGGCTCCGTGACAGTGTAACACAGAATGCAGGAAAATACAAGAATTAGTGCTATGAGGCTGCGTGACAGTGTAACACAGAATGCAGGAAAATACAAGAATTAGTGCTATGAGGCTGCGTGACAGTGTAACAACAGAATGCAGGAAAATACAAGAATTAGTGCTATGAGGCTGCGTGACAGTGTAACACAGAATGCAGGAAAATACAAGAATTAGTGCTATGAGGCTGCGTGACAGTGTAACACAGAATGCAGGAAAATACAAGAATTAGTGCTATGAGGCTGCGTGACTGTGTAACACAGAATGCAGGAAAATACAAGAATTAGTGCTATGAGGCTGCGTGACAGTGTAACACAGAATGCAGGAAAATACAAGAATTAGTGCTATGAGGCTGCGTGAAAGTGTAACACAGAATGCAGGGAAATACAAGAATTAGTGCTATGAGGCTGCGTGAAAGTGTAACACAGAATGCAAGAAAATACAAGAATTAGTGCTATGAGGCTGCGTGACAGTGTAACACAGAATGCAGGAAAATACAGAATTTGTGCTATGAGGCTGCGTGACTGTGTAACACAGAATGCAGGAAAATACAAGAATTAGTGCTATGAGGCTGCGTGACAGTGTAACACAGAATGCAGGAAAATACAAGAATTAGTGCTATGAGGCTGCGTGACTGTGTAACACAGAATGCAGGAAAATACAAGAATTAGTGCTATGAGGCTGCGTGACAGTGTAACACAGAACGCAGGAAAATACAAGAATTAGTGCTATGAGGCTGCGTGACAGTGTAACACAGAGTGTAGGAAAATACAAGAATTAGTGCTATGAGGCTGCGTGACAGTGTAACACAGAATGCAGGAAAATACAAGAATTAGTGCTATGAGGCTGCGTGACAGTGTAACACAGAATGCAGGAAAATACAAGAATTAGTGCTATGAGGCTGCGTGACAGTGTAACACAGAATGCAGGAAAATACAAGAATTAGTGCTATGAGGCTGCGTGACAGTGTAACACAGAATGCAGGAAAATACAAGAATTAGTGCTATGAGGCTGTGTGACAGTGTAACACAGAATGCTTGAAAGTACAAGAATTAGTGCTATGAGGCTGCGTGACAGTGTAACACAGAATGCAGGAAAATACAAGAATTAGTGCTTGAGGCTGCGTGACAGTGTAACACAGAATGCAGGAAAATACAAAAATTAGTGCTATGAGGCTGCGTGACAGTGTAACACAGTATGCAGGAAAATACAAGAATTAGTGCTATGAGGCTGCATGACAGTGTAACACAGTATGCAGGAAAATATAAGAATTAGTGCGGGGGCGTGTCTGGAAGCAAGGAAGAGCGGTCGCCATTTGTACGAGCTCCCCGCAACGCCATCTGATATAGGGCACCGTGCCCACCCTGCGGACTCTTTTTTTTGGCGAGCTCTCCTGGACCAGCTGGGGGAACACCCCGGGCAGCGGCGGGTTGACTTTGGGGCCTGAGGAGTGGGTTAGGACGGGACGGGGAGCTACCTTACTGGACGACCTCAAGTGGACGGCGGCCATCTTGCGGCCTACACGCGGACACTCCCCTGATTTACCACGCACCTGCCTGCTGAAACTATGCCTGGCCAGGCGGGGAAAAAACGAGGAAATGCTCGGGGGCTGAGGGACTTCACCTCCAAGACATCCGGCAGTCGCTCTGTGCGGGAAGTGCCTCGGGTGTGCGGCGCCGACATGGCAAGGCCTCCGCCTGCTATGGTTCTCTCAGAGGAGGACTTGGAACCCCTGGCTACAACACTGGACTCGGACGAACGGCGGTCGGTGGTGCACCCCCACTCACAGTGGATGACCTGCACAGGGTGATGGGGGAGTTCCGAGGCCTCTGGCGTCAGGATTTGCAGGAGGTCCGTTCAGCAGTGGAGACCCTCCAGTCCAGGATTGGAGCTGTGGATGTCCGAACTGCCGAAGTGGAGAAAGCTCAGGTGATGATGGATACCAGAGTCACAGACCTCCAGAAACGGTTGACCATCTTAATATGGCGGTGCTGGCTCTTGAATCTCGGCATCGACGGCGCAACCTACGGCTTCGGGGGGTCCCCGAGAGCATGACGGACGATGGACTGTTGGGGTACGTGGTGGCCTGGTGCTACATCTTCTGCCGACAGTGGGAGGTACACCCCGAGCCCCGGTTGTATCAGCTGTACGGATTCGTAAAGCAGCTACTGCTCCTGCTGAGGCACCACGGGACATTATTGTTGTGGCGGTGGATGTGGCCACACAGGCCCGCATACTGTCGGCCGTAGGGCCATCCTTCCAGATAACCTACGCCTCCAGCCAGCTAACTATATTCCGTGATGTCCCTTTCCTGCTGCTCGCAGCCCGGAGACGCTTCAAGGAGGTTACTACCCTGCTCCGCCAGCATGAGATTCGTTATCGCTGGGGGTCTTCGGGCGCCCTTCTGATAGCCGTTGAAGGAGAGACATTCGCAACGACGACCCTAGAAGAAGCCCGAGCCGTGGTGACCAGACTGGGGCTTGGAATGGTACCGGTGATGCCTCGGGACCAACGATCAGAGCCGGGTTGACCGGTCCCCCCCCCCCCCGGTTGCCGTTACTTTGGCCCTGTTATAAGTTTTCCCCGTTCCCCTAGTGTCCACTTCTTCCGGATAGTTCTGTCCCACTCCCGCTGCCCCCGAGCTGTCTCTGTTCCCCCCCCCGCCACCTTGCGCTGTCTCTGAGGACTTTATTGGACTTGGGCGTTAATAGAGATTTCTGCCCCCCCCCCTTTTTTTTTTTTTTTTTTTTTTTTTTTTAGAGCGCACCGGACTGCTACCAGCTCCACACTTCCCCCCCCTCTTCTTTTGGCGTCATAGGGCTGTTTCGAGGCGTGCCACTGTGGTGGCCACCATGGCTCTGTCCACTATACTTGGCCCTCGTACGCCCTGCCCTAGTGTCCTACACACTTCCATGGCCTCCCATAGTCATTAGACACCCGGGAGTGAGCCAGGAAGGACACACATGGGCCTTTGCCACCCCCATTATTCTTTAATTTATTTTTTCGGCTCTGGGGCATTCCTGGTGCAGGTTCTACCCCCCCCCTTTTTTTTTTTTTTTTTTTTGTTGTTGCAGAAATACTGTTAAATCTCAATCCGTTGTATTGCTGACTGTCTCTCTCAGATGACTTCTTTGTTTTCTCTTGATGCGTTTTCTTTGACGTTTCATGGCCCTGCGAGGCCGTTCCATGCTTTATATATGGTTAAGCTGACTTTTTCAAAATAAAAACTTTGAATGTGAAAAAAAAAAAAAAGAATTAGTGCTATGAGGCTGCGTGACAGTGTAACACAGAATGCAGGAAAATACAAGAATTAGTGCTATGAGGCTGCGTGACAGTGTAACACAGAATGCAGGAAAATACAAGAATTAGTGCTATGAGGCTGCGTGACAGTGTAACACAGTATGCAGGAAAATACAAGAATTAGTGCTATGAGGCTGCATGACAGTGTAACACAGTATGCAGGAAAATATAAGAATTAGTGCTATGAGGCTGCGTGACAGTGTAACACAGAATGCAGGGAAATACAAGAATTAGTGCTATGAGGCTGCGTGACAGTGTAACACAGAATGCAGGAAAATACAAGAATTAGTGCTATGAGGCTGCGTGACAGTGTAACACAGAATGCAGGAAAATACAAGAATTAGTGCTATGAGGCTGCGTGACAGTGTAACACAGTATGCAGGGAAATACAAGAATTAGTGCTATGAGGGTGCGTGACAGTGTAACACAGAATGCAGGAAAATACAAGAATTAGTGCTATGAGGCTGCGTGACAGTGTAACACAGAATGCAGGACAATACAAGAATTAGTGCTATGAGGCTGCGTGACAGTGTAACACAGAATGCAGGAAAATACAAGAATTAGTGCTATGAGGCTGCGTGACAGTGTAACACAGAATGCAGGAAAATACAAGAATTAGTGCTATGAGGCTGCGTGACAGTGTAACACAGTATGCAGGAAAATACAAGAATTAGTGCTATGAGGCTGCGTGACAGTGTAACACAGTATGCAGGAAAATACAAAAATTATTCAAAAACACACGACAAAAGAGGTATCACAACAATGAATCCTCATACCGCATTCCAATCCAAAATCTGTGTCACTGCTCTACAACAGTGGAGGTGCAGGATTGAATCTTGGTCAGAGCACCCCCTCTACAGAAAGTGTCCATGGGCAAGACACCTAAAGATAGGTCCTCGCCCACCACACACTATCAGCTGGGTAGCCTAGAGGTGACATCTCTGCTCTATAACCATGGAGAATCAGGTTTGCATCCCGATCAGAACTTCTGACAGGCACGTTCCTCCAATAAAACCATGGAGAATCAGGTTTGCATGACGATCAGACCTCCTGACAGGCACGTTCCTCCACTAAAACCATGGAGGAGCAAGTTGGAATTCCAATAAGAATGGCTTACAATTGTGCTCTACAATTGTGGAAGAGCAGGTTCGCATCTCGATCAGAGCTCCTGCAAAACTTTGAATTCTTTGTCACGTTCCTCAAACCATTTCAGAGCAGTTTTTGCAAAGTGCAGGGGCGTAACTACCAGGGGTGCAGAGAGTGCCACCGCACCTGGGGTCCCACACTTGCCTGCCTATATTTTATATCTATAATTCTTTTTTAAGTTTATTTTATTCTTATTTGTGAGTTTTACTTTGGAGATCTGTGATACACTCATACACACCACATAGTACTGTGAGTTTTGTTGCTGTGGAACTCTGTGATTTACACTGATACACACTGCACATTACTGTGAGTTTTATTGCTGTGGAGCTCTGTGATACCTTCCTACACAGTGCACGTTACTGTGAATTAGTTTTAATTCTGTGGAGCTGTGATACGTTCATATACAGAGCACATTACTGTGCGGTTTATTGCTGTGGATTTATGTGATAAGCTCATACACACCGCAAATTACTGGGAGATTTATTGCTGTGGTGCTCTGTGAGATACAAATAGTGCACATTACATTAAAATTGAGATGGACTGAAGAGGTCATAGTGGACCTGGAAAAAATGGGACACTGATTGTCAACAAATGAGTCAACATTGTGGACCTGGAGAGGCCCAATGCATGTTGACTGGAGGGGGGGACAATATATGTTTTTGCCTAGGGTGGGGGGCCCCGTCATGGTTCCTGCACCTGGGCCCTGAGGTTTCTAGTTACGCCTCTGGCAAAGTGCCATGGTGCATTATCCTGCTGAAAGAGGAAACTGCCATCAAGGGAAAACCATAGCCATGGAGGGGTGTACATGTTCAGCCTCAAACTCTAGGTAGGTAGCACATGTGCTGACACCTTTCTATCATGGCCAGCATTATGTTTTCAGCAATTTGAGCTACAGTAGATCGTCTGTATTCCCTTCCCTACATTACTCAATAAGCCTTGGGCACCCATGACTCTAACCCCTGCATACCAGGAACACCCCACAAGACTTGCCATTTTGGAGATGAAGTGACCCAGTCGTCTGGCCGTCACTATTTGTCCCGTGTCACAGTCACTCAGATCTATTGGCCCATATTTCCTGCTGCTGACACATGAAATTCAAGAACTGACTGTTCACTTGCTCCAAATATATCCCACCCCACGACAGTATATCCCACCCCGTGACAATATATCCCACACCGTGACAATATAACCCACCCCCTGACAATATATCCCACACCGTGACAATATATCCTACCCTGTGACAATATATCCCATCCTGTGACAATATATCCCACCCCGTGACAATATCTCCCACCCTGTGATAATATATCCCATCCTGTGACAATATATTCCGCTCCATGACAATATATCCCACCCTGTGACAATATATTCCCATGACAATATATCCCACCCTGTGACAATATATCCCGCCCTGTGATAATATATCCCACCCTGTGACAATATATCCCACCCGGTGACAATATATCCCACACCGTGACAATATATCCCACCCTGTAATAATATATCCCACCCTGTGACAATATATCCCACCCGGTGACAATATATCCAACACCGTGACAATATATCCCATCCTGTGATAATATATCCCACCCTGTGACAATATATCCCACCCTGTGACAATATATCCCATCCTGTGACAATATATCCCACCCCATGAGAATATATCCCACGCTGTGATAATATATCCCACCCTGTGACAATGTATCCCACCCGGTGACAATATATCCCCATGACAATATATCCCACCCTGTGACAATATATCCTGCCCTGTGACAATATATCCCACCCCGTGACAATATAACCCACCCCCTAACGCTATATCTCACCCCGTGACAGTACATCCCACCCATGACAATATATCCCACCCTGTGACAATATATCCCCATGACAATATATCGCGCCCTGTGACAATATATCCCACCCCGTGACAATATAACCCACCCCCTAACGCTATATCTCACCCCGTGACAGTACATCCCACCCGTGACAATATATCCCACCCTGTGACAATATATCCCACCCTGTGACAATATATCCCCATGACAATATATCCCACCCTGTGACAATAAATCCCACCCTGTGACAATATATCCCACCCTGTGACAATATATCCCCATGACAATATATCCCACCCTGTGACAATATATCCCGCTCCTTGACAATATATCCCACTGTGTGACAGGCGCCATTGTAACTGTATAATCAGTGTGATTCACTTGGGGTTTAATGCTGTGGATGATGAGTGTATATATATATATATATATACGTATATATAAAATCAGATTTCCCGCTCTGTATTGGATAATGTGAGTAAATTGAACTCTAACTATCTAAAATGTTATCATACAGAGCTTCACAAAAACTGGGACAAGGAGCTTCTCAAGAAGCTTCAGATTTGGTTAAATGGTTCGTTTCGTTAGGGATTGTTTGTTGGAATGGATGCGATGATGTCACCGTTTGCAGGAGTAGCTTTAAACAGCTAAAAATTAAATACAGTGATGACATCTTAAATTTCCTTGCATTCAGAACATGGGCAGCGCAACATAGCAAAGAATTGTACTGTCCATAAAGCAATCGTGACAGCGATACCGTAAATCACATTTTCAAATTATACGACGGTACAGTTGTTTCTCAGCAAAAGAATATTTCACCTCACTATCTTTTCCAACTAATTAGATTCTGGGGTGAATGTTCCCAAGAAAGGGCTGTTTTTCCATTATCCCAGTAATCAGAATCATATCTATGGCGCATGAGTTGAAATCCGCCGGGAGATTCCTCTCTCTCTCTCGGCAATGTCTTAACGTAAATATTATCCTTGTTCGTACAGTAACCTTGAGTTCAGAAGCTGAAATGAAGAGCACTTAGAAAAAAATAAAAAGTCACATGTCTATTGAAATGTAACGATATTTTTCCCGAAAACAATTACCCATATTTCAGTTTGACACAATATATCTTGGTATATTCATTTTTTCTTGTTGTATAAATGAGGGGGGAGGGGGCAAGAATAGGGTCAAAATCAATTAAATAATGATGGTAACTCAAGATTTTTCAAAGAAACTCTAATCCTTCTAATACTAATATCAAAAAGATTGATATCCCCACAGACGATCATGGAGACACGAATTGACTCAAAAAGTAGTGGTGGTCGTCGCATAGAATTCCTCTACTAATTTAATTGTGGTTTCTCTGCAAAACAGTGCTTTGAAGAACTCAAAACCCATCTTGGTGATTTAGCCTCAAGTCTCCAGAAGGTCCATAAGTGGTTTAGCAGATTCAAGTCTGAACATTTTGATGTTTGTGAAAGGGAGATGCCCACAGATGTGACCATGGTCGCCACGGGGAAGGAATTTCTGAAAAAGCTTGTGGAAGAGTTTGACATTCCAACAACAGGCATGGTGAGGATTCTTTATGCGGAATTGTACTTCACCAAGAAGTGGGCCAATGGGTTCCTCATTTGTTGAACACAGAACAAAAACCTGGTCGAGATGAGTTTGCCAAACAGTTCCTTGTCACGTTCGAAGATTGGAAGTCTGACAACTTCAAGCAGATTGTCACTGGAGATGAAGGTAGGTTGGCAGAAGATGACTTTCGGGGGTGTTTTGAGAAGTGGGTGCACCTATTGAAATAAGGTGTGGAGATTGGTGGCGATTAGGTTGTGAAATGATAAATAAGCAAGCTTTCTTCGGAAAAACTAATTTGAGTTAGCATCATTATTTCATTGATTTTATCCTTACTTTTGGACCACCCCTTGTATATATTTATATATGTACTGGACTTGTACCTGCTACATCCAATGTCCGTATATTTTTACATCATTTCAAAAACTTACTACATTGTATAACTCATTCTGCCGCTTTGTGCTACAATGTATCTACATGACCCACCATTGTGACATGTTAAAAGCCGATTCGCCACACTTCGGGGACCCTGCAGTGAATGCTGAATTCACACAGGGTCAGCGAATCGGACTCGCCAAAGTGCGGCGAATCAGAGAGCAACAAAATGGCAGTGAGATTTTGGTGCTCTCTGAATAACCCTGTAAGTGGTCTACACATTTGGAGATATTGCCAATCCTCAATGTTGGCCACTTAACCCTGCAGCAACACTCTGATCTGTTCAAATTGCATCAAACTAAATACTTTGGGCAGGTACAGGAGATGGTTAGATCTTAGTTCCCACCAGTTGGTTGCTGAAAACCATGAGACAAAATGGTGGGTTAATAGTCCTACCGCCACCAAACAAAATTCCCATTTGTGATAAAAAAAATTGTGTTGGGAGCAGCAGCAAAGAAATGACCTGTCTGGACCATATGAAAATAGTTACATACCCCACAACATGAATCTCGTGCTTTACTTCCAACCTGGCGATGGTTAGACCTTCCCACCATCTGGATGAGCAGCTGTACAAGTCGTGTCGTAACAGAAATTAACACTCAACTTGGAATAGCAGTTCAGCCAAAAGCATTTGTGAAATTAAAATGCTTTCTTAATATAAGATTACATTTTATAAGTTTATCCATTTCATAAGATTTACATCGTCCACATGTGAATGGAAAGTCACTGACATATCAACAGGCCCTGATCGGGCAGATGCCAAGTAGGCCATGGCACAAGGCTGAATTCCAAAGCCTAGCTCACAGCCCACCAGAAACTCATCTGCAGAATATCAACGCACACCTATGGCTGACCCAAAACCACCCACTGAGAGCCTCCCGTACACCATATGCAGGGATCCTTTCCTTTGGGCTCCACCTCTTCCTTCCCAAGCTGGTTTTTGGCCCAAACCATCCCACATACCAATCCACCACACATCATATTCTTTATGAGAAGTGAGTACAAGAAAATATAAAATACCAGGTAATGCCATGTATCTACTATATTATTTTATGTTTATTATTGCAGAAGCGACTTGCACATCACAGCAATTCAAAGAATTGCATCCCAGAGCCCCTGTGCCACATTCCCCATATGCAGCAAGGAATTCTGGGTAGGATATGCAAATTACATCTGTGGCTTTCTTGCAGAGATAAGGTTTATGCAACACGTCAAAGCCACTACTAGGACAGCACTGTTTCGGGTTTGTTGAGGGTCCAACAAACCTGAAACAGCGCTGACCTAGGAGTGGCTTTGACCAGTTGCATAACCTTATCTCTGCTACAAAGCCACAGTGTGACATAGCATTGATTTTAGGGTTCTGTGTAATAACAGACCCAGGGTGCAAAAAAGTGAGACAGATGTCATTTGCATATCCTACCCAGAATTCCTTGCTGCATATGGGGAATGTGGCACAGGAGCTCTGGGATGCAATTCTTTGAATTGCTGTGATGTGCAAGTGGCTTCTGCAACAATAAACATAACTAATTATAGCGTGGAGGATTTTTATCTCACTTTTTTTCCTCCACCATAACCCTTGTAAGCACTATATTATATTACAACTACAATGTTTAATGTCAGTCAAATGCACAACCTTGTTATTATAAACGTGAATCTCAATTTACACCGACACCAGTTTCTCTGTATGTGTATATAAGTATGATGTATCTCCAGCCAGGTCATGTTTTTAATCTCAAAGTGGAAATGTTTCTGGTGAGGCTATAAATAAAACCCACCATTTTGTCTTTTTTTTCTTGTTATTTTACCCTTCGTTTGAAAACCAATTCACCAAATAATTCTGCTAAAAAAAAAACTTGAGAATCGACACTTTTTAGGTCATTTGTAAGCCCGGAGTGGTATTTTTACAGCCCAGTTCTAGTTCAGCAATAAACAGAGAAAGAATAATAGAATCCGGCCTCCGGGTCCATCACTTTTATCTTTAGCATTATTAGAGAATGTTCTGTTTCTAACAACCCCACACTGCCAACCGTTTGATCAGCTTCCTGTCCATCCACAAATGATTTCCCCTAGGCCTCGTTTCCTTGTTTTAGCTCTTCAGCGCGACACTGTATGAAATGGCTCAAAACCAGAAAAAAGGAAATAAATGTTATTTACAGTATCGCCTCGACTTACGGCCCCGATCTCTCGAGTGTCAGAGCCGGAGCCTCTTCTTCTGAAAATGTATAATTATATTGAAGCAAATCTTAATTTCTTCACGTTTAGCATAACATTCACTTTCGCTTTTCATTTAGCTTTTCTTTTGTTCACTAAAGACCATCAGTAACCCATGGAGAAGCGCTCTTGTCTATAGCTTATTTAACCCTGTAAGGACCAATGATGTACAGGGTATGTCCTGAGAAGAAGGTCACTTAAGGACCAAGGACGTACCCTTACATCATGGGCTACTATCCCCCCTCCCTATACTTACCTCTCTGGCCGTCATCCTGTAGTGGTCTGACTTCCTCCGGTTTTATGGACCCCAGCCGTCGCACTGATGTCATCGCCGATTTTATGGACAGCCAGGAGAGTGCCTGAAAGAGAGGACGAGGTCCTTTGGACCCATCTCCCTCCCGAACGACCAGGAATTAAGAAAAAAAAGAGAGGCATTGCTGGAAAGGTCACAGTGTGACCTTTACAGCGATGCCTCTCTTTAACTCCTTACATGTTGATAACGGACTTGTACTGGAAGTGGCTGACATCTTGAATGTCAGCCAAGCCTCTGGGGCTTCCCCCCACCCACTGATGTCATCGCGCATGTGCATGATTATGTCAGTTGGGCAATTAACCCCTAGCTGCCCCGTGGTGGAGATAGAGTGGTCCTTTTGCAGCTAGAGGGTCATGAGCATGGCCTTTCCAATGTTACCAAACATGACCATGTTTGGTGAAAAAGAAATTTAGAAAAATAAATAAATAAAGTCTGACGGTGAGTCTGACGTCATCGTTAGTTGGCGGGGCACCAAATATAAAAACGAGAGTGCTGGTTCAGTGGTGCTCAATAATTAAGCCCCTCCTTTTTCTGTATCTTCTCAGCCACCAATTATTTGCCCTATGGCCTCCTTGTGTATGACCCCAGCTTGATAACCAACCACCCTTTCCTTGCAAAGCCCTATTCTGTACCACGCACCCCTCGATAGCCTGTGTATGACCCGGATTGGATTTTTGACTAAGGTTATGACCCTCAGCCGCCTATATCAACTACTGCTAAGACTCATCTATCACGAACCTCAGCCGCCTGCTTCAAATTCGGATAAGACCCTCCATTCACGAACCAAAGCTGACAGCCTTGACCAAGGAACCATACAACCCTGCAAATGCCTAATCCTCCTGTTACGACGCCTAATATGCAACCTACCAGCCACCCAATCTGTGCTTTACCTGCCACTGGGCCTCCAGAACTGTAAGTTGACGCTTTTCATTTCTAACACCTTGTAACTGTAGTAGTGTACTACAGTTGTGTTCAAAATTATTCAACCCCCACTGAAATTGAGTGTTTTGGCCAGTTTGACATTGATTTTGATCATTCAGTCATCTTGCTTACAATTAAATCAAAGAGGCACGTGTAGGTCAGACAAATATAACATAACATTTATAATGAAATAACCACAAATGTCTTTTCTGTGCTCACATCATTATCAGTTTTATTCAACCCCCAAGTGACATTCAATCTTAGTACTTAGTACAACATCCTTTTACAGTTATAACAGCTTTTAAACGTGAAGCAAAGCTTGACACAAGTGTCTTGCAGCGATCTACGGGTATCTTCGCCATTCGTCATGGGCAAAAGCCTCCAGTTCAGTCACATTCTTAGGCTTGCGCACTGCAACTGCTTTCTTTAAGTCCCACCAGAGGTTCTCAATCGGATTTAAGTCAGGTGACTGCGATGGCCACTCCAAAATGTTCCAGCCTTTAATCTGCAACCATGCTCTAGTGGACTTGGAGGTATGCTTGGGATCATTGTCCTGTTGCAAGGTCCAACGTCTCCCAAGCCTCAGGTTTGTGACGGACTGCATCACATTGTCATCCAATATCTCCTGGTACTGAAGAGAATTCATGGTACCTTGCACACGCTGAAGCTTCCCTGTACCTGCAGAAGCAAAACAGCCCCAAAGCATGATTGACCCCCTGCCATGCTTCACAGTAGGCAAGGTGTTCTTTTCTTCATAGGCCTTGTTCTTCCTCCTCCAAACATAGCGTTGATCCATGGGCCCAAACAGTTCTAATTTTGTTTCATCAGTCCACAGAACACTATCCCAAAACTTCTGTGGTTTGTCCACATGACTTTTGGCATACTGCAGTCGACTCTTCTTGTTCTTTGGAGACAGCAAGGGGGTGCGCCTGGGAGTTCTGGCATGGAGGCCTTCATTACGCAGTGTGCGCCGTATTGTCTGAGCTGAAACTTCAGTACCCAAATCTGACAAATCTTTTCTCAGTTCCGCAGCAGTCACACAGGGACTTTTCTCCACTCTACGCTTCAGGTAGTGCACAGCAGCCGAAGTCAGCATCTTCTTTCTGCCACGACCAGGTAGCGTTTCAACAGTGCCCTTTGCCTTGAATTTGCGAATGATGCTTCCTATGGTCTCTCTTGGTATGTTTAACATCTTTGCAATCTTCTTATAGCCATTGCCCTTCCTGTGAAGAGTAATCACCTCTTCTCTTGTCTTCCTGGACCATTCTCTTGACTTCACCATGTTTGTAACCACACCAGTAAATGTCTAGAAGGAGCTGAGTATCAGTCATTTTAAAGCTGCCTAATTGGTGCTTATTATGCTTTATTGCTGCTCCGTGACATCCACAGGTGTTTTCAATACCTGATTGAAAACACTTGAATGAACCTCTGTTCTTCAGAGTGGTAGTCTTTAAGGGGTTGAATAATTGTGTCAATGAAGAATTCACAAAAGAAACATTTACTACTGTATTACAAAACCAATTGATGTCATTTTAGTTGCATATGGTTCTTTAAAAAGTCCTTGTAGGATTTCATTCTGAATACAATTACAAATGTACACTAAATTCCCTAAAACCCTTTACAGCATTGGGGGTTGAATATTTTTGAACACAACTGTAGGTTATCTCCGCAGTCGATTCGAAGGATCACTTCCACAACAATAACATTATACTTGTTTAATCACTTTTAACTGGGTGGTTGAGAGATAAATAATACTGAGCTCATTACGGTGCGGATTCATGGCTATTAAACCAACAATTGAATTGCCGACAACTACATCACACTGTGAGCCGTCAACATGTTTCACGGAAGGAGAAAATTACAACACGAAGCAAAATTAATCACTCCTCAACCAGGACAGAAAAACGATGGCTTATATTTTCCTCTGTAAGACCCCCCCTCCAATCACCAAAAAAGATAAGACTGCCCCTGCCTGCACGCTGACACTTTAATCTTCCAGGACGTCCCTCAAAATGCCATGTTACGCCACCGACGAGGAAGTCAACATCACAATTTATTGTCTCCATTACGATCCATCGATTCTATAAAGATACACAAACCTCCCTTAGATGCGTCACCCGCAGCATCATGGAGAAAATAAATTTATCCGCAAAAATAACTTGTCTTCCAAGGACTAACGATACGTCTTCCTGCCAGCAATAATTCTATGTTTCCTCTCTTCAATGCTTGCTCGGGCATCTTGGGATCCCAACTGCGTCTCATAACTCGCGTTGACTCTAGGGGAAAATTGGGGAAGATGGAAAGGAGCTCTCAACGTATCCGCTCCAGATTGTTGCATGTGTAAATCCATGTTACAGGTATCGCTTATACAGCTGCAACGCCGACTTTCACCTTCTACGAGAAGTTCCAACAGAGTTTGATGATATTTAATGCCATCAACATTGACCCCTATCCAGGCCGAGCCGGTAATTGGGAACTGCAACGAGGAAAAGCATTACAGGAGTATAAGTCTTAACCCACCGAAATCGCGTTCAATGTTGGTGCTTAGCTTTTCGGTCCATTTCGCAACATTTTGGCGATTCCATTTTGCCAAAAATACAGTGCAATCACTATTTAGTGAATGGTTATCGTATTTTGCCAAAACTGGAATCGCCAAAGCAGTTATCGGACTCTGGCAAGAACCACCAAACTGCACCGAATTAGCAACGGCGAAATCTGCAAAAAAAAATAAAAAATAGGAAGACTAATAGGAGAATAAATCAGTAAAAATGTTGTAAATTGTGTCTAAATAATAAAAAAGGTCCTTTAAAAAAAGAATAAAAAGGTCTGTTACAAAAAATAAAAAAATAACGTCTTTTAAAAAGTAAGAAAAACAAAAATGTCGTCTAAAAAAATGCAAAAAATAGAAAAAACTTTTTAAAAAAATAAAAAGATAAAAAGGGTTTTTGCAAAAAATAAAAAGAATAAACGGTCTTTAAAAAATAAAATAAAGAAGATATTGTGTTTTTACATTGAATCCTATGGAATACGTCTGTTTATTCATAAGAATCGTAAGAATGGCCAATTCAAATTACATTGCGTTCACAAACAGGGCATTATCACCTCCTTCAAACTAACACTAGCGTGAGCGTCAGCTTGCAGGAGGTGATAGCGCTGTGCCTGAATCACCTCCGATTCGCTAACGGGCTAAAAAACCCGGCAGTAGCGCTTTATTGCACGAGTTTACTGTACTTTGCACTCCCTATACTTAACATGGGTAGCGCAAAGTGCAAGTAAAGAGTAACTAGCGTTAGGATCACAAGGTCCAAACACTCAGTGCTGTATCTTGGCCTAAGCCGACAAGGCCTAGAGGGGCACTTTTCCAGAGGGCAGCAAAGAAAGCCGCCACTATGAGCCCTCGCAGCCGCTTAGTTGATCACTCTGGCGGCAGCTGTGTTTGGTATAGTCCACAGGACTCGGAGGAGTCACTGCGGCCTACCTAGGCCCAGCCGCCAGATATTCTAAAATGGCAGCTGGCCCCCTCTGATGAAGTCAGAGAGGGCATGCTGGATGTCTGCCGCCCATGCCTACCACTGCCAGTTACCATGCGGATCCCTCACTCCAGATTTGGCTTTGATGTCTGGGTAAACTGTATCTGGGGTCTGATATCTTGGGGTCTGATCTGGGGGTCTGATATCCTGGGGGTCTAATATCTTGGGGTCTGATATCTTAGGGTCTGATATCTGGGGGTCTGATATCTTGGGGTCTGTTATCTTGGGGTCTGTTATCTTGGGGTCTGATCTGGGGGTCTGATTTGGGGGTCTTATCTGGTGGTCTGATATCCTGGGGGTCTGATCTGGGGGTCTGATATCTTGGGGTCTGATCTGGGGCTCTGATAACCTGTGGGTCTGATCTGGGTGTCTGATATCTCGGGGTCTGATATCTCGGCGTCTGATCTGGGGGTCTGACTTGGGGGTCTGATCTGGGTGTCTGATTTGGGATCTGATATCTGGGGATCTGATTTGGGGTCTGATATCTGGGTATACGCATAACTAATTAACTTGTCCTGTGGCTAGTACCATGGAACCATAACCCCTCGTTTTGCAAACCTGCCGAACGAGTGTCGCTATACGCGGAAGAGCCGCGGAACGTACCCACAAGCTGCCGACAACCTGCCGAACAGACCACTGAATGCCGCTGACAACCCGCCGAACGCCACAGAGAAATGCAGACAAGACGCCGAACGGGTTAAAAAACCACAACAAATTTTTGGAAAAGCCTGCATGACAAAGCCTGAAAATGATATATAAGATCCTATGAATAATAATAAAAAAGGTGTGTTACAGAAAAAGAACTTTATTTAACAAAAAATCTGAAAAACAAATTTGCCGAAAAATGCCTATAAAAATCCTAAAAAAATAGACTTTTTGCTGCAAATTAAAAGAATGAACAGTTTAATAAATATTTAATAAAAACGGGAATATTTTTAACATTGAAACTCCCAGCATCCGTGAGCCTGGCGGCCGCTATAGGACGGGGTGCTGCACTCAGCGTCTGCCCCGCGATCTGATAGTGAAAACAGGACGCAAAGGGGAAATTAGCGATCGATTCCCTTTCTGCATCCCGGTTTTATTGAGGGCAAAGCGATAGTGCCCTTAAAGGGTTATTCAAAAAGCACCGAAATGTCAGGGTAATCGGGGCTTTTCTGTTTGGCGCACATCGCTGCGATTCGGCGATTCCAGTGCGCCAACCCTGCGGGGAATTCACTATTCACTACAGGGTTCTCAAAGTGCACCGAATGTTGAGCTGCCGAAGAGGGCCGAACTGACAGCCGAACGCCGCCGAACTTCAGAGAAAAAAAAAAGGGACTCTACTATTCTTTAAAAGGCATTTAAAGCAATAAAAATGCACAAAAATGTGTGGAAATAATAATAAAGGTCCTATAAAAAGAAAAAGAAAAAAAACACCATTAACCTCCATGGCGGTCTAATTTTTTCAAAATTTTGTGTCTAAAAGCGTTTCAATTTTTTTGGAAAGGAAATATGTTGTTTTATATAGTAAGCCTGTAATAATTAGGAATAACTCACTGAAATCCGCGCAAGCAAGAGTCTAGTAAACACACGGAGACAGATTAAGTTTGAAACCCGAAATAATAATTTATTATCCCAAAAATAATTATCCAAAATAAGGCAAATAAATTATATTTAATAATATAATCAAACCAAAAACACACCTCTTTCCTCTGGGTGCTGGGATTCTTGTTCAGATGTGCACTCCTTTGCCAATGAAATATACAGGACACGGGGGGTACTAAAAAAAGAGTATTTATTCTCAAAGCAGCTTTACAGAAATAAAAAGCAAATCAAAATCATTTCTATAATGTAATAAGGCTTTGCAATACAAGTTTTGCTGGTGGATCTGGGCAAGCACCAGCGAAACCTGTATTGCAAAGCCTTATTACATTCTAGAAATGATTTTGATTTGCTTTTTATTTCTGTAAAGCTGCTTTGAGAATAAATACTCTTTTTTAGTACCCCCCGTGTCCTGTATATTTCATTGGCAAAGGAGTCCACATCTGAACAGGAATCCCAGCACCCAAAAAGATTATTTTACAGTATTTTTACAGTATTTTTTATTTTTTTTCCAAATTTGCCGCCTGGTCCCGCCCCCCCTGCGTCGCGTGGCTCGCAGGGGGCGGAACCAGGAAGCAAAGTCGCCGGCTGCCGCGATCACAATGCGTTGACTGTAGGCTTGTGCACCAATTTTTTTTTCGGTTCGATTCGGTTCGGCTCATTCGGATGTTTAAACTTTTCGATTCGGCTCGTTTCGACCGATTTCTGTTTCGATTCGGTTCGGTTCGACTCGTTTTTCGTGTACATTTTTTTTTAGGAATATCGACCATTTTTCGTATTTTCGGATCACTTAGCTCGTTTTTTGTATCGACTTTTCGAGATTTCGGAAATTTTCGTATTTTTCGGAACCCGAAATCATGAATAGAGTGAAAATAAATTTCGATTTGACACATTTCAAGTCCATTCGAAAATTCCGAAAATATTTCGTTTCGGCTCGGAAAACTTTTCGGATCTGCCATTTTCGGATCTAAAAATTTTCGGAAAAACGGCCGCATCCGAAAACACGAATCGGGAAATTTAGTGAAAATTCCGAAATTCCGAAACCCGAAACGCACATCCCTAGTTGACTGCTGAGACGGCGAGGGAGTGAAGGATGCGGCGAGTATGTATACAGCCCGAGTGTGGCTCGGGGGTTACCGATCGCGGCAGCGAAATTTAACCCCGAGTCACACTCGGGAATACCGCCAGGCAGGTTAAAAGAAATGGGAATCAGAAATTTGATCTAAAAAATAAAATACCAAAAAATTTCTAGTAGATAAATAAATAATAAGACGTTTTGCTGAAAATGAAAAGAATAAACGGGTGAAAAATAAATAAATACGATAATTTTTTTAACATTGGATTTTTTTACACTGCACGGTGGCAAGATCGGCGCTCTTCGAATTAACCCTTACAATGTTTTTTTATGCAGGCGTTATTGCTCTTAATGGTTGTTTTTTTTAGATTTTAAAGCAAAATGAGTAAAAATAAAAACGTAGAACACTTTTACAGTCTCTTCATTATTACTGCAAGATATCACTTTTTTTTTTCCCTCGGTCACATAGGGAGATTAAAGGTCTTGGGATGAAACGCGTCGGATGCACACCTTGTCTGTAGTGATGTGTCAGCTTTGCCTGGAGGCTTTTTTGATGATTTTCTTTTTTTTGTATTTTTTTTTTTTTTAAAACTCGTTCTGCAAAGATTGTGTCAACTTTCGGGTTACCCCCGGATAAAGTTGTGTTTGGAATGATAAATGAAAACTCTGGCAGAAATAAGAAGCCTTTTCACCCAGCGTGATTTATCGTAACCAACATGCACACATCAGCAGCACCTCGGCAGAAATCAATGTCATAATTAAACAATATAATTATCTCAAGGTCATCCTATTGGATTTCGGCCGCTCGTCTGCTTAACGTGGTCGTTACATGATGGGATTTTAAAGGCAGGGGCAAAAAAATAAAAAAGAGAGGTGGGACATTAACATGTGCAGGAATGTAATCAATTTGGCGTCATCGTTAGAGAAAAAAAAGTAACAGAGAAAAAAGTAACAGAATTTAACCCCTTCACAGTTACTATCCAAAAAAAAAAAAAAAAAAACACCTTTCAGGAACCATTGTTTTTTTTGGAAAATCATTTTTAATTAATGATACACAGGTCTATTCAAAGAAAAGTGAAACTCAGGAGAATGACTGGAGAAGTGAAAATTCTAGGTCAAAATTCTCCCATTTATCTCACTTTCCAAATCGGCTATTTGGTCTAGATTGTTCTCTTCTCCTGACAGTTCTCCTGGTTTTCACCTTTCTCTGAATAACCCCGACATTAAAAAATATTTAGGGATATTCCCAGTGTATTCTTTACTGTAATAACCTGTTTGGCAGGGAGATGTCGACATCTGCTGGCCAAAAATAGTTACTGCAGTTCAGGTCTCACTGCAGGATCATTCGGGGAGATGTCTTTCAGACACGTTCCCCAGCTGGTTTTAAAAAGTGTTGTCGTCTCAGGCTTCATGCACACGCTGCTAAAGAATTAACGACATGGTCTGGAACTCAAATGCAAAGAAATTTGCTTGCAACAAATGAATTTCTATTGCTTTTGCCCTGATCAGCTACAGATCGAGATAGCTCGATGGTGACTTTGAAGACTCGAGTTATCTAAATCGCGGGATTGAAGGGGTTAAATAAACCAAGTGACTTTTCATGCACGCCTTCTCCATTGCATTGACATTCTAAAAAAAGCTATTCTGAAAACCTGTCTTAAAAAACGCATAATGCAGTTGAATAGGTAGAAGTCACAATTGGTAGGAAACGGCTGTTTGCAACTAAATGTATTTATATAATTAATTAAGGAAACACTCTGCTCACCCTGACGACTTTATCTTTTTTAAGTGGTTGGGATGTGAGGAGTGACCCCCCCTTCTCTCCCCCTCCCTGGTGCCCTGATCTGGAGATATAGCTGGGTGAAGTGGAAGGACCACCGTGTTCGGGAGTCCCTGAGCCAAAGAGTAGGGGCAGCGCGCAGTGAGAGAGAAAAGGTGATTAACCCTTTCACTGCTGAGGCATTTCCCGCCTGTGTGCCGAGGTCATCTTTACCGGTTTCGCTCACCGCGTTTTGAAGCCTTATATAATATGTCTGGGTCATATAATAAAATATCGTTCTTTCCGGCAGACTCTGCAGATTCATAATATATCATTATTATATGTATATGTTATGTCCTGTCTGTATATTATAACAAAATATGCAATAAAATTTGAATTTTCAGTAACTTACAACGTGTAAAGTGTTTTTTTTTCACATTTTAACATGCGAGCGTTTGCGGTTATATTTTATATGAGTTGCGCTTGTTAAAAAAATTAGAAATGGGGTCTCGTTAAATTTTTTTGGGGGAAAACTTTTTTTAACAAACGCACCCCATACAGAAATCGTTAGTGCCGCATTATTGTTCACATTATAAATTAAATGGGAATAATATTGGTGCATTAACAAAACAAATAAAAAAAAACTTGTTAATTTTTTTTATTATTATTTTGCTTATATATTCTTTTATTTTTTTTAAAAAACTTTTGATATGGTCATGTTTGGTATCGTTGGAAAGGCCATGCTCTGGCCGATCCAACGATATCAAACATTAACCCCTAGCTGCCACGGATGGGGAGATAGGTGGCTCATTGGAACCCCCTATCTCAACCATTAGTGGCAGCAAGGGGTTAACTCCAAGACTAACATCATCGCACTATGCACGATGACGCCAGTCGTCAAGGGGAGTTCCCAGAAGCTTGGCCGACATCCAAGATGCCGGCCAGCCCCGGGAGAAAATCACGATCCGGTGCTTTTCGGCACCGAATCGTGATCCGGCCCCCAAGGGGTTAATGCCAGGTACCGTTTGGAAGGGCAGGCTGTGCCCTTCCAAACGGTGCCTGACATTAAGCTCAGGCCCCCAGCGATCGGGAGGGAGAGAGGTCCAAAGGACCTCCAACCCTCCCTTTCAGGCACCTCCTCCACACTCGCGGGGGGGCGCCTGAAATAGATGTCATCGCGCCGCCGCAATGACATCTATTGTGCCCGCGGCGGTCCCGGAGTGCCGGGCTGACATCAAGGATGTCAGCCTGCACTGGGGGGGCAAAGCGATCGGCCGGAATCTGGCCGATCGCTGGCTGCGAAGGGAGGACGTGCTCAGCGCGTCCTCCGCAGCGAAGTGGTTAAAATCACCTAAAAAAGAAAAAAATAATAATAACAAATAACTGGGAGAGGCTGTCAGCAGGACCTGCCCAATTATTTAACCCCTTATCGCCCGAGGACGTGCTATGCCACCCTGGCGGCGGGAGGGCTTTGAAGACGCAGGGTGTGCAGGTACGCCCTGCTGTCTTCAATGGGCCATCTCTGCCCCTCCCCACAGCCTGCACGAGCCAATGCGCAGAACGCATCATTGGCTGCACGGGGATGACCTGAACTCAGGCCATCGCCCTGCAGCCAATGACACGCCCTGCACGGTGGCTGCAGGGCGGGCCGCAATCTGCATCTCACGATGGCACCTGTCTGCGAGGCGTACATGTACGCCTCACCAGCGTTAAGCCACCCTGAGAGGCGACGCCCACCCATCGTTAAGGGGTTAAGGGCAAAAAAAGGGTTATCTTTGTGTTTAATAGATTATTCCTTTACATTGAGCCCAATAGCAGAACAATCTTGAGCTGAGGATAATAGCAATTTACTGATTTTAAGATGAATAATGATAGCACTATTTTGCAGCGTTGTTAAACATTTGCTTTGAAGAACTTCCCTTGCCGGTGTTGATTTCTTTCCTCTCTGGATAGCCAATGTTTCCCGTAGTGTCACGATTCTAGCCTGAGCCTTATAGGAGAGCCGATCCATGCCAGCTCTTACCCTTGTCTGGTCCATCCCTCTCCACCTTCCGCTCTAGGATTTCACTGTAGCCTGATAGATCATTGACCACCTGACTCATAGCACTGGCCTACTCCCAACATAATGATCTATCCTGCTGCCTGTTATTTTGCCTTTGCTGCTGTTTGTGAATTTGCCTCTGTTATTTTCCTTTTGTTTATTTTGTTCAGTTTATATTTGGTTCCCTGTTTCCCTTGGCTGTTTGTTTGTCCATTTGCCTTGCCCTTGTCATCGTTTAGTTTGGTTATTCCTTTTTCACTTTCTTGCTCCTGTGTGGTTTATTTTGTGTTTTACCTAGGCTTGTGCACCTATTTTTTTTTCAGTTCGATTCGATTTGAATTTTCGGATTTTTAAACTTTTCGATTCGGCTCGCTTCGACCGATTTCTGTTTCGATTCCGTTCGGCTCGACTCGTTTTTCGGAAGTGTAAATGGTTTCGGAATTTCGACCATTTTTCGTATTTTCGTGTCACTTAGCTCATTTTTGTATCGACTTTTCGTATTTTCGGAAATTTTCGTTTTTCGAAATTGTAAATGGTTTCGGAATTTCGACCATTTTTCGTATTTTCGTGTCACTTAGCTCGTTTTTTGTATCGACTTTTCGTATTTTCGAACATTTTCGTTTTTCGGAACGTCTGTTCTCCTCGTTTCAAAGCAATAAATTTCGATTTGACACATTTCAAGTACATTCGAAAATTCCGAAAATATTTCGTTTCGGCTCGGAAAACTTTTCGGATCTGGCATTTTCGGATCTAAAAATTTTCGGAAAATCGCCGCATCCGAAAGCACGAATCGGGAAATTTCGTGAAAATTCCGAAATTCCGAAACCCGAAACGCACATCCCTAGTTTTACCCTTGCTGTGCTGATCTTACTGTGTATAGACCTTGGCTAGTCTGACTTCCCTGTCTGGTTCAGACTCCTGGCTTGTCTGTCTCCCCTCTCTGGTTCTGACTCCTGGTTTGTTTGTCTTCCCTCTCTGGTTCTGACTCCTGGCTTGTCTAACTTCCCTCTCTGGTTCTGACTCCTGGCTTATCTGACTTCCCTCTCTGGTTCAGACTCCTGGCGTGTCTGACTTCCTTCTCTGGTTCAGACTCCTGGCTTGTCTGTCTTCCCTTTCTGGTTCTGATTCCTGGCTTGTCTGTCTTCCCTCTCTGGTTCTGATTCCTGGCTTGTCTGTCTTCCCTCTCTGGTTCTGACTCCTGGTTTGTCTGTCTTCCCTCTCTGGTTCTGACTCCTGGCTTGTCTAACTTCCCTCTCTGGTTCTGACTCCTGGCTTATCTGACTTCCCTCTCTGGTTCAGACTCCTGGCGTGTCTGACTTCCTTCTCTGGTTTAGACTCCTGGCTTGTCTGTCTTCCCTTTCTGGTTCTGATTCCTGGCTTGTCTGTCTTCCCTCTCTGGTTCTGATTCCTGGCTTGTCTGTCTTCCCTCTCTGGTTCTGACTCCTAGCTTGTTTATCTTCCCTCTCTGATTCTGACTCCTGGCTTGTCTGACTTCCTTCTCTGGTTCAGACTCTTTGCTTGTCTGTCTTCCCTCTCTGGTTCTGACTCCTGGCTTATCTGACTTCCCTCTCTGTTTCTGACTCCTGCGTGTCAGTCTTCCATCTCTGGTTCTGACTCCTGGCTTATCTGACTTCCCTCTCTGGTTCTGACTGCTGGCTTGTCTAACTTCCCTCTCTGGTTCTGACTGCTGGCTTTTCTGACTTCCCTCTCTGGTTCTGACTCCTGGCTTTTCTGACTTCCCTCTCTGGTTCTGACTCCTGGCTTGTATAACTTCCCTTTCTGGTTCTAACGTTGGCTTGTTTTTGACTCTGTATTTACTGCCTTTTCGTGTTGCTGTACCCAGCAGTACTATTCCCTTAGCATTAGATTCGACTACTTCAAGGACCGATCCTGAGATTTGGGATCGCCAGTCTACCTTTGTGAATCACTCCACGGCCATGCACGATCTTGCAAGAGCGAGATTGCACAGGACTCGCGCCCCAGCAGTTCAACGCCCCATGGAATCCTATGGATTCCAGGAGGTGGTACTCACAGCAGCATTTCATATAACAATGCTAGTAAAACCATTGGATACAACATACAAAATTATTTGCACTCTGACCAAACATGTAGGAAAATTTTTAAAAACATCTAATTTAGGGTTTAACCTGATGAGGTTTTAGTTACAAGATGTGATCACACATTACATAATCCTACCACAACATCAATGTACCCCATTTGGCAGGTCACCACCTATACAAACCTAATGGCTGCTCTTATGAGATTATCTCATTTATTGGGGACATCCATCCTCATGGAGCTCTCTGCAGTGTTCAAGGTTTAGACGTCCTGTGACGCATGGTGCAAACTGAGGTCGAAGAGCTCCGTGAGGTGGGAACTTATGTTGACACTGAGTGTTTTTTGCGCATAGAAGTAATTTAGAGGTACAGTAATTACACATGTTGCTTGTACTTTATGCGTTTTGGTTCCTAGTGACTTTCTATCAGTCACTGTGACAGATTGAATCATGGGATCGATACGTTCGTAAGAGTAGCCCAGCTCTGCAAATGTGTCTTTAATCTCATTAGTCTCCCAGTACAGATGTTCTTATCTTAATTACTGTGTATCAGACTGATGGTAATTGGCTAGATAGTGAGCTCACTGTCCTTAACCATCAGATTTATATCCCATCAATAAACCACAGGAAGGTGGATGGACTCTATCTCAGCAGACACACAGGTTCACAGGAGAAGCACTACAGGGGTTATTCAGAGAGCACCGAAATGTTGCTGACACTTCCCTGCACTTCGGGGAATCAAAGTTCCCCACCCTGCGGTAAATTCAGAATTTACCGCAGGGTCCCAGGAGTGCAGGGAAAACCTGCCGAAAACCTGTCAAACAATTGCCAAAATCCCACCGTAGCCGGTGCAAAATATAGACTGAACACGTCAGAAAAAGATGACGAGCCGTCAATCACAGCGCAGACCAGCTGCCAGAAAAAGCCAATAAGCTGACGAATTGGGTATAAAAATCAAAAAACCAATACGCTTGAAAGTGACAAAATTTAAACGCTGTTTGCAAAAAAACTACTGAACAAAAATGTCTGGAATTTCCATATAAGATCCATTGAATGATAATAAAAAGGTCTGTTACAGAAAAAAGAAAAAAGGCTTTTGAAAAAGTAGGAAACAGAAAAAAAATTTGATATAAAAATCCTGAAAGATGGCTAAAAGATCTTAAAAAAATCTATAAATAAAGAGACTTTTTGTTGCAGATTAAAATTATAAACGGTTTATTAGATATTGAATTAAAACGGGAATATTTTTAACATTTGAAGTCTATCAGGGTTATTCAGAGAGTGGTGAAAAGCAGGAGAATGACTGGAGAATGGAAAATTCTAGGTCAAAATAGCCAAACCAGAAAAATTCTCCCATTCATCTCACTTTCCAAATCAGCTATTTTGACCTAGAATGTTCCATTCTCCAGTCATTCTCCTGCATTTCACCTCTCTCTGAATAACCCTGTATTATTATTATTATTATTATTATTCTTTATTTATAAAGCGCCAGCATATTCCGCAGCGCTGTACAATAAGCATAGTATAGACAGGGTTACAATACATTGAACAACATTTGACAAACAGTACAGGAGGAGATGAGGGCCCTATTCCCGTAGGAACTCACAATCTAGGAGGGTTGGGGTTGGAAACAGGAGGAGAGGACTGCAAGGTGAGAGTGATTGATGGTTGCGTCAGTGAGTTGGGTGGTAGGCTTCCCTAAATAGGAACGTTTTAAGGGAGCGTTTGAAGGAAGAGAAGTTAGGGGAAAGTCTGACAGTACGAGGGAGAGCGTTCCAGAGAGTGGGGGCTGCGCGTGAGAAATCCTGCAGTCTATCATGGGAAGAGGTGATGCGGGGAGAAGCTAGGCGCAGGTCACTGTTTGACCTTAGGGAGAGGGCTGGGGTGTATTTGGTGATTAGTGAGGACAGGTAGTGGGGAGCTGAGTTAGTGAGGGTTTTGTAGGTAAGGATAAGGATTTTGAACTTAATTCTGCAGTGGATGGGGAGCCAGTGAAGGGACTCGCAGAGGGGAGCGGCAGAGACAGAGCGGCGGGTGAGGTGAATTAGCCTGGCAGAGGCATTCAGGATGGATTGTAGGGGGGAGAGGCGGGACAGAGGGAGGCCAGATAAGAGATTATTGCAATAGTCGAGTCGGGAGATTACCAGGGCGTGTATGAGTTGTTTTGTGGTGACAGCGGTAAGAAATGACCGAATTCTTGAAATATTACGCAGTTGGTATCGGCAGGAGGAGGAAAGAGACTTGATGTGGGGGATGAAGGAAAGAGCAGAGTCAAGTGTAACTCCAAGACAGCGAACTTGGTTTGATGGGGAGATGGTGATACCCTCCACCATGATAGAGAAGTCAGGAGGTGGGGAGGCATTGGAGGGAGGAATAAGTAGGAGCTCAGTCTTTGACATGTTGATCTTTAGGTGGTGGGAGGCCATCCAGGAGGAGATGCCAGATAAACAGTCACTGACTTTTGAAAGGACAGGGGGAGAGAGATCAGGGGTAGAGAGGTAGATCTGAGTGTCATCAGCGTAGAGGTGGTAATTAAAGCCAAAGCTGTTGATGATTTTGCCCAGGGAGGAGGTGTAGATGGAAAAGAGCAGAGGACCAAGGACAGAGCCTTGAGGTACACCAACAGATAGAGGCAATGAGGAGGAGGAGTTACCAGCAAAGGACACACAGAAGGACCTGTTGGATAAATAGGAGTAAACCCAAGCAAGAGCAGTGTCACCGAGACCCAGAGAGTTGAGGGTCTGTAGAAGGAGGGGGTGGTCAACAGTGTCAAAAGCAGCCGAGAGGTCAAGCAGGATGAGAATAGAATAGTGGTCGTGTTTTTTAGCAGTTAGGAGGTCGTTGGTGACTTTGGTGAGGGCAGTTTCAGTTGAGTGTAGGGGACGGAAGCCAGATTGCAGGGGGTCAAGTAGGGAATTGGAGGACAGGAAGAGGGAGAGGCGGTTGAAGACTAGTTTTTCTAAGAGCTTTGATGTGAAGGGAAGCAGGGATACAGGGCGGTAGTTGGATGGAGAGTTGGCGGATGGAAAGGAGCCGGTGGAGAGAGATAGGTTGAAGATGTGTGTGAGAGCAGGGGTGAGGGAGGAGGAGAGGGGAGGAATTAGATGTGAGGGAATGGGGTCGAGCGGGCACGTGGTGAGATGTGAGGAGGACAATAAGGAATTGACTTCCTCCTCAGTGGCTGGGAGGAAGCGGCAGAGGGTGGCAGAGGGGACCTGTGGGAGTGGAGGTGGCAGATAACTATCTTGTGTTGGGATGTTGCTTCTGATATTTAGAGTTTTACTGAGGAAGTAGTCTGCCAGGTCTTGAGCGCTGAAGGCAGCTGTGGGGGGAGGTGCAGGTGGGTAGAGGAGGGTGTTGAAGGTGGACCAGAGCCGTTTAGGGTTGGAGGACAGCGTAGATATAAGAGATGAGAAGAAGGATTGTTTGGCCAAGTGGAGGGCAGAGGTGTATGACCGGAGAATAAACTTGAAGTGAACAAAATCAACTTCAGAGCGGGATTTCCTCCAGGCACACTCTGCAGTGCGGGAGCATCTTTGCGTAGCGAGTCTGGAGGGTGTGCCAGGGCTGAAGCTGGCGGCGTGGGGCCTTACAGAGTCGAAGAGGAGCAAGAGTGTCTAGAGCAGAGATAAGAGTAGTGTTGTAGTGATTAGTGGCAGCATCAGGGCAGGTGAAGGATGAGGTATGAGGGAGGTGGTGAAGTAGGTTGGAGAATTGATGGGGGTCCACAGCATGTGGATGTGAGATTTGAATGAATAAACTTGCCGAATGAAACCACTGAACAGCAGGGCACTTCGGAAACTTTTCACTGCTGTTCAGTGTCTCTGAATAGATTAACCATTGCTTCTCTATGGGGGATTTCACTGCCGTCGAACAGGCACCGTACTTGCTGGCAGTTCTGCTCTGCCTGCTCTCTGAATAGCCGAATGGCCCCGAAATGTCACCATACGGGGAAATTCACTGTCTCTCTGAATAACCCTGTTTAACTGTCAACAGTCCACAAATCCTTACCAAGGTGACATCACGCTTGGACCATTCTAGTGCTATTTTCTCAATACAATCTAGTCCTCTGCGTTACTAATGCCCTAGTCCTAAGCCTAGTGGGGCTGAGCTCCTCTTTTTTGGTGATTGCCATGGTTAGTAGCCAGCAGTCAGGCTTGGTCGTAAAGTGGCAATGTAAGCTAAAAGCTGGGGAGAAAAATGGCAGAGGTGAAATATCAACACCTCCCGAATTTTCTCCTGCCTCTGCTACCACCAATGATGAACTGTTGAGAAGCATTGGTCATTCTGTGGGTTCATTGGGTAAACTAAGTGCAACTCGTTTTGTAAAGAATTGAAATTCGTCTGAAATTCTGTTGATTCGTATTTGGAAGTAATGCGCCTTCTGCAGAGATTAACCTTGGCTTGACTTGTTTTACAGCCAGTAACTAATTTTGTCCATGGGCTGCAGCGCGACTTCGGTAAAATCACAAGGGCATTGCTGATCTGAGTGGGAGACAATCAGGCATGTGGTTGGTTCCAGGGATTTCAGTACTATATTTGATGTGCCTATTTATATGTGAACTCCTATGAGCATCTTGGGGCAGCAGGACTTTATATGTCATTGTATATGTACTGTACTGCTCTATGTGCTTTCTATTATTTTTTTATAGAGCGATCCTCATATTATATTATAGATTTTGGTTGTATGCAGTGGGTGAAGACAGGAGAAGCCACTTTTTGAGGATCTGACTCTAAAGATACGTATATGTATTGGTGTGCTGTCATTTCTTCTTACTATTGTGTTAGTTTATAAGGGCTGGAGTAGGCATGAAAGACTGCTGGTGGGAGAACGGGCGTCCAACAAGGGAGCGGCATTAACAGATGTGACAAACAGGGTTATCCAAAGAGATTCGAATTGCTTGAGAAAGGTAACCGAACGCTGAAAATCATCGTTCGGTTGCCTTTCCTGACCATTCGGCTATCCAGAGAGCAGGCAATTCGCCAAATCCTGTCGAATTGCCTGAACATACGGTGCCTGTTCGGTCCCTGTTCGAGGGCAGTGAAATCCCCATGAAAAAGCACTGCTTCGGCTATTCAGAGAACACAAACCAGCAGTGAAAGGTTCCCCTAATGCCCTGCCATTCGGGGGTTTAATTCGGCAAATTTATTCAGGAGAATCCCATAGACTTCAATGTTAAAAATATTCCCGTTTTAATTCAATATCTAATAAACCGTTCATTATAAAATTCTGCAGCAAAAAGTCTCTTTATTTATAGATTTTTTCGGATACTTTAAGCATTTTTCTGAATTTTTTAAAAAAAAATTAAAAGTCCGATTTTTTTTTTTTTTTTTTTTCAGTTTGCTTATTTTTTTTGTAACAGCCCTCTTTATTATCATTCCCTGGACCTCCTGTGAAAATTTCAGACATTTTCGCTCAGTAGTTTCTTTGCAAACAGCGTTTCTTTTTCCCAGATTCATACAAATGGTTTTTCTAATTTATTCACTGCCTCCTCTACGTCACAGCTGCTTCGGCTCTGTGTGATTCGGCTCCTTTTCGCTCCTGTTCGGCTCCTCTTCGAAGGTTAATCCAGATGTTTTTGCTTGTTTTCAGCGTGCATTCGGTTAGTTTTCGTCAGGTTTGCGGTAGCTTTTCCCTGCAATTCGGGGACCCTGTGCTGTTTGCTGAATACACCGCAGGGTCACCGAAATGCAATCGGCAAAAGGAACCGAATTGAAGAGAACGAAAAGTCACCGAACGTGCGGTGACTTTTCGAATCTCTTTGGATAACCCTGCTAGTTGGGGTATGGAGATCTGTTACAGAAGCCTCATCTTAAATGATCCCATGCAGCAAGCGAACATGAAGTTTGTAAAAACATGCAGAGCTGCCATCAGGGGGTGACAGTCAATGACATTTTCAGGGGCCAAAAGGCTTCAGAGTGCCCTGGCTGTTGCCAAATCCTGTGCAACTTGTCATGTGCCACAGATGTAAGGGCCCCTCCATGTCACCCAGGACTGGCTCACCAAAATACCAAGGATTTTCCTGGTGGGCCGAGGTATCTGGGACCAGTCAGAGCACTCTGTCTCAACTGAGGGAGCGATTAGTATGGTCTGCTGCAGGTAGAGGTGCAGAATGAACGCTCTCCCACCAGGGAGACTTATTATCAAGGTGCCGGACCACCAGGTACTTCCACACCCACTCCCTGTGATATAAATTAAGCAGAAGAGGAGGCAAAATAATTTATTTTTAATTTCTTTACTGAAATGCGCAGCTGAGGAAAGGGGAGTCCAACCAGCGGTTCAGTGAGAGGCCTCAAGATTTCTGATGGCAGCCCTGAAAACAGGGGTGCAGATAACATTGCCCCAAACCAAACCCTAGCCCCACTTGGCATGGGAGGCAATGTCTGCATAAGAGTAACAGCTCTATTCATTCATGGACGGAGAGTAGGGATGAGCCGAACGCCCCCGTGTTCGGTTCGACTTTGAACTCGAACAATTTCAAAGGTTCGAGTTCGAACTCTAACACAATCCGAACTCAATGCAAGTCAATGGGACTCGAACGTTTGATTTTTAGAGTGCCCTCCAAGAGGGCATATATACAAGATATTTGCCATAAAAGGTGTATGGGGGTCCAGGTAGTGCCCTGGGGGACAGGAAACAAGGACAAAAAGTTTTTTAAAAAACATTTTTAAAGGAACAGTGAGTTTTCCATGAAATAAAGGTTAAGAATAAAAATGAAAAATTCCTTCAAATATCGTGCCTAGGAGGTCCCCATAACCTGCCCGTGAAGTGGCGTATTTGTAGGATGTATAGAAACATTTAAAAACAAAAAAATTACATTTTAAATGAAGGTAAATGTTTTTCCTTTAATCTATTCATAAACAAGTGCTTGGGGTGGCAGCCTGTATAAAAAGAGGAGACATTTTAGGACACGCAGAACAAGTTTAGTGATTTTTTTGGCTAAATTATGGTGAAACTTATGCAGGCTTTGGATGAAAGTAACAATAGGTGCTTTAAAATTGGGCCTTTAGTGTCGGCAACAGTGCCGTCACACCGTAACCCCTCTGTGGTATTGTGGAAGAGTGCAGGGTTGGACCCTGCGGTCAAATATTAAAATGATATGAATCTGGTACAGGCGTCAGTGCACCCAAATATTTTGCCTTTGGTGGCAGCAAGTGCCTTCACACCGTAACCCCTCTGTGGTATTGTGGAAGAGTGCAGTGGTGGACCATGCGGTCAAATATTAAAATGATATGAATTTGGTATAGGCGTCAGTGGCAGTGCACCCAAATTTTATGCCTTTGGTAGAAGCAAGTGCCTTCACACCATAACCCCTCTGTGGTATTGTGGAAGAGTGCAGTGGTGGACCATGCGGTCAAATATTAAAATGATATGAATCTGGTATAGGCGTCAGTGCTCCCAAATATTTTGCCTTTGGTGGTAGCAAGTGCCTTCACACTGTAACCCCTCTGAGGTATTGTGGAAAAGTGCAGTGGTGGAGGTTTTGGTAATGCAGAAGAGATCCCCGATCTATTCAGTTACATCAGCAGCTATAACAAAACAGGGTCAGCAATGTTTAGGCACTTGTACTGCGCTACTGTATATGATGAGAATCGGCGCACACCAGTAGCAACAGGAAGCAAACAGAACAGGCAGGGAATACACAGAGAGAATAGTCAAATGGCAGGCAAAGTCGGCAACAAATCGGGTCCTCAGAACAAGCAGGGTCAGTAACAAGTATACAAACTGATTCGGTAAGCTAGCGATGCGGGAATAAAGGCTGAGACACACTGAGCGTGTAGCGACGCACAGCGTAGTGAAGCGAAGAGAAGCAAACATTTTGCAGGCTTGACTTCACTCCGCTCCTCCTCACAGCGTGGCTACACTGCATTACGTTTTCTTCTCACCGCACTGGACAGGAATCCACTAACTAAATTAAAATGTACACACAAAACCATTTTATTTTCACAAAGCACATGTTATATAGGCAAAAAAAAGTTTCTACTGAATAAAATACATCAAAAATTACTGTTAATTTAATAGGAATAGTATAAAAATATAAAAAAAGGTAACCCCATATCATATATATTATAGGGACACGGAGCACTGTGTATAGAGTAGGGATGCATTGATACCACACACAGACATATACGTATATCAACACGCAGACCTATATATACGTATATATCAACACTCAGATATATATATATACACTCACCCACAGACCTCAGACCATATATACACATACGCACATGGGGGGCATGTGGACAATCTCAACTAAATGCGCCCCCCATTTGGCTGATCCTTCCAGAAGAAATGTTGAACCCGACAGAGCAGAGACTATATATATTATTCTCTGCTCTATCGGGTTCAACATTTC
Source organism: Leptobrachium leishanense (assembly GCA_009667805.1). Classification (NCBI taxonomy): domain Eukaryota; kingdom Metazoa; phylum Chordata; class Amphibia; order Anura; family Megophryidae; genus Leptobrachium; species Leptobrachium leishanense. Next base: position 54,929,820 of record CM019063.1, on the reverse strand, counting down.
TTCTGGAGGGATCAGCCAAATTGGGGGGGGCAAATAGTTGCCAAAATGTGTGTTTAATACAAGTCTGGATATATATATATTTGTAAGAATATAGATATATATCTTATATATATATATATATATATATATAAATAGAAAAATAACCTGCACTCTGGACGTCTAGCAAAGCCCGGTGCCAATCCAGCTTGTAGATAGGAAGTGGTGAATGAGGGACGGCACTCTCGGTCTTAATCCACAAAATAAATTTATTGAAGTAAAAAAGGCGACGTTTCGGTCCGCTATCCGCGGACCTTCATCAGGCAATGACAAGCACAAGACATATTTGCACTAACCCTTTTTTTCTACAGGACTTTGTTGGACAGTGGGTCTGGAATACTGTGTATCTATGTCCATATCTCAATTAATATATTTGGACTTCTTGTCTTACCCACATAGTCACAGACCTGGTGATTGCACCTGGGCTTTTGTACGGGTGTGTTTGATCTTTGCGTCAGTATTTGGGGTATGTGTGTTTTAGCCCTCTATGGTCTATGTGCCTACTTTTCAACATCCTATTACTGGATCATAGCCCACCGCTCTAGTGTCTAGTTGTTAGCGGCGTTCGTTCGCCTTGATGAGTTGGTCGTCTTGATGAGTTGTTCCAACTGCGGACACCATGTTGCTGTTCGCTATTTACTGTGTTCTCACGCTTTTGCTAATCGTTTTTCTGCCTCTGATTATTTGCTCCCGTTAAGCATGCAATTGTTTTTAAATTTTGCCTTTTATTCCTCTTTTCTCTGGTTTCACAGAGCAGTTCCCTTTTTTTTCTCTCCCCTGGCTCATTCTCTGTTGGCGCCATCGAATCCCGTTAATATGGAGTTTGAGGGCTTCTGAGATCAGTTATTGTTTAATGATAACTGTAGCATACCAGTGATGTTTGACTGTTGCAGTTGGGGCGTGCCCCCGTGGTTCCCATGGTTACTGTTTTGTCATGATGCACCTTGGGTCTCACAGAGTTAATTGTATTGACTCCTTGTAAATTGATCATTTGCCTATATGTGCTTATGTTCTGCACCTTACTCCTTTTCTTTTCTTTTCCTGCCTCCTATTTTCCCTTCCTCCGATCGCTCTTTAAGTATTAAAGCATTGCTTTCCACGCTGATGAGATCAGGTGTTGATCCTTACAGCGATAGAGCGTTGTTGCAGATGGATTTTGGTCACGGGTTAGACGCCGTTACCTTGACGACGTCATGATTGATCCGGTGTTCAGTTTTGGCACTCAGTGGGTGGAGCACTTATCAGGGTGTTTTAGGTTTAGTATTTCTATTTAAATGTTGTTTTGTCTTGTGCTTGTCATTGCCTGATGAAGGTCCGCGGATAGCGGACCGAAACGTCGCCTTTTTTACTTCAATAAATTTATTTTGTGGATTAAGATCGAGAGTGCCGTCCCTCATTCACCACTTCCTATATATATATATATATAGAAAAGATAAAATTTGCTAAAAATATACACACAATAAAACCAAACCATTGCCTGAGACCCCGCGTAGCCCACATGCCACCCCCCCTCTACCTGGCTGAATGTATCTAATATATATAATTAAATACATTCAGCAAGGTAGAGAAAGAAAAAAGAAGTTTTATTTTATATTCCCTGGGACAGTGCCTGATTAGAGGGCCGTGTCTGCCTGATGTTTTAGTAACAATAATGTTTTATCCCATAGGCGTCAATGTTAAAAATATTCCCGTTTTAATTTAATATCTAATAAACCGTTGCCTCTAATATTCTGCAGTAAAGGGTCTCTTTATTTCTAGATTTTTTAGTATTTTTTATACTTTTTAAAAAAAAGAAAATTCGAACTTTTGGCGTACGTCCCAAAAAAGTTCAAAGTTCGCGACCTTTCGAACAGCCGATGTTCGATCGAACTCCGAACACTCATCCCTAACGGAGAGTAAGAGGGAAATTAATTGAGTGCTGTTGCTCTTTTTGTAATAAAGTGTCTGTTGTTTATTTGTGATTTTAATTTCTAATTGTAACAGATCTCAGAACCCCAACAATGTTCACATCTGCCAATGCTGCTTCCTTGCTGGACCCCCGTGTTCTCCTCATGACTCTCGTGCCTTTCTCCCGGTCCTTAGCCGCAGCTTAAAGATGGGTACACATAGAGAGCCTTGCTAGCGTTCCCCAGAAATAAGCCGTGGCTGTAGATCTGAGGTCTTTGCATTGGAACAGCGAACAGAAACCCAAACCATGAGACTGACTGCATGTAGCGTCAGAATACAGTGTCTTTAATCAGACACACACACACATACATTTATATGGTCACACATGGGTCATTTTCATACACAAACCCCTCCTAGAAACTGCTGGGGGACCCAACCATACCGAAACAGATAAATGGACAAACATTTACTTCTTGGAATGTGAAACCTAATTAGACAATTAAATCAAATATTATATAACATTTCTGATGAGGCAGGACAATGGGAATTGGGATGATAACAGATTACATTCTGCAGATTTACAACCTATTAAAATAGAAACAGATAAACACATTCCTGAGACAAGGGTCTGCTGGACGGCTAATTCTGTCAGCAAGATAACAGATACACATAGACCAGACAATAGACAGATAGACAATAGAATTCTTGCATAATCACAGAAACAAGCTTTAAACCAAATCACAAACAGTATGGCAATGCCCAAATGCTCTATGAACATTCTCTGCCATAATCACCTGTAGACTCCAGGCATGAGGCTGGCATTCGCTCCTCTACAAAGGGCACACAGTCCATCAGTAGTGCGGGAAATGCTGTGAGCGCCTGCGCCAGCCAGTCTCAGATGCTTGGAATCCAAGTCATTTAAAAGGTGACAGTGACGGCTTCCGTCACACTAATAATATTAAGAAATAAAGAAATGGTATGTGACGATGCAGGGATGCAACTATTCTCAAGAAATGGTACAGGTCAGATGGTACAGGACAGACATTAATTTCCGTAGCATAATACGATGGGCGGTTTTCGTTTGTGGCAAATTATCAATCATAAAACCTCAGAAAATATAATGCAATGGGGGAGAAAAAGAGTAAAAATTCAGAAAAAAAACGTGTATTTTTAAATGCTTTAATTTAAATGGTACAAGGGAAACTTTGATTCTACGGGTCATTAATCGTAGAATCCAAACATAAAAGAACGATAGTAAATTCTCTACTGGATTTGTGGAGCTAATAGTGGAGCCAATGGCTGTGCAATTAAAGCCAATAATGAGGACGTTGGGTTTCTCTCGCTGCATATTAAGGAAAGGATGAAAGGGAACCATCTTTGTAAACGATTGCCTCCAAGGCTAAACTATATGGAGTGGGTCCAGCGATGGAAATTAGAAAAAGGAATTCATTGCTTCTCAGACGGTAAACAACATAAAAATTCCATTTTTTTTTTTCTATAAAAAAAGCAACTTTCCTACAGGCACGACGTGAAAAATAACATCTAGTGTCTTATGGTTCTTTAAAGATAATATGATCGTGGAGGTTTTATTCCGGCTGCATAAAGGCAGAATAAATAAAATGCGTTCGTGTCGAATTCTATGAAAATATATGCTTCAAAAGAAGGATTTGGTCGTTCTCTTAAAAAAAATACATTTTATGTATTAGACGGGATTATCTGGGAAGAGACTTGCAGGTCTATTCAAAGAAAGGTGAAAATCAGGAGAAGAGAACAATCTAGACCAAATAGCCGATTTGGAAAGTGAGATAAATGGGAGAATTTTTCTGGTTTGGCTATTTTGACCTAGAATTTACACTTCTCCAGTCATTCTCCTGAGTTTCACCTTTCTTTGAATAGACCTGTTGATGCACGGATACCATTTTTTTAAGACTGAGTACGAGTACCAATAGCTTTTTCAGGTAGTCACCGATAACGATACTTTTAATAATGTCATGTGACGCTTTCCAATAAATAATTTAGGATTTTGCTGAAAGCCTGTCCAATTTATGTTAATATTGAAATGTATGGCCAGACGCCCCATTTACCCACTGCACACCCTGACCACACACACACACACACACACACACACACACACATATATATATATATATAATTAAAAAAGGTGAGAGATTGCAGACTTTATTTGCATGTCTTACCCAGAGTTCCATGCTGCATATGGGGAATGTAGCACATGAGATCAGTGAAGCGGTTCTCTGAATTGCTGGGATGCGTAAATGTCATTTGCAATTATAAACCTTATTAATTGCTGTGTGGAGGCTTTTATTCTCTCTTTTTGCCCTCCACCATAACTTAAATGATTATTGATTTGCCCTACGGGTTAGGCATCCAATAGCAACGAGTCACAGTCTATCTCCTGCTGATGATGGCATAATAGTCCGAAACACACTGTACAGGGGTGCCTGTGACTTGTTGCATAACATGACCTTTGCTAAAAAAAAAGCCACCTAGTATGACATGGCACTGGTAAGGAGGGTTCTGTGTTAAAACAGGCCCTGGATGCAAAAAAGTGAGAAATTGCAGACTTAATTTGCATGTCTTACCCAGAGTTACTTGCTGCATATGGGGAATGTAGCACATGAGCTCTGTGAAGCAGTTCACTGAATTGCTGGGATGCGGAAATGTCTTTTGCAATTAAACTTTACTATAAATACCAGATCTTATATATACCCACACCAGACCTCAGATACATAAATATACACTGAGTGGCCAGATTATTATGACCACCCCATCAGTACTTGGTTGGGCTACCTCTTGCCTTCAATACTGCGGCGATTCTTCTTGGCATTGACTCCACGAGATGTTGAAATGTGACACCATGCCCGATGAATAGCTTTGTCCAGTCTGTGAGATTTGATGGTTGTGGAACCAGCTGCCTGATGGCTCTTTCAACTTTGTCCCACAAATGCTCAGTTGGATTGAGATCTGGTGATTGTGGGGGCCACTGAAGCAAGGTAAATTCTCCCTCATGATCTTAAAACCACTCCTGCACAATACGAGCACCATGGCATGGCGAATTGTCTTGTTGGAAGAAGTCATCTCCATTGGGATACGCCATCAACATGATAGGATGAACTTGATCAGCAACGATACTTTGGTATGTTGTGCTATTCAGACGTTGTTCCACACGGATTAAAGGGCCCCAAACCATAACACTGCCCCCACCAGCTTGAAGGGTTGTACTCATGCATGTGGGGAGCTGCTTTCATGCTGTTTCCACCAAATTCTCACTCTGCCATCTGCATGATGCAACTGGAAATGTGATTCATCGGACCACATGACTTTTTTCCAATGCTCGACTGTCCAATCCTTGTGTTCCTGTGCGAATTGGAGACGTTTTATCTTGTTAACTGCAGACAGCAAAGGTGTTGGAACCTCATTTTGCGAAGTGCTGTAGATCCAAGCCTCCAATTACAGGTGCGCGGATGCCGCCATTTCGTGCAAATAAAAAGAAATATGTACACAGAATAAATGAAGTGGAAAGTGATGATTCCCGAGATGGTTTTCATTGTGAAAGTGTGGACCTCCTTGCAAATAGAGGAGAAATATTCACCATCCTGTCAACCACATGTAACACGCAGGTTAAGCTGAAAATTGACACCGGTGCTAAATGTAATGTCATGTCCCTATCCACACTGCAAAGCATTGACCGTCGTGCCCAAATTGACCAGTCAAATAAAGTAAACCTGATAGCTTATGGCGGACAAACAATTCAGACATTGGGCACTACTGCCTTGGCTCTTTCAGGAGGCACGTTGTTATTCCATATAGTGGATAGAAATGTTAAAAGCCTGTTAGACTTGCCAGACAGCATCTGGTTAAATCTCATCCAACTCAGCTCAGAGGTACATGCTGTACAACAACAGGCTTCTGAGATGACTGATTACGAGGACCTATTTAGTACTGACACTATTGGCAAGCTTCCAGTCACGTATCACATGCGCTTGGATGAATCCGTGCACCCGACAGTGTGTGCCCCCCGACGGATCCCGCTAGCTATGAAAGACAAAGTTGTCAATGAACTGGAAAGGATGATTAGACTGGGCATCATCTCCCCAGTGGAGGAGGCTATGCCTTGGGTGTCTGCCATGGCAGCTGCAGTAAAGAAGGATGGCACGGTACGCATATGTATTGATCCTGTGCACCTTAATAAGGCTCTCCTGAGGCCTCACCACCCATTAAAGACTGTGGAACAAGTAATTGCTGATATGCCACAGGCAAAGGTCTTTAGTATTTTAGATACGAAGTGTGGATTCTGGAAAATCCCCCTGGATGAGGAATCATCAACACTCACAACATTCATGACCCCATTTGGAAGATACAAATTCTTACAGATGCCATATGGGATTTCCACAGAAAGTGAAGTCTTTCAAAGATGCATGGAACAGCTTTTTGCCAGACAACCATGTGAAATAGCTGTGGATGATATCTTGATTTGGGGTTCTTCTGTTGAGGAACATGACAAACGGCTTAAATGTATTCTAGATCGTGCCAGAGCCATCAATCTACAGCTCAACCCCACTAAATGTAGCTTTAGAGTTTCAGAGGTGCCGTATGTAGGCCACCTTTTCACAGATAAAGGTGTTAAGCCTAACCCAGAAAAAACCAAGGCCATTCACCAAATGCCTGTCCCAGAGGACAAACATGCATTACAGAGGTTTCTTGGCGTGACCAATTATCTTTGAATAAATTCATTTACCGCTACAGTGAGATAACATCTCCTCTCCGTCAGCTCCTGCGCCAAGATGTTGACTGGTGTTGGATTGAACAACATGCTGCTGCTGTGGACACACTCAAAGCACATCTGACAAGTCCACCTGTCCTACAGTATTTTGATGTACACAAACCGGTGATATTGTCTGCTGACGCTTCGCAGCATGGTCTTGGTGCAGTCTGTCTTCAAGATGACAGGGCTGTGGCATTCACATCAAGAGCACTTACTGAGACTGAAGCTCATTATGCACAGATTGAGAAAGAATTATTGGGACTAGTTTTCGCTTGTATGAAATTCCATGTTTATATCTATGGCCGCCCAGTGACTGTGGAAACGGATCATCAGCCACTCATAACAATACTGAGAAAGCCGTTGCACACAGCATCTGCACGCATCCAGCGCATGATGCTCAAGCTTCAGCGATACCACCTGAATGTTATCTATAAACGAGGCCGTGAACTATATGTTGCTGATGCTCTTTCGCGTGCACACCTCCCCACCACTGAGAACCCTGGAGCTGTTGAGGATTATGATGTGTTAGCTTTGGATGAGGTGTTGTCGTCCAGAAGAATTGAGGAGCTTAAGCAGAGCACTCAGGCAGATGCTACCTGCCAGCGTCTTGTGGGCACCATTCTCAATGGGTGGCCTGACTCGTTCAAGGAAATTCCGCATGACATCCGACCATTTTACACTTTGAGGGATGAATTGACTGTGGATGATGGTTTAATTTTGCGTGGTCAGAGATATGTAATCCCTCACTCTCTCCAGAAATATTGTCACAGCTCCATCAAGGTCACCCTGACATTGAGTCCACTAAGCGTAGGGCGCGTGAAACAATGTTCTGGCCCACTGTATATAGTGACATTGAAAGAGAAGTTTCCAAAAGTGCCCCATGTAATGCTCTTCGACAGCATCAAATGAGAGAACCCTTGCATCTGCACCCCGTCCCTGACAAACCGTGGTCCATCACAGCAGATGATGTGTTTGAGTGGGAAGGCAAGCATTATTTGGTCTTAGTGGATACGTACTCTGGCTGGTGGGAGTTTGACGTCCTTCCAAACCTTTCCAGCACCACTGTGATCACAACATTGAAGCGGCACTTTTCTACACATGGAATTACCCAACAGTTGATGACTGACAATGCGCCATCGTTTTCAAGCAGAGAATTCAGGACCTTTGCCCACCAGTGGGATTTTCACCATGTCACAAGCAGTCCCCACTACCCGAGATCGAATGGTCTAGCTGAGCGTGGTGTCCGGTCGGCCAAGCAGCTCCTAGCAAAATGTGCCCGTGATGGTTCTGACATTTATGCAGCACTACTCAACCTCTGCAACACACCACGGAATGGAATGCCTTCTCCGGCACAACGTCTACTGTCACGTCGCATCAGGACTTTGATCCTCGTGGTTGCGACACAGCTACTGCCTAAAGTTGAGACTGATGTTCAGGCTGCTTTATTTCGGCTCTGAACGAAAAGGAAGATAAGCCATGAAAAGTCGGCCAGGCGTCTTTCACCTCTGGAGCCAGGGCAGGTGGTACGGATAGAGACTTCCCGTGGGTTTGACAAACTGGCTACGGTTCATGGAAAGGCCCGCCAACCCAACAGCTATGTTGTCCACTCTGATGGCAGGACCTATGTAAGAAACCGTCGTCACCTCCTACAAGTCCCTGAATCATACAGTCCCATCCCTGCCTCATTTGCTCCTGTGGTCTCTTCAGAACCTCAAGCACGGCCATCTGCTACGGTGCCAAATGACACTCCAAACGTTGAATGTAATGCAGCATTTCAAAATAATGACGATTTCAGGCAACAGGTTTCAGATTCAGAAACCCCACTGGTTGTTACTCGATCGGGAAGAATGTGCATACCTAACCCAAAGTTTATCACATACTGATTTCTTACAGCATTTCGTGTTTTATGTTACATGTTTTTACGGTTCATTGTTATGCTGCACTCTGGTCTAGGTTTATGCATGTTATTATCAGGGTTATTCAGAGAGCGTGAAAAGCAGGAGAATGACTGGAGAATGAAAAATTCTAGGTCAAAATAGCCGATTTGGAAAGTGAGATGAAAGTGAGAATTTTTCTGGTTTGGCTATTTTGACCTAGAATTTTTCATTCTCCAGTCATTCTCCTGCTTTTCACCGCTCTCTGAATAACCCTGTATGTGTTTTCTTTAAAAGGGGAAATATGTAGAATGTTGTTGCATTTATATATAGCTGTGTGGAGACATTGGAAGTATAAGGGTCTTAGAAGAAACAGGAAGTAGAGACACACATACAGAATGCCAGGAGAATAAAGTAGTTCTTCATAAAGCTTACTTGGTGACTCCATCGTCGTTTGTGCAGATCTACAGACTCTGGCTTTTTGGTGCGTCATTGGGATGCCTGTGTTCCCAGCCCTTGCACCCTGTTATTCCCGTGGATGCTTTTCCCATGGTCTTAACCTGTGCTCTCCACTTTCTCTTCATGTTTTGCCGGGCCTCCCAGAACAGCTGTCATTGTGTGATGGTGATAACCACTGGCAGGAACCTGTAGGTTTTATGGAGAATCACTTTATATCACCCCTTAACCAATTGGCAGTGAAGGAGTAAAAATACCATTTAGTTTATTAAAAATATTTGGTAATAGATTCAAAGTCTCCAGATTAACCTTTATGGTGATTAGTCAGTTCTTCCTCCTAGTCCTCATATGCAAGAATTAAAGGAGTTTAACCCTTTCAAACTGAGTGACATGCCAAGACAGTGCCCCTAGAGTGACTGTCATGGCACATCATGATATGAGCAGGGTTCCACTCCCCTCCAATCACTGGGATTGTCACTGTCTCCTGCCTCCAATTTGAGGCATGTTGGCTTTGCCATTGAAGTCACTGAGACTGATTGTTGGATGTGATTGGCTGCCAAATAGACCACATGGTAGCTTGATGTGAAGGATGTTAAGACACAGAACACAAACAGGTCTATTCACTAAAGGTGAAACTCAGGAGAACTGAAAGGAGAAGAGAACAATCTAGACCAATTTGCCGATTTGGCCAGTGGATGTAAATATGTGGAACGTGGATTTACCGATATTTAAAATCTGTAAAGATTTGAAGTTGCCATAATTTCAAGGTTTCGTATTACATTCCATTGCTTTACTGGTCCTCTCGAGGTCAGTGGTCTTCTCCATTTTCACACTTGTCCTTTAGGCATCATATCATTATCCCACGTTTGCTTGTGTCACTAGACCACTGCGTCCTCTAGGAACATTCTACCTCTCTTTCTACCACTGGCCTTCTACCTAACCAAGGCTGTAGATTCTTGCATGCCAGGAGCACAATGCCCTCAGCATTCTCACTCCCGATTTATCTACCCTTCTTCCTCCACCATCATGAACAGGGTTTTATTTACTTCTCGTCACTGCTGTTGCCTCCAATTTGAGGAATGTTGGCATTGCCGATGGAGGTCACTGCTGCTGTGTGTTGGATGTGATCGGTTGTCACATCGACTGATGAACACACTCATGACATCACTGGCCAATGCCAATTTCATTACAAAAACTCACTCCATCTTACCAGGTTGACACCATACACTCCCTCTAGTGGCAATAAGCCAAGGCCTTACCAACCCCAAGGAAGTAGACCAAACCCAATTCTGCATATTCAAAATCTATGAAATCAGGAACCTACACTTCTCCTTCCACGGTATTAACTTTCCTCTCCCGTTGCCTATTTCTGAACAGTTTCATGGAGTTCTCATGCTGTCCATTTTATCACCCTGCTGGCAAGACATTCCTCATTTCTGGTATACAGTGGCTTTGTGCGGTTATAGAAAGTGAGCATGAAGCATTCCCATATCCTTATTCATAGTCAAACTGTGGAAATTCCAAGAGCGATTTGTGTGGTTATGCCCACCAGCAGGGCCTCCTGTGAAACCTTGGTAAAAATGAAAACCGCACCAAGTGATGTGATATTTCGAACCACTGAGCTGGGAATTCAAATATTTCTCTCAACGCTCAAGCCAGATGTATTGGGCTCCAGATGAACAATCCGTCTGTCTTTCCCCACAGGATCAACCCTAAAAAGAGGACTGTGACGTGCGCCACTTTGGACTCAAAGCACATGGGCCTAGAATTGTATTTGGGAGGTGCGAGCCTGATGTTTTATATTGTTTCCCTGCGCTTTCCTTTGTTAAAGTCACCCTGTATCTACAATTCTAGATGCAGGGTGTTTGTGTTTTCTGTGTACATTCTCTCTGTATAGTGTGACCTCTGTATTAGTACCTGCTCTCTGTTGTGTACATTCTATAAGAAATTCCTTTACCCCGCTTTCTCCCCCCTTCTCCTCCTAGGAAATCCCTTTGTCCATTGTTTGAAGGTACTGTGCAGTTATCTGATCTGTGTTGTTATCTATTTGGTTGTATGCAAATGGGGTTGGTCCTTGACTGTACCTGTATGTCTCTATGAATAAACTAGTTCTATTCTGACCAAGCTTGAAGTCACTGCTCATGATTTAGGGTAGCAGCTAACTTCTGCTTGCTGTGCCAACAAAAGGCTCCAGGTCTACAGCTTCAGCTTATTTCTGGGAGTGCTTGTCAGGCTCTCTACATGCACCTGTCCTTAAGCTGCAGCTAAGGTACTGAGGAAAGGCGTGAGAGCCACGAAGAGAACCTGGGTGTCCAGTGAGGAAGTGCCATTTAACAAATGCGACCCTGTCCGGGCACAGAGATCTGTTACAAGGACTTCTGATCCACACCATGATTAGAAAGGCAGGAGCCAGAGATTGATAGGTAATAGATTCCTGAAGACTGGATACTCTGTCTTGATGAACGTCTACAATGAGCCTCAAATGCCCGACCATTTTTTAATCTTTGCATTGTTTGACAGATTGGGGAGATTTTTAGAATCAGATTTGAAATTTAGACATTAACCCGTCATGTTCACTGCTGGGCGCCCTCTTTGCTCGTTTCCTATAGGCCGGCTCTTCTAATCTCAACTGACAGGAAATCATCAGCACATCTGACTGGACCTCCGATGGCAGCACCATGGAGGTAAGTACAGCAGTTTGGCAATAACAGCTGAATGGTCATGTCAATAAAAAGCACGTGGACAATTCCAAATGGTGCCCTGTAGAAGCAAACACATTTAAAGATAATAACTACCCTGTCCCCAGGAAGGAGGCCTCAGTGCAAAGCAAGGGTTTCTTTGGACTGTAGGTAGCACGTCATGACGTCAGTGCAACCCGTGAGAGAAATAAAGATGACAGCAACAAAAAACACTCAAACACTTCATTGAAACTGGTTTATTACAAATATTTTCATCGTGATAACACACTTCTTCAGATACTCTGCTGTCGTAGCTAAGAACAAACAGTAACCAAAAAAACTGAAAAGCTTCATTTTGGGAGGGTTCATAAAGAGATTTCTATACATATTTTACCGATATGATACCCCCCAAAACAAAAACTGTAAATGTAACAAGTCTAGCATCATGGCTCCTTTAAACATCCCATCGCAAAAAAGTCATTAAAGGGACACTACCACTTGTGTATTAGAAATGAAACCAATTTATAAAACATTTGCTGCTGCTTTTTTTTTTGTTTGTTTGAAGTAATTGTATGTGAAAAGGAAAAATAAAGTTAGGTTTTTATTTCCCGATTCCATTTTGTGGATTTTTCCCATAATGCAACATTTATTAAAATCGGTGCAAAACTTTTACTTTACTCCTGTGGTTTAACGGTTAATGAGGTGGAGGAAGGAATGTTTAGATAAGGCTGCAGGAGGCTATTGTTCTCCAGGCTAACCGAGATAAGAGCTGGCAGCTGAATGAGATAAGACAGGGAGCTAAAAAGACTTCTAATCCACCCCCTGGTGATGTCCTTTGAGTACATCCCACAAAATATAATGATGTGAGTCAGTGACTGACTCATTCACTCCATTCTATGGCCAAAGTCACACAGTGAGGAGCAAGTGATGGAAAGAAACTGTGTGGGGGGGGTCAGTTTACAACACAAAATATTGCACATCGGATGCGCCCAGTGACACATATGGAGGAAAATATTTTCTTAACTAAACATACAAGAGAAAAACAAAGCACATGTAAGAGATCAGCAACATCAAATAAACACAATAAGGACATTTAATTTTTTGGTGGTACTGGCCCTTTAACAAACTATAATCCTGCAGCTTCTTAATCCATGTGAAAAGAAGCCTCTCATGTGCAGGTTTATTCCTGGAAGATATTTTTCATCCACGATTTCGTAATAAAACAATAACTAAAAATGATAATGCTACATATGGTTCTGAAAACCTTTTATACATGGCAGGTAATAAGTAATAATATACGGTCAGGAACAATTGTGCCCGATCTACAACCAAGAAGATGGTGCACATATGCAATTGAGGTTGCTTGGAAAGCGATGCCTCCACCAGGCCCAGTGCTACCAAACTGGATGGAGGGAGAACCAAGAACTAAACGTTAAAAAGGCACCCAGCACTCTCACACTGTAGTAAACCAGAACTGGTTGAGGTTGACCACTCCACATTGTCATTTCCAAGCTGTAGGCCAACCCGAGATTCTCGCAAAGTTGTCAAAATGTGTTTTTGTACACCTTTATGGTGGCAGAAACTGGTGGAGCGCTGGACGTCTGTTACTTGGTTCAACCTTTACAGGTGATCTCAGCTCTAGCGATGAATAGACTTAACAGTATTTAAGGACGGTTAATGGGTCAATATCTACGCACATTGATATGGTTTGGGTTGATGCTTATATTTCGCAGTAATTTATTGGGTAACCTGTAGATAGTTTTGGGAATGACTTACAGTACGGTAAGAGCCGTTGTGGTATATTTGACCTTCGAGGCTCCAACATCTCAAATATTAGCGGTGGCCATATGTAAAAAGAATTCCTGCTCCATGTTTACAATAAACAAAGTAGTAAATCTGGGTTTTTAAAGTGCACAACCTCATTCTAGACTACTTTAAGGTCCAGGGAGAACACAGAACGAAAAGCACATATGGCAACTATTAATGAGCGATTAATGAGCGTTTTAGAAGTTTCCAGTTTGGGTTCGATGTGGGAGTTGATAAGAACTGGAAAGCGGACTACTGACAAAGCAGGTAATCAGATGTCATTGATTTGCTGGTGCTGAACGGACTACAATTCACACAGAATATAGGAAGCTGCAATTTACGGCGTGTAGGCTCAAGTGTTATGCACTGGATTGTATTGATCAGTATTTGCTACTTTCCTTGTTTCTGCAAATCGGCCCGGTGGGAGTCCTCTCAGCTGTCAAGATATTCAACATTGTTCCTCATGTTCATTTGCCTGAATACCTGAGAAATGCAATGGCTCGACCCAGAATACTAGCTGTGGCATTGAACTGCAACGTCCTAGGACACCCCATTAATATTTGGGTGATGAAGGGTTGGGACTGGATATTTTAGTCTAGTTTTACACCAAACTCAACCCATGAATAAGTAACTCATTTCTAGAAAATGGTTACTAATTCTTGGGCGAGAAAGGCGGTTTTCAATTTCCTTTCACTGAAGGCGGCCATTTTGGGCTGGAGACTTCCAAATAATCAACATAATTTATGTACATAATCAAAACATCAGACTGTATCTTCAGTGGGAGTTAGGGTGTAGAACAAACATTCCTACCTCTTCATATAGAATCACCTCCCGCCCCCGTGTCATGGTTGTATTTTTTTTCCCAAGAGTTTTCCATGAAATCCACTGGGACAAACAGCATAGCGCAAGAAAATGTCAGATGTTGACGGTATCGAAACCTTGTCGGCGTCCATTATTATTCAAGTATCTGGAGCAGGTCAATCTCTATACGTCTTCGAGAGTTATTGGAGTCTTCTATGGCTGACCCAAAACAAGGCAGGTTTTCTACATGTCCAACCATTGTATTATATTTTTTTTTTTTGTATTCGTGTAGAAAGTGTATGTGATCAATGCAGCTTTATTAATGTTTTAGGTCTTAGCATAAAGGGCCCACAATAGTATTCCTTCACCCTCCCGCTGAAGTCCGAAAACACAAACGGAACCGTAGCCAAGCAGTGGGGCACTGATAGAAAGCATTGAGTCGGGAGGCATTTTATTGTGATGACGTGATGGTGGCAGCTTCCACGTCTTCCAAGAGCCAAACGATGACCAGCAACCGGCACAATATTCTTTTGCTTTGAAGATGTGTTAGGTTTGCCGTAGTTGCAGGGAGCCGAGATGCTTTTATTGACTGAAACAAACCTATCTTCTCCAGTACTGTAAAGAGAGACAGAAAGTGACATTCAATTAAACAACAAATCTTACAGAAACCACTTCTGTTCTTACAATCGACATCTGAAAATAGTCAATTTAATTTTGCCGTAAGCCTTTGTCCACAGACTGGAGTTTCTTTCTGGAAAGTTCTTTGATTTATGTGCTAGTACAAAGTAAAATACACAAGTATTAAATGAAACAATGATCTGGGAGGTTCTCCAACTTGCCCCTGACCTTGTACGAACATTCATATAATGTGCGGAGAACATAACTAGCAGGAGGATTTCGTTTGACAGAAGCAAAGGCTTGTGGGATAGAACTCTAGATAATCGCAGTTTGAAAGAATACAGATCTGTATGGCGGACTAGGACCAAGTCTAAGAGATGAGAAGACGTACGTGCACCACCCCCACCAAAATAATTATTTATAGTTCTGAAATCCACACGAATGGGATATCCTTGTGCACCAGCTTCAAAACGCACACGGAGCAGTGATCTGCGTGAATGTATAGAAAAATGCATATTTTATATAACATGATACATGGAATCGCCAGCACATGGTGAATTCCACCGCTCGTTACACTTAGTCTGCACTGAAAACAGGGGGGGGGGGTGTAATTACCAGATTTTCAGCGTTCCAATGTGACAGGTTGAAAGGGGGCAAATCTAAATCGGTTTCAATGCATCACGTGTAGTTTAGACATTTTTATTGATTTAAAGCCCTTCTGGGGAGACTAACACCGTGAACTTTGCAGAGGCAATTTCGGCACTTTCCTCAGTTGTTGAGTCAGCAAAGTACAGTGACCATTTGATAGTGAAATGTGCCGAGTTCAATGTAATGGAATCACTGAAACCGTTTGTTACAGGTCAAAGAGGAGCAAAAAGAAAGCCAACATCCAGCTGGCTTAACGTTTCCTATGTTAATGGTGATCCAGGGAAGACAACCCACCCCACCTCAATTTAAAAGAAGCGGGGGGGGGGGTGTCCTCCTATCAGATGAAAAACACTAAGTGTTAAAAGTGGGGTCAAAGCCACTCACGGAGAGGACCAGCTGTCCAGGGATGTACATAACTGTACATTCCTGAAAAGGCTGATCAATATTCCATAGGGAGGCAATTCTCCCATTCTGCTCTGGAAGGCCAAGTAACCAATGGACTAAATACAATTTAACTATCAGGGGTCAGAATTTTAAATACTTCTGTAACGATTACATCCTTTTTTTTTTTTAAAGCATCTCAGCAGAGAATTGAACACCTTTTATTTTCTTCAAAGATTTCACCTACTGCCTTCACATGAAGTCTCAATGGATGACCTCTCTTCCATTGTAAAGTCCTGTTAAGGAACAAATCACTAGAGATCTGATTATTTAGGCTGATTGTCCACCGGCACCGCATTTGTGCCATCAGAAATCGTCTGAAGTCTGACATGCAGGTGAAACAGCCCTCTTTCACTGCATCTGACCATGACTGAAGATATCAGGCGATTACAAGAGATGTGCGATCCAAACAATTTGATTTCATGGGGCAATGCCAGACAATCTGCAAGAAGTCAGAGCCTCTTTTTTTTTTTTTTTTTTTTTTTTTTTAAAAATGACGAGCCGGCTACAGGGTTTGCTCTCCCTGGTGCTGACCCCTATTTTTAGCAACAGGCTGCGCTGGATTGGGCCCATCCTTTATACTCTTTCAGCATCAAAGACGGTTCCCGGAGCGGCCCAGTCCCGGAGCGGGGTTTTTGCTTTTTGGAACCCAGCAGCCTGTCCAACAGCTGATCTGTGTCGTCTACAGACGCTTCCAGTGGACAACCCTGATCAGCCATTGGCATTGTCCATAAATGCGTGACCAAATCGATCGCCTGGTTACGGTGCCAGTGGACGCCCAGCCTTTAGGTCCTACACGGCCTCAGTGTTTATATTCCCCATTAAACGCTCCTCTACCGGAGAAAACATTTCCTGGCTTGTCATTTTAAAAAGGAGCTTTTATTAGCAGCAAATAACATACAGTAACACGATATTCCAGCCAAATCAAGTATTAGACAATGTTCGAGCAATGGAGATCTAGACAAATACGGAGACGCGAGCAAATATTACAGCCTCAAAAACACAAAGTACAGGAGCACATCAGAAAGAAAAGGAGGCAGTGAACAAAACTCCAGGTGCATCCATGGAAAGTGAGACCTTAGGCTGGCGGCACACGAGCGGATTTTTTGCGTCCGTCTGAGAACAATTTACCATGTGTGGTAGCCGTTTGCTGGAGTCAATGAAGAACATCGCACGATGCACCTGCGCTCTTTGATAAAAGACCTTCTGGTCAAACCGTGTTCCATTGCTATTTTAACCAAGGAATTGATTGCTGTATGGAGACCATCTGGTGTGATCCTTGACCCCATTGAAGCCCTGCAATGTCTGTTACCAGTTCTGCTTTAATGAAACAAACTTATGGGAGCCGATCTATTGGGGAGGAGAACTACCTAAACCTTTATTCGCTGCCAATACATCTCAGAGCCAGCTAAAATTGGCTCTTCAAAGAGTGAGTTGAAAAACCATTGCTTTTATGAAGGATTAATTGTTTGGGATATACTGCGCAATGTGTGTCCCGCTTTGTATTTTTTAGCTCAGAGAAAGAATTTGATCTTGACTATTTGCATGCGCAAGGACCATATATTTTTTCCACACCTGCGCACTTGTTCACACACGGCCTTTGCGTATTGCTACGGAAGCAAAAAAATGGCATGGACGTGAAAAAGCTAGGCGTCCCGCAGGAACTACGTGCTGCTTCCTGTGTGCGTGAATATTTGCACAAGAGCAAAGGCCGGCACACTGAAGCATCTACCATCTTTACAACTTCTGATAGTCTGTCGAACACAAGATCTGTCAAAAAGTGCGTCTAACGGACGCACTGTACGCAGTACCTGTACGCTCGTGTGCCGCCAGCCTTAAACCACAGAAATCAGGGAGGCGCAGGGAGATTTCCTGGATCTCTTAGGTGAATGGGACGGGGAGCTTTATTGATACATTGACAAAAAGGAGGAATCCTACTGGGGAAGAAAATAAAACCATAAACCAGATCACATATAAAAAGGAATTCCGAATAAAAAACACTTGCCCGTTTTAGGGTACAGTTTGTGCGCTTAATACCAATTTATGAAACCTATACGAAGACGCATTCAGAGCGAGAAGATTCACATAAATACACCAAGTGCCTGACCTCTCAAATTGACAAATGGTTCTAGAAATGGTTAAGAAAAAGATCGTACCCGCTGCCATGAAGAGGGCCTGAGATGGGCCTTACAGTCAGGATAGAGATACAGTATCTAAGTTTCCTAGCATTAAATTTTATTTCTGAAAAGTAAAAAAAACTCCAGGCTCAAACTGAGTGTCAGTGAAGAAGGCAAACATGTAGGTTAGAGAATGGATTTATAATTATATGGCTTCACACGGATTACTGATCTCATACAATTTTGGCTTTGTGAGAGTTATATCTATATCACCTACACATCACAGCAATTCAAAGAAGCGCTTCAGAGCTCCTGTGCTACATTCCGCATATGCAAATGACATCTAATTTCTCATTTTTGCATCTGGGTTTGTTTTCACACAGAACCCTCCAATCAATGTCCTGCCATAGTAGATGACCTCGAAGAAAAAAAAAAAAAGCCAAGTTTATGCAACAGATCATAGCCACTCCTGGATAGCTTGTTTTGGATTTACGGGACCCTCCTCAGCAGGAGCTAGGTGTGACCAGTTGCAGTTTGGTGCTTATGCTCTATGGCAAATCAACTCATTTTTGCACACCACCACAACTTCGAGATTAAAAGCCTCCATTGATTTGCTCTAGGGGTTATGCATCAAACTGCAGCTGGTCACACCTATCTCCTGCTGATGATCTGCTGATTGCATATCTTACCCAGAGTTCTGTGCTGCATATGGGGGATGTAACACGGGAGCTCTGTGATGCAGGTCTTTGAATTGCTGTGATGCAATAATAAAACTTTAATCGCATTTTTTTTGCCCTCCACTACTTAAGTATAGAAAGTTTACATCTCTCTGGTCAGACCAAATATTTGCAAAATTACAAAGCTGACCCTCACTCTTGCAGACCATTATTACTTGCTCCAAAAATATGCATAAAATTAGTAGTGGTTTTTCGCGTTTAAAAGTTTGGCCTTTTTATGCATGTGTAGCTTGATCTTGATCATGCATCATCGCAAATGATTCAACATTTGGGACACAAAACACTATCTTGGCATTGACTTTATCAAATGAAATGCTCTATTTTTTGCATCTTTTTTTCAAACATTGCTAAAGAACAAAACAAACCACAAAGCAGTTTTGGAGAGGTCTTTGTGCAGTACTGAAACAATTTACAGGACATCTGAAAGACATTTTGCGCATCGTGTCAAGGGATGAGATTTTTATGTCTGCACTTAAAGCGCCGTATTTACAGGGCAAAAATTCATATTCTATGAGCAACTCGAAATCCATCGAACCAGCCTCGAGACCTTTGCACCTTTCAAAGTAACGGGCTGGAAGAGGGATTGTGAAATAAAGACAAAATTCATTCGCTCGCTAAAAAGGTCATTTTTTGTTTTAACAACAGACTTTACTACAAAAGCCTGAGGAGGCTGAGGGCAGCAAAAAGGGCTCTTATTTTTCAATTATTAATGCGATCTCTGTATAGGACCTCACCTTGAATTCCCAACGAGGGATTAAGCACTGGTTGAGAAAAAAAAATAAAAACCATTAAAGTTCTACAGCCTGAAAAGACTGCAAGAATAGTTACGAAAAAGTGGTCCTTATAATCTGCTTCGTTAGGCAAACACTGCCCCATTATCTGCAGTCTCAGGCTGAAATCTGTTTATCATTAAGGATGGTCATTGTACGGTCTAGTCTAGGAATGTTGAGCAACGGTTTTAGGCCTCATTTTCTAGGGGAGGTTTTGGATATGTTAAAGGACCCATGTTTGACCACATAAGTGTGCTCTTGTCCAATTTAAAAAACAAAAAAACTTTCCAGATCTACCGCCTTGCCTTGCTTTCTGGGGGATGCTAGCAAGGCTCTCTAGGTGTCCAGGTCCTTAAGCTTCATCTAAGAACTGAAGGAAGGCACGAGAGTCTGCCTGGGGAGAACACGGGGGGGGGGGGGGTCCGGAAGGAAGCAGCAGACCGGTACTGAGATCTGTTACATAGGACTTCTACAAAAAGTTTTATTTGCCTGTAAACCTCAGCAAAAAATATAAATAAATAAAATACATGATAGTCTGGTTCCTCTAGATGCTACGGTGACAGGAATGGCCCAGAAATCAGCCGCCATCTTGTTTGTACAGAGCTATGGCACAAGTAATTGTACATAGAGCATATTAACTGACTTTAGAGTTTACATAGATACGAACATTCCAGAGGTTTCTGGTGTCGCAATTAGAAGAATCCAGACTGAATAAACAAAAAGGTGCCAAGAAACGGATTTAGTTTAGCCAAGGCCATAAGAGTCTCAGGCCTGGGTAGAACGAGAACAAAGGATTCCCTGAGCGCAGATGGGGCCTTCGTTTTGGGAGAAACAGCCCCGCTGGTGGATGATCTTGTCAGGATCTAGCTAGTTTATAGATCAACTAAATGTCCTAACTGTATAAGGAAAGGCAGATTATGGAATGTTCGTGTCCAGATTAGAGGGAGGGCACATTTGCCTGGGGGGGGGGGGGTGTACCTGGGATGTACCTTTTTACAAATCAATGTATAAGAATTGTATCTCTGTCTTGAACGCACTCGAGCTTTGCGATTCAATCCAGCTCGAGTCTGACGTCATAAAGAACGCTTTTTCCTGCCATTGACTCGTGTCCGGCCTGTCATTGTCTGCACCGTGCCGACCTTCTCCCGAACAAACCAGTTGATTGCCGGTAACACTACTAAAAGGACACAGGCCAAATCCCTGTCCTTCTGAAGCCCTACTTTCGAGCAAGATTGTATAAACCCTGCAGAAAAGCTTGAGTCCTACAGACAGCATAAATGTTAGCCATGGCATCCAATAACGGTATGCAAATATTTAAAGAGTTGAAGCAAAAAATTGCATTGGTAACCGGTCTGACCTCAGAGTTTTGTAAATGGGCAAATGTACCACTGGACACTGGAGGCTGCCAATAGGGAGACGGGATGGCAGATAGACCACCACAACAGATATGGGACAACCTGTACTGGCTGGAGTAGAGGTAACATCACTGCTCAATAACGGGAGACCTAGGTTTGAATCCTGGCCAGAGCACCTCTCCAGTAAGGGTCCTTGGGCAAGACACCCAACGGTAGATACTTGTCTACCACACAATAAATCGGCTGTGGAGCCTCGTGGTAACGTCTCTACTCTTCGACTGGAGAAGCAAGTCAAATCCCATTCAGCACAGCCCTCCAATACAACTGTGGAGAAGGAAGTCTTGACTTTACGAGAAGCGGGTTCAACCTAACCACCAGGTCGCTGCTCTACAACATGTAAAGACGACCCAATCCCACTCAGAAGACGCCACCAGCGAATGTCCTTAGACACATACATATCATTGGGCGTCTTACCCAGCTCACAAAACACTTGAACATCTGATTCCCTAGGGAATCCCAGAATCCGGTCATCATCCATGTGTGGTATTCGAATGCATCAACGTACGTACAAGACACTGATCTTTTAAAGCGCCGTGGAATTTGTGGCGCTATATAAAAGGATAAAAATAATAATCCTCAGTTATTTGAATGGATAAATTGTTATAATGGCGTCAAATCGGAGTGACATTACATTCATTAAACTTCTTACCAGAAAATAAACGATTGGAGGACTATAATTTGTCCATTAGAACAGTGGACAAGGTGTTTGGGATTGTGTCCTGCTATAACCAACCTATTATAAATCACACGCTGTTTCCAAGCCTTGACCACACCATTTCAAACCCAAATACACCTAATTTCTTCAGACCCCTCATCCCGTTTTTCAAAATCGGCACGATATTCAATCTAGAGCCAATTCAGTTGAACAAAATAGGACTAATACTAAATGGCATTTTAGTCAAACGACTAGGACTAAAACTAAAACGGAATTAAAAATTGATCCACCCTAACATTATCATCTAGTTTCCAATTGATGAAGTATGGCAGTAGATTTGTCGTATGGTTAGTAAAAAAAAAAGGTCAGATTTGGCAAAGTTCTAATCATAAAAAGACAACCAAAACTAAAAATTAGACCTTAACACTAGTTTTTAGTCTTAGTAAAAAATTTCTAGCTCTTAGACATACTGTAACTTTTCTCAAGGATGAAAAATTAAAAGGTAAGTCACTAAATTGTTAGTTGACTGAATTAACACCAATTTAAACTTCAGGTAGCAGTACATCTCCTTATTCATTGGTCTTAACCTCTCAGTTCTTTTCCATTATAGGAACATTATGGACCATAGTCAACTGGTCAGATCAATGACCAAGGGTCTACACGTACAAACCTATGGTGACAGACAACCACCCCTATATCTAGAAATCCTGGTGGACATACCAAGGAAAACGTGCTCTCCTGGTCACTTTATGGATACACAATAGGTGGTTAATGTATATTTTGATTAACAAAAGAAGAGGGGGTGAAGCGCCCACCGGAAGAGTATCTATCCCACACGCTGAATACTGAATATGGGGGTTTCTCCAAATACTATCATTAGATTATCGATCTACAGTTTATACAGCGTTGTGATTATTATTCCCTTTTTTTTTATATAGTGTAGTGCCGTGCCATTTAGTTTATTCCATATGCCAGCCCTTTTAATAGCCTCCGAGTCTGTGCCCCCACTCAGACCAAAGATAGTTATCTTTGAGACCACTCTTTTAGGTGCTATGTGGATTATAGGAGACTTAAAAGCACCGAGTGGGAGTATTGAGGAGTTCCGCTGTCCAGGTTGGAACGCGAGACGAGTGTGCATGCGCAAAATGGCGGGCGCAAGAAAAGGGAAAGGGGAAGAGAGGAAGGAAGAAAAAGGGAAGGAATTATTATTTTTTTTTTAACTTTATGTAAAATCTTGGTTTCCGCGTTCCAGGGTGACCCGGAGCTTCTGAGCATGCGCAAAAGGGCGGGCGCGATCCAACTACACCTGAGGTCAGCCAATTTAAATTTTTTAATTGTTTAACAAATCATGCATTTTGTATAAAGGCAGCAGCAAGAGTAGACATGTAATATCCAGCTGAGGAAGCCACTGTTGGCGAAACGCGTCCTGGTCTGGTAGATATGATTTATCTATTTTAATAAATGTTTTTATTTTTGAACGCAATCGCTGTCTGCCTTTTTTGAACCCTGCAAAGGTGGTTTTGGGGACACCTATATGACTCCCTGTGCGCATTGTGACGGAGCTAATAGAGGCTCAACTGCTTGTGAGTTTAAACTTGGCGCTCTTTTTAAACCACAAAATCATTTGTAATTTACCGCACTAGGAGGTGCTCTTTTGATCTCTTGATTTCCCTACAGCATCTCTCGACGAATTCTGGAGAAACCGTTTGGAGGGTCTATGGGCACCGAATAAAGTCCCTGCCTGCTTTATTCCCAGGAGCCGGCTGTGCGCTCCCCAGAATGTGCGTGAAATCTTAATATAAAGTTGCTCTCATTTTGGGTGCTATCATACTGCGCAATTTTTGGTCCTCTGTTTTTTCCTACAGTGCATACATCATCTGCATTTTTAAGAAGATCTACTCCTAATGACAAGGACTACTGTTTATGGACATATTTTGTGTCTACCCCACTTTCCCATGGACTTAGGTCTTTGAGCGCTGTATTGTATTTCTCATTGCAAACTATATTTTGATTAGTTGGATACCCTCAAGTTAAATCTAATATCAATTGTGACTCCCGATAAAATAAAGTGGGATTTTGTTTAATGAAAGATGCACAAGCCCTCTTGCATTGGTGGAAACGCATTGATGGAAACGCATTGATAAGCCGTTCATGGTGTAACAAGAATTTGTAACAGAACCCATAGACCTGTATATCAATCTGGACAGCACACACATGCTAGGTTAGAATTTCCTGGTTGACATGACAGTATCTCCAGCCAACTTCCTCATGCCCCACCACGAAACCATTTGAAAGAAAGATTAGATCTTCAAACCTAGGATTTTACCGTAAGGAAATGAGACCATGGTCTGTTACGCCATTTTTCCACTATTCCAGCACACGTTTACCGCTGTTTCAAATGACAATTGCTAGAATCTTCAGTGAAAATCTCAATGCATGGGAACAGAATATAAATGTAGTTATACTTTCTCAACACCCCCAAAAAGTGTCACAAGGCGGATTCCTCACAACGAGTCTAAGTTCTAGCACAGAAACCTACAAACGACAGTTTTAAAGAACTAGCAAGCACAAAAGGGGTTATTTAAAATGGGCACCGAAATTTCAGTGCCCTTTCATTCTGTGCACTTCGGGAATGTCGAATTCACCACAGAGTCGGTGAATTGAGGTTGAACGAAAAAGTTGCTGAAATGCCCAGATTTTCAATTCTAACGGTTACTACGCTGCCGCCGAACTGCACCTTAATTCGGCAATATTTAGTGAATTGCTACGAAATTGTACCGTACAGGGAAAATCATTGTTCGGTGCAATTCGGTGGTCAACTTGGCTGGCTTTGAATAACCCTTTAAATTGTATTGTTGCAGGCAAGATTGTTTTGTACAACTATTAATTATGCATCAACAATTCCTGATTACAGAGCACCTGAATTGTTAAGTTGCCTTATAAAATTCCTTTTACGTAAACAAAAATTCTATTTTTTTATCCGATGGATTAATCAAAATGATAATAGGCCAACTAATTGATGAGAATAATCGTTAGTTGCAGCCCTAATCAAGATAAAAAAATATGATTAAAATGGTTTAAAACAAAAATCTTAAAAAAAGGAGACTAGTTATTCGAATGAAAAGTAAAATTGAAATTTGCAAGCTTATTGGTCAGCAGTGATCACCTGCAATCTTCTAATGCCAAGAGTGACACACACACACACACTTTCCAAAGCATCTTCAGACTTTTAGGTGTCAGAAAATCTGCATTCGTGCTTTGATATTTGAAAAGAAAACCCAAATAAATATTTAAGTGCCAACACATTCTGCAGCGCTGTACAAGGTGCAATGGGTAAAGACAGGACAATTCTACAATACATACAGGAGACAGGTCAGTATTGCTGCCAGCAGATACAGGAGGATATGAGGACCCTATTCCCGTGGGAATTTACAATCTAGAAGGTGAGGGGGGATTAGAAACAGGAGGGGGGGGGGACTGCAGTGATGAGTTAATGCAGGGAGAGGTGAGGACTGTTTATGGGTCGTCGGATGTTTTGTTACGGAGTCAGGTGGTCGGCTTCCCTAAAACAGAAGGGTCTTTAGGGAGCATTTAAATGAAGCCAGATTTGGGGACAGTCTGATATTGCGAGGGAGCGCGTTCCATAGGGTCGGCGCTGCACGAGAAAAGTCTTGCCAGTCTGGCATGTGAAGAGGTAATGATGGGGGATGCCAGGAGCAGGTCAATGTTGGATCGTAGGGGACAGGCTGGGGTGTATTTGGTGATTAGTGAGGACAGGTAGTGAGGGGCAGCATTAGTGAGGGGATTCTGCTGTGGATGGGGAGACAGAGCGACGGGTAAGATGGATAAGCCGGGCTAATGTGTTTAGGATGGACTGCAGGGGGGAGAGGCGGGAGATAGGAAGGCCAACCAGGAGGTTGTTGCAGTAGTCCAGACGGGAGATAAGAGTGGATAAGTTGCTTGGTGGTGTTAATCAGAAACAAATGAATTTTGGCAAGGTTACGGAGGTGATTGCGGCAAGATGAGAGCGATTGGATGTAGGGGCTGAAGGAAAGCCTAGCGTCAAGAGTCACTCCGAGGCAACGGACTTGTGTAGAAGGAAGGATAGTGATACTGTCAACAATTATGGAGAAGTCAGAAATTGGAGTAGTTATAGGGGGGGGGGGGGAATAAGAAGGAGCTCGGTCTTGGACATGTTGATCTTCAGGTAGTGAGGCCGTCCAGGCAGAGATACCACTCACCTACGAGAGAACGGAGGGGGGAGAGATCGGGAGTGGAGAGGTAGATCTGAGTGTCATCAGCATATAGGTGATACTTTAAGCCATAGCTGGAGAAGAGCAGAGGACCAAGGACTGAGCCTTAAAAGGTACACCGACTGACAGGCATCGAAGAGGAGGAATTGCCAGCAAGGGATACTGAGAGGATCTATTGGAGAGGTACGATTTTAGCCAGGAGAGGGTGGCATCACAGAGACCAAGAGAGAAGAGGGTCTCTATGGAGGGGGGGGGGATGGTTGACTGTATCAAAAGGCAGCTGAGAGGTCAAGTAGGATCAGTATGGGGTAGTGGCCATTGCATTTTGCCAGCAAACAAAACTATGTCGGCAGACAAGAACCTTTTAGAAACATAGAAAAAATGTCGGCAGATAAGAACCTTTCGGCCCATCTCGTCTTCCCAATTACATGGATACTTTACCTGGATTTCTCTTTTGTTTAGGATAGCCTTATGCCTATCCCATGCTTGCTTAAATTCAATTACTGTTTTGGCCTCTACCACTTCTACTGGTAGACTGTTCCATGTATCCACCACCCTCTCAGTAAAATAATGCTTCCTGATGTTACTTTTAAACCTTTGCCCCTCTAATCTAAGACTATGTCCTCTTGTTTTGCTATTTTGTTTCCTTTTAAATATACTCCCTTCCTCTACCTTGTGGATTCCCTTTACGTATTTAAATGTTGTTTCTATCATATCTCCTCTGTCTCGTCTTTTTTCCAAGCTGTACATGTTAAGATCATTAAGCCTTTCCTGGTAACTTTTATCCTTCAAGCCGTACACCATTTTAGTAGCCCTTCTCTGAACTCTCTCTAAGATGTCTATATCCTTCTGGAGATACGGTCTCCAGTACTGCACACAGTACTCCAAGTGAGGTCTCACCAGTGCTCTGTACAGTGGCATGAGCACTTCCCTTTTCCTACTGCTTTTGGCCCATCTAGTGTGCCCAATTCTATGGATACCTTCCCTGGATTTATCTTTTGTTTAGGATAAACTCAATCACGGGTTTAGCCTCTACCACTTCAACTGGAAGACTGTTCCATGTATCCACCACCCTCTGTAAAATAATGCTTCCTGATGTTACTTTTAAACCTTTGCCCCTCTAATCTAAGACTATGTCCTCTTGTTTTGCTACTTTGTTTCCGTTTAAATATACTCCCTCTACCTTTTGGATTCCCTTTACGTATTTAAAATGTTTCTATCATATCTCCTCTGTCTCGTCTTTTTTCCAAGCTGTACGTGTTAAGATCATTAACCCTTTCCTGGTAACTTTCTCCTTCAAGCCGTGCAGCATTTTAGTAGGTCCCTTCTCTGAACTCTAAAAGGTATCTATATCCTTCTGGAGATATCGTCTCCAGTGCTGCACACAATACTCCAAGTGAGGTCTCACCAGTGCACCTGTACAACTGCATAAGTACTTCCCTCTTTCTACTGCTAATACCTGTCCCTACACAACCAAGCATTCTGCCAGCATTTCCTGCTACTTTATTACATTGTCTACCTACCCTTCGATCCTCTGCAATAACAACCCCTAAAGCTCAACCCTCAGATGTTGAGGTTTGATACAGTCCTAACAGCAACTATTCCATGGATGGAGCCAGTAACCAGCGTGCCATCTGCTGTACAAACTAGTCAAGGAACCATACGCTTGAACAGATCTGTCATGCACCAACTCTGCTCTTTCAGGTGTTTGACTTTTTTTACTGCACGCTTTATGTCTGCACTAGATCTTACACTGCCATTTTGCAGGAGATTGCTTTCCCGTGTTGCTGCAAGAGCAGGTGGGGAGACAGAGTCTGATCCAAGCCAGCATGTCATGTCAACGTTTCTTTAAATATCTGCACATTTTGCCGACTACCCATTTAGCAAAGGGGATATGGTCACAAGTGTTACCACACTTTTTTTGGAGGGACCTCAAAATGGTCTTTATTTCGTAATCAAAATTCCTCAGGAACCAGGAGGTTTGCAAGCTACATGCCCATGATTCCAAGTCTGGATAAGTGTACCTCCTGGAATAAAATTACCCAAGTAATTGCTAGCCGGGTAAAACAAAAATCGAAATACCAACTAAGGTCTCAAAAAGTCAAAGCAGCAGTGGATTGGAATCAAAATTAGCACATTGTCCATTTTAGGCAGTTTCCCATTGCTGTCAGAAAACACAACCTCTTAATCTAAACCAGAGGGTGCTCAGCCTTGGCCCACAGATGAGCGGCCGAGAATCATGGGAGATTTAGTTTAAAGATATCTGAAGGGCCAAAGTTGTGCAATCGTACTCTAAACCCAGTTAGAGTTGAAGATCTGGATCTTCCCGCACAAGTCCCATTGCTGCAGCAAGAAGATGGCCCTTAGTCTTTGAGATCAGAAGGATACCAAACCTCAAAATATCCAGTGCCAGGTGAATGCAATTGGCAGAAGGGCCTAGTACCAGCATCCTAGTTCAACTTCTGAACAAATACACATTTCAGCAGTAAAGGTCAGAGTTGGTATCAGCAATAGACTACAAAAAGGCACAGACCAACATTAATTTCATTTGATTATATCAAAGCTGAAGACTTCGACAAAATAACGCAATGACCAACATTAAACCCTAATCAATGCCATTCAAGACACCAGTTTCCAGCTATCAGTTGGCAATGTCCGTTTCAACATTAGGCCGGGGAGATTGCTCATCAAGGTAAAAAAAGGTCCTCTTAAACTCTCCATGTTACTCTTAAGACAGTCTGGGCCTCCACTTTGGCCATCATTCTCTGCTTTTAGTGTAAAGTTGGTTTGAACCCAACCACAACTCTGGTAAACTTGCCCTTTAAAATCTTTCGCTGAAGCTAAAAAAAGAGGTTAATAAGCAGAGAAACGTTACTATTGTGTCAGCACCTGAGGTGTGGTTGCATGTTTCCGGCAGGCCAACACTTTTCCGATACAGCTAACCATGTGCAGGATTCAGCTCCATAGTCTACTGGTAATTTGCAACAAAGACTTTGTTGCCCAAAATGTTTTCCAGGGACAAAAACTAGACTAGTCGATAATTTTATTTTTTCCCCCTTCATAAAGACTTGAAGAAACTGTTAGGGAGGGGCTAATTTTAGTTGTCGTTGCCATTTAGCTTTAGCCATTTTAGTTGAACTCCATTAACACTACCAGAAACTGACAATCGGCTTCTGATTACTTCCCAGAAGCTGGAAGCTTTTCAGGGCGGTCTTAGAGCCATTGGATTGGCCAGACCCTTGATCTTCCAACATCCACGCAGTCATGTGACTGCCGTGACATACAGGAAGCCGGCGACATGTCAGATCTGGAGGATCCGACATCATTAACCAATCTAAAGGGTAAAACTGAAAGAAGGATTTCAGGGGGAGATTCAGGTTTAATCCCTCCTGTTTTAACCCTAGATTATGCCTTTCAGGTCAACGCATGATCTCAAAGACAGCCCTGAATACACAGCTTCAACAGTAAACAGGTTATGGGGTGTTCAAGCTCCTTTCATGAAACGAATGGGAGGAAATACAAAATACATGGAGGTAATGCAAAATAATCCCAAATTCCCCAAACACTAAAGTGACAAAAAGGGAGACCCCGATTGGTTGCGCCGCTTTGCTGCCAGTAACCTTAGATCAGTGGTCCCAAGGCCCACCAACTGGCCAGGTTTTATGGATTCTCTTGGGGAATGCAGACTGAATCCTGCAATCCCTGAGCAGCAAATCATATCCCCTGTGCTTCAGATATAGAAACACAGAAAATGTTGGCAGATAAGAACCTTTCGGCACATCTAGTCTGCCCAATTACATGGATACTTTACCTGAATTTATCTTTTATTTAGGATAGCCTTATGCCTATCCAATATCTGGCAAACCTGGCCTGTTAGGGAGTCCAGAGCACAGGTTTGAGAAACACTGCTCTAGGCCAGAGTTTCCCAAACCTGTCCTCAGGAACTGCTGACACGCCACGTTTGCCAGATATCTGAAGCACAGCACAGGGGATAGGATTTGCTGCTCAGGGATTGCAGGATTAAGTCTGCATTTCCCCAAGGTGATCTGCAAAATCTGGCCTGGTTGAGGATTTGGGAAACCCTGCTCAGACTAAACTCCTATGAGCAGGGCCCTCCACACCTAGTTTCCATCCTATGTCTGTTTATCTGTAGCTCTTTCCCTTTGGTTATTGTAAAAAGCTGCGGAAACTTGGCGCCATATATTAATAAACTCCGTCAATAATAAAATGTGCAACCATGGGTGGTTGAATGTATATAAAAATGGTTTGTAAACACACTTTAGGAGGCCAGTGTGTATTGATAGGATGAGCATTCGGAAGGTGGAAATCCTTACAGCCACTAAAGCACAGTGTAACGAGATTGCGGAATTAAGGAGCCGGAGAAGCAGTAGCAGAATCTGAGAACCTTAGGAAGAAAGTAGGGGAAAAAAAAATCATTATTCCAAGACTGCAGTTAGAGAAATGAAAAAGTCAGACCTGGGAAATTAATGAGCGTGATCTTCCGGAGATTAATGGCCTGCCTAGAAAATACTTTACGGAGGAAGCGAGAGCAAGATACATCCCACGTCCTGGAGAGCCAGTGATCTCCATTACAGAACGACAAGGGATGAATCAAAAAGCCGAATTTTGTTACGGATGGGCTTTGAGCGCCCAATGACTGATTGGGTTGTGGAAACTAAGGAAAAAAAAATTTAAAAAAAAATCTAGAAAATTCATAACTAGCAAATTAAACAAGTTTCAGTTTCTTCACAATGGATCTAGATTGGTTTTTGGGGGAGATTTAGGGGGTGGTGTCATACAGCACTTAAATGGTGCATTATTTTACAGTGAACAATCTTACGTATTCATGGCATTATCGATTCAGTCCACTTCCCTGCTTGGAACCAGGTGTAGAATATTGCGAAAGTTGAAGGCCGCGCTTACTTCAAAACTCTACTTGCCGCCTTTGAGCAATTAAAAGGTTTCCAGGACAATTTGAATGTATAAAAATTATTGAAACGCAATAAGCCAATTGTTGAGTTAAGCCCTTTACACATCACAAGTGACTGCGCGCAGCGTAGAATAGTGTGAAGCGAAGCAGGGGAAACAGCGGCTGGCGTTCGCAAACCACGCCTTGCATGGAGAGTTCATTGAATTGCCGCCAGTTTGCTGACTGAACGTGAGAAATGCAGCAATCCTAACACATGCGCTCCGATTGGTGCAAATTCAGTATTTTCAACTTGGCGTTCGGCTTCATTTACGAACAGAAGGCGGTGCTCGGCATCTACAAGTGCAAGACATCTTGCCAGGCACATCTGTGCGTCGCTGCTTACTTGGCATCACATCACAGCCTTTAGATCTGTCTCTACTACAATCTGTAGCAGACAATACTGGATGCGGCACTTAATACACCGGAGTGCGTAGTAGTCGTCAACGATTCTCATTATTGATTAAAATCGGTAGGTGTACAGCACACTATAGAATGAGACTAGTTCAACGTTGTTCTCAGGCGCTACATTGGAGCTGGAGAAGACGTGCCAAAAATCACCAGTTTGGGTGAAGGAGCTGTATTGTTGGTATTTTATCCTTACTTGGATAACTGAAGTCCTGTGCCACCACCCTGCCCCTCGTCTGGTCCATTCCCCCCAAACTCACTCACACCGTGATTTGGTCCCTTTCCTAAACGTTCTCCCTCCCAACTCCGGTCACTCCACCCACTCCGTTCAGGAAATTTATTTTTTAAAAAAGGGACACTAACACGCAAATGTGGTCAGGGTGTGTAAAGTGGTAAGGCTGTGTGGAGTGCCTGTTCTCACCCCACTTCGCATGCCAACATCATCCTGTCTGAGCGCACCTAGCAGCATTCATTTGGGGGAGAAAACAGACTGGGCTAGGGCTGTGCATGCAACATCAACCCTTCACTTTGACCAGGTGCTTGTGTACCTTATGTGCAAAAAGTACGCACGTTATACGAGATACTCAAGGTGTAATGTACGTACTGAAGTTATTTAACTTGTGCAAATTGCACAAGGAAAAAAAGTGGGCAAAAAGATAGGATGCATTGATTTTTACATGGTAGTGAAGGGACAAAAATTGTCAGAAACCAGTGCTTTTGTAAAATCCTTTTAAATTAATTTTACAGTAATAGCTATTACTGTAAACCTATTTGGCCAGTAGATAGGTTTGAGCAGGTCTTTTTTTTCTCCCTGCATCGGCTGCTGAAAGCCTGATATTTCAGAACTTTCAGCTGATTTTACAGTTTTAGCCCTGTGGGCATTATGGCCACTGGGCTAAAACCTTGGAAGCACCTTCTGTAGCCCAAAAGCAAAACAAAAAATTCATTTGCTTTTGGGCTGCAGATCAGAATAGAGATATTCCGATATTGGGGCACCAGATGGCCGAGATATCAGGATTGAAGGGGTCAAGTAAACTAGGGCTGTACCTAACGATTATTTGCATAAATCGATTAGTTGGCCGATTAATCAGATAACAAAAACAAATTACTCCTTTTATGCAAAAAAAAAAAACCTCCCCTCCTTTTCTTCAATAAGCAATTTGCGTGGTGTATACTACTTACATGCGTACAGTGGGGCAAAAAATGGTGTCTTTTATACTGATAACAAGTTCAAACAGGTGCCATTCATACAGGTAACGAGTGGAGGACAGAGGAGCCTCTTAAAGACGTTACAGGTCTGTGACCGCCAGAAATCTTAGAAACATAGAAAAATGTCAGCAGATAAGAACCTTTTGGCCCATCTAGTCTGCCCAATTACATGGATACTTGATCTGGATTTATCTTTTGTTTAGGATAGCCTTATGCCTATCCCATGCCTGCTTAAATTCAATTACTGTTTTGGCCTCTACCACTTCTACTGGAAGACTGTTCCATGTATCCACCACCCGCTCAGTAAAATAATGCTTCCTGATGTTACTTTTAAACCTTTGCCCCTCTAATCTAAAACTATGTCCTCTTGTTTTGCTACTTTGTTTCCTTTTAAATATACTCCCTTCCTCTACCTTGTGGATTCCCTTTACGTATTTAAATGTTTCCATCATATCTCCTCTGTCTCGTCTTTTTTCCAAGCTGTACATGTTAAGATCATTAAGCCTTTCCTGGTAACTTTTCTCCTTCAAGCCGTACACCATTTTAGTAGCCCTTCTCTGAACTCTCTCTAAGGTGTCTATATCCTTCTGGAGATACGGTCTCCAGTACTGCACACAGTACTCCAAGTGAGGTCTCACCAGTGCTCTGTACAGTGGCATGAGCACTTCCCTTTTCCTACTGCTAATACCTCTCCCTACACAACCAAGCATTCTGCTAGCATTTCCTGCTGCTCTATTACATTGACTACTTACCCTTAGATCCTCTGAAATAATAACCCCTAAATCCCAACCCTCAGATGTTGAGGTTAGGACTGTATCAAATATTCTATATATTCAGCCCTTGGGTTTTTACGTCCCAGGTGCATTATCTTGCACTTATCCACGTTAAAACTCAATTGCCACAGCTCCGACCATTTTCTTAGTTTACCTAAATCATTTGTCATTTGGCTGATCCCTCCAGGAACGTCAACCCTGTTGCAAATCTTTGTGTCATCAGCAAAAAGACATACTTTTCCATTAATACCTTCTGCAATATCAGTAATAAAAATATTAAAGAGAATGGGTCCAAGTACTGACCCCTGAGGTACCCCACTGGTAACAAGACCTTGCGCCGAATAAACTCCATTTACCACAACCCTCTGTTGCCTGTCACTCAGCCACTGCCTAATCATTCAACAATATTGGAATCCAAGCTCAAAGATTGCAATTTGTTGATAAGCCTTCTATGCGGAACAGTATCAAAAGCCTTACTGAAATCTAAATAAGCAATGTCTACTGCAGCACCTGTGTCTATTATTTTTGTTACCCAATCAAAAAAAAAAAAAATCAATAAGATTAGTTTGGCATGATCTCCCTGAGTTAAACCCATGTTGTTTCTGATCCTGTAATCTGTGTTTTTAGATGGTCAACAATCCTTTCCTTTAACATGGTTTCCATCAATTTCCCCACTACTGACGTAAGACTAACTGGCCTATAGTTCCCAGATTCCTCCCTACTACCCTTCTTGTGAATGGGCTCAACATTTGCTAATTTCCAGTCTTCTGGGACGACTCCCATTAGCAAGGATTGGTTAAATAAATCTGTTAACGGTTTTGCTATTACATCACTGAGCTCTTTTAATAATTTAGGGTGGATCCCATCAGGCCCCATTGACTTATTTGTCTTTACTTTAGACAGCTGCTGTAGAACCTCCTCCTCTGTAAACTGATATGTAATTGTCTCGTTAGTGTTTCCTCCTAACTGAGGTCCCTTTCCTTCCTTTACTTCTGCAAAGACTGAACAAAAATATTCATTGAGGCAGTCAGCGAGACTTATCCTCTTCTACATACCTTCCTTCCTTTGTTTTTAATCTAACTAATCCTTGTTTTACTTTTCTCGTTTATGTATCTAAAAAATGTTTTGTCCCCCTTTTTTACTGACTGAGTTATTTTCTCTTCTGCGTGTGCTTTGGAAGCTCTTATAAATTGCTTTGCCTCTTTCTGCCTAATCTTATAGGTTTGCCCATCTTCTTCACTCTGAGTTGTTTTATAATTCTTGAATGCTGTCTTTTTGTTCTTCACTATTTTGGCCACTTCTGCAGAGTACCACAGTGGTTTCTTTCCTTTTTTGTTTTTGCTAACAAGTCGAATGCAATTGCCTGTGGCCTTCAATAATGCTTCCTTTAAATAATTCCATTTCTCCTGGACTCCCTTTAAACTCCTCCAGTCTGATAATGACTCCTTCACACAAAATCTCATTTTAGAAAAATCTGTTTTTTTAAAGTCTAAAACTTTTGTTTTGTGTGGTGCGGCTCCATCCCTGTTCTTATATTAAACCACACTGACTGGTTATCACTAGATCCCAAATTTTTCACCTACAACAATGTCCGATACCAAACCTCCATTTGTGAGTATTAAATCCAATATGGCCTTTTTACGGGTCGGCTCCTCAACTACTTGTGTTAGAGATAATCCCAGTAGGGAGTTTAGAATATTTGTACTCCTGGTGCACCCAGCTGTTTTGGTTTTCCAGTTCACATCGGAAGATTAAAGTCCCCCATGATAATAACTTCCCCCTTCATTGCCATTTTGGCTATTTCCTCAAGCAGCAGATTATCTAGCTCTTCTACTTGTCCAGGGGGTCTATAGATCACACCTACACGAGCTACTGTATGATTGCCAAATGTTAGCATAACCCAAACTGACTCTATGTTCACCTCGCTCACTTTTATTTGGTTTTTTATGTTGTTTTTCACATACAGGGCCACTCCTCCTTTCCTACCTTCTCTGTCTTTTCTATATAAAGAGTACCCCGGTATTGTTATGTCAGTTATTTTTCTCACTGAACCATTTCTCAGTAACCGCAACTAAATCTACTTTTTCAGCTGCCATCATTGCCTCCAGTTCATTGATTTTATTGACTAAACTGCGAGCATTTATAGACACGACTCTGAGCTTGTCATTTTTTTCCCCCGCATGTTGCTTGCACCCTCAGATTTCGTTTTGGGGGACAATCAGGCAGATTGTTTTTTACCCTTTTGTCCCCCCCTCCTAGTTTAAATATTTCTTTGCGAAACCTTTGAACTTCTCACTGAGAACATATATTCCCCTATGAGTAAGATGCAAACCATCTTTTTTTACACAGTTCCTTTCTGCTCCAATTAGAGCGATCATGGGACACAAAGCCAAATCCTTGCTCTCGACACCATTCCCGAAGCCACAAATTAAATTCCCTATTGCGCATCTGCCTATCCTGAATGTAATGCACAGGCAAAACTTCAGAGAATGACACAGTGGACGCAATCTGCTGTATTTCACCTCCAAGAACACCATAAATCTTCCTTAATCTCAGAAACCTCATTGCTAGCCAAGTCATTTGTCCCTAGATGGACTAGAACATCCACTTCCCCTTGCTGCTTTGCTTGTTTGACAATATTGAGAATACGTCTCGTCTCTACAAGCAGTAGCCCCAGGAAGACATCTCACCAAACCACTACTCTCCAGCTCAACACCTCTTATGATAGAAGGCAATTGTTGCTGGGTGATTCTATTAAGTCCCACCTTTTCCTTATTGTTCTTGGTTGCAGTCCTGTATAACTTAGGCATAGGGGATGGTGGTTCCTCAACTATGGTGTCTGAGCCTACTTCCGTCTCACCACTACACTCTGAAAGTGCCTCAAAAGAATTAAGAAGAGCCACAGACTGTGGGACATGTTTTCTATCCACAACTCTAAGTCTACCAGATCCTACAGTAGTCCATCTGCCACTCCTAGGAGGCCTCTGTGGCAGTGGCTTTGTAACAGTCATAGCCATAGCCTGAGTTTGTGTAACAGATAATTTACAAATCTCAGACTTCAAACAGGCAATTTCCTGCTGCAATAAAGAGAGCTGCCTACATATCAGGCACACTCCAAACCTCCAAAAATTGGATCTAAAAACAAATGCATGACAGCTCTTACACTGGACCAAGCCTGCCATTATAAAAGAATGGATTTAAACCAACAAATCTTACCTTTTTGTAGGTTTTCTACCTCCTGTCTAACCTCAGACTACCTCCAGAGTATCTCCAGAAGATCTCTAAGTGCTCACTTTGAAGACTTCACTTAGAAGGCTTCCTAAACTCAATTAGACCAAGCGAATATTCCACAAGCTTTATATAGTCACCTAAGAACCTCCCCCAGCAAGGCGTGGACAAGTTTAACCACCTTAGCAAATAGCATCCAATTGTATGCTAATCAGTAAGAGGAAGGAGTCACCAGCCTAACCTAATTTACACACCAGACCTAACTTAAAACCTTAAGATGAATAGAAAAGATCTGTTTGAAACAAAAATCAAAATCACTCACCAGAAGATCTCATCTAAGTGCTCACTTTGAAGGCTTCACTTAGAAGGCTTCCCAAGCTCAATTAGTGCTGGTTTGTTCTGTACTGTAGGCGACCAAATACTTATTTTCCACCATAATTTGCAAATAAATTTAAAAAAAAAAAAGAGAAAAAAAAATGTGATTTTCTGGATTTTTTTTCTCATTTTGTCTCTCATAGTTGGAGTTACCCATGATGACAATTACAGGCCTCTCATCTTTTTAAGTGGGAGAACCTGCACAATTGGTGGCTGACTAAATACTTTTTTGCCCCACTAAGCAAATTGCACACTTTCACACACAAGCGCCAGGTCAGAGTGATTGAAGCTGCATGGCAGCTTAAGCCCATGTACCGCTTTCTCCCCAAACGCATGCTGCTACGAGCTCTCAGGTAGACATGTCAGCACAAAAGCAGGATAAGAAGAGAGCACTCCACACAGCCTGACCACGTTAGTAAGCTAAAGTAGTAAGGGTGCACAGAGATTCCCTTTACAATAATTTCATTAACAAACTGAGCGTGAGGAGGGTCTGGCGGTGGAAGAGAGTTTGGTCAAGGGACTCTACCAAAGTATGAAAGGAAGTGGGTTTGGGCAAAAGAAAGGACCCAAGTGTGGGAGGGAGTTTGTGGGAAGGTACCAGGCCAAAGGGAGAGAATGGCAGCTCCAGACCAAAGAAGGGTGGCAGGCAGGTTGGGGTGGTGGCACAGGACTCCAGTAAGTATGCAACACCAGCATTACAGTGTCCATACCCAGTGGCAGTATCCCAGGGTTTGTGTTATAGCGCAGCTAAAGTTGAAAACTGAATAAAAAACTGATTTAGTTCTATGGTTATGTCTGACATAACCTGAGTAAAGCAGCGACACCTCTTTAATCAGCTCTGAAGCAGAATCTGAGGTTATTAACGTTTAACTCTGACCCCAAACAGTATGTGTACACGAATCAATTAATTGGCAACGATTAATAGATAATGAGAATAGTTGACAACTATTCTCATTATCGATTAGTCGCTTCAGCTCTAGGGTAAATTTGGTTTTATCAGATTAAATCGTGGAAAACAAAAAAAAAAGATGAAAAGATTTGTTAGTTGCAGCCCTAATTTTGTCTATGTATAAAAATTCTAGAAAATCCACACCTGTATTAAAGATTTTCTTTACCAACGGCTACAGAAGTGAAAAATTTAATTTACAAGAATAAACGTGTCCATTGCTTTTGAGATTATCCGTCTCCCGCGATTACAAAACATTTATATTCCACTCGTGGTTGAGCCAAAGTTAGGTTTTTACTGCCGTCTCAATGAATGCGATGTCACCGACGAAGCCGAATATGTTTATATCACGGAGACATGTTTCAAAGCGTTTATTGCTGGTCATGAAGATGTACATTTTAAGTTAAGTTTAGCCATAAATAACGTTTAGCGATTTAGAAAAGCACATAAACTGCAAGTAGAAAAGTTATGGAAGCCGGTTAACACTTTCTGGGATTTCCTGTTCAACTGAATCAGAGGAGGAGGCTTCCTGCGGCACAGACGGACATACCTTCAACTAACAAAAATGAACAAATCCAAATCAAATAAAACCAAATTACGAGGGGGGAAAAAAAATGCATAAAGAAACATACAATAAATCACAAGCTGTGGCAAGTTACCTTTATATTCTCAACGCGATTTTGAAGACTTTAGGATTTCCTTTCATAGTCACTGAATGTAGTCTTAATTTTTATAGGTTTAAGAAATTAAAACTCTACACTTTAACTCTTTGAAGGATTTCACCAAATCTAGACCTTAAATGGAATTTTTATTTATTGCTAATACTTCGGTTATGATTTGAGCAAGTAGAGCTTAATATACTTGAATGAAAGTGTTAAAAATAGGGATTCATCCTACAGAACTCGCTTTCCTTAGCATATGATTTGACTTTTTCTTCTTGACATAAAAACAAGGAAGTCAGATCTTAACTATTTTTAAGGGTATAGGGGGTTGAGATAAACACAGGTTGTGGTCGGGGCTATTAACAGAAAACCACAGACGTGCGTCATCGGCACAAGCCGAAACCAAGAACCTGGCCAATGTTGCACAAATGATCTATTCAAATATTCTGTGTTATCCCATTCAAATAAACCGTTGACTTAATGCATCTTGTTTCTTGAATTGATCACTCTAAAGCAGTGTTTCCCAAACCTGCCCTCGGAACCCTCAACCAGGCCAGATTTTGCAGATCACCTTGGGGAAAAGCAGACTGAATCCTGCAATCACTGAGCAGCAAATTATATCACCTGTGCGGTGCAAACCTGGCGAGGCGGAGGGTCCTGAGGACAGGTTTGGGAAACACTGCTCTAAAGGAACCTTTGTTCAGAAGCCTCTGAGCAAAACACATGTGGCTGTAGGTATGTGTACCATTAAAAAAAAGAAATAAAAAATACTTAAACACAAAATACATTAAAAACAAAGTAGAAATTATTTGAAGCTCAAATCTCCCCCACCTGCTTCGAGTGCCATTGTCCTTTAATTGGGTTTAGTCCCAGAAAACAAGGTGGTCCCCAATGGACAGGTGGCCAGAACTTGTGTATAGTGTCATTCTAAAATGCAGAAGTGCCAATAGCTCTGACCACATCTGTTCCCCCATAGAACAAAAAAAAAAAAAAAAAACAACTAACCCTACGAATTGGTTGTTTACCCCTTTGCGATGAAGAACCTTTTATATATGGACACATCAGGTGTCTAGCCTACAAAGTTTGGCTAAAAAGGTTGTTTTGCACCCCCCCCCCCACTCCCCCACTCCCGATAGAACACATTCATTTATCCATTGTTAACAGAAGTATCGTTGGGATCAAAAAGGTTCTAGACAGTAGATCTGTCCCTTTATCGTTGGTTATTTCAAGCAGGACCAGCATTATTTCTGTACATGCAGATGGCCTGCAAATGTAAATAAAGCTAAAGCAAAAGGAGAATACATCCCACATACAGGAGATTTATATCGAGAAATAGGAGATCAGCAACGCAAGTCCCTGCAGAATAGAACTTTAATTTGGCCCTGTACAGCAGTTCATGATTGCGGAGCTGCTCCTCTCTGGCTTGCATGAAGGATTAAACAGTTAAGAAATCTGAACTAGAAGATATATCTATATATGATAATCGCTCATTAGCAAGGCCTTTGCTTCGGGTCACATTTCCACAAGGTTAGGCTTCTGTCCAAAACCACAAATTGATTGCAAAAAAAATAACCCCCCCCCCCCCCGAAATTAAGTAGTAATGAAGTTATTTCACAAAGCGTCATGGATTATAGTCACAACAGTGAACTTCAGATATTCCCAAAAGGCGATCAAATGGCCGCAGGAGGAGCTTCCACCTTTTACATTTTGTCTTTTCCCCAAATGGAATTTCACTGTCGTTGCAACAAAAGTGCTTTGTGAATAACCTGCTTAAGGTCTTCTAATGAGATTCAGGGACAACCATGTAACTTCCCCGAAAGGCTAAGGGCCCTATTCCCTACTTGCCGCTAAAATGGGGACACCAACGGGGGAAAACCTGTGCCTGCTGGTTTCCCTGTAGAGTCCTTGTTTTAGCACCATTTTCTGGGTCAGGCTTTAATTAAGCAGCCGGCCCCGGAATGAAGCGCTACCCTCAGTGATACGGTACCGTTTCCGTGCCGCCACAAGTATGTCCATAGGACTCCATGGAGGGTTGTGCTGTCGAACCGCAAACAACGCGCAGCGGAGGGATCGTGGAAGGAGACTGGGGATCAGTGCGTTCCTTCATCCTGCTCACAAGGAGGTTGCCATGTAGTATGACCAACAAAAGGTCTACACACTACTTCCGTATGAGCTCTATGCCTGTAGACCAGGGCTGTCCAACTCCAGCGTCCCAGATATTGCTGAACAACTCCCATGATTCCATGACCATTTATTGCATTGCAAGAATTCTGGGAATTTTAGGTATCAACATCGGGGGGGTGAGTCTGACAGTCCTGTAGGCATTCTAGGCAACATTGCCTAGACCAGGGATGTCAAACTCCAGCACCCCCCCCAAGATGTTTATCACTTACAGTTCCCAAACATGTTTCAATGCAATACATGACCAGAGAATCATGGAA
Source organism: Leptobrachium leishanense (assembly GCA_009667805.1). Taxonomy (NCBI): domain Eukaryota; kingdom Metazoa; phylum Chordata; class Amphibia; order Anura; family Megophryidae; genus Leptobrachium; species Leptobrachium leishanense. Next base: position 54,888,837 of record CM019063.1, on the reverse strand, counting down.
GGTGTAGCTCAGCAGTGCACCGGCTGCTGTATCTCATGATTAACATAATACGGAGATAATGTATTTTGAGTCAATCTAGAATCTTCTATGCAGTATCCATTAGAAGTCAAAAACCTGTGGAAGTGACCAAACCTAACCGTGTGCAACTCGTGGCTTAAATGATAAATCAGCTTTGTTTTTGGAATACCGGATCATTTTATGATGGCGAGAGGATTTGCAACCGCATTAACTTTATTTTGGGAGAATGTTAGAAATATGAGAACGAATCTGACTTTATTCTCATGAGGAGGAGTATATTCCTTGCAGATGCCAAATGTCTGGCCAACATCATGGTACGGGCAATGGAAGACGACTCGTCCTTGGGCAAGTCAGTGGTGATTACTCAAACTATTGGTTAAAGGGCAGGGGCCACGCAGACCGGATGAACCCACATACCTAGGGAGTTGACACACTTATCCGGACCTTTTCCGATCAAGACTCCTGACTGGCTGTAACAGGGCTTCCCAGCCAACGTATTGGCAAGGATGAAGACATCAACTCTGTCAGTGATGTATTGATTCTTGGGTTATTGCTGATATTAAACCAGAACCAATTACTAGTCAAGCATGAAGCTCAATGCATGCAATTCCCTATGGTCACATTGTCCAGACTATTATACAAACCCTTTAACGGGTGAGGCAATGCAAACCATCAGAATGGTTAAGTGTACACCATGTCTAGTAGATTATTCTACATTGTAAACCAACCCAAAATCAAAAGGATTTCTGGAGGTACTATGAGAGATGAAGGCAAAAAAGGGGCTAAAAAAACTGCATAGGATGATGCTAGGAACCCCCTCGCTTACAGGAGAGCATTGGAAAGGTCTATGAACTGAAGAGAAAAATCAGAAGTTCTGTAGGCATCTGAATTCCAGATGGACCAGCAGACGTAGAATAAGTTCAGCCACTATGCATGTCCTACTGCAAGGAGACCGTGAGGGGAAAGTCACATGTGTACCAAGTATTCAGCAAAAAGATGAACATGTCGCCCAAGTCTCGCACAAGCATCCAACAAATGTGACACTTCAAGTCCTAGAATTCATTGTCTGCACAAGGCATTTTGGGTACACGCTCAAAATGTAGAAAACTGGAGAGAATGTGTACGGACAGTCTTCCCTACAGTACGTAACTGAGGGTTAGACAGGCTTATATTCCGTCCTTCACGGTTTCTCAAAACGAGTCGAGCAGGGAGATCATTTCTAAATGTCAATAATACAAACATCAGAAAGTTAATAAAATTTGTTTAAGGCGGCCGGACTTACCTGTGCAAACTTGTGTATTTGTTCAACCACGGCCGCAAAGAGAGCGTTGACACTGTCGTCGATGAGCGTCTGCATGTAATGCACGGCCTCTTCATCCGACAGGTCCAAGCGGAATTTATCCTGAACCTGGAGAAGGAAGAAGAAATAAAAAAGGAAGATTAAAAAAGGGAAAGTTAATGTTGGATTTATCCCAGAGTATGTTCAGAAGTTATTCAGACCCCTTTGAAGGTATTCAATTTTTTTGCGTTGCAGACTTCGGTCAAAATGGTTCTATTTTGTGTTGCCATTATGGGATATTTAGTGTAGTAGTGCGGGGGAGACCCTGTTTTGACATGTAGAAACCAAGAAAAAAAAAAGGGGGACCTCTACACAGTCGTCCCAAAGCCACTTAAATAGTCTAGGCTGCGCACTTTGGGCAATCCTCTGATTGTATGGTGAACCCTATGGTCCAGTCTGAGGTTCAGAGTGCTCTGGACCAGGTGTTGACTAACGATCAATTGCAGCGTTCAGCTTTTCCCCTGACCAGTCTATGCTACCGAAAAACAGGCAAAACATGACGTCCACTCCACCATGCTACAAGGTTGAGATGGTATTGCACAGGTGATGAGCAGTGCCTGGGTTCCTCCACCTCAGGACGCTTCGAATTCGACAAGACGAAAAAGCGATCTTAACTGCATCAGAACAAATAGAAAAAAAAATAAAGTGTTCCTCACAACCAGAGTCCTTCAGGCAACTTTTTTGCACATTACGAGTTGACTTTCACATGTCTTTTGTGGAGAGGCTTCCGTCTGACCAGACTGCCATAAAAGGCCGTGGGTTTTTTTCTGATGTTCTTGCTCTAAATTTGCATTTTACAGCCGAGAGATTTTATATACAGGCAGGTTTCCGCCTTTCAAAAAAAAAACACATTCGATCAATGGACTCTGCCCCAGGTGGATTTCCATAGTTCAAAAAAAACAAAGAACATCTGTACTGGCCGGATGGAAAAGAGGTAACATCACGGATCTGTATCCATGGAGACCCAGGTTTGAATCCTGGCCAGAGCACCGCTCCAGTAAGTGTCCTTGGGTGAGACACCCAACAGTACATCCTTGCTTCCGCACAGTATCGGCTGTGGAGTCCAGTGGTGACATCTCTGCTCTTTGACCGTGGAGAAGCAAGTCAAATCCCGCTCAGCGCATCCCTCCAATACAACTGTGGAGAAGCAAGTCTCGACTATGAGAAGCGGGTTCAACCAAACCACCAGGTCGCTGCTCTACAATCATGGAAAGACGACTCGATCCCACTCAGAAGACGCCACCAGCGAGTGTCCTTGGGCAAAACACCCAATGATATGGATGCGTCTACCTCACAAAATACTTGTATATCTCATAGATTGCAAGTTGTTAGGAACAGGGTCCCCCGAATCACCCATGTGTGATATTCCAATGTATTAACCCCTTGTACACTGATCCTGTAAAGCGCCACGGAATATGTGGTGCTGTATAAATAAAAGATAATCTTAAAGAGGATCCAGAGAAACGGGATGTATCCAAGCTACACTTAATCTCTCATAACAAAGGGTCTGAAAATTTACACCAACTTGAGATTTTTATTTATTTTATTTATAAAAGGATTTTACCAGGAAGGATACATTGAGATTTGTCTTCTCGTTTTAAAGTATGTCCTGGGTTCGAGAACATTGAGTGGTTACAGAAATACAAAATAGTAAAATGCAAGAAATTAACACAAGACCAAATATACAGATTATTTCCTCCATATTTATTTTTCTGTTAAAGTCATTATGTTACATGTTTACAGGTGCATTCCGTATTGAGGTATGTTAATAGGGAAGTCTTAAGGGACTTTAGACTGGGGGAAGATTTGACGGTGTCTGGGAGGTTATTATGTAGGAAAATGAGGATCGAGCCATTTTCTTTTTGTATTGCGGTATTGCAAGTAAGGTGCTGGTCCTGGATCTGAGGTTATAGGATGAGGGAACTGCCGGGGGAAGCAGCATATTCAGGTACGGTGGTAGCTTCCCAGAAAAGCTCTTAAACACCAGGTTGGAAAGGTGGAGGGTGCGTCTAGAGTCCAGTGATGGCCAGTTTAGTTCTTTTAACATGTCACAATGGTGTGTCATGTAGTTACATTGTAGCACAAAGCGACAGAATGAGTTATACAATGTAGTAAGTTTCTGAAGGTGTGTTTGCGGGGCGGCTGCATACACTACATCTCTGTATTCAATGGCTGGCATAAGCATTTGTTGTACAATCTGCTTTCTTACCGCGGGGCTCAGGCAGGATTTGTTTCTGTACAGGGCACCTAGTTTGGGGTAGAGTTTAGATGAGAGTTTTTCGATGTGGGGGCCAAAAGATAGATTTGGGTCTAACCACATACCTAGGTATTTGAGAGAAGTGACTGTGGTCAGCGTGCTATTTGATTTTGTCCCAACACATAGATGGGGTGTTTGCAATTTGTGTAGTTTAGGTGCGGTTCCAAAGAGCATTGTAACAGTTTTGTCAGTATTTAGAAAAAGTTTGTTATTTGCGATCCACTTTTCTACCCCTGTGAATTGTTCTTGCAGCACAGCCTCCAGCTGTGGGAGATTTGGTTTGCTGGTATAGATTACAGTGTTGTCTGCATACATGTGTACAGTTGAAGCTTTGCAGACATTGGGCAGATCGTTTATGAATATTGTGAATAGCAGGGAGCCAAGTATCGAGCCTTGTGGAACACCACACGTGACTGGGAGGGGGAGGGAAGTGCTGTCAGAAATGGACACAAATTGAGACCTATCAGACACATATGATTGGAACCAGGTTAACGTACTATCACCAATACCAGAGTTTTTAAGTTTTTGTAATAGGATGCCATGGTCTACGGTGTCAAAAGCCTTGGCAAAATCAAGGAAGATGGCTCCAGTTAGATTTCCTTGTTCCATGCCAGCTTGGATATCATTACAAACTTTTAAAAGGGCAGTTGTAGTTGAATGGTTTGGACGAAAGCCTGATTGATCTGGGGTTAAATAGTTCTGATACTGATAATAATCACGTAATTGAGTGTAGACACATTTTTCCAGAATTTTTGACATTACAGGGAGCAGTGATATTGGGCGGTAGTTGGATACCAAAGTATTGTCTCCACTTTTATGGATAGGTACCACCCTTGCAGTCTTCCAGAGTTTGGGTATGTATCCAGTCGCCAGTGATTCATTAATCAGGGTTGCGACAGGTTTTGCAATTGCTGGTGCACCGATTTTCAGCAGCATTGCTGGGATTTGACCAGGTCCAGACTGGCATTTCATTTTTTGGTTACGGAGAAGTTTAGTGATGGCACTGACAGGCACTGGCCTAAAACTGAATTTCTCTGGGTTACGGGGTCTTTGCACTGTTGGTGGGTCCTGACCTGCGTGCGGCCTTTCTGATTGCGTGTCGTTTCCTAGCTTAGCAATCAGGGTGGTGGCGCATCCAACAAAATAATTATTAAAAGCATTTGCTACATCTAGGGGGTGTTGTACAGTTTGGTTGTTTACTTTTAAAGCAGCTGGTTGGGAGTGGCTGGGGGTGCTTGTATGTTACTTATGATTTTCCAAAAATTTCTGGGGTTTGATATGTTATTGTTTAAATTTTCATTGAAGTATTGGGCTTTAGCCATTTTTGTTTCTTTTGTGCATTCATTCCGGCATTTTCGGTATTCACAGTGATCGTTCATGGATCCAGTACTCTTGAACTTTGACCACAGGGAGTCTCTAAGCTGGTACATATGCGTGAGGTCAGCTGTAACCCAGGGGAGATGGGCCCCTTTTACTCGCACTTTGCGCAGTGGGGTATGGGTGTTCCAGACTTTCAGGAGCTCGGCTTGAAAGTATTCAATTGCACAGTCCAGGTCTGGGATTAGGTTTAGTCTGTACCATGGGAGCTGTTTGAGATCATTTAGGAAGGATTCAAGATTAAATTTCTTGAAAGACCTGGCGATTATTACCTTTGGTGGACATTTTATGGCCCTTATTTTGCGCACACAGTACACTAGGCAGTGATCACTGAAACTGTTAGCGAGAACGCCTGCCTCCTGTATTCGATCAGGACATGAGGAGAGAATCCAGTCCAGCAAGGTGTGGTTAGGGCTTTTCATATTAATGCGAGTGGGGGAGGAGATTAATTGTGTTAGCTGCAAAGCCTTAAACAGTGAGCAGTGTTTATTGTTTTTAGGATTCAGCCAATCAACATTAAAGTCGCCGAAGACCAGCAGTTCGCTTTTTTGGTTTTGAGCGACTAATTTACTAAGAATTTGGGTTATGTCAGAAAGGGATTGCACTGGGGAACTTGGTGGGCGGTAGAATCCAGCAACAATAATTGTTTTACTGAATGGGATCTCAATAGTACCAGAAAGGAAATCAAATGTGGCTGGGGAGCTAGGATTCTGCAATGGGGTGAACTTTATGGAGTTGTCAACATAGATAACAATTCCCCCTCCTCTTAGCTCTGTCCTTTCTAGAGCATGAATACACACAAAGGAGAGGCCCTTTTTTAGTGGGGAGATTAAATATGGTGTCAGCTATTGGACCAGGGTTGGATTCAACATCATTTGCAAGTGCAAGCAGCAGAATAAAAAGGAATTTGGACAGGTTTTTCTTTTTGGTAAATAGTGATTGAAAGGTTTTAAAGCTCTGTTGTGTGGGGGTGGGGGGGCTGGATTTTAACACTCTCCACCAGCACTCAGCTGATAAGTTAAAGGAGCTGAGCAAGCTATGGTGTATTTCAGTTTAATACATTTAATACAGTTTAATACATTTACAGTGTTAATATTTTTTGCTCATCATGGAGCTGCCGAGTGCAGATGTAGGCCGGGAGCACTCTAACGCACCGGCGTCCACTCGACGCCCGCCTGCCCCCCCTCCAGAGCTGCAAAGCGTGATCCTCCTCCATCCTAGCGCACCGACAGTGATGATCTCTAGGTGCACGCAAACTACGTGTGCACTAAGTGTGCGTGCGCGCAAGCATGTGACCGGCTCTGTCCGCAGCATCACAACGCTGCGACGGGCGCTGGTAAATGCGTCATAACGTGCGCTGGTGTGCACAAGAAGTCGCCTAGTGTGCCCCCGGCCTAATGTAACAAAAATGTATAACTTAATTTTAGCATAAAGCTTCATAAAAAATAAAAAAAAATAAAAAGTCTGAATACTTTTTGGATGCGCTGTATATTCAATTATTCCTGGAATCTGTTCATTTTTATTTTAAAGCTTCGCAAGTCCTGACAATGACATCGACAAAGCATCGCCTCCTGCTCTGAGGACAATGTCAAGCCGTAGAATTATTTTTCTGAAGTGAATTGCGAGATCGATATCCATCTATAATCTCAAATCACGAGAGAAAAAATAAATTAAAACCCTGGTTCAGAAGATAAGTTACAAATGATCCTCCCCATTTCTGTCAGGCTGGCCGTTCACTGGCACCGTAGTCTGGCGACCAACTTGGTCACATGACTACAGACAACACCGGCTGGTCAGGGTTGTCCTCTGTCCACAGGAAGCATCTGGATGACCTAGATTGGACAGGCCGCCACATGAAAAGAAAAAAAATCTGAAAAGCCCTGCTGCGGGGGGGGGGGGGGGTGTGTTAAGTTAAAGTTTTTTTCTGAGAAAACGAAAAAGCGTAATATACCCCCAAAAAAATGAGTAAGTAGAAAGGCCGTTCTGCTGCAGAGCCTTCAGAAACGAGTCAAAAGGTCCATTAGTCAGGAAACAAGGCGTAACGGAACTCAATATGCCAATCTCGGGGGGGGGGGGGAGAGAAGGAGAAGAAATGGCTTAAAAATACATTAAGGGGCAAATCTGCTCAGTCGCTCAGGTCTGTCGGCAATCGAAGCTGCGTCAAACTTCCAGGAAGGAATGGAAAGATCTCTCACACACCTTAAGCCAGGATTCGGTCACGTGCACCAGGTAGAGGGCATGATGTATACTGGACTTGGGTCCCCCCCCCCCCTGTTTTTTCTTGAAATGGTATGGACTAGTCCACTCTCCCCATCTAAAAGTTTGGCCCAGCCCATTCCCTCCTTAGCAAAGTCGGCCTTTCTGTCAATCTACCAGAGGTCAGCAAGCATCTATATGTACCGGGTGATTGCATCCTGTTTTTACCACCCAATAACAAGGCCCTCTTCCTGAGAAGCCCCCCCACCCTTCCGTCAAGACCTTTTATTTCGCTGTTACTTTCCCAATAAAGTGAAAAAATAAAAAGGACTTTGTGCCTTCAAAAGGGGAGGAGTTAAGCTGTCTTCAATCATATCCTGCAGGTGATACACACACACCACCCACGTAAAGCATCAAACAGCAATGAGTCACAGCCTATCTCCTGCTGATGAGGGCGTAATAAGCCAAAAACAGCTGTCCAGGAGTGGCTGTGACTCGTTGCTTAACCTGACCTTTGCGAAAAAGCCATCTACTCTGGCACGGCACTGGCGAGCAGGGTTCAGTGTTAGACCCTGGATGCAAAGAGAAATTGGAGACTTAATTTGCATGTCTTACCCAGAGTTCCTTGCTGCATATAGGGAATGTAGCACATGAGCTCTGAAGAAGTTCTCTGAATTGCTGGGATTTGTAAAGGGCTTCTACAAGTATAAACTTTATTATTTGCTGTTTGGAGGCTTTTAATCTCATGTTTTGCCTCCACCATAATTTAAATGTATGTGCATAAATTATAAATTTATTCTAAGGTAACTGACACTTTTTTCAATATACATCATACAATAACATCGTGAAAGGAAAAAACCCGTGATTTCATTATTGCGACGGGTCAAGACAAAAATAAGACAAGAAAGCTCCGCTCTTTACGGTGCGGTTTTGGTAGAACAATCTAAACATTGTGTAATTAAAGGGATACTCTAGGCAACATGACCACCCAAGCTTTTTTTAGGTGGTCATAATGTCCTACAGTTGCGTTCAAAATTATTCAACCCCCACTGAAATTGAGTGTTTTGGCCAGTTTGACATTGATTTTGATCAGTCATCTTGCTTACAATTAAATCAAAGAGGCACGTGTAGGTCAGACAAATATAACATTTATAATGAAATAACCACAAATGTCTTTTCTGTGCTCACATCATTATCAGTTTTATTCAACCCCCAAGTGACATTCAATCTTAGTACTTAGTACAACATCCTTTTACAGTTATAACAGCTTTTAAACGTGAAGCATAGCTTGACACAAGTGTCTTGCAGCGATCTACGGGTATCTTCGCCCATTCGTCATGGGCAAAAGCCTCCAGTTCAGTCACATTCTTAGGCTTGCGCACTGCAACTGCTTTCTTTAAGTCCCAGGGGTTCTCAATCGGATTTAAGTCAGGTGACTGCGATGGCCACTCCAAAATGTTCCAGCCTTTAATCTGCAACCATGCTCTAGTGGACTTCGAGGTATGCTTGGGATCATTGTCCTGTTGAAAGGTCCAACGTCTCCCAAGCCTCAGGTTTGTGATGGACTGCATCACATTGTCATCCAATATCTCCTGGTACTGAAGAGAATTCATGGTACCTTGCACACGCTGAAGCTTCCCTGTACCTGCAGAAGCAAAACAGCCCCAAAGCATGATTGACCCCCGCCATGCTTCACAGTAGGCAAGGTGTTCTTTTCTTCATAGGCCTTGTTCTTCCTCCTCTAAACATAGCGTTGATCCATGGGCCCAAACAGTTCTAATTTTGTTTCATCAGTCCACAGAACACTATCCCAAAACTTCTGTGGTTTGTCCACATGACTTTTGGCATACTGCAGTCGACTCTTATTCTTTGGAGACAGCAAGAGGGTGCGCCCGGGAGTTCTGGCATGGAGGCCTTCATTACGCAGTGTGCGCCGTATTGTCTGAGCTGAAACTTCAGTACCCACATCTGACAAATCTTTTCTCAGTTCCTCAGCAGTCACACGGGGACTTTTCGCCACTCTACGCTTCAGGTAGCGCACAGCAGTCGAAGTCAGCATCTTCTTTCTGCCACGACCAGGTAGCGTTTCAACAGTGCTCTTTGCCTTGAATTTGCGAATGATGCTTCCTATGGTCTCTCTTGGTAGGTTTAACATCTTTACTCTTCACAGGAAGGGCAATGGCTATAAGAAGAATGCAATCACCTCTTCTCTTGTCTTCCTGGACCATTCTCTTGACTTCACCATGTTTGTAACCACACCAGTAAATGTCTAGAAGGAGCTGAGTATCACAGTCATTTTAAAGCTGCCTAATTGGTGCTTATTATGCTTTATTGCTGCTCCGTGACATCCACAGGTGTTTTCAATACCTGATTGAAGAACAGAGGTTCATTCAAGTGTTTTCAGAGTGGTAGTCTTTAAGGGGTTGAATAATTGTGTCAATGAAGAATTCACAAAAGAAACATTTCCTACTGTATTACAAAACCAATTGATGTCATTTTAGTTGCATATGGTTCTTTAAAAAGTCCTTGTAGGATTTCATTCTGAATACAATTACAAATGTACACTAAATTCCCTAAAACCCTTTACAGCATTGGGGGTTGAATAATTTTGAACACAACTGTATGTATGCCCTTTTCCTCCGCTGCCCCCTCCGCTCAGCCGATCAGCTGAAACAGCTGAGAGACGCGGAGGACTTTATTCCGCCCTCCCAGCTGTCAGTCAGCAGAGCGGGATTCAGATTTCCCGCTTCTGCCGACTATTGCCGAGTAGGAGACGTCACCACGCTTTCAGCGCGATGTCTCCAATTCGCCGCAGTAACTGGTGGTAGCAGCTGAGATTAGTGTTGCGCGCATCCTCTTGCACGCAACACTAACCAAAGATGGAGCCGGGAGGAAGCCTGCTGATTGGCTGGTATACGCAAGAAGCACGCATCGCACGTAAACCATTAGCCAAGTTGAAGATTTAACAGGCCTGGAGCGGAAGAGGGAGGCGAGTATATATAAAAAAGAAAAAAAACGCCGTTGGAAACAAGTGGTTTTTAGGGTATTACATTTAAAAATAAAAAAAAGATACTGAATAACTAGGTAGGGCAAAAGGTATAATAGAATTTAAAAAAAGGGGGGTGATTTTTAGCTTCGAGTGTTCCTTTAAAAAAAAAAAAGTACACAAAATATAATTTTTTTAAAAACGTTCCAGGACGTCACAGAAGAGTGAAGGTTAAACAGCCTAGGACGACAAATGAGCGCATGTGGCAGCAAGAGGCCAAAAATATAATCCACTAATGCTTTGTGACACTGTCACCAGCAATGCATCGGGCAGAAAGGAGTCTGGGAGAACTGCTAAATAATAAGTGAGGAGAGGAAGGAGAGAGACTGAGGAGAGGAAGGAGAGAGACTGAGGAGAGGAAGGAGAGAGACAGAGGGAGGGAAGGAGAGGAAGGAGAGAGACAGAGGGAGGGAAGGAGAGGAAGGAGAGAGAGAGACAGAGGGAGGGAAGGAGAGGAAGGAGAGAGAGAGACAGAGGGAGGGAAGGAGAGGAAGGAGAGAGAGAGACAGAGGGAGGGAAGGAGAGGAAGGAGAGAGACAGACAGAGGGAGGGAAGGAGAGGGAGGAGAGAGACAGACAGAGGGAGGGAAGGAGAGGGAGGAGAGAGACAGACAGAGGGAGGGAAGGAGAGGGAGGAGACAGAGGGAGGGAAGGAGAGGGAGGAGACAGAGGGAGGGAAGGAGAGGGAGGAGACAGAGGGAGGGAAGGAGAGGGAGGAGACAGAGGGAGGGAAGGAGAGGGAGGAGACAGAGGGAGGGAAGGAGAGGGAGGAGACAGAGGAGGGAAGGAGAGGGAGGAGACAGGGGAGGGAAGGAGAGGAGGAGACAGAGGGAGGGAAGGAGAGGGAGGAGACAGAGGGAGGAAGGAGAGGGAGGAGACAGAGGAGGGAAGGAGAGGGAGGAGACAGAGGGAGGAAGGAGAGGGAGGAGACAGAGGGAGGGAAGGAGAGGGAGGAGACAGAGGGAGGAAGGAGAGGGAGGAGACAGAGGGAGGGAAGGAGAGGGAGGAGACAGAGGGAGGGAAGGAGAGGGAGGAGACAGAGGGAGGGAAGGAGAGAGAGGAGACAGAGGGAGGGAAGGAGAGAGAGGAGACAGAGGGAGGGAAGGAAGGAGAGGAGACAGAGGGAGGGAAGGAAGGAGAGAGACAGAGGGAGGGAGAGAGGAGGAGACAGAGGGAGGGAAGGAGGAGAGGAGACAGAGGGAGGGAAGGAAGGAGAGGAGACAGAGGGAGGGAAGGAAGGAGAGGAGACAGAGGGAGGGAAGGAAGGAGAGGAGACAGAGGGAGGGAAGGAAGGAGAGGAGACAGAGGGAGGGAAGGAAGGAGAGGAGACAGAGGGAGGGAAGGAAGGAGAGGAGACAGAGGGAGGGAAGGAGGAGAGAGGACAGAGGGAGGGAAGGAAGGAGAGGAGACAGAGGGAGGGAAGGAAGGAGAGGAGACAGAGGGAGGGAAGGAAGGAGAGGAGACAGAGGGAGGGAAGGAAGGAGAGGAGACAGAGGGAGGGAAGGAAGGAGAGGAGACAGAGGGAGGGAAGGAAGAGGAGACAGAGGGAGGGAAGGAGGGAGGAGAGGGAGGGAGGGAAGGAGGGAGGAGAGGGAGGGAGGGGAGACTTCATAGGTTGTTTCTGAAGGTCAATGTGACGGGAACTTCAATATCCGAGATGCCTCATCCAATGGAGAAATAAACATGCCTCACTGGCCTCCTCAAAGTACTTTGTATTGACCAGAGGAGGTGGAAATGCAGGTTACTTCTTGGGTTAACACTTTTCATTACCAAAAGCGCACACTTCATTTTGCATAATGTTATATGTATGCAAAAAGGGGTTTATAGGCAATTTTTTTGCAGCTTATAAAACACAAGATTAGTGTGCCTCTTGGAGAGTACAAGAAAAAAGAGTTCTGTGACGTCCCATCATCAGCCTGTATTTCTATTTACTGTAAAAAAGCTGCAATGAGCAGCACCCACCCTCACTGTAACAAAAAGTACAAACTTTTCAGCTACATTCCAGCAGCCAGGGATTTGGCAGAGTACAGGGGGAGCTGTGGGGTCAGTCACAGCTGTACAGGGATAAGATTCGGAGGGTTATAATGAGTGTAAATCCCTGTACAGTACAGATACAAGGTGTTGCTGTAATTGCCATACACAGGCATTATGCAGCACATACAGATACAAGGTGTTGCTGTAATTGCCATACGCAGGCATTATGCAGCACATACAAGGTGTTGCTGTAATTGCCATACGCAGGCATTATGCAGCATATACAGATACAAGGTGTTGCTGTAATTGCCACACACAGGCATTATGCAGAACATACAGATACAAGGTGTTACTGTAACTGCCATACACCGGCATTATGCACCACATACAGATATTGCATCACTAATCTCATTCTGATCACTACAAACCCCCATAAGCAGGAGATCTCACCATTTTATTATCTATCTGCAGCACATTTACTGACACAAAGGCCATTTCTGCCTGTATGCTGATAATTGACGCCATCTAGAGCAATGTTTCCCAAACTGGTCCTCAGGACCCGCTGACAGGCCAGGTGTTCAGGATGTGTGAAGCACAGCACATGTATTTGCTGCTCAGTGATTGCAGGATTCAGTCTGCATTTACACAAGGTGATCCTTAAAACCTGACCTGTTAGAGGGTCCCAAGGACTGGAGTTGAGAAACACTGCTTTAAAGTGGGTCTGTTCTAGCCCAATATATACTGTGCCAGAAGGGAAATTGAAGATGACAGCCTGGTGCTTCCCCTCAAGCTGCAAAAGTGTGATGGGGCTGAGAGGGAGTACCAAAAAAAAAAAAAAAAAACACTAGTAAAGGCTGGTGCCAGCCAAGAGCACCATGTGCATGCCTCCCGTCGCAGCGTGTGACTTCGACGGGGCAGGCAGCCTTAAAATTAACCAAAAACCTCTGAAGGCAGAAAGTTTAAGGACTTGTATTCTATGAAGGGAATCGAGGTTAGGTTTGTATCAAACTCCCAGGACCAGTGTTAGCCATCACTAGTCTTCAAGACCTGACTACCATCCCCACGAGTCTCACATCTGTACAGGAAAAGAGAAGTGTGCCAGGCCCTCAGTCCTTCCTTGTATGTGCGGCTTCTGCTGTGGGGAGAATCATACAGGTGTGAAAGCGCTGTCAGTATGCATTAACCCCATCTTATTTTACTTTTACACAGTGTTTATACCAAAGCTGCACAGGAAGAACTGCAAAGAATTCCAGACAATCGAGAAATCCATCCCATCCTCTATTCACAAAGTACAGACATGGAGGGCAATTTCAGTGCTAGGGGTTTCAGCGCATTCCGGCGCTCTTTGGGGATTCAGTTTCGCCATAAATACAGTGAATTCACCAATTCGTGAACGATCACCATATTCTGCCAAAATTTGAGGCAGACATCGGCAGAAACCAAATTGACATCTGCAAAATTTCACTAAACTGTAAAATAAAAAAAATTTAAAAAAAATCTATTCTATAAAATACTGCTTTAAAGTTATGGTGGGGGGCAAAAAGTGAGATTAAAAGCCTCCGCACAGCAAATAAAGTTTATAGCTGTAGAAGCCATTTACACATCCCAGCAATTCAAAGAACTACTTCAGAGCTCCTTTGCTACACTCCCCGTATGCAGAAAGGAACTCTGGGTAAGACATGCAAATGAGGTCTCCAATTCCTCACCTTTATTGCATCTGTGGCCTGTTTTATATAAAAAAAAAAAACTTTACATTAAACCTGTTGAATTGAAACACTGAAAATCATGTCTTTCCATCAAAATGCCAATTTTGGTGCTGCCAAACTGCAATCCATGTCGCTGTTAATTCTTCTGTATTTGGTAAATTGACAGCTTCGTGCACAGAGGCATTACAGTGCAATTCAGAGGTTCTTGAATAATCCCCTAAACCTCCCTGCCGGTCAAATTTTTTTTGAAAGGAAAAAGGAATAACTCACTGAAATCCATGCAAACAAGAGTCTAGTAAACACACCGAGTCGATAAAGTTTGAAAACGACAATTTTTGTGATAATAAATTATCCAAAATAATGCCAAGTTATATTCAATAATATAATCAAACCAAAAACACTGACATTTTTCAGAAAACAAGGGTGCAATATTAATCACTGTATATTGCCTCTGCAAACAGTGGTATGATATATTTCAATTATGTACACTTATTTATCCAGCAACATTCATAATGCATACAGTATATCTATTTTCATATAAGAGATCTTGAAACCATATATACAGTACATTTCAGTCTTAGAAAATTTATGGTCTGTTTCTGATCCGTTAGTGCCACCTAGTGGCACTTCATGAGAAGGTCATTATGCTGGGGATTTTAAATTTGAATTTTTTTTTACAGTTTGCTGCCTGGTCCCGCCCCCTGCATCGTGTGACTCGCAGGGAGCGTTACCAGGAAGCAAGTCGCTGCCATTACACTGCGGGGGACAGCGAGGGAGCGCAGGATGAGGTGAGTATGCAGCCCGAGGTTACCATTCGCATTAGTGAAATTTAACCAAGAGTCACACTCGGGAATATCACCAGGGAGGTAAAGTAATTTTTTGGTGTGCCCATCCAAACCAGGCGGCAGCTAGAATAAGCGCTCTACAAATCCCGGCCCACCCAGGATAACAAGAAATTTCACAGTGGGCCGGCGGCATCTAGGGCCAGTCAAGATTAGTGTGACCCATCACCGAGTACAGACACTGCGAGGAAGTGATTAGTAGGGATGCACTGTACCTCGTGTAAGTGCCCCGTTACTCAGAGGCCATCGCTGGGCTGGCATGCGGCTGCCGGTATCCGAGGGGCTGGGGCAGCTGTCCGAATGCAGTGAAAAGCATTTGGCCAGCTTTCTCTGGCCGGCTGTATTACCGAGCTGCCCCTTTCTAGCTTGAGTTGCAGGAGTGCCTCACAGTCCGGCGGCTAACTGTAGGGGGGGGGGGGAACACTGGCCGAATGCTTTCAGACAGCCTCACATTTCAAAACGATCTTCAATTGGACAGGCTTTCAGACATTAAAGTACCGATACTTACACTCCAGCTTAAAAATGGTATTTGTGCAACCCTAGCAATTAGTATTCTGCAACACACACACACAGGAACGCCAAGGAACACTTTAAAACACCTTGCTGTGCCAGGGAGAGTCCCAACTGGTTTCAGCAAGGGAGGCATAAGCAATCCCAGTTGCACTAAAGTGTTAAAAAAAAGCACATCTGCACAGCTCAAAATGACCACTGACTTTTCTTTGAGCCGTTTTAGAAGATAATCGGGGTTATTCAGAAAGGTGAAAAGTAGGAGAATGGAAAATTCTAGGTCAAAATAGCCGATTTGGAAAGTGAGATAAATGGGAAAAATTTTCCCATTTGACTATTTTGACCTAGAAATTTCAATTCTCTAGACATTCAAGGTTTTCACCCCTTTCTGAATAGCCCGGTTAGTCTTCGAAATGAAGCAAATGGATCTTAAGCCAATTTGAGTTTCTTGGATCTATATAGATTTTTTTGCTTAAGGATTAAGAAAGAAAAAAAAAAAAGTAACAGAAGAATCAATGGAGGATTTGAAAGCCATCATCCATGGTGCCAACGAGGCATAGTGTCATCCTGCTACAAAAATCAAACGTGTCATTCACAATAAAAGAGGAAAAGCTTTGCTCGGTGCCTTAAGCACAGTAAAACTGTATAAAATGCTATGCAAATCCTCAAAAAAAAAAAATTTTAAAAAAATACTGTCGCCCTAGTGCAAAAAAAAAAAAAAAAAATCAAAAAATAAAACGCTGCCCATTAGACCGGTCACAATGTGTCTAGGACTAACCAGGTATCAGCCAGGGGCTCAGTATGGACGGATTGCAATGAGTATTTAGCCAATTGTGGCTACGGCGACAGTGGTAACGTAGACCCAACATCTATGGATCAGTATAAAATTACAGTCAACATTAAAAGCCATTAAAAAGTAGTTTTTCTTCCCATTTGAAACCCATTCATTAAAAATGTGATCCTAATTTACAGAAGAAACAGGACCCATTTCATTAGGACGGGCTATTATTTTTAAGGGTTTAAACGGAGGAATAAAAAATAAGTTTTAGTTTCTCTCTTTGCATTTAACTGTCAGCAAATGGTGAGGATTTTATTGCTGCACAGGTTAATATTATTTTTAGTCTGTGGAGGCAGATGAACCATTATTATATGTACACGTCAATTCGTTTCATGAGGCCAAAAATATTTATTCGGATTTCAAAAAGGAAAGATCATTCGTCGTTAACCGTCACGTTAATTTTACCGTGGTTTTGCTGTTGGGGCTCACTTATTTCTGTTTTAGGATCAAGTAAATGAATATAGGATTCGTGTAAACCGTGTTTGATATTCAATCCAAGAGGATTTCAGGTTTATTTTTATACCATCGGAAGAGAGGCGCTATGGTCATCCCTTGAGCGAAAAAAAACGTGGGGCCTTACAAATATTGGCTGCACACTGCAACAAAAAGGATAGGAAAATTGAAGCATTACCAGATCAGAAATGACTCCTTTATAAAAAAATTACGCAGAACGACTTCATGTATGATTTTTTTTTTTTTTTTTTTTTTTTTAATAAAATAAAAATTGAGGAAGTATTTTACCAGGAAGGATACATTGAGATTTCTCTCGTTTTCAGTATGTCCTGGGTGGCGAATATGTACCGTTAGGTGTCTCGCCCAAGAACACTTACTGGAGAGGTGCTCTGGCCGGGATCAAACCTGTGTCCCCACAGTTATAGAGCAGTGATGTTACCCTCTACCCACCCAGCCGGCTATATAAAATTGCTATATTCTATGAAATGTAAGATCTAGCTCTACCAGATAATTAGCGGTGACAGAGGAATTCAGATTGAGAAGAGAAGTGATTACATAAAGAATCCAAGCTCCGCTTTATAATGAAAACAAACCAAACCGTCTGAATTTCTTGGCATGCTTTGGCGCAATGTTATTTTAATATGAAAGGATCATTTCAGACGGGTTATTTCAATTCTCCAAGAAATAATTCTGGTGGCCTGTCTAGCGCGAGCTGAAACGTGAAGATTTAAGACGCGTTTGAGAGTCTGACTCCGACGCTCTTGCGCCCCATAAATCTGCACTCATTTTCACCTTTTGCTTTCACAGCCGAGTCTTGATTTCTGAAACAGTAGGATACGCTTTGTCCTCCAGTAAAACAGAAAATGCAATATGACAGGAAAGGTTAACGCGGCTTTTTGCCCTTATACATTAGGTGATAAAAAGTTTGCGGGCACAGCTGGTGCGAGAAACATCTCCCGAATGAAACCATGGTTAATATTAAAACACATTGCAGTGACATCTCTAGATGATAGCTGCTCTTTACACGTCACCAACGCAAGAACGGTAACGGAATCTAGCGAAAGGAGACCCAGGTCTCACGAGAACAAACTGAGTCAATGTATCAATCGAGCAGGCAGGGGAGGGCGACCCTTGCAGCCACATGGGGCTGAAACTTAGATTGGTTGATTTTAATGACAATAGTTGCCAATAGGCCCGTGTACAGCACACACTAGAGCCAGAGTTAAACATTAATAACCTCAGACACCGTGTCGGAGCAGATGACGTGCCAGCTCCACATGCCAAGCCAGTCAACACCGAACAGTAACCAAATACCACAGTGAAATACAGATGCGGTTACCACTTTTCCCCTTACAATCTTCTGTATATCCTCTGCTTTAACATGGATTGTTGATCTACTGCCCATGCACTTTAAGAGGAGAGCGATTTGATGGTCTCTTCTTCCCAAAGCTGAGTCCACTAGAAGGCCTGGTAACCCAACGTCTGATCCTTTTGCCCTCTTTCCATTTTGCAAAACCCTTCAATCTACGGTCAAGTGGAATATTGACTTTCTGCAGTAGGCCATCTAGGGCTGCAGCCAATGATTATGATTTCAATTTAGATTCAACAGAAAAAAGAAAATTTTTTTGTTTAAACTTCTGTAAAATAAGCAAATTACGTATCTTGCATACAGTTCACACAAGGGCTGCGAGCGCTCGGTCACAGGGCTGGGCTGATGCTGCGAGCGCTCGGTCAGAGGGCTGGGCTGATGCTGCGAGCGCTCGGTCAGAGGGCTGGGCTGATGCTGCGAGCGCTCGGTCAGAGGGCTGGGCTGATGCTGCGAGCGCTCGGTCAGAGGGCTGGGCTGATGCTGCGAGCGCTCGGTCACAGGGCTGGGCTGATGCTGCGAGCGCTCGGTCAGGGCTGGGCTGATGCTGCGAGCGCTCGGTCAGAGGGCTGGGCTGATGCTGCGAGCGCTCGGTCAGAGGGCTGGGCTGATGCTGCGAGCGCTCGGTCAGAGGGCTGGGCTGATGCTGCGAGCGCTCGGTCAGAGGCTGGGCTGATGCTGCGAGCGCTCGGTCACAGGGCTGGGCTGATGCTGCGAGCGCTCGGTCACAGGGCTGGGCTGATGCTGCGAGCGCTCGGTCAGAGGGCTGGGCTGATGCTGCGAGCGCTCGGTCAGAGGGCTGGGCTGATGCTGCGAGCGCTCGGTCAGAGGGCTGGGCTGATGCTGCGAGCGCTCGGTCAGAGGGCTGGGCTGATGCTGCGAGCGCTCGGTCAGAGGGCTGGGCTGATGCTGCGAGCGCTCGGTCACAGGGCTGGGCTGATGCTGCGAGCGCTCGGTCACAGGGCTGGGCTGATGCTGCGAGCGCTCGGTCACAGGGCTGGGCTGATGCTGCGAGCGCTCGGTCACAGGGCTGGGCTGATGCTGCGAGCGCTCGGTCAGAGGGCTGGGCTGATGCTGCGAGCGCTCGGTCAGAGGGCTGGGCTGATGCTGCGAGCGCTCGGTCACAGGGCTGGGCTGATGCTGCGAGCGCTCGGTCAGAGGGCTGGGCTGATGCTGCGAGCGCTCGGTCAAGGGCTGGGCTGATGCTTGCGAGGCGCTCGGTCAGAGGGCTGGGCTGATGCTGCGAGCGCTCGGTCAGAGGGCTGGGCTGATGCTGCGAGCGCTCGGTCAGAGGGCTGGGCTGATGCTGCGAGCGCTCGGTCAGAGGGCTGGGCTGATGCTGCGAGCGCTCGGTCAGAGGGCTGGGCTGATGCTGCGAGCGCTCGGTCAGAGGGATGGGCTGATGCTGCGAGCGCTCGGTCAGAGGGATGGGCTGATGCTGCGAGCGCTCGGTCAGAGGGATGGGCTGATGCTGCGAGCGCTCGGTCAGAGGGATGGGCTGATGCTGCGAGCGCTCGGTCAGAGGGATGGGCTGATGCTGCGAGCGCTCGGTCAGAGGGATGGCTGATGCTGCGAGCGCTCGGTCAGAGGGATGGGCTGATGCTGCGAGCGCTCGGTCAGAGGGATGGGCTGATGCTGCGAGCGCTCGGTCAGGGGATGGGCTGATGCTGCGAGCGCTCGGTCAGAGGGATGGGCTGATGCTGCGAGCGCTCGGTCAGAGGGATGGGCTGATGCTGCGAGCGCTCGGTCAGAGGGATGGGCTGATGCTGCATGCGCAGCTTAAGCCCATGTTTGCTTTCTCAAATGAACATGGCTACAAGCACTTGGTCATAGATGATGTCAGCGTGAAATCGGGGTTCATAAGCTAAAGTGGTCGGGTGTGTAGAGTGTCCGTTTTAAATGATTTCGTGAACAAACTGAGTGGAAGGAGGGACTGGAGGTGGAAGGGGTGAATTTCCTCAAGCGAAATCATCTGAGTGTGAGGGAGTGGGTATGGACAAAAGACCAGATCTGAGTGTGGGAGCAAGTTTGGGGAAAGGGACCAGACCAAAAGGGAGGGGATGGCAGTGCCTGTCCAAAGAGGGTGTGGCTGGGAGGGTGGGGTGGTGTCACAGGACTCCAGCTTCAAGTAAGGATAAAACAGGCGTACAGCTCCTTCACCCAGTGGCAGTATCCCATGCTTTGTGTTATATTTCTGTTACTGTTGTAAACAGAATAAAAAAAGTTGTGTCTGACCCAACCCTAAAACGAAAATCATACGTAGTAAAGCAGCGACGCGTCTCCTCCAATCAGCTCCGAAGCTGAGGTTATTTAAGTTTAACTCAGTCTGACTCTAAGGCTGGGGTCAGACGAGCGGGATTTCTACGGACTGTACGTCCGTGCAGTACGGACATCGTCAGTACGGATGACGCAGTAGTGGTCACACAGTCTGTTTTTTCACTGAAGTTATTTTTGACGGATGTAGGAGGGAAAAATAAATTACAATGAAAAAACATTCTGTCCGTCAAAAATGCTGGACGTATAAATGCAGTCCGTCTGACCATGCATCACTCACACACAAAGCTATGCGGACGTTGTGGAGGTGGCGCACTCCGCACGTCCGTTCTAGCAGTATTACGTTCTTGCCTAACCTGCGTCCGTTTGCAGCGTCCGTCATGCGTCCGCAGTTCAGTGCGGACGTACTTCATGTGTCAGGCTCCAATGGACTTTCTTTCATGCTATCACGGACGTACTTTTAGGCGCAATCACGGACGTGAACACTACGCTCGTCTGACAGCAGCCTAAACAGTGTGTGCTGTACACAGGACGATTAAAAGCGACAGCGATTAATCGATAATGGAAATAGTTGACAACTATTTTAAAGCAATAAGTTGTCGATCGATTAGTTGTTTCAGCCCTAAGGCCATCACCTCCACCCACTCCATCCTCTGAATTCCAAGCAACAAGGAGGTGAAGTATATAAAAAAAAAAATCAGGCCAACCTTTTCATAGCCAAGCTTTTGTTTCTGCCCATTCCACTTTCATTTCTATTTGTCAAATCCTGGACTGGGAACTCTATTCACGAATGGCTCTGGTTTGTTCTCAAATGTGAGAGAAATGGTATTTATGGGGGGGGGGGGTTGAGGGTCTCAAGGATTTAGCATAAAGAGTCTTGTGTGGGCCCCACCGTAGAGCAGGCCACTAGTGCAGATGCTCGTTCTCAGGACCCTCAAACCCCTTTTTGTTCACCAAGTTTACAGAGTAATCCAGACATGGACCCCTTGCTCAATGTGCCTAGAGGGGTGTCAGCTATACCCTCCTGACAAGGCCTACAACGATAGTCAGGGGTTGCTGCATCTCACGTAGGAAGGACGTCCTTAGCATTCAGCACTGGCCGCCCATTCTGGGTAATGGCGTCTGATTTGCTTATGGAGCAGTTGTCCCTGTAAATGGCACAAATCGAGCTAAAGCCTTGCGAGACCTGAGCGGTGATCACTGGTGCCGATGTTAGTTCTCCGGACCCCGTCAAATCCCTTTTTGCTATTTATATGGAGCCAGCATTCCACCAAATAACAGACAAGAACTGAGGCTTTAGGAAACCTAAGCCAAAAACCCCTACAAACTGAGGGGTTACCCATGAACCCTACTTTCTTTGCTATAGATTTTTCTCTTTATGAAAAAATAAACCAAAAAGAATGTACCTCTTCTACTGTGACCAGTGCGTCTTCTGGGATCTTCTCTGGGTACCAGGTATCCAACTACAGGAAATTGATGGCGGCCAGTCAATACCATTTGGCGTATGTGTGACAATGCTCCTCATCCATAAGCATTACAAGTCGGACAACTTAATGCAAGTTCAAAAAGCTGGCACTTCAAACTTCAGGGAGGCGAGAAGACAGTTTTTTTAGACCCTGGTAGACATTCTGGCTGCCACCGATTGACAGCCTTCAGGTGGCCCTCTGCCACCTTGATCACCTAAATGAGCTTTACGGTGTTCCTTGAAATCCAAGACTGGGTTCAATACCACAACAATGGGGCACTTTATGGAACTGTATGGATTTCCAACTACAAAGAGCCTGAAGTTCCCAAAAATAAAGAAATATCAGCATATTTAAGATAGTCTTCAACAAACGACTGCTGTTGGGTTAACACCGTAAGGCGATGCAGATGGTCGAAGCATTACTTTATTGCTTTGTCAGAGGTTTTGTGCTTTTCTTTTTTGTTTAGTGAAGCAATAAAACGCGTGTTCAGTGAAAGATCGCTCCCGAGTTACGAGCAGTTGGGTAAATATTTGGAAAAAATGCACAAGCGGGTCCTAATGCGCACATTTCATCTTAACGGCAGCCATTCTCCGCTACAGCGACGGCATACAAGGTCCTTTACCGCTGAACGTTCAGCTTGTGCTCGATAACCGTTTTATTCATGATGGCGTCAAGACGGAGTTACAGGCCACAGATTAATATTCGTAGTAAACATCACGATTTCAAATTCCTCATTAGCCGTAAGGTCAAGGCAGAGATAAATATAGAGTACATAATCCCCCCCCCCCCTTTGCCCGGTGTGTCCCTTTAACACGGGGAGCATCGTGCAGGTTGTATTTTATGCCATCGGTTTTTGTTTTAAAGCATTCGCTGGATCCTCTGTTTGAAGCCAGAAAGGCTGGCAATTTGTAAGATCAGGGAGTCGGGACTCGAGCCACACGAGACGATCTTCAGCATTATAACTAGTAGCGATTTGCTGCTGTGAGTGGAATGCTGGCGTTTGCCGCGCTGATTGCTTTGCATCCAGAGGAAGCCTCGGAGGGCCACGTCCACATTACAACTGCCGGTGCTGGAGGTAACTGATATACAGGTTGTTTTTTCCAACCCTCGGCTAAGATTATTACAATCCAGGTGGTTTTGTGCTTTAAAAGCAGCGATGTTAACTTTGAAAGGAAATTTTATTTTTAGTCATCGTCTGTCACGGATCCCCTTGAGCAGAGATGCTGGTCCCTGTACAGATCCTTCCGATCCTTGACTGGTTGGTAAACTGGGATTTACCAGCAGGGATTTACCAACCAAAAGGGTTAACAGGCTCCGGAGCAGTAGTAGCGTATAGGCCCAGTTAGTGCAGTGACCAGAGCAAGATTAAACCGACACAGCCGAGTCAATGCACCAATCGTGGGTCTCAGACACCCCCAACGTTGGTACACAGAACAGGGGGTTCTCAGACAAGCCAAAAAAAAATTAACTAGCTACACAAATCGTGTTAGTTGGTGAATGCAGTATCGGTACACAGGGTTCTCAGAAAAGCCAGGAGTCAAATCAGTAAGCAAGTGAATCAAAAGACTCAGAAAATTGCCAAGCACTGGGGAAGTAACTCTACGTCAAGGCAAGGAGTCCGTTTGAGTGGTCTGGCTTCAAACTCTGCGGCATCACGCCGTGCCCCACCTCCTTGCCAAACCACACAACCTCCATGAGCCGGCACATCTCCAGCCACCCAGCAGCGTGGACTGTGCTGCCGGCATCCCCTGGAGTGGCATGGGTTCCCCTAGAATCGCTGGATGTGAGTCTTGTGGCTAAAATGCCATTTAGTTTTAGTTGAATCGTTTTAGTCTTGGTCACATTTTAGTCTGAATTTTTTGAAACGATTCAGACGCCTAAAATAAAATTTTAAAACTTAAAGTTTTAGTCTGAATTGTTTTAGTCCTAGTCATATTATAGACTGTCAGATGAACGCAGTCTGAGCGCACTCTGCGTTCATTTTTTTGACGCTGTAGGGAAAAAAAAAATGTAAAATTAAATGACAGACGTTTTTATGGTCTGACTGTACCTGAGCATCAACGTGATGGACATTGCAAATGCTCTGCATGTGACAATGCGTCATCATGCACACAGGCCGCTACGCAGCCCAAGCGCACTCTAGGTGTCCGTCGAGGCCTAAAAGGCGTCCGTTGCCACCTGCGTTGTGCACGTACTTCGGGTGTTGGTCTCTTGATCACAAATCAATACTACGACCAACGTTAAACTGCAGCGACACAGATGTGATGACTGCGTTCGTCTGACACCGGCCTTCGTTGACTAAATGACACCAGATCTTAGTCGATTAGCTTTTAGTTACTAAATCTCTAGATTTAGTAACTAAAAGCTAATGTGTTTACATTGTATGATGTATTATTTAAGAGTTCCTCTAGAATTTCCAAACGCTCCAGTCTCTGGGCTAACATCTTTTTCTGAACATATAAAATACTTTCTCTCACTGGAGATTAGTTCTGATTGGATCTCTTCACAGAAAGCCCCTCCCCTAACATGTCAGTCTAGTTTTAATTAGTCGACTAAACGGTCAATGGATTTGTCAGGTCAACAAAATTATTTTTGCGACTAAAACTAAATATTCGTCAAAGACTTTATCAACTAAATTAACACCGAAAAGCAGCTGCTACATCAATCTCTACGCCAGAGATATATCATAATCTGTATAGGAAATTTTCCTGCAAATTAAAAAAAAATAAAACGCTGCGACAAACATTCAGCAAGTCAGACGGCTTTCTCAAAGCTCCTTTCCTGCACTTTATTTCAATACATTATATAATACAGGAAATGTATTGCAGCTCCGAGCCGAACATTGGTTCTCCTTCAAGAGCAAGGAGGGGAGCAGAAAAAAAAAAAAAAAGAGACAGTTACAAAGTGAAGGACATAGAAATTCTTCAAAACTTGCAAATTACAAATAATTGCAAATAAAAATATCTATAGGTCAAAGGAAATCAGAATTTCTTTGCCCAAGAAGCTCATTTGCTACACTTTCCCTATGCAGCAAGGAACTCTGGGAAGGATATGCAAATTAGGTCCATGATTGCTTTTGTGCAGACACTGGACACATCAGTGCAATGCCATGCTAGATGGTTTCAGGCATGGGTCAGGTTATGCAGACCGCAGTAGGAGACTGCTTTGCGGCAGAAGAAGGGAGCAATTTCACGACGAATTTCCGTACTTGCAGGAAGCACAGCCTGGACCTGACAACGTTTCCACTCAGATTAAACTGAACGGCGGCCTGAATGGTTTGGACACCAATAACAAGCAGACTGCTCTGACCAGAGTCTGACATGACAAGGGTTTGGAAAGTCATAAAATAAGCCCGTCAGGGAGATGAGAGTTTGTGTGCCTCCATCATGCCAGGCGCTGGTCTGGAACTTACACAAGTGGGGAAGGCAGCGCTCTGAGAAAGTGGGTTTAAATGTGTCATTCTTGCAAAATGAGCTTTTAATGCTTTTTTTTGCTGGGTTTGAAGACTCAAAGTCAAAACATTGCCACATCACAGGAATAGAGTCATTATTCACAGGACAGCAAAGGACACGGGGCGATCACACACACCAATCACAAGCCGCACTGCTCTTACCTTTTTGACTGTCTTGTCCGGCTCCAGGGCGATGTCGGGGATGTTCGCGTCTACCATGAGCGAGAACAGGTTCAAGATCAGGTTTGAGTATCTAAAACGGAAGGAGTAAGAATATAAACATCAAAAGGGTTCAGTCCCCGCAGCCAATCATTGCACAGGGCTTTTACCAAGGGGACAGTCATTTTATAGATAGATATTTCAGAAGACCATACGAATGAAACATATGGTGTATCATGAGATTTTACACCCTAGGAAGAGCCATTCCATGTTTTATTATACTTTATGTGCACACAGCCCCTGCTTATAATCTTCCAGTTAGCCGAGCGGCTCATTCCTCTCCAGCTGCAGAGTAAGGTTAATTGAAGGAATGAAAAGGTTAATGACGTCTGCCACTTGCTGGGCAGGTGATAACAGACCTAGATCTCCTCTACAATGTGCCACACCGGACGCCCCGACATGAAGGTAAACACTGGCAGCTTCCCGGCTACCGATACAAAAAACCCCAACAGAATCTGATAGACACACAGACACATCACTCCATGAACCATGTGAGCGGTCAGTACCTGCGGAGGTGCAGGAAGGCGGTGTAGCACTGCTTGCGGAAGGCCTGATACTGCTCGCTCTGCGTCCCCCCCATGCCTTCCACCATCTCTTTATTCAGCTTCATTGGGGGAGGAAGAGGTTTGGGGTCTCTACCCAGAATGTACCCAAAATCTATGTGGAAGAGTTTTCCTGCAAAAAAATAAAAAAAAAGGAACGTTCTGGGTTAAAAAAGGAATTCCAGGAAGGTCGGCAACATTTTATGACATTAAGATCTTTCCGTCGTCCCGTGATCTGGAAACAAGTTAATGCACCACGCACACGGTGTAGGACGCGGTTACTTTAGATGTGTGGGGACGTACAGGACCTGCAACGCAACACAGGATTAAACAAAATGCAATCGCCATTAGTCCCCAGTCTCACTCTGCTCGCGGGCAGGAGAAGCGGCGGATCGGGCCACACTGTTCCCGCTGTAGGACGAGAGGCAAGTATCCGATTCACAGGGAAGAGAGGGGGGGGGGGGTGTGCTAAAGGAGACTGCACCAGCTTTCAAGAGTTGCAAAATTTCTGTAAGTGCATCGGTGCGGTAATTAGCGCTGGCACGTTGTAACACCTTACTTTGCGCATCCTATACCTTAAACTTGGGCAGCGCAAAATGCGGTAAGCACGCGCAATCACTGAATCTCAGCAGTTTAGTGTCAGGAAGGTAATGGGGGGGGGGGATGCATTAAAGTCACGTATCCTGACATTAACCCTTACTCACCTGAACGCTTCATTTTACAGGGTAATTCAAAGAGATCCGAATTGCTTGAGAAAGGTAACCGAACGCAGAAATTCAGCGTTCGGTTACCTTTCTTGGCCATTCGGCTATCCAGAGAGCAGGCAATTCGCCAAATCCTGGCGAATTGCCTGTTCGAGGGCAGTGAAATCCCCATGAAAAAGCACTGCTTCGGCTATTCAGAGAATACAAACCAGCAGAGATAGGTTGCCAAAATGCCCTGCCATTCGGTAGTTTAATTCGTCAGGTTTATTCTTCAGGCTAATCCCATAGGCGTCAATATTAAAAATATTCCCGTTTTAATTCAATATCTAATAAACCGTTCATTATAAAATCCTGCAGCAAAAAGTCTAGATTTTTTAGGATATTTTAAGCATTTCTCTGGGTTTTTTTTTAAGTTTATTTTTTCTGTAACAGCCCTTTTTATTATCATTCGTTGGATCTTATATGTAAATTTCAGACATTTTCGCTCAGTAGTTTCTTTGCAAACAGCGTTTCACTCTTCAATCATTCATGCAAACTGTTTTGCTAATTTATTCACTGCATAGTCTGCGGTGTCAGCTTTGCTGCGTGTGATCGGCTCCTGTTCGGGTTTTTCCTGTGGTTTTCGGCAGCTTAATCCAGATGTTTGAGGGTTTTCGGTGTGCATTCGGCAGGTTTTGCGGTTAGTTTGTCGGGTTTGCGGCAGCTTTTCCCTGCAATTCGGGGACCTTGTGGTGCTTGCTGAATACACCGCAGGGTCGCCGAAATGGGATCGGCAAAAGGAACTGAATTGAAGAGAACAAAAAGTCACCGAACGTGCGGTGACTTTTCGAATCTCTTTGAATAACCCTGTTAGTGTTCACTAGGGAATCGTGCTACTCAACGGGACCCCACGATTATTCCGCTTCACTCTGCGTAGGTTTTTGCTGTCGCCCTCTTTCGGTATGGGCCCTCATGAAAGACCGAGCACTAGTGATTTTATGCATCTTCTTGTCTATGTAGATCTTCATGGTTTCTCGGAGAAGCACATGGATGCACCGCACCTGAAGTCTGATCAAGGAGCAGTCCGGGATGTGCAGCCCTGGCCGGTACCAGTAAAACCCAAAACCAGTGCATCTTTGCCCATAGAGCTTTCTATAGTCAGTGCGTCCGAGGAAGAGATTAATGCACGAGTAATCCAGTTACAGCTTATTTACGCGGTCGTGTCCCATTAAAGACAAACGTCGGCCCTCTTTGATATGAATCGATACAAAATAAAGGGAACACAAGCGACACTAAATGTAATCACACCGACACAGACTAACGCCACGTGTTGAGAGCGCAGACAGTGCGCCGTTTCCAGACTTGCCCTGGAAACCGTTAGAAACATAGAAACACAGAAAAATGTCAGCAGATAAGAACCTTTCGGCCCATCTAGTCTGTCCAATTACATGGATACTTTAGCTGGATTTATCTTTTGTTTAGGATAGCCTTATGCCTATCCCACGCTTGCTTAAATTCAATTACTGTTTTGGCCTCTACCACTTCTACTGGAAGGCTGTTCCATGTATCCACCACCCTCTCAGTAAAATAATGCTTCCTGATGTTACTTTTAAACCTTTGCCCCTCTAATCTAAGACTATGTCCTCTTGATTTGCTATTTTGTTTCCTTTTAAATAAATATACTCCCTCTAGTTGCAGCACTATCCCGTCACTGTCAGCATTGTCAAACAACACGGAGACCTCACGTCCCAGACAATCTTTATACAACCCAAACGCGGACGTAGGACGAATAACAGGACACCCTGCTCTACAACTCATAACCGCTCTCTGGCAAGACAATATACATTGCAACATGCGCGGCGGATGCTTAATGAAAATGCCCATTGTTGCCCAATTAACTCTGCAGATATATCCTGATTTACATAGGATGGACTGCAAAGGAGCTTTATTACACGGATGCCATGCCGTTTCGGCTCAGGCAGGAGTCTTGTGACTCGAGAGGCTTGTGCTGAAACGTTGCGATGGCATCCGTGTAGTAAATGCTCCTTCGTGGTATATCCCGAGTGCCCAGTCCTCTTTGGTTTTCAATGCGATGTTGGGTTCGATCCACCCTGAGGACCAAAAATGGTCCAAGTCACTGGTGGCAGTTTTGCTTTGATAAACAGGCATTGCTGTTGACGCTTTATATTCCTGGCTTTGTATAAAAGACAAGTGTGGATTTAAACAGACAAACCGCTTGAAGCAAACGTGATCATGCCGACATCCTCGGCCTACTGTGGTTGAGTTGGAATCCCACCATGGTCGACGAGTTACATCCAAGGCATCACCTTTCACAGGATTAATTAGCTACAACGTGGTGTTCAATGCATTGTGCAGGTTATTTTTTTCCCGCATTTCAGTGTATAGGAACTCGGCCAAAGGAACAGGGTGCAGGAAACTGCATTTCTCTGACATGTGTTGGGTGAGCACAAAAATGAACCGGGATGTCCTTCACATTCTGAAGCTATTCATTCCATGCTCTGGTGGGTTTAGACTGCCATCTGCTGCCTCACTAGAGGAAGTCCAAGAAGAGCCAAAGAAAACCCATTAGCAAAACGCATGGCAGAAAGCCATACAAGAGATTGGGGCAAGATGCAGAAGTGCATTTCTAATGCTGGTTGATAACCGCTTGTACCTCTAACCCGCTTTAGGATGAAGAGCTGAAAGTCTAAATTAAACTAAGGTGGACATTGAGATCTGATTGGTCTCTGAAGCGTCCGACAGTAAAGGGGTGACGTTTCCCAATTAGGTTTCTGTGCAGCACAAGTCTTCAAGGCAATGGATTCAGGAAAAAGACCAAAGTTCCAGTAGAGGTTGCACTTCCACCAAGGCATCTCAACATCCAGTCTTGGCATAACCAAGAGCTGTCTTGAAACCATGGGAAACCCTTGACCCATTTCTTCATTGTCAAACCTGTGGCTTCATGGATATTATTACAGTAGGGGGGATAGAAGAGTCTTCAGACAAATTTGCCTATCTGGGTGTGGAATCTGACGATCCAATGATCTTCTAGATCGGCCCAAAAGTTCCAGTTAAGATCATGTCCCACCACTTGAGACTGGGGCAGCAAGAAAGCCGTCGATATGCAGATTGCCAGAT
Source organism: Leptobrachium leishanense (assembly GCA_009667805.1). Classification (NCBI taxonomy): domain Eukaryota; kingdom Metazoa; phylum Chordata; class Amphibia; order Anura; family Megophryidae; genus Leptobrachium; species Leptobrachium leishanense. The sequence continues at coordinate 54,859,146 of CM019063.1, read as the reverse complement.
TGACGTCAGCTCCAACGAATACAGCATTTCTTTGCCCAACTACACGTCACCATAATGGCTCCTGATGACACCGATGGTGCGAAACGCATACTGTTTGAGTTTACTCCTATCTAGTGCCTTTAAGCTGGATAATGTTTAAGGAGGCTGCCGTTTGAGCACTCGCAGCAGCATCCATTGTTGGTGAGACCTTCTCAACCACGGCATGTGCCACATAGCTTCAGCTACATGTAAGAGCAGCTTGCATGTATCCTCATACAGGTCAGCTATAGCTATCTGCCTCTGATCTTTCCCCATTTTGCCAGACCCTCGAAGGCCCGTTTCCTTTCTTACTAGAGGATAAGTGTAGATCAACTTCGGCCAATTCAGTCATCGCCAGCATTAGGGAACGTGCAGCTCCAGTTCTTTAGGTTGTTTTAAGGTTTCCTACATTGATAACGTTTTGCTATATACACTTTTCTGAGCTTCTATCCAGGATCATTCTGTGATCAACAGACCAGAGGCTGGCCAATCTCAAAAATCAGTCACACATGTTCCTCTGGGTCTAGGTTTCAAGAACGATTGGGTAGTAGATAGTCCTTTGGAGTCAGAACCCCTAGTCCCTCTCCACGCTAAAAAGGAAAGTGGACATACAATGGGGCAGTAAATGTTATGAATCATTTACACCCAAAACAATGGTTCCCAGCCCTGGTGATCAAGTCCCCCTAACAGTACAGGTTTTAAGGATCACCTTGGGGAATGCAGACTGAATCCTGCAATCACTGAGCAGCAAATCATATCACCTGTGCTGCTTCACATTTGCATCAGATTTCTGGACTTTTCCAGGCAATTTGTAGTCAGCCATTCAGAACGTGATCTTGTGTGTCGTTCCTTCATCACTTGCTTTATCCACATTTCAAAGCCATGATCCGGTAGTGCCCAGAGCAGTGGTTCTCAAACCTGTCCTCAGGACCCCAACCAGGCCAGGTTTGCCAGATATCTGAAGCACAGCACAGGTGATATGATTTGCTGCTCAGTGATTGCGGGATTCAGTCTGCATTTCCCAAAGGTGATCTGCAAAATCTGGCCTGGTTGGGGGTCCCGAGGACAGGTTTGGGAAACACTGGCCCAGAGGCCGTTATGAGAGGTGCCGTTTGACCTCGCTTGACAGACAAGGGAAACTGCGATTTAGGCTAGGGTCAGACGAAAGCATTTTTCCCCGCGAACGTGAAAAAGTGTGTCCGAACGCATTGACGTATTTTCTCACAGAATGCGCAAAAACAGTCAGACGACGCGCATTTTCGGGCGTGATTTTGTACGGATCGTCAATAAAACTCTTTTTGCGTCTGGACATTATGTTGGCTGGACATTAGCAGTGTCTGACATCTTCTAATCACGCACACACGCCGCTATGCCACAGCTGCGCACTCAGTACGTCAGTACTAGCGGTTCAGCGTTCAAAAAAATGCGTTCAAATTACCAAATTTTCCTATTATATTGACGGAAAGTTTGGATTTTAATAAGGACTCGGAGGCGAGTATTTGCAATCCCTTTCTTTATTGCACCCACAGCAGTAAAGAACAGTGACAATAAAGAACAAGAAAAAAACATAAAACAAGCCCCCAACGTGGGGGTATACTCCCAGTCTGTAAGCCCCGCCCCCAAGTCTATAAATCGTCTGGGCTGGAGCAGTCACGCCCTCTTTCTTCATGCGACTAACAGAACAATGCCCAGACACAAACAGGAACCAAGTCCAGGGCGCACGTTAAGTCCACACGAAGGTCCACCCCATAGGAATTCACATGGCTGTAAAACACATAACACGAAGCCAAGGATTAATAAGAGGAGACAGGAAAACATCAACACCCATCCCCACTATGAGGAACACAATCAAACTAAATCATGCGCTGCGCCCCTCCACAGCAAGAACCCCAGCCGGTCGAAAAACACACCCCCCAGGGCGGGAGAGGCGGAAATACTCGCCTCCGAGTCCTTATTAAAATCCAAACTTTCCGTCAATATAATAGGAAAATTTGGTAATTTTAAGGCAGGACGTCGGAGGCTCCTATTTGCATGTTCAACGCATCAGTGCTCGTGACCAATGAGACCGGCCTAAATTAAAAGTACGAAAAGTCGAGTCACTAGACCAGGCAGCAGATTTCCTAATGTCCCCCAGGCGACATCCTGCTAGGAAGACATTGGAAGCCACCGCAGTACGAATAAAACGAGCGTCAACAGAGAAACATCCACACCTGCCAAATTTAACAACTGAGCCCACCAAGCCAAGTAGGCGAACCATCGGGACCATGTGGATGACAGAGGGAAACAAAACACAACCGAACACCCACTTGTGGGCGGCGAGGCGCAGTCCCGTCTACATATTCCCGAAGACAAAGTACCGGACATAAATCAGGTTGACCAGGAACGTCATTTGACAAAGACCGTCCTAATCGACTAAGTCCGAAGGGCAACGTCGAAACACACTCCCACCGGAGTGCAAGAGCGAGTCCCAAAATCCAATGCCCGCACATCAACACATTTACATGAAATGAGACAAAACAATGCCGGCTTGCTGACGATTGTCGGAGAGACAAGGATGGATTATCCTGCCATGATCTAAGAAAAAATTCAACACGGGACACATCCCAAATAGACTAAGCTCTCGGAGCCGGGCTGAGAAAGACAAGCACCTTAGAGCAATCGCACAAGAAGGGGTGACCCCGCAGAGGAATACAATCCAAAACCCCAATGACCAGGCTGACAAGGCAGACCTATAGACGTTAATAGCGTGAAAAGCCAAACCTGACTCAAACAGTGAGGACAAGAAATCCAACGCTGAACTTAAAAGGAGGAGAAGCGGAATCCTCCCCCGTCGAAGGCACCACCCTGCCAAGCGGTCCAAGCCAATTTGTAGGCACCTCGTGTGCAGTGGCCCATGCATGATATGACAACACTTCAGTTCCTGCCGAAATGTCGGAAGCCCTCCACGAGACAGGCATCTCGCTGAGTAAAGCGGATGTAGAAGGCCATCAGGTCTTGTCAACAGCTAGTCTGACTCCGGCAACCACCTGGGAGGTGCCACCACATGTTCCCAAAAATAGAGGGAACCACTGTTGGGACCGCCAGAGCGTTGTCACCAACACCATTTCCACCTCCGTGACACAGACGCCCCTTAATAGGAAATTAAAACCAGTGGGGGGCTTTCCTCCTCGGCCAACAGGCCATGATCTTGTGGAGCATAGATTTCTAGTGCTCCGTCATCCTCCCCGTGCTCGGGTTCCTCACTCGCCGAGTCAGTGGTCGTGGGGAGTCGGCCAGAACCCAGAAGGTTAGGCCTGATCTTAGAGACCGCTACCGAGGCCCCGCGGTCAGGGGCTCATTTACGCGAGGTCACCTCGCTAATCTCACAGGGCAGAGTATCGGGGATGCCAGCCCCTCCAGGAGGATTATCCATGTGCTTCGTTTTAGCACCTGTCTTAGCGCCCGTTGGCTTACTTCAGAGAGTTTCGAGGGCTCCCATATGAGGGTGCGTAAGGCCGCAGGCAGTCGTTGCCAGCCCCTCTGGGAAGGTGTTGGGCCTCGCCGTCCGACTTTATACCCCCGGCACATGGCAGGGGTGTATCTGGGGGCCTCACCTAGGTGAGTAACGTGCCCGGGAAGTCATCAGCACTTAGCGGCAATTCTGTGTTGGCATCAGCCATAAGGATGTAAAATCTGAAGTTTCGGGTTTCAATACCCAAAGTGGAATAATATGGTGCGGGTATAAATAAAACAAAATCCAGCATTTAACTACATGGCGGAAAAGCAGCGTGTGAGAGCGCAGTCGCTCAGGGAGCGGCTTCTGGTCCTATTAGGTAGGACTCCTCTTATCGAGAGGTTACCGTGGCAGATGAGCTTACACTTCAATGCCCATGCAAGGTATCCAAAACCTCAGTGGTTTGTTTTACACGTAATTCTATAGAAAGGAGCACAGTGACACCTTAGATCTCAAAATCAGTATTAGACACTGGGACATCAAATAATTTATAATCCGTATGAGATACAGGGGCATCTTATATTTTTTATCAGTATGTTATACAGGGACCTCTATATCTTATTATATCGGTATGTTATACAGAGACATCTATATATATTATCAGTATGTTATACAGGGACCTCTATATATTATTATATCGGTATGTTATACAGAGACATCTTTATATATTATCAGTATGTTATACAGGACATCTTTATAGATTATCAGTATGTTATACAGGGACCTCTAATATATATATATATATTATTATATCGGTATGTTATACAGGGACATCTCTAAAGATGTCCCTGTACAACACACCGACAACATATATAGATTATCAGTATGTTACACAGGGACATCCCCACAGATTATCAGTATGTTATACAGGGACCTCTATATATATATATATATATATTATTATATCGGTATGTTATACAGGGACATCTTTATAGATTATCAGTATGTTATACAGGGACATCTTTATATATTATCAGTATGTTATACAGGGACATCTTTATATATTATCAGTATGTTATGCAGGGACATCTACATATTATATCAGCAAGTTATACAGGGACATCTTTATATATTATCAGTATGTTATGCAGGGACATCTACATATTATATCAGCAAGTTATACAGGGACATCTTTATATATTATCAGTATGTTATGCAGGGACATCTACATATTATATCAGCAAGTTATACAGGGACATCTTTATATATTATCAGTATGTTATACAGGGACATCTTTATATATTATCAGTATGTTATGCAGGGACATCTACATATTATATCAGCAAGTTATACAGGGACAGCTTTATATATTATCGGTACATTATACGGGAACATCTTTATATATTATCGGTATGTTATACAGGGAGACCTTTATATTATATTGGTATGTTATACAGGGATATCTTTTTATAGTATCAGTATGTTATACAGTCAGGGACAGCTTTTATATAGCATCAGTATGAGACTCAGGCATTGCCTCTTTAAGAGATCCTTTTATTAAAATCAGTGGATAGGGCAGAAACAGGTATAAAATAGTTAAAATGCTACAAGCCTGCAAACCAGGCATTTAAAGGGTTAATATGTCCAGCACAAGAGCCAGAGAAGTAAACACCAGTCCACTCATCAATCACTGGGAGGTGCAGGAGCTGTCTCTCTGCAATCTGAGCGCTCAGTGGGGAGGCTGAACAGAGGGAACTTCAAAGTGAGCACAGCCTTCGTGCAGGGAAGGAAAATTACATGCGGCAAATGGCGCGAAAATCAGCCCGGGAGCCGTGCGCCCGCCCCCCCCCCCCTGCCGGGAGGGTGATGAAGCCCGGGACAAACTGTGTCCTCCCAGAGGAAGGAAAAACCACACACAGACGGCCAAATGCATGTGAGCATCAACAAAGGGGGAGCGCAGGTTCAGACAGCGGGGAATCCTCCAGGGTGAAAGTGGAGCAGTAAATGCCACCAAGCAGCCAAAGCTCCCAGCTGAAAAAAACACACACACACAATCGTGGCAGACACTGGATGATAGCAACCAGGAGAGAACAAATTGACAAGTAGATGGTGGGAAAATAACGGTGATCGTTAGACCGACCGGATTTTCCCACCCCTCGGGTTAGCTGACCCCCGCGGTTAGAGCCGGGGAAAGTCAGTACCCTGAAGCAACTAAATTATAAAAACAAGTATGTAAAATGGTAAAAAACAGAGATAAATCAATAAATAACTACCAGAAAGTAAAAGGAGAGATACTTATCTGGTCTGTAGCAGGAGCAGTAAAGAAAGAGGGCGTGACTGCTCCAGCCCAGACGATTTATAGACTTGGGGGCGGGGCTTACAGACTGGGAGTATACCCCCACGTTGGGGGCTTGTTTTATGTTTTTTTCTTGTTCTTTATTGTCACTGTTCTTTACTGCTGTGGGTGCAATAAAGAAAGGGATTGCAAATAGGAGCCTCCGACGTCCTGCCTTAAAATTCCACTTGCGTTGCACGGCCGGACTTTTGTGCGGCCGTACATTGTATATTGGCCGTCATCTGCTGCTAGTGCGGCCGTAATGTGCGCCAGAACGCACGTTAAAAGTGCGCTGGTCTGACCCCAGCCTAAGAGGCAAAGTGCGGGATGAACCTGAACATCCAGCACGAATCAAGTACCCATCAACAAAAGGAGATTTGATGTGAACAGCCCGGTGGTGAGCACGTGTCCATACAGTACAGTCCGCATCATTAAAAAGGTGCATTAAGTGTATATAAAAACCACAATATTCATAAACTAGAATGCAGACCAGTGAAGACTAAAATCAGCCTGTATGCCGTCCCTGCACATCACAGCCCCAGACTATTCTTTGTAATGGCATGGGTTGGCCATAGATGACGAGCCCGTGGGTGCCTTCAACTCTGTAGCAACATGAACATAAAAGCCACAGCACAGCAAGACGCAAGACACACATGCGGAAAAAAAAAAGTCCATCTCAGATGCTGGGAGGAACAGATACCAGACGACTCTTACCCTAGAACATGGTACCAGCTGGATGGAGTAGAGGCAACATCCCTGCTCTAACTGGAGACACAGGTTCGATCCCAGCAAGAGCACCTCTCCAGTAAGTGTCCTTGGACAAGACACCTAACGGTACATACTCGCCACCCAGGACATACTTCGAAACGAGAGAAATCTCAATGTATCCTTCCTGGTAAAATCCTTTCTCAAAAAAAAAAAAAAAAAAAACACACCATAGGGGTTCAGGACCAACATTTCCATGACAAAGCCATCAAGAAATGGTTCTGAAACACCCCGGACCTAGAAGACGCAGAGGGTGTTGTAGGTAGGTCCACAGTCGGGTCAGGAAGCAAAGTGTCATTTTTAGTGTAAAAACGCTATGATCAGTGGGCATTCTGGGCCAGGTATCAAGTCTTGAGAAAAGTGTGTATAAACCCCCCCCCCCCCTCCCCAAAACATCAATCCTGTAGGCACTGTGACTCCATGTAGTTTGAGTGGTCACCCGAGTGCCATCACCCCTAATTTAGCCCTCCAACGTCAGGGAGTAAAAGACCAACTCAGAAACTGAGACCAGCGGGTGCTTATCGCTTCAGTATTTGGGACTCCTCTGCAGCCAGTGGCTCTCAATACACAAGAACACTCGCAGGGTGAACCAAGATAGTTGTGGGAAGCAATCTATTCTAAGGCCGGAGATACACTGTAGGCGGCGTCGAGACGTGCTCAGTGTGTCCAGATTTTTCCACCTCCCTCGCTCAGGCCGCATCACGATGCTTCCACATACCATAGCCTCAACGGGGGTGGGGGGGGGGGGGTGGGGGGGAGCTTAGCTGGAGAAGCCGCCCTGACTCCAGCTCACTGCAGCCGGTCTGAGGTCTGTGTGTGTATGCATCCGGGCAGGATCTGGTCTGTGTGTGTATGCATCCGGGCAGGATCTGGTCTGTGTGTGTATGCATCCGGGCAGGATCTGGTCTGTGTGTGTATGCATCCGGGCAGGATCTGGTCTGTGTGTGTATGCATCCGGGCAGGATCTGGTCTGTGTGTGTATGCATCCGGGCAGGATCTGGTCTGTGTGTGTATGCATCCGGGCAGGATCTGGTCTGTGTGTATGCATCCGGGCAGGATCTGGTCTGTGTGTATGCATCCGGGCAGGATCTGGTCGGTGTGTATATGCATCCGGCCAGGATCTGGGTCGGATTAAAAGGGCAGTAATTCTTATGTATTTTATGCAATAGAAACTTTCTAGATGTAACGTAACAATGTGGTCAGGTGGCTGATATAAGTGGTGTTTAGATCTTGCCTATATGACATGCTTGACGCTTTGGCATGTTGAACATTGTAATTTAAAAGTTTTCCAATAAACTTGTTTTTTTCTATGAAATGGGCTTTTGCTTCATTTGATCAGAAACGTTTCTCTAGATTGATCTGTTTAGTTCGTGGATTCCTGTCCAGTGGGAAGAAGCAAACGTAATGCAGTGTAGACTGGCTGCAAGGCAGAGCGGAGTGAAGTCAAGTCTGCAAAAGGTTTGCTTCGCTACGCACTCTGCATAGGCTTGAGAGTAAAGCCTATCAGATAAACTAGGCTGCACTCTCTGCTCCTGATGACGCTGGTTTATACCAGGGAAACAAGTTGAGCCAATAGAGATGTTCATTTAGTTCTTTATGTTTTAGTAATCCTTGCTCTGGAAACTTTTCTGGCTTGATCGGAACATTCCTTACCTACTGGGAGCGCTCCCAATTTAGGCATCTAGCTCCGTTTCAATGGACCGAGGCTGCTTGTGTTGTATTGTTTGTTCCTGATAGGGTTCTTCATAAAAGGCTGTGTGTTTTATGCTTTCCTATACCCACAGTCCCTCGAAGGTCTGTTTCCATTCATTATATGTGATACTTACAGGGAATCAAAGGCAGTGTGGAAACCTTGCATCAGTTTCCAGGGAGGGTCCAGCATTGTGCTAGTATCTCCAATCTAGCATACTCCCAAACTTGCTTTATGGCCTCTTTTTTGCAGTGGCCTTTATTTTACTTCTGTTCTCACCTCCGCTGAGACATGTATACGTTATGTCTGTCCTAGGTAAGCACTGTGACTGTCAGGCTACTGCAATAGTTTTGAAAGCATTTTTTTTGCTGCATTTCATTAAAAGCCAAGATTTATTTTATTCTTTGGCAATCTCCACCATCTTTTTCAACGGCTCGCAACACACTACTGGGAGCCATTGGATTGGCTTGACGATCCAGCCTCCCACCGGACAAGGCATCAGCGACAAGGGCGCTGCGATCCTGTTCCTGCTACAGCCACCAGCGTGTTACCCACATCGGAAGCTGTCTGCCGTAAGTCTGCAGAGTAACACAGTCAGCAAGCAGTATGTCAAATGTCTGGGCAGCCCAAACGCTCTTGGCAGGTACCGCATCTCCTGCAAGGATCCGAGTAGAGTTCCCGAGCAGCAGGACCTGTGCAAAGCAGCCAGAGAGCAAGTATTCTGGAAATCCAGTAGGCTGTGAAAACGCCAGTTTAGGAAGAGGTCTCCTGGATTGGAGGTGCCAGACCTGTACTCTGGCAACTGTACATGACATTTTGGCCCCACAAGAGCCATTTATTTTTTAACAACCAATGAAGACCTGCTTCTTCTGGCGGTCCCTGCAAACAGACATTGATTCCTAAGGAACCAGAATGATCGCTCGCACGGTTAATAATTCTGCACGCCGGCACGTTTCCTCCATTCACTCGATAAACGCATTACTTGCAATCAGACTGACCTGTTTTTGTCAATAGGAGATTGTCCAGATGTCTGTCTCCGACTCCCAGGATATACGTGATGACGCAGTAACCAGCTGAGGAAAGAAACCGAAGCACACGTCAGTGACACATACTGGGTCCAGACAGGCCGGCAGATGTTCAACCCATCATCCCATATAATGGACGGAGACAGGCAAAAATCTGCTGGATCTAGCGAGTGCTTAAATGGCACCCTCCCACGTCAGCCCCTTTCCATCTCCATGACACAGGCCTGTTACACGGCCCCCAGGGACAGGTTACTGCGCGTCAGTGCACTTTGGGAGGAAGAGGAACTAGTCCTAAAGTCCTGGATTTAAGCTCCGTGATCCGGATTCAAGATTCTCTTGCAAAGATGAAAGCATGAATACCCTCTGAATGGGAGAGGACATGGGGCATCACGCAGGGCACTGCATCGGCTGGCAAGGGACCTGTGACTGGCACAGGGGAGACCAGCTAGAGCAGGGGTCCCCATCCCTGGTCCTCAGGGCCCACTAACAGTCCAGATTTTAAGAATTTCCTTGGGGAAATGCAGACTGAATCCTGCAATCACTGAGCAGCAAATCATATCCCCTGTGCTGTGCTTCACATATCCTGCAAACCTGGCCTGTTAGGGAGACCACAAATGGAAAAAAAATCTATGTGAAAGCCCATTGTGGGGCTGGTAAGAGCTGCTAAAATGCACCAACTGAGCATCTGGTGCGTTGTGCACCCACGGGCCGAAGGGGGCCGTCGCAGCAGCTGGCTAGCAGGGCGTGCTGGCGTTAAAGCCCTCCTCCCTTACTCCTTACTCACGCTATGGAATATGTTGGTACAATACAAATGAAACCTTGCGAAATTGAAAGGAGCTATACAACTCACCACAGCTTTTAACGTACGTGTCCATCACCTCCGCACTTATTCCATAAGGCCCTTTGTCACTTGGCGAATATTTCCTGAAAAAGTTCTGTGAGAAAAAATAAATTGCAAACCTGATATTGCGAGGACGTCTGTATAAAAAAAACCTATTAAAGCATATGGTGAATCCAGCAATAAAAAGCGCATGTGGGAAGAACACGCAAGATACAGCGTTTCATCCATGATGCAAGAAAAAAAATATACATAAAAAAAATCAAATCAGTCTCTTGCACAGGGGGGGCGTCATGAACGGGGGGGCGAGGGGAGGCTACGAGACGAACGGGGCGAGGGGAGGCTACGGAACGAGATGAAGGGACTGCATGTTCACATAACGCATACAGGTCAGGACTGAATCAGATTAGTGACTCATTGTTTGCTTTTCCATGGCAGTCACAGGATCACACGTACCTGGATACTTCCCTCGGTGGCCAGCACCTCTGCAACCGGCACAGACTGAATAAACTGCATGAATCCTGCAACACAAATCGCATGTTTCTGAATCGCTTCACACAGGGGTTTATAAAGCAGTTTTAATGAACCATTTGATGCGTCACAAGACACAAAGCTTTCTGCAAAAAGAACTGAAGATCCTAAAGCTGCTCATATAGATTCACCTTTATGTCAGAAGACAGTGTGTTAATGTGGAATAAGCAATCCCTGAATGGCGTATCACCAACATAAACAGAGGCCACTTCATTTCCTGGATGCGGAATCGGCAGAGGCGCACCTCTATGCTGGAGAAATGGGGGGGGGGGGTTTCCTTTAGCCATTTAAAGTAAAGGTTCATATTAATAGGAGATGGTTTCAAAAGTCACACTAAGCACGGCTGAAGTTATGGTGCCAAGAGTTTAAGGGCCCCATCCTGCCGTCACAGATCAGTGAGTGTTTCCGCAAACCTGTCCAACAGGGCAGGTTTTAAGGATTCCCTTGAGGAAATGCAGACTAAATCCTGCAATCACTGAGAAGCAAATCATATCCCCTGTGCTTCGGATATCCTGCAAACCTGGCTTATCAGCGGGTCCTGAGGACAGGTTTGGGAATCACTGGGGAACCTTGGAGGATTGAAATTTACCCAATGAATAGAAGTGACATTAAAGCATTAGTTTCATTTCTCAGCCCGGGGATTGCAAACCCAACCCGAAAGCCTCATCGGCACTGCCCAAACAAAGCTGCAGCAAATGGAGTGCAAGCAGGGGGATGTGACAAAACGCAAGCGAACCTCACCATGCTTTGTGCTTGTAGCCAAAACCTTGTAAGGGGTTAATTTCAGATCCAGGTTCTCCTTACGCAGGAGCTGCAAGACAAAGAAAGATTAAAGCCGTGTGGATACGATGAGACGAGGCGAACGGAAACAGTTTAGGATTGTGACCGAACACCACAAAGCCGCACGAGAGGAGGCCAGAATTCTTGCATGTTGTAACACACCGCACGTTTCTATCATTTTAGACCTAAAGAATGAGAAGACCTCAAAATCACATCTGAGGGGTTATTCACCAAGCAAAAAAATTCCACGATTCCAGTTCACCGACCCTTCTGCACCAAAAAGTCACCGAACCACAGAAGAAAAAAAACTAATAGAGGTTTAAACTGACAGGTCTTAAAATGTGTGAATAATAAAGTCCATAAAAAAGTAAAACTACAACTTTAAATAAATCAGATCCCTGACGGCAAGACTGACCCTCTGATATTAACACCTACTTCCACAATTATTTTGTGGATTTTTACAGGGCAGACACGAACAATCGGCTCTGCTACACCGGACCCCGTCCCAAAAGATGTCCTCGCCAGAGCACACATTTTACTGCTCAGATACCAGCTAAAAAGAAATCCAAAACACTATTTCCTCCCTCAAGAATGGTAAATCCTCCAGCCATGCTGGATTTGGGGTGTGATACTATAAACCGCTTTCCGACCACATCACCCTGCATCTAGTTATCCTTTATAACCACCGCTGACATTTAATGACAACCTATTAGTGCTCATCCAAATAATGTAAAGACCCCACTCTGGTTACCGCCCATCGCCCGGCTAAACACAGATGTGAAAATTCTACCACTATGGCCAAGCGTTTGGTCACTCAAACTGGGTTCCTCCACTAAAAACATACGCAAGGCTTTAGCGGCGGTTGGGTCCTCCTCCCTTACACCCCAACCCTCTAAACTCCTGCCAAGCTGTGACGCCGACAAAGCGTCTGATAGATGCCTTCAATTCCATCATTTTGGGAGGGAATTTTTGCCACCATGTCGAGCACTCAAGTTGCGCCCCTCCACGATAGTTACGGCAAACTGGTTAAATTCTGCTCCCTTTATATTTAACCTGGAGCCCCTTGTTATGGAGAAAGGTGGCGATAGAGGGAATCCATTTGGACCCTATGACTGCGCTTAAAGTTAAGGTAGTAGCGTTTGCCGGTGATTAATATTTCTATCCAACCCAGCATCTGATATTTCCCATTAAGGCTGCTGTCAGACGAGCGTAGTGTTCACGTCCGTGATTGCGCCTAAAAGTACGTCCGTGATAGCATGACAGGAAGCCCATCGGAGCCCGTTACATGAAGTACGTCCGCACTGAACTGCGGACGCACAACGGCCGCAAGGCAGGCAAGAATGTACAACCGCTAGAACGGCCGCACAAAGTGCGCTGCGTCCGCAACGTCCGCATAGCTGTGTGTGAGTGATGGAACGTGGTCAGACGGACTGCATTTATACGTCCAGCATTTTTCACGGACAAAATGGTTTTGCTTTTTAATTTATTTTCCCTCCTACATCCGTCAAAATATATACGTCAGTGAAAAAAAACGGACTGTCTGGCCACTACTGCGTCTTCCGTACGTCCGTGTGCACGGACGTACAGTCCGTAGAAATCACGCACGTCTGACCCTAGCCTTAATTCCTCCTGCATTGCATCGGGCGTCAAGATTAATTATGAAAAGTGTTCCACCCAAGTAGAGAGTAACCCATTGCTACCCACAACGAAAAAAATAGACCTGGACAAATTTCTGCATCCACCTGGGTTTGCCATGGCAATCGCCGCTCTGGTCCCCACCTTCACAACCCAAATTTCAAGCAGGCTCCCCCAGCCCCTATGTTTCACACCTTGGCCCATGGATGCTTAAAAACATGACTATCACACTTTATCAACCCCATTTTGAAGAGGCCTCTCCTATACAGAGCTCAGAAGCCATATCCATCTGGTATACCATTTACAGCTGAAGCCTCTTCGTTAAATTCTGTAGTTTCTCACTGATCTGGCCAACCCACTTGATACCCTAATGCCTGCCCACAACGCATTGTTAACATGTTAATTCCCTTTTACTATGTTCATTACGGTACTAGGCTGCTCTGCTAGGGTTATTATGGCTGACAAGTTCTTTTGGAGTCTGTATCCTGTGTGGAGAAGTGGACCCTGTGTGGTGTGAGAGGAATAAGACCTCTTTATGATAATCAACGTGTTTATTCTGAGTAACAGCGTTACCCCCTCCAAGTGTTCATGCCCTCCTACAAGCCTCCAAACCTACTATTAAGCCCTGGACTGCACTCTCTAAATGGCTCGCCCACTTCCCTGACCTCACTCAAGATATAATCATGGATATAATGTCGTCCCTACAGTACATTCCATCTGACAATTATTGGGACAGGCTATATAAAATTCACCGGGCATATGCAAGTTCCTCAGCGCATGCCCAGAATGATGGATTAGTGCTACGTGCGTAACCAATCCATCAGCTGACATCTCCCCGAATGCTTCCTTCCAAGAGCGATCCTTGGCAAGAAGACACCAAATCCCATCTGCGTGGGCAGAGAAAACTCTGCTTCACACCGGAATCAGGCAAGTGGGGCAAGCAGGGAGCATACTCAGCCTGGCCACAGGAAAAAAAAAAACTAATATCGTCAGGGTGTTGGGGGGGGGGGGAAGCAAAAAAATTGCTTGCTGTGCTTTACGGCAGACCTCTGGTCCCTAACCTGCCATATTAGCGGGGTACACTTGTATTGGGTTAGCTAGCAGAGAAATTGCACAATGCTACCGGCACTCATCCAATGCTTTCAGGGCGGTTTGAGTCACGCGAGTCCTCTTTAATCCACTGCCGGTGTTAAGTGGATAAAAGGAGTCAAAGCCGGCATGAAAGAGGAGGCTGGAAAACGAAATCATCTTTTACCTTGTCCATTAGGGAAATAATCTGTAGGATCAGCTGATCCTGTCGCAAATCATCACCGTTTTTAAAAATCACCGGATACTTCCCTCCGTCTTCGGTCTTGAAATAAAGCTTTGCCGGCATTAGAGCACTCTGAGAGGACAAAGAGAAGGAGGTTAGACCAATGTATAAATACTAAACTTTTACACTAAACACCAGCTCCGGGACAGACGGCACATCACTTTACAGATTCGGCAACGGTTATCCAGAATACTGGAGTTCAGTGCCTTACAGATTGCATTTTTACTTTTCTCCCTGATGGTCAAGATGGGCACTCCATCCTGCCAAAAAGGTAGGCGCACCGGAGGAAAATGCTAAGAGATTCAGCAGCAGGTCCTCCACAGCACGTCCCAGTGTGAATGCATGCGTGCGCTGCAGCGGCGGGTGTCTAGCAGTACCCCAAATGCACCACCCCCCCTTCAGAAATCTAGCAGAGCATTGCAGATAAACGGTCACGGTTCCTGGATCCCACCACGCAGTCCTTAAAGCCCAACACTCCAGAGCCCAAAAGCTACCAACAGGGTAGCCGTAGAAGAATCCCTAACTGTCTGGTCCTTAGAATTGGCCAGGTATACTCGACAGAAAGGGTTAATCAAAGACAATGTCGTAATACAAAACCAGGTCAGCAACACGGGGGTAGTCAGACGAGCCAGAATCAGGAATACAGAGTATAGAATAGTCAAATGGAATAGCCGGGTCGATATCAGTGCAGAAGCGAAGTACAAGGAAATAGTCTAGGGCAACGGAAGGCAGAATAGTCAGAAAACAAGCAGGTCAATAACAGGTTAAATCACGAGAGAATTCAGGTACAAGGAGCTTAGGTATGGATAACCACGATCTGGCACTGCTTAGAAGGAACTGTTGGTTTTTAAAAAGACCTTCACCAGACCGCGCCCCCTCTCAAGCCGCACCTCATGCAGCCACCTCCCTGCCTGTTCCAATTTAAACCATGCTTTGGTGAGCGAGTAGCATCAAACATGCTGCCTTCAAGCACACCGGAAAGGCTGGAAGCCCCCAATGTTACAGTACCCCCTCTCCATGGGAGGCCACCGGACGACCAACAGGACAAGTGGCAGGACGACCACTGGGGCGAGGCATTTAACGCCCTGACAAACCTAGAGGCAGACATGTTGGAAGCTGGAATCCAGGACCGGTCCTCCGGACCATAACCCACCCAATCGACCAGGTACTGCAGAGCACCCCTGAACAGCCTAGAATCCAGAACTTTCCTAACCTCATACTCTGTCTCTCCATCAACCTGAACAGGTGGAGGAGGAACGACCCGCATGTACCTGTTACACAACAAAGGCTTCAGTAGGGAGGTGTGGAAGACGTTGTGCAAGCGAAGATGTTTAGGAAGGGCAAGAGCATAAGCCACAGGGTTAATGTGGCGAATGATCTTGTATGGACCGATAAACCGAGGTGCCATTTTCATAGATGGCACCCGCAACTTCACATTCCTAGTGGACAACCAAACTATCCCCCACGTTGTAGGAAGGAGCTTGTAACCTATGCCTGTCAGCCTTTGCGTTTCTGGACAGCAACATTGCGCTCCATGTTTTTGCGAATCTGTCTCCAAATATCCTGTAGTTGTGGGAGATGTTCAGAGAGCCAGGATGGCCTGTTTAGCAAACTGAAGTGGTAGAGCCGGAGGGAAAAAAACCATAGATAGCAGAAAAAGGAGAGAGTGGCCAGTGGTCTTGTTAACAGCGTTATTACGTGCATACTCAGCCCAGGGCAACAACTCCGACCAATTGTCTTGTGTGGTAAAGCAATGTATGTACTGCTCAAGACCCTGATTTGCCCTCTCTGCTGCCCCATTGGTTTGTGGATGATATGCTGAAGAGAAGGCCAATCGCACCCCCATCTCCGCACAGAAATCCCTCCAGAAACGAGACGAACTGAGCTCCTCTGTCAGAGACTATTTCAGACAAACCCCATGTACCATGTATTCGTACAATCTCTCTAGCAAAGACGACCGCCAGTTCTTTGGCTGTAGGAAGCTTAGGTAAAGGAATAAAATGAGCCATTTTGGAGAAGCGGTCTACAACTGTCAGAACCACAGTATGACCCTTGGACTTCGGCAAGTCCACAATAAAATCCATAGATAGATGAGACCAAGGCCTCTTAGGCATGGGTAAAGGCTGCAATAGACCGATAGGCAAGGATTTACTGGTTTTGCTTCTGGCACAGACATGACAAGCCAAAACAGACGTACGTCCTGTCGCATGGTGGGCCACCAGTACTGTCTGGAGATACTGGTAAGAGTCTAAGTAATACCAGGATGACCTGCTGGTTTAGAATCATGAAACATTAGTAATTCTTGTCTTTCCTCTTCAGGCACAAACAACATCTCTGGAGGCTTGTTAGGTGGAGCCCCCATTTGAGCCGCTTGGAGGCGTTCCAGAAAAGGCGAGGAAACAGACAAGACCATGAAAGCCACAATACATTCAGGAGGAACTATAGGATTGTGGTCTTGTGTATTTGATTCATACGGGTCATATTGACAAGATAAGGCATCAGCCTTTACATTGCGGTCACCTGGTCTGTAAGTCAACACAAAATTAAACAGAGACCGTAGTAATGACCACCTTGCCTGTCTCGAGTTCAGACGTTTAGCATCCCCGATGTACGCAAGGTTCTTATGATCAGTGATCATCAACAAAGTGTCAAGAATACCTTTCAACAAATGTCTCCACTCGGACAGGGCTGACACAATAGCAAGCAATTCTCCGTTACCGATATAATTGCGTTCTGCTGGTAATAATTTTCTTGAAAAGAACCCACAAGGATGTAGAGGCTTCCCTGGAGACTGATATAGGACAGCCCCAATGCCCACCTCGGAAGCATCAACCTCAAGTACAAATGGAATTCTAGGATCAGGATGCCGTAACACGGGAGCAGAAGTGAAAGCCTGTTTTAGAGCTTTGAATGCCTGTTTGGATTGTGAAGACCAGACCTGGTTCTTCAGACCTTTACGTGTCATTAATGATAGGGGAAGCTACAGCAGAATAATTCTTTATAAATCTATAATAGTTGGAAAACCCCAGAAACCTCTGGCTTTGAGGCCTTGAGGGAGAGGCCATTCTGAGATGGCTGTGAGTTTGGAAGGATCCATCTCAAAACCTTCTGGAGTGATAATGTACCCAAGAAATTTTACAGTAGTAATGTCGAATAAACACTTCTCCAGTTTGCAATAAAGACCATTGTCTAGTAGTTTTGCTAATAGCTGTCTGACATGTTCATGGTGGGTTATAAGATCGGGAGAGTAAATTAGTATATCGTCTAAGTATACGATAAAGGATTGCAAAAAATCTGAGCACATCGTTAATGAGATCTTGGAATACAGCTGGAGCATTACAGAGACCGAACGGCATGACCAGATATTCATAATGCCCACTCCTGGTGTTAAATGCTGTTCTACATTCATGCCCCTCTTTTATAGGTATCAGGTTGTAAGCCCCTCTCAAATAGAGTTGTGTATACTGCTGATCCCCTTAACCTGTCGAACAGTTCTGATATAAGAGGGATAGGGTATACATTCTTGGTGATCTTGTTAAGCCCCCCTATTTAAAAAAAATAAAAAAAAAATAAAAAAAATGCACAGGCGTAAATCTTTAGATACAAAAAAAGAACCCAGCCCCTGCTGGAGAAGAGGAACGTCTGACAAAACCTCTCCAAATTCTCCTTTATGTACTCCATGATTTGGTGCTCTTTTATGGATCAAGGATATACTTTGCCTCGAGGAGGTACGGTACCTGAATGAATATCTATGGCGCAATCATACGGTCTATGTGGAGGTAGTTTCTCTGCCTTTTATCAAATACAGCCCTGAGATTGGCATACCAGTCAGGAAACTCTGTAGACAATGGAGAAGCTGTAGGTGTGTTCAGGGCACCAATATGCTGAATGAGTATTAAACAAGTCCCAAAACAAGCAGGACTCCAAGACAGTATCTCCCCCTTAGCCCAATCAATAACAGGATTATGTTCCACCAACCAAGGGAAACCAAGCACAACAGGATTGGAAGGTGAAAGGATAACCTGAAATAGGATTTCTTTAGGCAAGAGACCAGTGGTAAGAACCACTGTAACAGTATCGTGAGTAATTGTGGGACAGGATAACGGCCTACCGTCTATGGCTTCGACGGCCAAAGGTGTCTTCCAACCAGAGGGAGAGATATGGAGGAAGCGTATTCAACAATGAAATTACCAGCAGCCCCAGAGTCAACAAAAGCAGTAGTATGCGTGGTCTTGGTCTCCTGAGCCACGGATACTGGCAAGAGTCTAGTGTCTTTGACAGGAGACATGAACGTCACACCCAAGGCCTGTCTCCTCAGCTGCCTTAGGTGCGGTAGTTTTCCGACTTATGCATTCTAGGGAGAGTGGGACATTGAAGTCGTAGATGTCCTTTTAAACCACAATACAGGCACGATCCCTCACGAAGACGCCTTGTTCTCTCTTCCTCTGTAAGCCTAGTATGGCCTAGTTGCATAGGTTCAGAGGGAGGGGATAACTCTTGGTGGTGCCTGAAAGACAGGGGCCAACCTTGGTAACTGTCTTGGAGTTCTTCTGTCCCTTATCTGATCATCCAGATCTACACAATAATCTATGAGTTCACTCAACACCTCAGGTAATTTACGAGGAGCCAACTCATGCATCGATGACTCCGATAACCCCTCCATAAATGCCAGAACCAGAGCCTCATTAGTCCAGTTCACGTCAGAAACCAACGTTTTAAATTCTATAGCATAATCAGACAGTCCTGTTCCCTTGACGTATGCGGAACAAGGATTTGCCAGCTACCTTGGCCTTTCTGGTAGGATTAAAACGTACATTTTAACTATGAATTCTTTATAGTTCAGTACGATAGGTTTCTCAGCCTCCCATAAAGGATTCGCCCATGTCAACACTCTGCCAGACAGATGGTTAATAATGAACCCCACTTTAGTTATGTCAGTGATAAACATTTGTGGATTTAGTTTAAAATGAATATCCACCTGGACCAAAAATCCCCGGCACTCTGAGGGAGTACCGTCAAACCTCATTAGGAGCGGTCATGTGTACTGGGGATGTCTGAACAACAGTTATAGCAGGCGGAGGTGCAACCCCAGCTGGTTCCAGGTGAGCCGTACGAGTCAGGATAGTTTGTAAGGCGAGAGCAAACTGATCCATCCTATGATCCTGCTCGTCCTGTCTGGATACAAAGTTACTCAAATGCTGTGTTAAGTCTGCGGGATCCATTTGTGGCCAGATCGTAATGTCACAGGTCCCGGATCCCACCACGCAGTCCTTAAAGCCCAACACTCCACAGAGCCCAAAAGCTACCAACAGGGTAGTCGTAGAAGAATCCCTGTCTGGTCCTTAGAATTGGCCAGGTATACTAGACAGAAAGGGTTAATCAAAGACAATGTCGTAATACAAAACCAGGTCAGCAACACGGGGGTAGTCAGAGGAGCCAGAATCAGGAATACAAAGTATAGAATAGTCAAATGGAATAGCCGGGTCGATATCAGTGCAGAAGCGTAGTACAAGAAAATAGTCTAGGGAAACAGAAGGCAGAATAGTCAGAAAAACAAGCAGAGGTCAATAATAGGTTAAATCACGAGAGAATCAGGTACAAGGAGCTCAGGTATGGATAACCACGATCTGGCACTGCTTAGAAGGAACTGTTGGTTTTTAAAAAGACCTTCACCAGACCGCGCCCCCCTCTCAAGCCACGCCTCATGCAGCCACCTCCCTGCCTGTTTCAATTTAAACCGGGTGTTGGTGAGCGAGCAGCATCAGACATGCTGCCCTCAAGCACACCGGAAAGGCTGGAAGCCCCCAATGTTACACTCAACCTGTAAAACCTTTTCCCATAAATACAACGCTACAGTGGATGAGACGTTGCTCACTTGATAACCCATAAAAATTCACATTGATCACTGAGTGCTGGACCACTTTTTCTTGGATACATACTGAAGTCCAGCAGCAAAAGGGACAGTGAAGGGTTAAAACCAGAGGGTTGGGGACAGAGTGAGCCAATCCAGTGGCTGCAGGGATTGGGGCGGGACCCAAATCTGTTCTGTCTTGGTCCAAATGCCTGAAATTTACACATCAGTGCATAAAAACCGAATATTAAAACAAAACAAAAAAAAACAGGCAGATAAGCTTTCGGCCCATCTAGTCTGCCGAATTACATGAATAATTTCAATGTGTTTCTTTTATTTCAGACAGCCTTATGCCTATCCCATGCCGGCTTAAACTCAATGGTTTAGCCTCTACCACTTCTACTAGAAGACTGTTCCAGGTATCCACCACCATCTCAGCAAAATAATACAAACTGATGTTACTTTTAACCCTTTGCGTCCTCTAATCCAAGACCATGTCCTCTAATCCAAGACCATGTCCTCTAATCCAAGACCATGTCCTCTAATCCAAGACCATGTCCTCTAATCCAAGACCATGTCCTCTAATCCAAGACCATGTCCTCTAATCCAAGACCATGTCCTCTAATCCAAGACCATGTCCTCTAATCCAAGACCATGTCCTCTAATCCAAGACCATGTCCTCTAATCCAAGACCATGTCCTCTAATCCAAGACCATGTCCTCTAATCCAAGACCATGTCCTCTAATCCAAGACCATGTCCTCTTGTTTTGCTAATTTGTTTCCTTTTAACTATACTCCCTCTACCTGGTTTCCCTTTACGTATTTAAACGTTTCGATCATATCTCCTCTGTCTCGTCGTTCTTCCAAGCTGTACATGTTAAGATCATTAAGCCTTTCCTGGTATCTTTTCTCCTTCAAACCGTAGACCATTTTAGTAGGTCCCTTCTCTGAACTCTAACGGCATTTATATTCTTCTGGAGATATGGTCTCTAGTGCTGCACACAATACTCCAAGTGAAGTCTCCCAGCACTCTGTACAACGGCATGAGGACTCTGCCAATACCTTTCCATACACAACCAAGCATTCTGCCAGCATTTCCAAGCATTCTGCCAGCATTTCCAAGCATTCTGCCAGCATTTCCAAGCATTCTGCCAGCATTTCCAAGCATTCTGCCAGCATTTCCAAGCATTCTGCCAGCATTTCCAAGCATTCTGCCAGCATTTCCAAGCATTCTGCCAGCATTTCCAAGCATTCTGCCAGCATTTCCAAGCATTCTGCCAGCATTTCCAAGCATTCTGCCAGCATTTCCTGCTGCTCTATTACATCGTCTGCTTACACTTAGATCCTCTGCAATAATAACCAAAATCCCAACCCTCAGATGTAGCAAATATTCTAGGTATTCAGCCCTTGGGTTTTTACGCCCTGGGTGCATTATGTCTCTGGAAACGCAGTCTGGTCCATTTCCTGCAGCAGAGGGGTTTTACCTTGAACAGTGTGGCTTTTTCAGGGATGATTCCACGGATTTTCACCTGCGGCTCCAGTGGCAGCGGGATTGGCTCGATCTCAGACAGGTTAATTCGCTCGTTGTCACCCAGCAGGGCCTGCAGGCGCTCGTTCTGGAAAACAAGACTTTGCATCAGACCAATGCGGTCACCCAGGTACAAATAGAATAAAACTGGAAGTCACGCGGTAAGGGAAGGCCACGTCAGCCTGCAAAGACGTTGTATCCTCCAGATTCCTGCAATCTACCTCTGATTGCATTTGGCAGTGACTGGGTTAAGTTGTGTGCTCGGGGGTCTAGCATGGCTAATGTGCTGCATGAAAAGCCAGGTCCCCATCAGTTTTCAGGGAACAGCGAGAGTCAAGGAATTCTAAAAGGTTTCAAAATCCAAGATAATTTGAGGGTCGACATGCCACACTGACCTTTTCGATGGGTGAAAAAAAACAGGGGTGGGGGGAATCTAAAATCCACCCCCCCAGACTTGATGCCTACAATTCCCAGAATTCTTTGAATGCAATAAATGGCCAGAGAATCATGGGAGGTGTAGTTCAGAGATGTGGAGGGGGGCAGAGTTTGACAGCACTGGTGTAGAAGGTGTGCATGAAGCTAAAATAAGTTTCCCATGTGCACGTTTACTGCAACATCCCACTGCGGTGTTGAGAGCTTATCCTTCGATGAGGCAAAGCATATTTTGCTTACCCTGATCCAGGATCAGGCACTGCCATAGGGCGAGGGTGAAGCTAGCTGGGGGCCATGGCACCATTGTGCGTGACGGGTGCTCAGCAGCAACATCAAAGTACAGATTTTTGTGAAAGGGTTAAATGCATAAAAACTCTTTAAAAACGTTTTCTGTAAGAGATTTGCTTTATTTTTCGCTTTTACGATCTGACTTCCCAAAAAACACCACAGGCACGATTACCTAGTTGGAGCCAACATGTGTGTTCAGGTGAGTGTTACCGCCAGGATAAGTGACTTTAAAGCGCACACCCCCATATTACCTTCCTAACGCTAAATTCCTACGAAATCACTACCTGCCTTGGTGATTGCACTAGCTTGCGCGAGTTTACGATACCTTGCGCTCCCATGTTAAGTATAGGATGCGCGATCATTAATTAGCGTTTTGATAAGTGAGGTATTACAAAGCACTGGTGCCAATTACCGCAGACGCAAGCTAAAACTTTAGCGACACCTAGAGATTGGTGCTAATTGATTCCATGTTTGAGCGAAAATTTACCCCCCCCCGAAATCCAATACTCACCTCAACCCGTGTGAGAACAATGGCCCGATCCGCCGCTTCTTGTCCCCAGGTGCAGAGTGAGACTGGGAACAAATAGTTTCCAGCCTCCCATGACCTCACGACAGCGAGATTGCACAGTGCTCACTGGGGCTACCGCAAGTATCCCATTGATTAGCACTGCTTTTTGGGACAAGGTGCCAAGGTAGCGCCTGCCTTGAAATAGAACGCTAAAGAGGGGACGCTACAGGGATACCTGCAGCGCAGATTATCCCAGTTAGCGTCCCCATTTTAGGGTTCATCAGGGAATAGGGAATTACCTCAAACAACCTTAACCTGGAACAGGATGTGGCTGTCTGATCACATGTACTTCATTTGTTGTCTTTGTAATCGCCCCGAGTTATAACAGGATGCAGCCTTCACGTGTCAGCGCTCCAATGGCCCGTTTCCTTTTGAAACATTGTATTTGAGTATATTCCAGGAAATGTATAAAAAACACAACATCTGATCGCTTGCTGCTATTTACGCCCTAGAACTTACAACTATATAATCACGAGTAAACTGACCGCTTTTAGAAGCTGCTGGAGTATCGAACACGTCTGTGTATTGCATGTGGACTCCCAGGTCCTGAGAACGTGACTAAAACTAGAGGAGCAGTCCAAGTCTGCATGTAGCTGTAGTGACCACCATAGATGCTATATGGGTGCGGAGGGGTGAAGTCAGACTTACCTTCTTTTTACGGTTTCCACTTTCACGCTGCACGGCTTTCATCAGTTGAACCAGCCTGTCTACGAACGTCTGCTGCGTCGCCAGAAGCGAGCGCATCACCCTGACCGACTTGTCGCCCTGAGTTGTGAAGAAAAAGTAAAGCAGAAGTTGTTTATTCACCCAAAAAAATGCAATGTCCTCATTGTGTTTATTTCATGTTGCTGATATCGCACATGTGCTTTGTTTTTCTCTTGTATGTTTAGTTAAGAAAATA
This sequence comes from Leptobrachium leishanense, assembly GCA_009667805.1. Classification (NCBI taxonomy): domain Eukaryota; kingdom Metazoa; phylum Chordata; class Amphibia; order Anura; family Megophryidae; genus Leptobrachium; species Leptobrachium leishanense. The sequence goes on along the minus strand of CM019063.1, from coordinate 54,835,216 downwards.
TTTACCTCTATATGTGTCACTGGGTGCAGCCATTGTGTGATATTTACCTCTATATGTGTCACTAGGTGCATCCATTGTGTGATATTTACCTCTATATGTGTCACTGGGTGCATCCATTGTGTGATATTTTTCTCTATATGCGTAACTGGGCGCATCCATTGTGTGATATTTTCCCATATGTGTCACTGGATGCATCCATTGTGTGATATTTTTCTCTATATGTGTCACTGGGTGCATCCATTGTGTGATATTTTGTGTTGTATCTTTCCATCACTTGCTCCTCACTGTGTGGCTTTGGTCATAGAATGGAGTGAATGGGTCAGTCACCGACTCGCATCATTGTAATGTGTGGGATGTATTCAGAGGACATCACCCGGGGGTAGAAGTCTTAAGCTCCCTGTCTTAGATCATTCAGCTGCCAGCTTTCATCTCAATTAGCCTGGAGAAAAGACCTCCTGCCGCCTTAAAAATATTCCCTCTGCGGCGGTGTTTACTTACAGTACTAATCAGCCAGATACTTGCAACTTTTGGCAAATGTTGCATTATGGGAAATAAAAAGAACCTTTATCTTTCCTTTTTACATGCAATTAGTATGAACGGGGGGGGGGGGGGAGAAACAAACACAGCATGTGTTTTATTTGTAATGCACAAGTAATCTAGGTACAGCTCAAGTGTTAGTGTTCCTTTAAGAAGCCAGATATTGCAACACTTTCACATCTTAAAGGAGTCAAAAAAGTCAAGAAAAAAAAAAAAGACAAAATCTGAGAAAAACACTTTTTGCTGAAAATATTATACAAGCGATTGAATCCTATAGGATTCCCCGTTTAACATAAACCTGTCGAACCGAAACAGAAAATTAGGACATTTTGACGGAATGTCTGAGTTCTGAGAAAAGATACGATCGTCTGCGGCAAAATTTATGCCACCGAACTGCACAATAGTTTGCCATCAGTGCGCCAGTATTTGGTGAAAACATAAATTGGCCTGAAACTGAGATTGAGAGCGCTGAATCACTCCTTTAAAACGCACTTTATAGACCAAATGAGAACATTGCGCATGTGCACTTTATTTGCCGTTTTGCAAATTCCCTACTTTTAGAATCTTACGATTCGCCAGATGAACCAATTTTATCTATACGCGAGAAAGCTTTTACAAGTGGATCCGTCTTTTTGTAGGTTTCGATCACTCGACCATTAATGAACGCACTGTCCAAGACGGTTGACCATTTCGTTGCTCGCATGTAGCGCCACAAGGAGGAACTTCCCATTAGCTACAGAATTTCTCACAGCAGTGGCAAAGCGCTCATTCCTCTGCAGGCTGCTTACACACCTTACCACGATTTCTTACACTTCCGATCGCGCTGCAATGAGGCGCTGGAGAAGGGTACACCCCACTGTTACAATGTAACGGGGACAAAAGGATTAAAGATCCTGTATAAAATGCCCTTTCAGGCTGTGGATGAAACATTCATTTCTCGTTTGGTTCTATCCAAGATCTTGCTACAAGTGAATATTCTATAACCCCCTCTAGTTGCCAGCACGTCGGGCGAGAGATACTCAGCCTGTAAACCGTTACCTTCAAAAGAGCTTGGCTGAAGCGTCGCATGACGTTCAGGTACATTTCATGGGTTTTCGGGTCCCTCTGCTGGGTGTCCTGGTCTTCACACTCCACTATAACATACCTTTGTGGAGAAAAATAAATCATTTAAAGTCATGCTATAGGAATTCAAAACATGTAAAGGCTTGAGGTCGGGGGCCCTCTGCCACAGACTGGATGGAGGTCAGGATGCGATTTTCCCACGAGGCACAGCACATTAAAAAACATACACCCGCGTAGTGAATAAATTGCTGTCATTTCATGCATAGGGGATTTACAACCTCCAGAGACTTTATCCAGTAAATAAGGGGTAACAGGAAAGGATGGACGCGGGAATAAGCATGGCGGCGCTGCATGCAAGGGATTCATACTGGAGGTAGGTCAGAAGGTAAAGCGGGAGAAATGTGTGAAGGGACAGCGTTCCCGTAAAGCAATAAAACCACATACCAGTATAAATAGTTTGCCAGAGTGGAGTTCTTGCAGGCTCTGGAAATCAGGAACGTGCAGAGATCTTGCTGCAGAAAGAAAAATTTGGGATACGCAACGATTCAGCAAAACGGGGGATCAGCCAACCAGATCGTACAATTCTAATCAGGGTTATTCAGCATGCCAGCATGCCGAAATGCCAGTGCTCTGTTTGCCGCACTTCGGAGTGTTAAATATGCCACAGTGTGGGGGGGTGGGGGAGTGTAAAAGATTGAGATCTATGGGATCCACCTGATTAAACCACCGAACATCAGGACATTTCACTGACATTTCTCTGCTGTTCGGTGTCTGAATAGATTAACCATTGCTTCTCTATGGGGATTTCTCTGCCCTCGAACAGGCACTGTATTTTGCTGACAATTCGTCAAAATTTGGCAAACTGCCTGCTCTCTGAATAACCGAAATGTCACCGTATGGGGAAAGTCACTGTTCAGTGTAGTTTCGCGGCAGGTTGCGCTCTCTGAATAACCCTGTATTTTGGGCAGGATATAGAGACTGGGACAGACCTTGCTACTCTTCCACTCATGGATTTGAGCCCTGGTGAGGGTGCAGAAGACAACCTGCCGAGTGTCAGCATTAAGTTGTGCTGCAGAAAAAAAAAAAAGTCTAAACAGCACCAGCAGAAGGCCTGCGAGTCAGAGGTGGCAGGAGGAGACCAGTGTGTTGAGTTTGAGCCCATGTCCCCCAGTTTTTAAACAGATTAATATATTTATTTTGGGGTAGGGTTTGCCCACCTATGTACATACAATACTGCTGTTTTGTCCCCGTGCCTGACTGATTGCAGGATGAAGAATAGTGACAGCCAACAGAGTCCAGGGACATCTTTTCGAATGTGCCCAATCTGAGTGCACTTTGCACATGCTCAGTCTGCTCCTGTAAGCAATTTCTGATGTCACCAATTCCCTCTAGATGGTCAGACATCTTTTGAAAAGACAGACGCTCTCAGCGATCTAACTATTTGAGGATAGGTTTGACATCGCTAGTGTTACGCAGACGTCAGTAAATCTGATTTGGATTAAGTTAAACGGCTCATTTGGCAGAAGGTGTCAGTTTTAAGGGGTGGGAGTCTGACACCACCACACCATCTCCAAGACAGCTGTCACTTTTACAGAATTAAACCTGCACACCCAAATGATTTTAATGGCTGCTGCTGGGGCAATCAGCCAAACGGACATTAGAAACTGCACCTTGGGGTTTTCGTGATGTGCAGCAGAGCTTTGCAAGCCTGTTTCCAATAAAATCATTCAGGACACACCTGCATCTCTTAGCTCGCCCTGCACCCTCAGTTGAGGTTGGTCTGACTTCATATGCCCCCAGATTCAAATCACTTTGTGGGATACACCGTTTCAACCCCTGCAGATCTAAAATGGCTTAACACATGCTCAGGATTTAGGTACTGCATATATTAGGAAGAAGAATTTACAAAAAAAATAAATAGTTAAGAATATCCCATTTCCAGAGACAATTAACCATGCAGAGTTTTAGTTTGTGCACGACACCTTTTTAGCACATTCAGGCTTTCATGATGTCCATGGACAGAGCTATTCTTGCAATGATATTAAAACGCTTCGATTCACAGCTTGAGACTGAACCAGAGAGTCTCCTGCTCCATAAAGATCCCATCAGCTGCACCGATCGTACGGCACGCCATTGTAAAATCATACCTCCAAGCTGTCAGCATCCAATCCGTCTTTGGTTTTAGAAGGCGGCACGGGAGAGGGAGCGGCTGCTGTCGCACCATCGATTATCTGAGAGCTGGGACCAAAAAGGAATGACAACAAGTACGTAATGAAAATGCCAAAAAAAGTGCAGATAAACCCAACGTACAGAAAATGCCACAAAAAAAAAAAAAAAAAAGCTGCAAAGCGCAACTAATCCCCAATATTGTACGTTCATAAAGTGACCCTTTAGGCCGGTGTCAGACGAGCGCACTGTGTGTGACTGGCGCAGCGTTATGATGCTGCAACAGGGCTGGTCACACGCTTGTGCATACGTAGCAAGAGTCTGTTCGCAAAGCCTCCGTCGATGCACTAGGAGTGCGCTCAGTGAGGCGGGCGTCGAGTGGAAGGAACGTCCACTCACAGATGTTACTTCCACACTCGTCTGCCCCCGGCCTTAAACATTTAAGGCTCTCTATAATAAAGCAGTGGCATGAGCGCAAATGAATGGGGAGCACTTAGTGTAATGGGAACACACCGGACTGTCCAAAACTACAGGTCCAGAAGCAGCCTGTTATTCGTCCATGCCAGGAGACCGAGTCACCTTCCAGACCACCCAACTGGTAGCCCCGACATTGCAGAGATTCCCCAGTGAAGCAGTTTCCCTATACACCAGTGATCATTTAACGTTCCAGACAGACCTATTTTAACACAGTATCCAAAATGTAGGCTTGCCATCAGGGAGGGGACCAGAACAATAGCCCTCTGCTGTCTGAACACCACCCTCATCCCCAGTGATAAGATCATCTGTCCAGCACAGAGGGGGAGGTTAAACTAAACTCTAGGAACCACAGAAAGACAAAAAGAAAAAAAACGGCAATGCCCAAATGCTCCATGAATAGTCTTTGGCATAATCACCTGTAGCCTGTGGGCATTAAGCTGGCATCCAGTCTTCTCCAAAGGACAGTCTATTTGTAGTGCGGGCAATGCTGTGAGTGCCAGTGCCAGTCTCCAAGACTTTGAACCAGAGTATTTCGAAAGGTGGCAGAGGCTTCCGTCACACTTTGCTCACATATTTTCATGTGAATAGGAAATTTAGGGAGCAGAGCTCCGCACGTCAAGGGTCAGAAGAGGTTTTGATGTTCAAAAGGGACTTTAAAAAGTGATTGTATAGACTAGCCCCCAGATTAAAACATAGCTATGTGTCTTTTATGGTGACCATATGGGCTAGTTCGTGCAGAGGAGAGCACAGGGAAAAGTGCTGCCCTGCAACATGTAGAATTCATATGCTGCAGGAAGGAAATCAAAGCAGGTCACCTGGGATTTTAGCCCCTATGTAGATACCATAACCTTTCCATTCTGAAAGCTGTTATGTCCAGCCACACGTTTATTGACTATATTGCTCGCACGCTAAAGCATTATCCAAACAGACACCCACCTCTCCACATCAGGATTTACGGATGAAGCGCTCTCTGCCATGAGGCCCTGACTGTCTTTACGTGAAGGCTCCAGGCCACTTTTTATGTCGTCAAAGTTCTCGTACTTCAGAGCCTGAACCAGCTGCAAGAGATACATCAGCAGGTCCTACGGAGAAAAAACAAATAAGGCTATCCTATAAAATAAAGCTAGGTGTCTGTACAATCCTGCTGTAGAACAGGCCACTAAGAAGCTGTCTTTACTGGGATTGAAGGGTTAAAACACACTCCCTCACAGGACATTTTTTTTTATAGTGAAACCTCAGGATTTATAAGTTGGTCTGTGCAGGAAAAATACTAATATTCACTTATTACGGTTTCTCTGCTCTGGCAGCAGGTGACGGACCCAGAGCTTTACTCCCGTCATCACCTACAATACTGGCCGTCCCATCGCACTGAACGCGTCCCATTTTGTACAGGGATCAGGGAAATCCGAGATGGTTAACTGGATTGATCTAAAAATGTAATTAAGAGCAATTGATGAAGTCCTCAATCCCTCCTGTATCTGTTGGTGAAACATTGGACTCGCCCTTTTGGTTTATTGTGGGTTTGCCTTGATCCATTGTACAGCGCTGCGGAATATGCCGGCGCTAATAAAAATGTTCTTTTGTAAACATTTTCAGCCACAGTTAAAGCACAGCTTGAAAATAAATGGTTTATGCTATGAGGGGGAATGAGCTGGACCCGCACGCACCAGATCCACACATTCTGCAAGCTACCGGTGTGTTTTCCCCCCAGATTATCAAATGGGGGGGGGGGGAAATGAACTCGCTGTGAGGCTCAGCACTTCATCCTGCCTGCCCGGGTGCATCATATCCATCCATAATAACCGCGTGACACCCCAGCTCAGATACTGAGTCTACTCGTTAAAATGTGCGATTAATAGTTCACAGAAACTACTGTTTTTATTCAAACACGAGTATGGGTGCTGACGCCTGTATATATTGTACACATGAAGCGGGGCAGGATGCGGATGGTTAACGCTGCCGCCCTGGTTGGGAAGAGAGGGAAACCCCGGTCTATGTATAATTGCAGCGAGGGATCAGCCCTGTGTGCGTCACCTCCTGTTAACCATCACGTTATGTTCAGATGTCATAATCACATTTGCTGCTTCCCATGTTCTGGGTGCGTGTGAATACCTACAAACAGAATGCACATCTGCTCCCGGGGACAAACACCAGACAGCCGGTCTTCTATCCCCCTGACAGTCCATCGTCCCCTCCTCCATCCCCAGCTCCCACCGTGCACAAAACACAAAGTCTCAGCAGAATCTGTCAGACAGGACGTAAAATCATACTGAGCAGATGTTGCCAAAACGTCTCCTCCCAGACTGGATTTATCACCCCTTTAAAAAGACATTAGTCGCCCCTTTAAAACGTTGGGGACAATGCGTTGATAGATTTGAGGCATGCAGGACAATGTGACGCACGGCCAGACTCTTACCTCGTCGTCTGCTTGCTGCAGCCTGGCCACGGCGTATCGCCGCACGGTTGGATTGGTGAAATGGGAGGACAGGAGCTCCAGGGAGTCTTCTACGTCCATCGGCTTCCACTTTCCTAGCAGCTCCAGGGCTTGTTTGGCTTCTTGTGGCAAATCCCAGTTGACGCATTTCAGGAATTTTGTCAAGGCCTGTTATAAAAAAGGCAGGTCGACATATCGGAACGATTAAGTAAACTCGGGTCACTAGGTTGGCAGACAGACGCCACCCAGACAGACGCCACCCCATTAAAATGGATTTAACAAAAGTATAAAGGGGATGTCCGGGTTCCAAAACCCTTTCCCTTCCTCAGTGGTTCCAGCAGCTTTCCACTGCAGAGGACTTTCATCATCCTGCAAGGAAGTCTGAACAGCCCTGGGAAGCCGCCGATTTGGCCAATACCACTTGATGCAAGTTAGCAATCAGGTCGTCCTGCCATCACAGCATTCCTTTAATACGGAATGAGGAGATTCCGCACGGTCGCTTTAATGAGGACTAGCCTGTTTAAATGAAGATCAGGCCTGCTTTCCAGATCCATTAGGCATGGTCTGCTCTGCATATTTACACATAATTCGACCTAGCCGCACACTCACCTTTTCTTGGTTTGTGAGGTAGTGCCGGAACTTCCACACCAGATCTTGCTCCTCGGAGGTCAGCTGCTTGGTGGGAGGGTAGCTGACTATGATCTAAACACATGGGAAACTCACATGTAGAAGACACAACACAACAGATAAATTTACACAAGCAGACACAATGTTCTGGTTGAGAAGGAACACGAGGAGCACCAGACTTCGAAGCGAGAGGCAGGGAATGTTTCTGCCGGATTGCAAAGCCTCGAATTCAGTTTGCCATCACCAGCAAAACAAGAATGGCTGCAAAGTGACACGAGTCCTGGATCAGAGGTTTTGACGTTATATTTTCTGGTGATTTAATCCAAATTTACTCAGGCATGCATTGTCAAAAGAACAGGAAAGGGGGAATATGGGGAGGGGGGGTGGTGTGTAATCAGTCTGATCCGGATGCATTCCCCTTTCTGACATGGGCCGTACATCCATCAGGCCGTCATAGAGCAGTGCTTCCCAACTGTGGTCCTCAACAGGTCAGGTTTGCAGGATATGTGAAGCACAGCACAGCTACGATTTGCTGCTCAGTGATTGCAGGATTCAGTTTGCATTTCCCCAAGGCGATCCTCAAAACCTGTCCTGTTAGGGGTACTTGAGAACCGCGGTTGGGAAGCACTATCCTAGAGGATGCTTTCCAGCGAAACGAACGGTGTTTTATTTGTGGTCCACAAAAAGCAATGTGTATATGCGGTAAAGTGAGGGGCAGGGTGCTAGCACACCATGTTATCAGTAGGTGGATGAGGAAGTCCCCAATATAGGGCGAACACCCAGCTGATCGTGACTTCCCAATCCTAGTGGGCTGTGGCCTCTCCATAGGAAGTCAGTATTTGGTTGAGACCAGCAGAGGAGCCTGACCAAGAGCTCTTTGATTTTCTTGACGACTGGTAAGCAGCTTAGCTGCCCAGTATTGCTAGTAAGGGAAGCTAGCGTTTAGTTTTACTCCAGTTCGAGTAGGATTTGATTTAGGTCTTATTTTCATTTGGACATTTTCTCCTAACGGTTGCAGGGATCAATAAAGCAAGCCTGGAAAAGCTCAGGTGGCCTCTGGAGTGGCTATAAATCACAGGAGATACAGAAGACCTTAATCACTTCAAAACCACGTACATTGAGCTGGTCTCTGGTGGCCGCGTTGGGCTTTAGGTCGTGGTCGGACGGGCCGCTTCTCAGGCTTCTGGCGAGTTTGTGATGTTTGCTTTCCACTAGATTTTCCTGTAATAAAGAGAAGAGGATCTACGGTCATTACAGCAGAATGTGAGGACATGGAGTGGTTTCTAAGCTGCCGGTGAACCAGGCCTTGGAGGCATTTATAGCAGGGATCAAACACTCTGCAAAGAATTCTGGGAGGCCCACCTTTTACAGCAAGTAGAAGAGGCTCCTGAATATTATTCTTGATAAGGGACACCAGGCGTGTGGAGGGGTTTCTGGGAAAACCTGGAACCTAAGCATTTGCCCCAAAATGCCTTCCAGAAATAACCAAGAAGTCCGCATTTCTGAAGTTCTTGTGGTTTTGAGCACCAGAATTGAAGGTCTTATCATTTGCTTAGATACTGATTATGCCAAGACAAAAAAACTGCGACGATGCAACTCACCATGGACATCTGCGGGTCGGGAACTTTAACGATCTCTGCGCTTGTAGTGATGGGAGTGGACTCGTCTCCATCCTAGAAGACACAGAACACAACAAGTCACTTGAGCCGCCACAACGTATTCAATGTCCAAGCGAGGTTTATTCAAACACCTAACATGTCGAGTCTTTATAGGGGAAGTAAATCGCAACCAAATCCTCAAACAAGATGTTCTGACAGTTTTAGCACCTTAGCCATCAAACCTGAGGTGCCAAAAGATTTGGGGTACGTTCTGGAGCCCCTTCACAATATTCCTTTATGTCGCTCCAGAAGTAAACCAGATCAAGTATACTCGTTCGAGGAGGTAGCAGGCGCTTTGATGGTGAATACTCAGGCTTCGCAACAAATGGGGTTAAACATCTGCTGCAGGGCACCGTTTACTTGGGTGAGGGCAGAAAAAGCAGCAATATGGGTAAAAAAAGACAGAATATCCAGCAGCACTACATGAAAAACCCCTTATTGAAGCCACCGATGAATTGTTGAGCGCGCAGACGCATTCATCTGCTTAGAACGTAGCCGCGGCTTGCTCTCAATTTGTTTTCCGTTCCCCCCATCCTTCCATCAAACAGAGCATGGCAGACTCATTATCCCCCACACCATCTTTCACCGTGATGAATGATACATGAAGCTCCCCGGTCGCGAGCTCGAAGGCCACGAGAGGTTAATTGCCTTCCCGTTATTTAATAAAGGGTTTTAGACGGGGATATGGGGGGGGGGGTGAATGGGCGATTACAGGTCAACACCATTTTAAACGCGTTGAGACGGGAGGAGACGAGCAGAATTGCCCGGCGTCGAGGGCCGATCCGTCACATGAGAAGACATTTAACATATCCAATAGAAACCGCTCGGCTCGAGATGACACTTTATAAAGCGAGGGTTTGATTTAATTCCTTTATCGTTTTGGATCCATTATAGTTACACCGAGAAGGACACACCGGCCGCCATGACCAAATCAACTGGACTTGCCGGGTTGTGCCGGGTGTCCTGCCTCCAGCCGTCTCTACGGGTCGTGACAACCTTAAAAAAGGCGAGGACTGCTCTCGGCTCCCTGGATCCAACCTTGCCTAGTTCCAGTTTTCCTCATCACCCTTGCCTGGTTCCAGTGCTCCAAGACCAGTTGATCCTGTTTTTACATCCAGCACTATGGAGCCCATCATCCACAACCACGAGAAAACAGAATTGACTAGTCAGTTTCCAGTCTGGACCAAGACTGCCATGTCTAGTCAGCCTGGTCTTCAGCTGGGACTTTGCTATGACCATAGATTTAACCACTTGCTGTATCCCCCTGTGCGTCGGACTTTATAACTTTACACAAAAGGAAATTTGTGAATATTCCCAATTTATACCTTACGGTTACAGTATTTGGCAGGCAGATCGTGCCATTTACTGGCCAAAATGAGTAACTGCAGCTGGTGGCTCCGTGTATCAGCCGGGGAAATCCAGATGAGAACCTTCCCGTAGCAGATTCTAAACCGTTTTAGCACCTTGAGCATTATGCCTGAGGGATGTGCAAATCATATTGCCCGACACCCGGGATATTTAATTCCAGGCACGGGGCAGGCGTTTTTAAATTTAGCCCTGCTGTGCGCAAGCAGCAGGGTTTAACTTTTTTTCGCCGACACCGGGGCTTCCTTAGGCTGCTCAGCATGCATAAGTGCTTCTGGGTATCCTGAAGGCCCCTGCACTGTGTGGAAGTGCATGGAGCATCCACGCCCGTTTTGTCCCTGCTCTGTGCCAATCTGTCTTAGAGCAGAGGCTTCAGCCACAGGGGACTGATGGCTTACATGTCAGTCCAGCTCTTGCTGTGGGACTGCCCCAGACTGGGAGTCATGGGGATTCTGCCCCTGCCCAGCAGGGGAATCCCACAGGAGAGGCAGGGGTCATTTGGACCCCTGTATCTCTAGATTTGGAAGTCCTACATAGACAGTTTAGGAGTCATCGGGAAAGGCCAGAGTCTGGCCTTTCGAAATGATACCCAACATGATCCCACATTGCACAAAAAAAAAGGTTCTAAAATCAGCAGCCACCCCACTTCTAAAAAAGGCAACAATGCTGCTGCACATATGCTAAAATACAGTCCTTTAATAAACTGCATAATGGAGTTTAGTGCTACGGAGCTCTGGGATAAGCGCATACACACCGCACATTACGTTGATCTGTAATGTGTGGGTTGTAGGAGTTTGAGTAAACTGCTGAGGAAGCCGCATTATACGGTGAAACGCGTCCTGGCCATCTGGCTGAGCCAGATCTACTGCATTTTTATTTTGTTTTAATAAAATGCCTTTTAAAAATAAAACGCAGTCCCCGATGTCCTGGAATTCGTAAAGGGTTTGGTGGATTTGACCTATGAAGCAAGTCCACAGGCGTTTTTACCTAGAGCTTGGCAAGCACCAAATGTGAGTTGGCATTTTATTAAAATGTGTTTATATATATGGAGTAGTGGATCTGCACTAGGGGGTTCCCTTGTTTTCATATATCTAATCTTGAAGAAGATACTCCATTCGAAAGGTGTGGATTACCTTCAGAACATTAAGAAGCAAAGTACCCAATCGTGTCTACCCACTTAGAGCCAGTGGTGGGGCTCTGTATGTGTGAGTGGTATCAATATAGAACATCAGTCTGTATTTTTATTAATTCTTTATTAAAGACGTTTTGCATAGTCAGACAAAAAAAAAAAAAACAGTGTTGAGAAAATGGCCACGCAGGGCCGCATAAAGCCATCTAAGTAAATACAGGGCATCGGTACAAATAAATACAACATCTACCAATTGTCATAAGGAGTCATCTGCAATAACGCGCTGAAGGGCAAACATGTCCTTTTATATAAAGGACAGACTCAAATAAAAGCACTCAAAAAAGGGCCCAATACGTCTCATAGGGGGGGGGGGGGGTGTAGGGGAAGGACATCAAAAGAACTAGGGTACGCATCATATTAAAAAAGGGAAAAGAAAATTATATAATACAGGGAGAGAGAAAAATAATACGGCAAAGGCCAAAAAGTGACAATCCTGGCACAAACCTTATAGCCCAAGGAGTGGATTAGTCACAAGGCCAGGGCGTCCGAGGATACTCCTCGGTGCAGCCCAAAAATGACAAAATAGCAAAAGTAAAGCAAGGGGAAAAATGGGGGGGGGGAAGCAATCTCTCAAGCAAAAAACTGAAAAGAACTGGCTAAACCAAGCCTATTCAAACGTCCTAGTAGAAAAAGCCACAGGAAATCTAGACAAAAAGAAATTTAGCCTGGTGCAGTAGTCGCCGGATCCTGAGACAAGCCAATACTGGCTAGCATTAGCCAAGCCTCGGCCGGGTTAGAGATGATGCATGGTAAGTTTCCGTGGGTCACCACGAGTGAACCAGCCAGCCAGCCCAACGGTAAGCAACCTCTTTAAGACGGAGAAACGCTGTTACCAGTCTGAAGCGACGTCGCGCCAGCAGGGTGACAAACGGTAGGTCGTGGTATAGTGACATCGTCGCCCCTTCAAAACTTCACCGCCGTCCTGGCCCCAGGAGCTGACATAATCCGAGTTTTAGTCGCTACGTCTCGGGGCTGTCGCGGGCTTACGAATCCAAGAGGCTGAGACAGTTCTAAAACATCAGGGACAATCCGGTTATATGATGAGCGAGGCGACTGACAGGAAAGCAAATCTGATGTTGGCACCGACTCCGGGACACAACGGACTCGAACATCGTGTCTGTGGTGTCTAGATTCAAGGGCCTCCACCAAGCGAGTCAGTAAATCGACTTGAGATCGTAAGGTGTCAACTTGCGATGCAAGTATAGTCTGCTCCGCAGCCACATCCGAGGTCTGAGCCTGTATCGCCACCATTTGAGAGCGCACCGACGCCACTACGGTCCGCAGTCCAGACACCGTCGTCCAGTGATTTTATTTCATCTTTAAACTGGCGGTAGTCTCCCATCCTGGAACGAGTGTCGCCTATCTCAGTAGTAGGGGCAGCTACAGTGCAGGGTTTCAAAGAAGGTGGACAGACATCTAAAGAGGCCTGTCCCCACAGAGGCATTCGTCTCCCGGGGCAAAAGTCCACACATCTGCGGTAGCTCCACACCACTGATTAAGTGTATACTATCTCGATCAGAGGGACCCCGTACAGGGCCTGCAGCAGGTCCCAGGACCCCACACGAAGCCACGGCTTTCCTCTGTGTTTTTGCCGCTGTTCCCTTCACCGCACCATCTCCTACCCGTGACAACGGAGCCAGTCTATTCCCGCTTCAGTATCTGTGGGCCAGGAACCATCATCCTCATCCGAAGAGCCATAGCCTGCAGGGAGCATCAGTGAGGGGACTGTGCTACAGGAGAGTCTGCTGCTGCACAGGGAGTCTGATATCCCTCTGACGAGGGCCCTCTGAGACGTCCCGGCGGGGCTGCAATTTCTTTACTTCCCGATACACAGCAGATGGGTATCAGGACAAACGGCTGTGCTGACCTGTGGTAAACTCACCGGCTCCAGAAAGAAGACTGCTCTGGCCAGGCCACACCAGGCCCAGAAATACGGTGTCTATCACTGGCAAGTAGCAGTACCAGAGTCCAGGGGCAGCAGTAGATCAAGCTCGCCAGGAAACCCGGTTTTAGCACACAAATCAGAGGAATTTCAGCAATATAAACACAGATTCTCAGGAGGTCTGAAGCACGCCACCACCCCCGTTCAACAGCTAGCTGCGCCTCCTCAGTCTATCAGGGTTATTCAGAGAGGTGAAAAGCAGGAGAATGAAAAATTCTAGGTCAAAATAGCCGATTTGGAAAGTGAGATGAAAGGGAGAATTTTTCTGGTTTGGCTATTTTGACCTAGAACCAGCCAGCCACTCTCCAGCCAGCCAGCCAGCCACTCCAGCCAGCCAGCCAGCCAGCCACTCTCCAGCCAGCCAGCCACTCTCCAGCCAGCCAGCCACTCTCCAGCCAGCCAGCCAGCCAGCCACTCTCCAGCCAGCCAGCCAGCCACTCTCCAGCCAGCCAGCCAGCCACTCTCCAGCCAGCCAGCCAGCCAGCCACTCTCCAGCCAGCCAGCCAGCCAGCCACTCTCCAGCCAGCCAGCCAGCCAGCCACTCTCCAGCCAGCCAGCCAGCCAGCCACTCTCCAGCCAGCCAGCCAGCCAGCCACCCTCCAGCCAGCCAGCCAGCCAGCCACTCTCCAGCCAGCCAGCCAGCCAGCCAGCCAGCCAGCCACTCTCCAGCCAGCCAGCCAGCCACTCTCCAGCCAGCCAGCCAGCCACTCTCCAGCCAGCCAGCCAGCCACTCTCCAGCCAGCCAGCCAGCCACTCTCCAGCCAGCCAGCCAGCCACTCTCCAGCCAGCCAGCCAGCCACTCTCCAGCCAGCCAGCCAGCCACTCTCCAGCCAGCCAGCCAGCCACTCTCCAGCCAGCCAGCCAGCCACTCTCCAGCCAGCCAGCCAGCCACTCTCCAGCCAGCCAGCCAGCCACTCTCCAGCCAGCCAGCCAGCCACTCTCCAGCCAGCCACTCTCCAGCCAGCCACTCTCTCCAGCCAGCCACTCTCCAGCCAGCCACTCTCCAGCCAGCCACTCTCCAGCCAGCCACTCTCCAGCCAGCCACTCTCCAGCCAGCCACTCTCCAGCCAGCCACTCTCCAGCCAGCCACTCTCCAGCCAGCCACTCTCCAGCCAGCCACTCTCCAGCCAGCCACTCTCCAGCCAGCCACTCTCCAGCCAGCCACTCTCCAGCCAGCCACTCTCTGAATAACCCTGTATATTTTATCAGTACGCTCTGCACCATTATATGCAATTTGCTTCTTTTCATATTATATCCATGTGGATAATGCAAATTAAGAGAACCACCCGAATCCCGAGAGCAACTAACATCGCGCTACCAGATACGTATTCTCAGATGTTAAAACAATCTCTGGCTGTCGGGCCTGCTACCTCTGATAGTGTCTGCATGGTCACTGTAGTGAAGGGGTTAATATTGGGATGGTCCATCTTTACCCAACATCTGGATAAATTCCATGAAATCAAATCTTTCTATACTTTAGCACGCAACTTAAACTTAACTCCAAAAAAATTGCCACTGTATACACAAATACAGATCATTTTCCTCTGGTTGCTCAGTGATTAATTCACTTGGGTTTTAGAAGAGGTTCTCTTGTTTTACCACCTTCAGAACCTGTCAGTGGTGAAGCCTCAGGACTTACCTTCTCGTAGTAAACTATAGCAAACTCCTTATCCCCAGATTTCACGCAAGGAAACTCCACCATCAGGTACATGAAGTTAGAATTCCGTTTCTCCCTCTAAAAAAGAACAGAAGATGCTGAAACACACAAGCTTGGGTCCTTATGGCCATGGTGAGGGCTGACTGCAAGGATTAGGCAGACGTACCCGCCCTACAAAGATCGGAGAATAGTGATGCACAGAAATTTACATTTCCGGCCAATACCAAGAACGGATACTGAAAATCAGGAGGCCCAGCCAAGCAGGAGGCAGATGACAGCACATAGGTACAAGCCTTTGACCCTGCAGACAGCCCTGGTATAGAGGACTGATTTCAGTCGAAAGCACCATTTTCAGCTGATAAATGTCGGTGCATCCCTACCTAAGCTTGTTCAGGTATGGCTGGAGAGACGCGTCACTAATCAGCAGCACAGATTTCATTACAGATGCTGATTGGACCTTCAACAACTCAAGTTCCCTTATGAAGCCTGTCTGTGTCCCCCACCATGAGAAAAGACATTGGAACACCATTTTTCTTTAGCCAGGGCAAGATTTATTGGAGACTCATCTCACATTGATCTCCAATATAATTTGTCCTTCAAGATGAGTGGCGTGCCCGTGCCTCTTTGGTAAAAGTATGGGTTGGATTTGGCCACTCTGGGTATGTGTTGAGCCCAAAATTGTGTATGGCTATTTGATAGTTTGTTGGATTCTAGATTTCTAGATATCTTGTGTCCATCACCATCTTCTTGAGTCTACAAGGCATACATCTTCCTCATGATGCAGAAGGTCACGAATAATGGCTAAAGGCAGCCACAAATGATTCATTAGAGAACGTGCAGACAAGCAACCATAGTGGAGAGGCTGCCCCTTACCTCATTGATCATCTCAATCTCTCGGAAGGTCAACCTATCCAGCCAGTCCACCTTTACCATATGTCCCTGTCTGTGTGCCTTGGTGAGCTGCAAGAAAGAACCAAATACAGTAAAAACACAAATCAAAAACAAAGCAAATTCAGCACACAACCATGCATTACATTAGTAGAGCGACAACGCCGAATAACACAGCCAGACGCTACATGGTCAACACGTAGCATTGCGCCAAGATCACAGACATCTGGACACCCTTCAAGTGGTTATTGTGAAGGGCAACCTTGCCGAAATCAAAAAGAATGTCACGATATCTTCTGCAAAGCGAGCTAGGACACTGAATACTGACGACAGGTACAACTCTTAACCAGCATTGGACTGGTCAGAAGCAACTCGGCACAGTCAGGATTTCTGATGCAACTTCAGAAAAGCCAGTCCTCAAAAAAAAAAAAATTTCACTCCGACATGTTTCAATTAGCCTTAGTTATATCCAGCCAGGTCACCGACGATTAGATCCATGTGGTGTCCTGCTTAACGGAACGGTCAGCAATGTGAATAGGAATCCCTTAAGTGCCCTTTCCAAAGTGAAAATAGGTATTTGTGAATCAGTGGCCCGAGAACACAAGCTGTCCATCTTGGGGAGTACGGGACCAAGAAGTCTCAGGGATCCAACTTGTCACGTCCATAAGGTCGTATGACTGGCATTTACACAAGAGCGGGTCACTGAAGTCTATGTGGACTTATTTTAGGGTTGGTAACCTAGTTCTCCGTGGCCACAACTTATGCGCAGGCAGTTGTGTGCGTCAGTTCAAAGCGACAAAAGAAACCTTTACTATTTTCCACAGAATTGGTAGTCATCTCTTGAAGAGGTCACCGAAGGACAAGGGTGGCTCTACAATAAGTCAAAATGCAGTAGTCGCCGTCCACTTTGACACGCGAACAGAACCATTTCAATTTACGAAATCATAAGTCGGTCTTATGGTGGTTTGAACACATCAAGCAGCAGCTCTCCAAACACCCACGGCACATAAGGGTTTGAGACGAAACACACGAGCACATAGCTGCCGTCTAGGGGGATAAACTAAAGTCCTAAAAAAGGATCACCCAGCTTGGCATTATGAAAGCAAATCGCAGACACTTGGGAAATCCATGAAACCAAAATGGCACCATGAGCACGGTAAACCCAGCAACAGGTTACAAAAGTATTAAAAAACAAGCCCACAAAACAAAACAAAAAAAACGTATGCATTTGGTATACAACAACTGCATGGTTTCAAGCTCAATCGTGGCCAAAGTTTATGGTGAAGGGACGTCCGCTGCCAGTTGAGCTTTATTCTGGTAGTATACTTTGTGTGGCCGTTTGACAAATGTGTCCGGGAGTTCATTTTAGCAAATAATTGAAAACAATAAAAACACAAAATGTCACACCCGAGCAGGGCACATCTGCACGAAGCAGCACATTATCAACAGCCCAAGAGTGAAGGACACTACAGGACAAACGTCACCTTTTTTTATTGTCCAACACTTCATGAAGCCTTTCAGTTCCTGCGTTTGCGGTAAATCTCCCGGCTTTGCCGCGCCAGTAGTGTGCACTCCGTGCATAGACATAAGTGTTAAATGTCATTAGTAAGATGTTAAACATGCTTTAGTTACCATATAATGCTTTCTAAATCAAACGCCCAACCTCAACCACATCGCAAAGCAAAAACCACACGCAAACCAACCAGCATGGACAAACTCAAGCCGAAGGTACACGGACCAATGCATTTTTAAAATATTAAGATTATAAAAGATTCCAGTCAATAAGTCCAGGAACTTGGCTCCCCTTACATATTATAGAGCTGTATTCCAGTCGAGCCATAGCAGAGCTGCTCTTGCTCATTTACACTTCAAGGGGACTTTAAGGAAGCTCTAACCAAAAGGCTAGAATGGGTTGAAATCAGCCCCCCCACCCCCACTGAAAAATGAGGACCACTGGCAGATGGGCCTTATGCTTTGAGAGGGACCAGTAGATCAGGGATCAGCAGCCTTGGCCCCCCAGAGGGTTTGGAACTACAACTCCCACAATACTCCGTTATTCAAGGCTGGCACATCAAGGATTCCAAAAGGATCCAAAACATCTGCAGGGCCAAAGGTTGGTGACCCCTGTAATAGATGAACCCAAGTTTTAAAAGGTCTCTGCACCCAGTCCCGCTGCCATAACCACCACGTTTACATTTTGCTTGACATGGGTTGGAGAGCTAACCGTCCGTTAAACTTTGAACGACAAGTTGGAAGCCCCAGTAGCTTCCCATTGCACTTCAGCAACATAGAAGAGGTCCCACCTCCACAATCTTTGCTACCACAACATCAGCAGCTCTAGACTGTTGCTATATGTGGCTTATAAAGGTTAACATTCGTTGGACCAGTGTAGAGGATTTATCTTTCAGACTTTGGGTTTAAGAGACGACGTCTTGTTCAACCAGTTTGACGCAGTTAGAAGTTGGAAACTATAGGAGTTGATCAAGGGGGACAGCTAGGCAATCAATGCAGTATGGACCATGTCCATGATTATTCTTTAAATAGCACCAGCATATTCCACAGCGCTGAACAATGGACACAATATAGACCGGGATACAATACATTCAGACCGAACATCATTTGATAAACTAGTACAGCAGGAACTGAGGGCCCTGTTCCCGTGGGAATTCACAATCTAGAAGGGTTGGGGGTGAAAACAGGAGAGGGATGGACCGCAAGGTGAGAGGGATGGACCGCAAGGTGAGAGGGATGGACCGCAAGGTGAGAGGGATGGACCGCAAGGTGAGAGGGATGGACCGCAAGGTGAGAGGGATGGACCGCAAGGTGAGAGGGATGGACCGCAAGGTGAGAGGGATGGACCGCAAGGTGAGAGGGATGGACCGCAAGGTGAGAGGGATGGACCGCAAGGTGAGAGGGATGGACCGCAAGGTGAGAGGGATGGACCGCAAGGTGAGAGGGATGGACCGCAAGGTGAGAGGGATGGACCGCAAGGTGAGAGGGATGGACCGCAAGGTGAGAGGGATGGACCGCAAGGTGAGAGGGATGGACCGCAAGGTGAGAGGGATGGACCGCAAGGTGAGAGGGATGGACCGCAAAGGTGAGAGGGATGGACCGCAAAGGTGAGAGGGATGGACCGCAAAGGTGAGAGGGATGGACCGCAAAGGTGAGAGGGATGGACCGCAAAGGTGAGAGGGATGGACCGCAAGGTGAGAGGGATGGACCGCAAGGTGAGAGGGATGGACCGCAAGGTGAGAGGGATGGACCGCAAGGTGAGAGGGATGGACCGCAAGGTGAGAGGGATGGACCGCAAGGTGAGAGGGATGGACCGCAAGGGGCAGTGAGGTGTATTAGGGAGTCGGGTGGTCGGCTTGCCTGACTAGGAATGTCTTAAGGAAGCGTTGGAAGGAAGGGAAACTAGGGGAAGTCTGACCATACAAGGAAGAGCATTCCAGAGGATGGGGTCTGTGCGTGAGAAATCCTGCAGTGTATCATAGGAAGTGGTGATGCAGGGAGAAGCTAGGTGCAGGTCACTGTTTGACCTTCGGGAGCGGGCTGCGGTGTATTTGGTGATTAGTGAGGGCTTTGTAGGTCAGTGTGACGGGACGGCTGCCACTACGCTGTAGCGCAGTACAACAGTTCAAGTGTTTGTGTGTTATAAAAATAAGGGCTAACGAACTTGTAATAAGTACCTCAATGTGATTTTCCCTGTTTTATAGATATGCCAGTTAACTAAAGATTTCTGATGTCTGTGTGTTATTCCCTGTATAGTGTAGATCTCTGTATTAGTACCTGCTATTGTGTAAATTCTCTCAGTATGAAATTCTTTTTGTTTACGTTTTTTCTCCTTCCCCCATTCTCCATTGTTTGAAGGCCCTGGGTAGTTATCGGATCTGTGATGTTGTCTGTCCTCTCTGTGAATAAACAGTCAGTTCTATTCTGACCAAGCTTGAAGTCACAACTCATGTTCTGGAGTACCAGGAATCTTCTGCCCGCTGTGCCAAGGAAAGGCTCCAGGTCTACAGCTTCGGCTTATTCCTGGGGGTGCTAGTCAGGCTCTCTACAGGCACCGGGCCTTGAGCTGCGGCTAAGGTACAAGAGAAAGGTGTGGGAGTCACGAGGAGAAACGGGTTGTCCAGCGAGGAAGCAGCATTTGGCATATGTCACCCTGTCCGGGCACAGATCTGTTAGTCAGGGTAAGGATTTTGAATTTAATCCTGCAGTGGAGGAGGAGCCAGTGAAGGGACTCGCAGAGGGGAGCGGCAGAGACCGCAGCGGGTGAGGTGAATGGGGAGCCAGTGAAGGGAGCGGCGCAGCGTTCAGAATGGATTGTAAGGGGGGGGAGGCAGGAGAGGGAGGAGAGTGAGGCAAGAAGAAGATTACTACAATAGTCGAGTCGGGAGATTACAAGAGCGTGGATGAGTTGCTTTGTGGTGTCAGCAGTAAAAAAAAATGGCCAAATTCTGGAGATATTACGTAGTTGGTATCGGCAGGAGGAGGTAAGAGACTGGATGTGGGGGGGGGGGGGATGAAGGAAGGAGCCGAGTCAAGAGCAACTCCGAGACAGCGAACCTGGTTTGATTGGTAGATAGAAGTCAAGAGGTATTAGTGAGAGCTCAGTCTTGGACATGTTAATCTTTAGGTGGCGAGAGGCCATCCAGGAGGAGATACCATATAAACAGTCGCTTACTTTGGAAAGGACAGGAGGAAAGATCAGGGGTGGAGAGGTAGATCTGAGTGTCACCAGCATAGATGTGGCATTTAAAGTCAAAAGCTATTAAAGAGCAGAGGACCTAGGACAGAGCCTTGAGGAACACCAACTGATAAAGGCAATGAAGAGTAGTTACCAGCAAATGACACAGAAGGACCTGATCGATAAGAATCAATTCAAGAGTGCACAGTGTCAAACCGAGAGTGTTCACGTTATTTCTGGGTTAGAATAGCTTGGCAGTAAGCACCTGTGGGCATGCAGACCCTTTAAAAACCACAGGAGGAACACCAGTACTTACTTCTTCCACTTGCTCCTTGTTGGGTTCCTGGACCAAAAGAGGAATTTGTTAAAAGTACAGACAGGGTTAGGCTTCTCACTGGATGTCTATTGTATTCCAGATTAAAAAGGACCTTCCAATGACAATGGCCCATTAATGCCCCAATGCATGCTGGGTAATATTACATAAAAAAACACTGAAAATGCAGCACCGAGAACTGGTGATTTTATTGAGCCAAACTCTTCATTTAGAGACATGACCTATGCCCAATTCAAAAATCACAAGTAGGAGACCTAAGCAATGAGAGGACAACTTCATCAGGGTCTCTGCATTGTCCATCTTGGATCAGTGAGATCCAAAGATCGGATCACAGGTAACCGTTCTTGGGCATCTACGGGCTTCTACTGTGTGCCACTTGTGTTACATCACAAGAAGCCCCAAGCAGCCCAACAGCCCAAAACGAAAATAAAGGAGGTAAAACTCAAAAAATGTCCGAGATATTGTTTGAAAGCCAGACAAATGCTCCAGGTTTATGTTGAATAAAAGGAATGTTTGATGGTCTTAAAAGCCACCATATTCGGTTTTCTGCAGCGCATGGACATTGTTTGGATTAATGATAAATTTACAGACTGTATGAATGGGAGTTGGAACCCAAAAACCTAAGTCCAGAGACCCTCAGGATTATAGCATGCATAAGATTCTAGAGTCGGCGGTGGATTTCAGCGACCCTCCCCGGTGAAGCTCATTTCATGGAAGCCTAGGCCATTAAACAGGAGGCTTTAATAGGAAGATGAAGAAGCCCTTTTAAAAAGCTGCTGTTTCACAAGGAAGCCAGCAGATACGATAAATCAGGAGGCAAAACGCTCGGACAGGCTCTATCCATCCTCCCCATCTTAAAAAGGAAAATTTAAAGAAATTCATGCAAAGAAAATGAAACCACCACGCTCAAGATGTGCGCGCGTCACACAAGTGACTCGTCAGCTTGTATTGATCCCGATACCGGGACAAGCTGACTCACTGCGACACATTAAGCTGCAGATCGGTGCCGATTTGGAGCTTCTCCCACACCAGCCTGACCACTCTCTGTAGTACTTCACCTGCTCACTCATGGTATTGCACATGACAATTGAACCCCCCCCCCCCCAATCTGACCGGTGTGTTCCTATACAAGAGATGCCGAGATCTATTGGTCCCCTGTATCGGTTTCTGATATCAATAAAAGACCGGGGGGGGGGGGGGTCAGCAACTTTGGCTTTCACTTGAAATGGGTCAGCAGTGAAGGGGTTAACGATCACTAATATTACATTATGTATTAATATAAAATTAAAAACAAGCAAAGACGAAATTAAGGGTTAATGGCCAGGCTGCATCCTTCACAGTATACGTTTCATTTTTTCCTTTATTAATGAAATTTTAGGTGTTAATGGGTAGGCTACATGCCTCACAGTGTATCCATGTCATGTTTTCCCCTTCAATAATGGCATTTTAGGGGTTAATGGGTAGACTACATGCCACACAGTTTATTATTTTTATTGCATTTCCCTGGGTTTATGGAAGTTTGGATCTAAAGATGAATAGACCCTGTAGATCCTTTGCTTTTCTTCACATTTTTGGGGAATCCATTTCACCAAAAATCTGCGGAATTCCTTATTTAGGGAATGGTCAACGTAATTTGCAAAAACGGGAGTCGCTGCTGAGGCAGTTAATAGGCGAAAACCAAATATTGAATGCATCAGGTTAGTACAACAAAAAAAGGTACCGTATTACTCTGATTATGGAGAAAAACACTTTTCAGTGGTTTGATTTGGTGGCAAAAATTATTAGCGCCCCAATATTGACCGTGCCTCCCTATATACCCAGGACATACTTGAAAACAAGAGACATCTCAATGTATCCTTCCTGGTAAAATCCTTTATAAATAAATATACTGTTCCTAGAGTCACCACTGGTCCCCAGTCACATGAGGTCAGGCGGTGAAACAAGCATAAATTTATACCTCGAGATATTGCAGGAGTGTAAACACTTTACAGCACAAGTAAATATCAGGAGAGAGCAAGCAAAAATTTTGTAAAAACTAGTTTCTCAGATTTCGCTTTTGAAAATAGTTTTAATTAAATTAAAAAAGTCAAGTCATCTAGGAAAGTCAGTCTCCTTGTCCGAGGTCTGCACAGCCGCCGTCACTCAGCACGGAGGTTTCTTGGCTTTGCTTCAGTGAAATTCCAATATTCACTTCAAACCAAGAGAATATATGTCCATCCAAAGTACAGCAGCTCTGTGTCACAAGGGTGTTCTATTGAACTATAAGGGTGGAACATGTATAGGATAGATGTGTATCACACGCAAGTCCAGCACAAGAAACGTGGCTCAATATATTGCGCAGCTAGATCCGGTAAAGCGATCTCATAGAATACATACATTTAATAAAATCATTTAAAAATAAATTTTAACTATATGAAGAGATGGCTTTATTTTTAAAGGATATAATATTTATAAAATTGTATATTAAATCCATAAATATTATGTCCTTTAAAAAGGACACGCCATTTTTTAATTTTTAAATATATTATTTTAAAAATACACAATAACTATGTTTAATTATAGAATATTTTTGAATTTAATAAAATTTACACAAGATCACCTTAACGGATCTAACTGCACAATATATTGAGCCACATCCATATGGGCTCACGAACGCGCGAGTGGGAAACGTACCAAAATTGTTCAATTAATCCAGGAGTGAACGTATGGAAGAAAGCGTCGGATGACCGAATGTGATCCTACGAGTTTGTACAGCGCTGCAGAACATGTGCGCTTAAGAGTTAATATAGAATATATCCGTTCAATGTGATCCCAGTCTTTCGAGAATCGGTACATATCCTCCAATCAAGGAGCTCATTCTAAACCCCCCTGAATACAGGTTGATGAACCTATAGACACACGCACGGTTAATAGACGTGTAAGGATGTGATGACATTGAGACACACGGAGCTCCATTCCATTTCTTGCATTCATTGTGATTTGTCGGTTATAATGCTAGGAGCTTTAGATTGTTCTGAAGGTTTGTTTGCTGGCGTGTTCATCCCATCACAGCGGCTCAGTGAGTTTTGTAACATACAGACAAGCCCTCTGCCACCCAGGAACCCCTCTGACCATCTTTAACACGGAACCATATGGACAGCATGTCGATACAATGTGCGGCATCGCTTTACAGCCATAGACCGGCATGGGCAGACAGAAACAGTAACCACCTGCCGAGGAGCCCAGACACCGGGGATCTCAGGTCAGGATTCTACCTTTATACCTAGGAGGAGATCCATGAAATGGGCAGAGGAGATGGAGGGCCTAGTCTCATCTTGCCGACCGCCTGTCCCAAAAACCACAGAACCATCATGTACGATCGTGTTACAAGGAAATTAAGTTTTTTTTTTTGGTTTTTTTACCTTGGCCAGTCTGCTCATCTGATCCTCGGACGCAGAGCTGCTGGTCCTGCCGGGAGTCGTGGTGGGTTCTGACCCGTCCGCCTCCACATTTGGCCACACTTTCAGGTCGTGCATTCCTTGTCGAAACATCCTACAAGGAAAATAAATGGGTTTAGGGTCAGATATTGATTGCCTACAATCCCCAGAATGCTTTCAATGCAATACATGGTCAGGGAATCATGGGAGTTGTAATTTAGAGATGTCTGGGGAAGGTGGGAGCTAGAGATGGGGTTTCTTGGTTTAGAGGGTCTCGGGCGCGTGCATGGGCAGACGAGATATGTGGGCAGGGCAAGCTCTGTTATACGAATCAGGAGATTAAATAAAAAAAGTTTAATTTTATAATTTTGTAAATACGTCACATGACCGGCCAGGAAGGATCCACATTGGCCACCAGGGGTGGCTGGTGACATTTGAAGATTGTGGGGAACCACACATCTCATTATTGAAAGTTTTGAAAAGGGCTGTCAATCACACACACCCCTCCCCCGATGTAAATTCCTACTATTCCCAGAATCCCTTCAATGTAATAGATTGCCGGGGAATCATGGGAGTTGTAGTTCAGAAACCTGGTGGGGGGGGGGGGGGTTTGAGCGCCCTGGTTTAGAGTGTGCAGTGAGCGCTGTACAGAAGTGAACGAGCGACAAAAAGGTTCGAGAAAACGATATCCGCTGTGCGGCTACAAAGACAGAGGGCACCTTCCCTAGTTGGTGCCAACGCAAGTGCCTCAACATGCAAGCATTAGCGCCAGGACACGCGTGTTTAATGCCCTCCATATAACATTCTTGGCGCCGCTACTCCATTAGTGCATCCTATACGTAACATGGGAAGCGCAAGCGTACAGCATCCTTTGGATAAGTAAGGCATTACAAAGTGCTAGCGCCAATTAGCACAGGGACGCGCAAAGCCGAAACATTACCACACCTAAAAAAGATTCTGCTACTGCGAAAACACCAAGGCCGGGTGCACACTAGCGTTATCTTCTGCGCACTGGCGCACGTTATGATGCTCTTTATGACGTCCGTTGTAGCATATAATTATGAGGATAGAGAACACGCGTAGCACGCACGCAACGCATAATGCGCGCTTAAGACAGTCATGGAAACACCAAGGGTTTTGCGCTAGGATTAACGCCGCGTGCGAACGTCAAATGAGCGCACCAGCGACGGCAGGCACGTTGGGCAGGCCAGTGTGTCTCTGCAGTTGTGACAATGTCAAGAAATTCAGTTTTTACGACATGTGTCAAAATTAACGCATCGTCTACCAATCTCTTCCGTCATAAAGCGCGTCCTTTTTAACGCACACTAGTGCGCAGAAGAAAACGCTAGTGTGCACCCAGCCTTAACACCCCCCCCCCCCCGATAAATCCGATCCTCACCTCTCATCCCGGGGAGAGAACAGAGGCCCGATCCACTGCTGCTTGCTGCCAGGAGCAGAGTGAGACTGAGGACAACTTGCTCCCAGTCTCCCTCTGCAATCATGCAAGGCTCTTCACGGAGTCCTATGGATGCTGCGCTCTCCCTGAGTGTAACTCAGCTGTGTCAGAGATCCAAGAATTACATTTCCTGGTCCTTGCAGCAACAAAGTACATTGTGCACCAGGGACTGGAAGCATCCCTCCATATGAACGCGACACGTCAGGTGATTGTAGGATTACGTTTCCGCCCAGGAAAAAAACCTGCAGATTCTCTGCGCACAGCACCCCCATAATATTTTTTGGGCATCTAGGATATGAAAGCAGCTCTACTGTATATAGACTTTAATGGCTCGGGTTTAATCTGAGGCGATTAAACACTGGAAGGCAACGCAAGACGTTGAACGGCACAAAGTGATAACCGAGCAGCTGATGTTCTCCAGAAGCTCCTCGGCCAGACTGACCAATGACAGGATCACCAAGATGGAGATAATAAACGACGTCACATATTTGTTTTCACATCATTAGGAGGTAGCGGAGTTACCAATACTTATAAACTCATTTCACGAAGGAAGCCGAGTGATTAAAGTGATATTTATACAGTGGAGCGATTTCAATGCGATTCCTGACGTGCGTGGAGAGATCCCGGCAAATCTAATGCGATTCCTGCCGTGCGTGGAGAGATCCTGGCAAATCTAATGCGATTCCGGCCGTGCGTGGAGAGATCCTGGCAAATCTAATGTGATTCCTGCTGTGCGTGGAGAGATCCTGGCAAATCTAATGCGATTCCTGCCGTGCGTGGAGAGATCCTGGCAAATCTAATGTGATTCCTGCTGTGCGTGGAGAGATCCTGGCAAATCTAGCATTACTGCTCCCTCTAGTGGACGCAAGCGAGAGCAGCTTTTACAGCAGAAATAATTATTTTGTTGATAAATTACAAAAAAAGGAAAGTCGTGCAGCTCAGTTCACCCACCGCCCCCCCCACATCGTGATTGAAAGGATGGATTATGTAATTGATTGCTTACATAGACTGAGGAGCAGTTGAGGCCATCACGGCTGTCCAGAACAATGAAGACCATCGCAGGGTCCTTTTACGTTGCCTCTCGTGCAGGGATGGCGTCATTGGAATTTCTGTTCTGACTGCCCCTTTCTGGGTGGTATCAGTCGGATTTACATACGGAACAGTCTTTAACGGCACCGTCGAGATACAACCTTGTGAGGCCGAGCGCCGCTGACGTCTCTCCGTGCGCTCAGACTCGTTTTTGTTCACTAGACTTTAGAATTGAATTGCAGCAATGGCAAGGATTACTGCTAATGTCATTAACCCCTTAAGGACCAATGATTTAACGTTTACGTCATAAATGCATCGACTTTAACCTCCTTGGCCGTTTTCCTGAGTGTGGCTCGGGGTTAAATTTCAATGCTGAAAGAGGTAACCGAGCCACACTCTGGCTGGATACATACTTGTACCTGCGCTCCCTTGCTGACCTCACACAGTCACCTCCAGCCGATTGCGGCATCCTGCTTCCGTGTTCCCGTCACCAGAAGGGAACCCAGAAGTAGCCTGCAGGACGCCACGATCGGACGGAGGCGATTGTGGGAGGTCAGAGAGCGCGGGGACAGGTATGTATCCAGCCCGAGTGTGGCTCGGTTACCACTTTCAGCATTGAAATTTAACCGAGCCGCACTCTGGAAAACAGCCAAATAAATGCACCAGTTTTGACATACAGCATATGTCAAAATAGGGCCTGCAGGGAGGTTAAAGACCCTTTGTCATTAAGAGGTTAAAAAAAATTAAAAGCTTACGTTAAAGCGATTTTTTACATGGGACAAACTCATGTCAGCTGGTGCGGCAGTTAGGCCTCCTGGGCAGAGAGGGCGCAGTTCTGGACACCTCTCCTCTGGGACTTCTGCACCTGGTCATAGATCTAGAGTAGACAGTGATGGCGATCCTTTGCACCCCAGATGTTTCTGAACTACATGTCCCAGGATGCTCAGCCATTACATGGGACATGTAGTTCAGAAACATCTGGGGGTGCCAAGGATCGCCATCACTGATCCAGTGACACCCCCCCAGCGCATTCCTTTATATATATCGGATCTTTTGCTTTGGCCCCTGGCTGAGGTTTCTCTGGATTCTGGGCATCGCCCCTGGCTGAGGTTTCTCTGGATTCTGGGCATCGCCCCTGGCTGAGGTTTCTCTGGATTCTGGGCATCGCCCCTGGCTGAGGTTTCTCTGGATTCTGGGCATCGCCCCTGGCTGAGGTTTCTCTGGATTCTGGGCATCGCCCCTGGCTGAGGTTTCTCTGGATTCTGGGCATCGCCCCTGGCTGAGGTTTCTCTGGATTCTGGGCATCGCCCCTGGCTGAGGTTTCTCTGGATTCTGGGCATCGCCCCTGGCTGAGGTTTCTCTGGATTCTGGGCATCGCCCCTGGCTGAGGTTTCTCTGGATTCTGGGCATCGCCCCTGGCTGAGGTTTCTCTGGATTCTGGGCATCGCCCCTGGCTCTGGATCTAGATATTTTACTGGTTCCTTGCGCCGGCCTCTGGCTTTGTGTTCTGCGGTCTCTTGTCCCTGTGGATTCAGCGCGTCTCTCTACGGACCTTGTATTTATGCAGTTCAGATCTGGCTAGTCCAAGAACTGGCCTGTTTTAGGGGCTTCATCGCTTAACTGGGTTTCATGCTGTGACACTTAAACACAATGCACTGCAGACACCTTCGAGACTCCTTACCCATACTTTCCAAACAAGGACACTGTGGTTCCACCAACCGGAACGGATTTGCCAGGTCCGTAGATATCCCATATGGTGAGCGCCACCTGAGCATTCCGTGGCAAGTCGGGGTATTTCACTGGAAGAGTCAGCCATTCATTCCAACTGCAAAGAAAATAGACAGCACCTTAAAAAGCAGGAAACCGGTTACCCTCAAAAACATCTGGTGGCAGAATCATTTTATAGAAAAACCTTCGGCATACAGAAAACAAAAGCACACCCCTGCGGCATACAGAGAGCAATAAATGTCACCAAGCTACAGGTTAAAAGGAGCTCAGAGCTCCAACTGGGGGGGGGGGTGGCCAAGGACAGACTGAGTGAGTGATGTAGTTGTAAACTGCTCCCCCAGTAGCTTTCCATCACTTACTCCTCACTCTGCGGCTTTGGCCATAGAATGGGTCAGTCACTGACTCACATCATTGTATTGTGTGGGATGTATTTGAAGGACATCATCAGGTGGGAGAGTGGAAGACTTTTAAGCTCCCCGTTTTATTTAGCTGCCAGCTCCATTTCCCTGGAGAACAGACCTCTTGCCACTTATCTAAACATTCCCTCCTCCACATCACAGACTTAATACAGAGGAAGATAAACCACAGCAGTAAAGTAAAACATTTGCACAGATTTTGGTATCATGGGAGAGATACACAAAATAAAGAACCCAAACTCTTTTCTTTTTATATGCAATTTCTTGCAAAGAAAAATACAACATCAGAAGGAGTTTCAGAAGGAGTTTCAGAAGGAGTTTCAGAAGGAGTTTCAGAAGGAGTTTCAGAAGGAGTTTCAGAAGGAGTTTCAGAAGGAGTTTCAGAAGGAGTTTCAGAAGGAGTTTCAGAAGGAGTTTCAGAAGGAGTTTCAGAAGGAGTTTCAGAAGGAGTTTCAGAAGGAGTTTCAGAAGGAGTTTCAGAAGGAGTTTCAGAAGGAGTTTCAGAAGGAGTTTCAGAAGGAGTTTCAGAAGGAGTTTCAGAAGGAGTTTCAGAAGGAGTTTCAGAAGGAGTTTGTTTCAGAATGCAGGTTTGCAATACTAAAGTAATCTAGTTACAGTTTACGTGACTCAGTGATGTGCCTTTAAAATGGAAGCTGTAAGAAGGTGCAAGTCTGCGCTACAGCACCTTTAAGGCCAATGTCAGACGAACGCAGTCTGAGCGCACTCTGCGTGCGTGCATAACAGACATACTGACGGAAGATATTGTAGACAACGCACGGTCGTTTTTCTAACAAATGTAGAAAAAAGGAATTCTGGGAAACAATATGAAAAATGATAAATTGGTACATATGAAAAAACATTTTGTGCGTCAAGGTGCTGGACATCGCAAATGCGCTGCGTCTGACTTCGTGTCATCACGCACACAGAACGCTACGCGGATGTGGCACACTCCACGCGTCCGTGGTAGCAGTTTTATGTTCTTGCCTAACTTGCGTCAGTTTGCCACGTGCGTTGCGCGTGCGCAGTTCAGCGTGGACGCACATTTAGTGTGTGGGTCTATATTGATAATGATTCCATGCTACGACGGACGTTAAATTGTGCAGCGACACGGACGTGATCACTGCGTTAGTCTGACGCCGGCCTAATCCCGCGTGTGACGGTGCTTTTGGATGCAGAACGCCCATTATTCCCTGTGAGCTAAAAGAAGTCTTGCGATTGCAGGAAACATGTTCCAAATAAAGCCGAACGCACCGGGTCACACCCAGGAGATAATCTCGCCCCCTGCGATATTGTACGACGGCGAGACTTGGGAAGAATTTGAAAATTGCTCGGTAAACGAAACCTAAAAAAAAAAAAAAAAAAAAAGCCAGTAAAACGACTTCATCCACAGAACACTGAGGGCTTGATTAAACTTCACGCAAACGTAAGCACATGCGCGAAAACGCATTAACGCGAGGGGAAAAACACTTTGCGCAGAACATCGTATTACAATGTCCGCGCAAAAAAAAAAAAATGCACGTTAACGTCTACGGTGGGTGACCCGGCACGAACCCTTTGCAAGCGTACTGTACTGCGCACGTCCTATACTTAACATTGTGAGCGCAAATACATCTGTGCACTGGTACGCGGATGGTATTACAATCCATTCGCAAAAATTAAACGTACAGCGTTTGCGCGTATAATTTTAACGTCTTTTAAAAGCTGGTGGTAACTGCAAATCTGAACGTCCTGGCCGAAACCAAATACACCAGCCCAAAAAAAAAAAAAAACAAACAACCACAGCACAGTTACACATTCTACTCATACCCAAACAATAAAATTGAGAAGTTGTGCGTGTTTTTATTATTGCTGGAGCATATATACTCAGATTGACTTTGACAGGCGCAAAAACTGAACGTGAGACAATTGTGGTTCTTAATTCTGATTGGCTGAATTGCAGGAAAAACAACAGTCCGCACACCGATTTCTGCGCGCAACGTTAATGCGCGTCTTTACATGCAATATTTTTTTGACTGATGAAAAAATGCGCTTGGATTGTAATACCAGCGTTAATTTACACGCGTTAACGTTTAACGCTGCGCGCAAAATATAGCTTTTGCACAAAAGTTAATAGAGCCCTTAAAGGGGTATTCAGAGAGCACCGAATTGCATCAAGCAGTGAGTTTCCCCGTACCATGCATCTCGTGACCAGCTATTAATTTAATCACACAGCCCACAGTGTGTCTCCCACCCCGCTACTTCACCCGCTGCTCTGCCATTACCCTCCCAGCCCCATCTCCTCTTGGATTGTAAGCTCTTGGGCAGGGTTCTCTCCTACTGTTCTGTGTGTTAATTAATATTATTAATTCTGCCTCATACAGCGCTACGGAACGTGTTAGCACTTTATAAATACATGCAAAAGTAAGATTATGCGATTTTCTTTCAACAAATCAGGATTCGGCAATGTGCTCGGTCCTCCAGGAGGTCTTTCAACTACATTTCCCATGAAGCTCAGCCTAACAAGTACCTGAGCACAGGAGAGGTTAAAAACAATGACCGGGCCGAGGGTGCCGACCCCCCCAGACTAAAATGCCCCCGTAAGCAGAAATCTTGGCAGGCATGTGGACATCTTCACAAGTGTTCAACCATCATCCAGAATATCTGGAGGACCAAGGTGGTTTCTCACCATCATACATCATGATCCCAGCAACGCAGTGGGAAACTACCACCAGCAGCGCCCACCAAACCCCCCCCCCCCAGACACTTTAGGAGTGAGGAGCAGCTGAACTTACTTCCATCGGGTGCTGAAAGCCTTGTAGGACGTCCTGACCGGCAATGCCAAGGGCTTCCCATCAGCAAACACCTGGCACGTCACGTATAGGTCAGAGCACTGGTCCTGGTACAGGCCGGAGAAGCGCAGCATGGGGTCCTCCAGTACAGCCCGGTAACTCTTCGGCTCTCGCTTTCCTTCTAAACTCCCTCTGCAGATACAGAGAGAAGGCGTCAGAAAACCACCCCAAGCCAAGTGAGGGGAACAACAGCAGGGAGGAGCGCCCGGTACAAACCCCCCCCCCCCCGTGGCAGATTAGACCTGTATTTCTATCTATATAAGGGGTCTGCCTGTTCATACATATCTCCTCTCCTCCATATAGAGTTATATTCATAACGGTGTCTGGCCATTTGGTACGTGTATCCCCGTGTTCACAACTGAAATTTAATCAAAATGTTTAGCTTTCTCCCTTGGGGAGAGGATATAACACGTAGCTGTAAAAAGGGAATTTCTTTGTACACTAACATAGAAAATCACACCTTGGCAGCCAGCACGGCCCCAAGAGAGCTGGACACAATCTTCAAAGACAGGAAGCACATCCTTGATCTCTAAGGGGGGTCTGGAGGGAAGAGGGACGCCTTTAGGCAATTAAAGATTAACGACGAAGTGCACTAGGCATGGTCCAGAGATGGGCACTCTGGGGATTGTAGGCAAAGGCTCTGCCAGCTAGGAGGCTGGACTTAGAAAAAGGCAGCCCTATATATTTTCTGAATCAAGCATGGCTCAGGGCTGATCACTTGGGGTTCCTTCTAAAGAGGACTGATCTGTCCATGCTCAATCTCCATGCCCCAGGAGGCACCGAAGCTAACTACTGATTATTCGGTCGTAAGGAAGGCTCTGTGATTAACACCTTTTTCTTTATATTTTGCTGTGTATTGTATAAGTAATTGATTTATTCTAGGTTTTAAGTTTTTATGTAACCAAGCACTGATTTTTCTATCATAAATAAAAAGTGTATTTAAGTTTTGACTCTGGTTGATGAAATCCACACTAAGAGATTGGGAGTATTGCTATTTGCCTTAAGCTCGGTTATATATAAGAAATTGCGCGTTGCGGTCGTCAGGAAACGGCAGGGAATTGTGGGATCCGTAGTCACTGTCCGAGTCTAGGATAGTGCGGCTGCTAAGCCCTGCGTCTCCTGTTGCGACACGCGTAGTGTCCGTGAGGACTGGTGGCAGCGTTACTAATAGAATAAAACTGGGCTCTGGGGTTGTGAGAGACGTAGTTAGTACGCGCTTCAGGAGAAGACTTGTACTGCGTTGCAATCCTGGGATCAGTATATCGCTCCCTACGTGCCTGTTGTGAGAGAAAGTGGGGCCGGGACGGGTAGAGAGGCACGCGTAATTATCTGGGTCTAGGATAGACAGTGCGCGGCTTAACCAGGCGTCTTTGCGCAGCAGCGCACGTAGTGGGTCGTGACAACAGGGAGGAGCGCCCGGTACAAACCCCCCGCCCCCAGAGGGGAGCAACCAGTGCCCTTTGACCTCCCCCCACAGAATAACCAGTGCCCTTTGACCTCCACCCACAGAATAACCAGTGCCCTTTGACCTCCCCCCACAGAATAACCAGTGCCCTTTGACCTCCCCCCACAGAATAACCAGTGCCCTTTGACCTCCCCCCACATTGTAAGGAAGCCATGACCTCTCCCTTCACTCACATCTTCAGCTCCACAGCCACATTCAGCTCCCAGCTGTAGACATAGTTGAACTTGTCAGCCTCGGCCATGTTTCCCGGGCAGCTCTACCAGCGAGTTCCTGCCTCTGCTGACACAATAATAACACCAGGGCCTCAGAGCGCCCCAGCACCTTTCATTTATTGCCTGCCGCGGGAGCTCACGGGAAGGCTGCTGTAACCCGGGCAACAGTAACAGCGGACCAATCACTGAAGCCACATAGAACCCGGAACCGCCTGCAGAGGCGTGCCCTACACGCGTTCCAAACACTAGAGATATACGCCCACCCAGAAATTCTGCACGGAGAAAAGTCTCTCGATCCGGGGCTGTGCCGTGATATATATGAGGTGGCAGCCATTTTCCCGAAGGCCGGAAGAGATTTAAAAGCGGCAGCTCCTCATATTTTCACGTGTTTTTTCCTCGTGTGTTTTATGCTCGGTGTGTGGGGACGTTTCAGCTGGAATCAGCTGACGTGGCAGCCATATTGTGATTGGCTGTCACTGTCTGGCAGTGTTATTCACAGCATGTTATAAGCAGCATGGGGGTGAAGATCTGAGACAGGTGGGCAGTGGCACCCCCTCCCCTCCCCTGTGGGCACAGCTTGGTTGTTAGAGCCTGTGTGCTTCATTCAAGGGTTCAGCCCTCTGTGTTCAATGAACCCTCAGGTCATGTGATTGGATCATGTGACTAATGGGTGTTGTATCTACTTTGGTGCCAATAATAGGGTTTTAAAGTAAAGGGTCTGTTAACAAAGCACCGAAACAAGGTTGCCAGGTCGGCCATGTTTTCCTGGACACATATTACTATTTCACGTAAAAGTGCTGCCCTGCAACATGTATAATTAATATGCCACAGGCATGAAACCAAGGTCACCTGGGATTCCCTTCTGATTTCTTATGCGTATGTCTTCCGCGTGCTGCGGGGTGGCATCTTATATGCACTGCCCATCAGCATGAATACATTATGTGTGTCCAGGAAAACATGGCCGACCTGGCAAGCCTAACCTAACCTGTGTGCAATTTTGCTGAAGTTTTCGGTGCTCTCTGAATAACCTCAACTGCAAGAGGTGTAACCGCACAACCAGGAACGGGTCGATTAGTCAGCGACACCAGAAAACAGGGTAGACAAAACGTTACAGGTACTTATAAAGCGCTAACACGTGCAGTGGGAGAGACAGAATAGCAAATATACGTACACGTTACACACACAGAACAGTAGGAGAGAGGACCCAGCTCAAGAGCTTACAATCTAAGAGGAGAGGGTGGCACATTAGGTGAGGGTAAATAGGGTGTGTGAAGTGGCGGGGTCAGGGCCTAGGCAAGCTAGGCGGTCGCCTAGAGCGCCGCGCCTGCCGAGGGCCTGCGGGTTGTAGGATCCCGGTTTTGCCTGACTCAGTGGGCCCCGCTCAGCTCTGGTATCTCAGACGGAGCTATGAAGATCATCGTGCACCAGGGCAGGGGGAGGGGGTCAGCGGTGCACAATTAAACCGCCCTCTCACGTGATGCACTACCCCCTCACGTGAGGCGCTGTGTAGGGCACGCTGCACGCAACTGCAGCCTCCAGCACACACACACAATGAAAGGTGACCGCGCGGTTGAGTGGAGCCAGCCGGCGTCCACTGTGAAGGAGGACAGAGAGCACGAGGACTGCGATTGTGTCAGTGTTTGGTGAGCGACCCACCCGCGGTGGTGGGGGTCTTTTGAATAAATTGCTCTGGGGGTTAAACTTATAATGGGGTGTGGGGGTTGAATAAATTTATAATGGGTGTGGGGTTTGAATAAATTGCTTTGGGGGGGTTGAATAAATTTATAATGGGTGGGGGGTTTGAATAAATTGCTTTGGGGGGGTTGAATAAATTTATAATGGGTGGGGTTTGAATAAATTGCTTTGGGGGTTGAATAAATTTATAATGGGTGTGGGGTTTGAATAAATTGCTTTGGGGGGTTGAATAAATTCTGAGGATGTACTCAGCACGTCATTTAGGACCCCGCATTAGGAGGCCGTGCCGATCGATTGGGAGTGCAGGCGGCGGATCGATTGTTCCAGTTGCGGAGATTTGGCAAGCAGGGAGCAGATTCGGTGGCACAGAGTCCCAGTACACAGCGGAGAAAGATCCTTTGGTTGAGGCATCGAGTGCTGGACAGTTTCGTTCTACGGATGGGTGAGAGGCCTCCAGGCCACAGTTCCAAAACAGAAACGCACGCTGCAATATTGTTTAAATTCACAGGGCCCCAACAGTGACAAGTCGAAGATTGCTCTTTTCGTTCACTGGCCGGTCGAACACAGTACCCGGGTACCCTAAACTTTGTATATATATATTTTGAGCTATTTTGCGGGACTTACACTCCAGAACTGAGGGGGTTAACCGTTCTTTTTCGCTGCGTGTTTTTCCCGCGTGACGCATCCTGTAAATTCATCCAACGCGCATTTATATTTTAGGACACTTTATCTTTTAGTAAAGTATATAAAACTAGAAAATCCACAACAGTGCTGGTGTGTAATAATTCCTAGTGCGGTGAGACTATCCCGAGGTTTATTCAACGGCTCCTTCGGGGGGTGAGATATATATATAATGACATGACTTGTGATCACGTTGGGACCCTGAACCCAAACACCCGGATTCCACGACCTTAAAAGGACCCGATCCAGCCAGTCCATCCAACCTAGCATTATCTAAAACACAGGGAATGTGTCGAAATCGAATCCTATGAAAGGAATCCACAAACACACGTCCGACCAATAACTCATATTTTTTTGCTATAGGGTTCACACATTTACAGTATTAGCGTTTTCCCCCCATTAATAATAAGCACCTCAATGAAATCTACTTTACGCTGTGACACATTGCACTGTAGGATGGTCAGAGAGGCGTGAGTACTTTCAGGGGTGATACTCCCTGAGCTGCAGGACGCCATTATTTTTGTGGAAACTGAAGCATTGCGTCCACGCGGTGATGACAGCTGACTGTGCCGAGGTTTACGTGGCAGGAGAGATCAATGGAGCCGTTCTACTCTCTGATCACCAAAGCTCCAGGCATGTATCCGATAGGAAACAGGCTTCCGCAGCAGGGTCACCAGCCTAAAGCGGGGCGGTCAGGCAGGGAGAAATCAGCGTCCCATACAGGCCCAGAGGCATGGCCGTGCTTGGCAAGTAGTTATGACAGGGTGACTTCAAACACGGCATTTGTTACGGTCATTACACGTGCGTATTAACTGCCTGAATTACAGCAAGCCATGAGGTAAGCGTGATTTCTTTGCGCCGGCAGGAAATAATTCATACTGTGAGCTGCAGAACGCATCAATAAACTACACAACCGCAACATCAAACGCTCAATAATGTTTATATATACATGAGCCGAGTAACTGTGCACCCGGCCCTGCCTGCAGAGGATCGAGTGTCCCCCGTGTCCAGGAACTCGCGCTGAGGACACAATCCTGAAGCTGTGCATTGTGGGAGCCTCTTGGATGAAGATGTGTCCGTTCTGGCTGCCGGCTCGGCCAATGTCCGCAGGCTTCGACTTCAGCGGCCGCATCTCATCGAGCTTGTCTGCGTCTTCCTTAAAATCCAGGAGAGAAACAAGAGACGTTATTAAACTGATCAAAACCAACAGAGACACACGCGTGCCCAGACACACAGAGACACAGACACCCACACACACAGAACACACACACGCAGACACACACACGCAGGCACACACACACAGAGACAGAAACACACGAGCACAGAGACACATGCGCGCCAAGACACACAAACACAGATACACACGAGCACGGATAGACACAAGCGCAAGGAGACACACTCACACACACAGACACACGAACAAGGACACACATGAGCATGGAGACACACATGCACCCAGAGACACACGCGCACCCAGAGACACATGCGCACATACACACGAGCACAGAGACACATGCGCACTAAGACACACAAACACAGATAGATACACACGAGCACGGATAGACACACGCACAGAGACATGAGCACAGATCCATATGAGCGCAGATACACTGTCGGGTATATTAATGGAAAAATTAAAATGGATGCCTGTAGCCATCTTGTTTTAATGTAAAGTCTTTATTTTCAATTTTCCCTAGTTTTAGAAATGGACAGAGATTTTTTTTTAAATAGTTCATGGCTAGGTGAACCTTAAGAGTTATAGTTTTTTTTTTTTATAAATGCCAGACATGATGTTATAAGACGATAAATTGTCTTTATTTGATATAATGCTGAGCTAAGTGCCAGACATGTCATATTTAAATTGGTTTGTTTTAACAAGTCCTTAAAAGTAGGGATGCTCCGATACCACTTTTTTAAGACCGAGTATGAGTACCGATACTTTTTTAAAGTACTCACCGATACGAGTACCGATACTTTGATTTTATGTCATGTGACCATTTTTCAATAAGAACAGACCTCATATAAAAATGCCCCCAGCTCACATGTATACTGTATATGCCGGAATTCTAATATCTGGAAGATAACATAAAACGGATTCTCTGAGTCGTCTGGATTTTAGTGTTTGTGGAGCAGCGGTTCTCTGTATGGTCACTACCTTTCAGGAACTCTTCTCCCAAGCACTGCAGCTCACTCTGGGACCCTCTGTGCAGCCCCAGCCTGTGACACGCTGCCGGGAGTCTCGCTCACTCCATGCAGCATGTTTGTGAAGAAACACTGCAGAGCGCTCCCAGTGGGTGGACATGCTGGAGGCTGCAGCAGGAAGAAGATCACGGCTCTGCCGCCACCATCTCCTTTGTCTGAAACACCGGATTCTCCCGCATTCTGAAGAATCCGAAATCTGGAATGCACAGGAGCCCAAACTTCCAGGATTAGGGGTGCCGGACGTGTACCTGTTTGTCCCCCCATCTAAAGTAACTAAAACATAAATTGCCCAAAGTGTGTCAACTGCATGCAGTGTGGAGCAGCTCCTCTTACATAAACTCACGCGCGTCCGTTTACCGTTTAATCACAATCTGACACGTGAAACAGAACCTGTAGCTCCGCCGTGTGTGCGCACTACTGTGCGGCCGACGCAATGACTTACGGAGCGCAGCATCTGGCTCAGCAGGGCCTCTTCTCTGCAGCAAAGGGCAAATATCTCATCCAGGTGTTCCCGATGTCTCTGAACCACAAGCTGCCTGCAGAGGAAAAAGAAACATCAACAATTCCTAAATTTTCCTATTAACATGACGGAAAGTTTAAATTCTAATAATGACTCGGAGGCGAGTATTTGCATTTCTCCCTTTATTGCACCAACAGCAGCAAAGGGTTAACTTTTGGAAAAAAATGTAACAGAAGAAAACAACCCCTCCCCAACATGGGGAGGCCCTCCCATAGTCCTTGTCCCGCCCCAATTCCATGTTCAAGTATGCACTGCGGGAGCATCCTCTTCCGAGCCTGCGACACGGCAACAAAGCCAACTAGGACGGACCAGCTTCAATAATTAACGAAAAACCGGATCCGAAGACATCAGGCACCAGAAGGCGTAAATCCACTTAGGACGCTGAAAGACAGGAAGAGACACGGAACGTAATTAGAGGCGGAGCCGTAACAGTGTGTATAAACCAACACGGCACATTCAGGAACGTACACACACACACACACAACAGTCATACCGACAGCCGTGCCAAGTGTGTGAATAAAGACACTACGCATGAACATTGTGTGACTTTTAATACAGTACGTGGGTGTGTGCAGAACCGAACAGGACACAGGGAGGGAAGGGTGGGAAATACTCGCCTCAGAGTCATTATTAGAATTTAAACTTTCCGTCATGTTAATAGGAAAATTTAGGAATTCTAATGCATGTACTCGGAAGCTCCTATTTGCAAGTTTAACGCCGTCCTAAGACAGCATCAGACATTGGCGCAACAGGTTTAAAGTAGAATGTGCGGAAAGTGGACTCCCTAGACCAGTCAGCAGCCCGGTTAATGTCCTCAAGGCGACATACCAGAGACACCGCCCTGGAGGCCACGGCACTACGTACCGAATGAGCCCCAAAGCAAGTGACGTCGATGCCCGCCAACTCCATAAGCCAGCGCAACCAGCGTGCAAGAGTAGCAGAAACTACTGGCCAATGAGGAGGGCAAAAGGACAAGAACAGGAGCAAGTCGGGAAGGGAGCGGAAAGGAGCAGTACTGGATTCATAGGCCCAGAGACAAAGCACGGGACACAGCAGGGGTTCGGCAGGAAAAGCAGGAAACAGGACCGAGGTCAGGGAAGTCTTTGTACGGCGCGAAACGCTAAAGCGCACACCTTCAGGCACAAAAGACCGAGCCCCAAAATCCATGGCAAGAACATCACTAACGCGCTTACAAGCCACCAAACAGAACAACATGAGCAACTTGGCGGAGAGAGCCCGGAGAGACAACATGTCATTGTCTTGCCAAGAACACAAGAGGGACAGAACCAAAGTAACATCCCATGTGGATGTGTAGCGGGGATCTAGTAAGACGCATGCCGCGTAAAAGCCGACACACCAACGGGTGGTTCCCAATACGCACCCCTGAAAGGCCTGCATGGCCAGCCGACAAGGCCAAACGAATCACGTTGACTGACCGGTAGGCCCTCCCCTCGTCGAACTGAATGGTGAAAAAATCTAGAACCACGTTCAGAGGGTCCGTAAAGGGATCCCAACTCCTCCCCATACACCAAGCAGTCCATTTGTCCCAGGCTGTGCGGTAAGATCGGGTTCCTGGGGCCCAGGACTGGAGGAGGAGGTCTGCAGTGCAGTCCGAAACGCCTGCGGGTCCGCGGGGTTGCCAGAGATCAGCCATGCCAACAGCTGTAGCCTGTCTGCCAGGATCAACGGGTGTGGTTGGTCGGATGGGTCTAGGAGGAGTGTCCGGGATGACGGGAGTAACCACGGGATGTCCATCGCCATGCCGAGCAGTGTGGGAAACCATGACTGCGACGTCCAATACGGAGTGATGAGGACCATTCTGCACCCGATGATGTCGAACATGCAGGAGACAACGGGCGATCATGGAAAACGGGGGAAACCCGTACGGACAGGTAGTTGACCACACTTGCAGGAAGGCGTCCGTCGCCAGGGCATCCGGATCCGGGCACCAACTGAAGAATGCCGGGAGGTGGGTGTTGAGGCGGGAGGCGAAGAGATCCATGCCAAACGGACCCCAGGTGTAGGAAAGCACAGAGAAGACGGACGGATGTAGCCGCCAGTCCCCGGAGTCCGAGAGATGCCTCGAGTTCCAGTCCGCCACTTGATTCATGAGGCCGGGGAGGAATCAAGCCTGTACCGATGTGTTCTTGCGGAAGCAGAACTCCCAAAACCTCTAGGCGAGGGAAGTGAGCTTCGGCGATCGTCGGCCTCCGAGCCCGTTGATGTAACGTACTGCGGACACGTTATCCATCCTCAGGAGAACGCTGTCTGGACAACATTGTTTCGTGAAGCATTGAAGGGCGAACAGACCGACCAGAAGT
This sequence comes from Leptobrachium leishanense, assembly GCA_009667805.1. NCBI lineage: Eukaryota > Metazoa > Chordata > Amphibia > Anura > Megophryidae > Leptobrachium > Leptobrachium leishanense. The sequence continues at coordinate 54,794,221 of CM019063.1, read as the reverse complement.
TCCAAAGCGTTGATATGATATGCCGCTTCTTCTGGTGACCAGCGACTGCCCATCTCCTCTGAGCTGCAGCGGGCACCCCAACCGGTCTTGCTGGCGTCGGAGTCCAATACCATGGAGGGGGGGCGGTGTACGAATCGGTTTCCCATTCCAGCAGACTATGTTGAGGAGCCACCATCGGAGGTCTACAACCGCATCCAGGGTGAGGGTGATCCTGTCTGCGTAGTCCCGACCGGTTCGGAGAGAACGGGCCTTCAAGAGTTGGAGGGCTCTGTAGTGAAGCAGACCTGGAGGAATTGCCAATCTTGCCACTGCCAGGAGTCCAACCATACGGGCCAGAGAGTGTAGGGAGCAATGACCCACCCGCAGAAGAGATCGGATCTCTTTCTTGATGGAAATCACCTTGGAGTTTCGGTAGGTGTAGTGACATTTGGGACGAATCCACCAGGAATCCGAGAAACTCCAGGCGGCGTGAGGGAACTAGGATAGATTTTTCCTTGTTTACCAGGAACCCTAGATCCTGGAGGAGGGTTATCGTCCAGGAGAGGTGTTGTAATAGGTAATAGGGACCCACGGGAGGGGGACATCAGAAGAATGTCGTCCAGATATATAATCAACTGGACGCCTCGGGCGCGGAGGTGGTGCACTACCAGTTTTAGAAGCTTGGTGAAGCACCACGGGGCGGATGACAGGCCAAAGGGTAGGCATGTAAACCGCCAGGTGTGAGGGCCCCACGTGAACTTCAGGAAATCACAATGTGCCTGGTCGATCGGGACCGAAAGGTAAGCGTCCTTTTAGGTCGAGCTTGACCATCTAATCGTGTTGGGACAGGGAGTCCCTGAGAGTGTGGATGCCCTCCATCTTGAAATGATGGTAGACCGCCCACTCGTTCAAGGACCGGAGATTGATGATGGGGCGCCTGCCACCTCCTTTTTTCACCACGAGAAAAAGGTTGCTGAGGAACCCAGGTGGATCGGGAGACTCAGGCTCTATAGCGCCTTTCTCGCAGTGCGCATGTACTTCCTCTTGAACCAGAGTCATCTGGTCCCGCGCAAACCGAATGGGCAGCGGGAGGGAATCTTGTACGGGAGGGGATACAAACTCTAGGAGGAACCCCGAGACTACCTGAAGGACCCACGGGTCCGAGGAGAAGCGTCGCCAAGCGCGGGAAAAGAGACGGAGGCGGCCCCCCCACTTGTACTTGGGAACAAGGAATAATCTGGTAAAGACATACCTGCTCCACAACGGTAGTAGGAGGAACCTCTGTTGGCTCTGTAGCCTCTGCCATGCCAGGAACCGGCTCTCGTGTAAGGGACCGTACCAGCGGAAACATTGGTAGTAGAGGAGGGCGCAGCCGTGTTGGGGTCTTGAGCTTTGCGGGAGACCTTAAAGCCCGCTCAGCCAGCAGCGCGACCCCTGTAGCTGCCGGCTCTACCAAAAAGATGCCTCTTGGTGGCGAAGATGCGTTTCATCGTTGACTCAGATTTGTCTATGGACTGGAAGGCCTGGGTATACTCGCCCATGTCTTTAAGGAATGGTTTGCCAAAAGCATGCCCTGGGCCTTAGCATCCAAATCGTTAGTGGCCAATGCAACCAATCCGGAGACAACTTTTAGTAAGATACTTTTTCTGCGTTCGGCAGAAATAGCGGCGTTGAGGCTCCAGATAGCTGGCCACCAGACTGGAGATGTCCGTAGGCCGTTCTGTCCCCCCCCCTTCGGACCTGGGTCTCCCTCTGCAGCTGCCAGTGTGTGGCCGGAGTGAGGAGCCGGCGGCCATTTTGCGGCCTTCGTCCCGCCCTTAGGGTCTCTGTCCCGGACTGTCCTGCCGCCTCCACCAGACCTACCTCTGAGTTGGGGGTTGGGGAAACGGTGGGCCCGCGTTTCCCGATCGCCCAGAGGGGAGGTCAGATGAGAGAGGACGAGCGGTGCGGATTATCTCCCCCCACGAGAAACGCTGAGGCCTTCTTTGCAGGCCTGGAGGCCTGTCTGTAGTTGCTGGACGGGGAGGAGGAAGACGCGCCGCTCACTAGAGGAGTCTGGCGACAGATGATGCGGGGCTGCCGGGAGAAAGGAGACTCGAATTCTGAGGAGGATGCGCCGGACGGGTGCATGGCTGGGACCTGCTCAGTGGTTGGAACGGGGAGCGGCGACACGATCGGCGTCCTACCTGGGAAGCTGACGCTTGTACCTACTACACCTGGAGGAGAGACCGAGAGGATGCCTGGTCCGGTGCGCAGACCCCTGCTCCCGATGACAACGCTGGAGGTGCGCGAAATTGCAGGGAGGCCTGTGAGTTGGGGCCCAGCTGGGAAGTTGACCATGGAACCGGAGGTCGCGGCTCCCTCGGTAAGGCCTGGGCTGATGGCGCAGCTCTGTACCCTGAGCGTGGGCACTGTTGAGGGGCAGTGCTTGCCTTGGACCCGGGCTGTCCCCAGCGCGGCAAATGGAGGAACCTGGTTCCCGGATGTGTCAGGCGCTGAAGGAGGTGAAAGAAGGCTTGAGCTGCTTTCTGCCCAACGTTTCTGCTGGACACGGGCTGAAGGGAACTGCCCTGCCGATCTGTTACGCACTGTTCTCGACCCTGGCACCCTTACATGGCCTGCTGTGTATTTCTCCCCCTGCGAATATTTTCTGATGACTTTAATTATTTTTTTTGTGTTCACCCTGATTCTTGCTGAGTAAAAGCTGTTTTTTGTTTTTTTTCCTTTCATAATCCCCCTTCGCAGTCTTCTAGCTGTGTTTTGAAGACCACTATGTCTTAACGTATCTCCCCCCCCCTTGTTTTATGCTGCTCTGAGACGCTTCGGATCTTTCTTTTATTGTTTTTTCACTGCTGACACTCCCCAGAGGGGAATAAATTTGAGACTTTTGGTTTTCTTTTATTCTTCCCTTTATTTTTCTGAAGTGTTTTGGATGGTTTTTGATGGCTTTTTGTTACCCCCCCCTTTTTTCCGGAATTCTGCGGATTTTTCATTCGACCCCCCCCCCCTGTTATTTTCTTAAGAAGTGTTTCTGTTGATAGCATCACATGTGGCCCTGCAAGGCCCTTACTCTTTCTGTTTTTATATGATGACTTCATTACAAAATAAAATTTTAAATATAAAAAAAAAAAGAAATAGCGACGTTGGCGTTCCCCAGGAGGCAAAACGCACGCTGTAGCCACACGCCCACTTGTTTAGGATCTAAGAAAAGATCTTGAGTTTTGGCCTCCTCCACCAACTCAAAAATGCGGACCATAGGGCCTGCGACATCCAGTACTTTGTCCTGGCAACTTTTTAGGACACTGTCAATGCCTTTTTTGGCTGCCCAACCGCGCCTGCCGGTATACTTCTGGTAGCTCGCATCCACAACCGGAGTCAGGCACGTTTTACCCGTGGTGGTGGGTCTAGGGCATTCGGGGCCGCAATCTCGCACAGTCCACTTTCTCGAGTGGCCGGCGCATATGGGCATCAACCCATTGCTCGACATGCTCAGCAGGGCACCAGGCTGTGGACCTTGGATGTTTCAGGTCCTCTGGCTCGAACAGTGGATTGCCCTGTGGGTCATAAATGACCAGGCTCTTGGAACGGACAGATCGAGCTTGAACCACTGCGACCATGAGGGTGGGATCCTTCGGAGCGTGAATCTCCAGGACCTCATCTGTCATCGGATCCTCATATTCATCCGTGTCCGAATACTCGGTCAGCGCTGGTGTCGCCTGGCACTGTCGTTTGGAGGTGACCGCTCTAGTCAATTGGGTACTGGGGCCCGGCAGTGAAGTAGGGCTGCCATCCCTGCGGCTGCTGGTTGCAGCGTGCGTGTCTTTAGGCGGCACAGAATTGTCCCCCAGGTGGTCAGGCGCCGGCTCATTGGAGGGGCCTTACGCAGAACTGCGTCTGGAGAAGTGTGAGTGAGTAGGAGAAGGCTGTCTATCAGGGGTAGATGGTACCTGATCATTCAGCAGCGCTGTCAGCGATTTTTGCCAGTTGTCAGATAGTATGAGACTGCGGACTGGACAGCAGAGGATATGGAGGTTTGCAGGGAAGACTCTAACCGTTGGAGTAGTGCCTCGGATTTTGAGTATCGTTTTCGGGATTTTCTGCCTTCCGAGCGCGCCTGCAGGGATCTGGAGTCAGAGGCATTCCCAGAGCAAAGAGGGCTCGAATCGGCAGGTTTTGATAGGGACATGATGCCTGCTCGATGTGGATGGGGTAAAACCTTGTGCGGAGCGCTGGGGAGAAGCGTGCACACACGCAAGGAAGTCAAGATGGCGGCCGCAAACCCCGTGAGAGTTGCAGATGTGAGGGGCAGGGCAACCGCCCGGCCGAGCGCAATGTATGCGTGGGGATCTAAAGTTGCGGCCGGCTGGGCATGAGATCGGGGGAATGATCGGCAGTCCGAACGAGTGGAGATAGCTCAGCGCACCAGGCACAGTATAGTGGAGCAAAGTAGAGACCACCCCTGACGGCAGTTAACGGTCCGCCGTCGGAGGGGGAAAAAAACAGGTCACTGGCCGCGGCTAACAGTGAAGGTTATAGTGAAGTAAAAAAAGAGAAAGAGAGAGAAGAAACAGACAAGTATATCGCGCTAGCGTTTACTTACCTAAATCACGATGTTGCCACTGCGGAAGCAGCAAAGGAAGAGGAAGTGGATGCTCCCACAGTGCGTACTTGAACATGGGATTGGGGCGGGACAAGGACTATGGGAGGGCCTCCCCATGTTGCGGAGGGGTTGTTTTCTTCTGTTACATTTTTTTCCAAAAGTTAACCCTTTGCTGCTGTTGGTGCAATAAAGGGAGAAATGCAAATAGGAGCCTCCGAGTCCATGCATTAGAATCCCACTTCTAGGACACAATCTGTGACAAAAATGTCCCTGAACGTTGCGTGTTTTCCTGCTCGCGCACCGTCCCGGCCATGGTCTCTACCTCTACGCTTAGTTTGGGCCAGTGAATGGATTTAGACGTTAGGAACCTGTAATAATTATCTGATGGGCTTCCAGATTATTCCAGGAGACAGAAAAGAAAACCCACCTACATCGATCACATCTACAGGTAGCAATGGATTGGGATCTCAAGAACCATAATCCAAACGCGGAACTGGTGAACAAAGGCTCCCACAACAGTGGAGAAGAGGAAGAAGAGGTCCCAGCACGCTGATCTTCCAAAACATGTTTAATGGGGCATCGGCAACGTTTCAGCCATCACAAGGCCTTTTTAAAGATTGAAAAAGATTATGTCACAGCGGAAACATTGCCGATGGCACATTAACCCCTTCACTACCGAGATTGAGATATCTCGGGCATCAAAGCCACCATCTGGTGACTCGATAGAGATATCTCCATCTGCAGCCCAAAAGGGATTTGTTTGTCGTCCACTGGCACTGTACGCAGGACGACCGACGGGGTCATCAGACTATGGATGACGATGGTCATATGACTAGGTCCAACGAGGGTCGTCCACTGCAAGCGGCTATGTCACGTTCCCACGTTCCAACCCTGTCTTCCTGCCCTCTGTAATTGTATATTGTGTTTTTTCCATTGTGTTTCTGTTGCTGCCAATTCCTGGGTGGCCTCCCAGGGGTTAATTGGTGTTCTGTGTGCTGCTCACCTGTTGACCCTTGCCTTGATTCCCCTGCCTATATTAAAGCAAGGTACCTATGGTACATTGCTGGGTCATTTTTCTTTGCCTGGTCTCCTTGCCACTTGTGTCCTGAGAGCTCCTTGCTGTGTTCCTGATATCCTCCGTTTGTTCATCCTTGTTCAGTTTTTGTCTCTATTATTTCTGTTCCAGTTTATGTCAGTTCCTTCTGTGTATTTAGTTCTGTCTATTGCTGTATTTTGTTTTGCTGTTTATGTTCCATTCAGATTCCCCGGTTACTGATTTTGGCTTGGCTGACTTCCCTTCTGGTTCTGATTCCTGTATCCTATATGACGTACTCTCTCTGGTTATGACCTTTGGCTTTCCTCTTTATGACTACTCTATAGTATTTTCCTTGCCTGTACCGTTTTCAGGTAACCTTGTCATCTGTATACAACAAAAGACTCTGTACGGCTTCAAGGTAATACTTTCCTTTAGATTAGATCCGGCTATCCTAAAGACCGGTCTTTCAGTACAGGGAATCTTTGGTATTGCCGTACAGAGGTCTTTAGTTAACCCTGTGTTGGTTTCACCTGCCCTTGCAGTTTACAGTGCATCTCTGCATATAGGGGCTTCTCTCAGGAACCTTGACCTCACCTTCCTGCGAGTTATATTCATAGGGATATATATACAGACCGACCACTTCCAAGGATCGGAGGGCAAGTATAGGGTGGTGCGTGCCTGGTGGTACTGCCACCGTGACAGGCTATGGATGACCCACCATTAGGGGCAGTTTTACCATTGTCTGTGTGAAAGTGCTCGCTGCTGTTTTTATGTTTCTGCACTGTTTGTGTCTAGCTCTAATTTTCCTCTTACTCGTTTAAGGAACCCACACATATTATATACCGTTTTTGACGCCACTAAATGGACTTTCTAAAAATTATTTCCATCATATTGTAGAGTATACTATAATTTTTTTTATGGCATATGATCAAAAAAAAGAAATCCACACTTTTCATACTTTGACCCAAAAATCTACAAACTGTCAAAAAAGACCCCGGCTAAATGGTTTCTATATTTTGTCCTGAGTTTATAAATACCCAATTTTTACATGTTTTTGCATTTTAACCCCTTCACTGCTAAGCCATTTCACCTCTGTGTGCCCAGCTCCTTTTGACCTTTGTATGCTCATCATGTTTAAACGTGATTTTAAGTCCTATTTTATTATATGACCCACACCAAAACTTTTACAAAAAAAACACTTTTTTATTTTTACACCAAACATGGTCATTATTGGTATCATTGGAATGGCCGTGATCTGGACTTTCCAAAGATACCAAACAGTGGTAGTTGCTGTCTGTTTGTACCTGACCACTTTCTTGCACAACGTTCAGCTTCTCACGTTCAATCTGGATAAGCTGTTCGTCGGTCTTCTGCTCCAATCTCTTCCGCTTAGTGTGCTTTGCACGCGGTCTTTGAAGCTGCTTTTGCTCTTTTTGAAACCTCCACCATCATCCTCAGAGCCTGCATTTTCACCCTGAACCTAAGGCATCCAGTGATCAGCATGTCGCCTGCAACTCCACAATCTCGGCTTTAATCCTGTTCATATTTTATGTTTGTATCTATGTGTTAATATTTCCGCTGATCGTTTTCTTGTTAACTTTAATTCCGTGTTTGTTAAACTCTTTTACTATCAATTTGCTTCCCCTCCCTCCCCATGTCGTAAATTCCTGTCGCACACAGCCTACTCTCTGTAACTCTGAAATTTCTTTCTTCACACAGAAAACATCCGCCATCATCCTCAGAGCCTGTGTTTTCACCCTGAACCCAATCAAACATCCACCATCATCCTCAGAGCCTGTGTTTTCACCCTGAACCCAATCAAACATCCGCCATCATCCTCAGAGCCTGTGTTTTAACCCTGAACCCAATCAAACATCCGCCATCATCCTCAGAGGCTGCATTTTCACCCTGAACCCAATCAAACATCCACTATCATCCTCAGAGGCTGCATTTTCACCCTGAACCCAATCAAACATCCACCACCATCTTCAGAGGCTGCATCTTTACTCTGCTCTCCCATCCACCCCCCACCCAGTCCTGGTCTAAAACTTGTAGCTTCCCTTCCAGCTGCTTCCACTTTGTTGATAACCCTAACAAGCCCAAGCTTCTGGCCCTTCCCATGCAATCCCAGCTATCTTATTTCTGGCCACCAGCTCCACCCCCCCCCCTCTTGTTTCACTTATCTGTAGCCCTTAGATTGTCAGCTCACGGGATGTCTGGCTGTGCTGTTTTAGCGGGACAGTTATCCTACGGGCAGGGTGATCTGCTCCTAATGTTTGATTTATATTGCTTTTATTTTAGATTTGAATAGTTTGTTAGATTTATATTGTTATTATTAAATCATTTATGTGTTTTAATTACCTTTGGTGTCCATTTGGTCGGCAACGCGGTGCCAGAGCTTCCACTGGATCATGTCACGGGCATGATACTTCATGTCACACATATCCCACAGGGGACGTAGCTCACGCACAGTACTGAAACAAACAAAAAAAGATAAAATGCACTGTATGGGGCTCTTTGGGTGGCAAGTTTGGTGCTTAGGACCCCCTTTGCACTGCAGCAAAGAAGCCTCCCCCTCCCCCCTACACATACAGGGCCAGTCCCACACATCTCCCATACATAGAAATGGTTTATTCAATGCTTTTAACTCACCTGATCAGTTTCTCCACGTCCATCTTCTCTGATCTGCTGAAATTGTTGATCCATTCACCTGCACGTTGTGGGATCTGTCGGGCGATGAAGGATGTTATAGGATGATCTCACCATCGCACAAATACGGATCCAGTGGACGAACAGCCTAAGAAATTCAATGGGAAAATGCCCAAATATTATTACTGTATAAATCATTAAAAATAACTTTAAAAAAAAAAAAACACTGGTTCCTGACAAAGGTTTTTTGGAAAATCACATGGTAGTGAAGGGGTTAAGGTTGTTCTCTTGGAAGACTAGAGTACCTGGGACTTCCTCCTCTTTGCTGTGTACCTCAGGCTGGCTTCTCCGGGCTCTGTGAACGCTCGTCTCTGTGCACTGGATCCTATGGAGGAGCAGTTGGACATTATTGATTTCTGATAAAGGCTTCCGTGACGTCAATCTGTCTGAAGGATCCACTAAACCAGAGCGATCAAACCCTGTCACCCCCAGATGCTTATGAACTACAACTACCATGATGCCCTGGCCATCTATTGCTTTGAAAGAATTCTGGGGATTGTAGGCATCAACATCTGGAGGGCCGAGAGTTTGATAGCCCTGCGCATGGATCTGAGGTGGCTGATCCTCAAATGACATGCAACCCCCCCTAACAACAGGAATGAACGTGTCTTTAACAGCAGGAATGTCTTCTCAAGCATGGTCACCAATGCCGCTGCCCGTCCTCCCTCTGCCGTAACAAGTGGGCACCAGGATAAATATGTTACAGTAAAGGCGGATTATTTGTACATAATGTGCGACTGTCTAATACAGAGACAAAGGGCAACCTTAAATAAAGGGGGCTCTCGGGACCCCGGAGGCCGACCTCCTTTACAACCAAGGAGAAGGAAGGATTCCAGGCACTCCAGATGGAGAAGACCTGCGTCTGCGGCCAAAATATTGCCTGCACCGAATTAAAGGTGTTATTTCTGGGAAATCTGGAGAGTCTGGAATCCTTCCTTTTCCTAAAATAACAACACCATAAATGAGACATACTGGGCTTTCTCCAGGCGTCTTGCTTCTAGGGTGGACACATCCGACGAAGGTCTGGAGCTGCTCCCAAGAGTGCAGCGTGTAGGACTGTTCTGGGCGTTCGGGTGCGCGGAGCTCGGACCTGCTCCTCTCCTCTGTTTGAAGGTAGACACCGAATGAGCGTGGATCTGAGATGCTCCAGCTCGCTGTCATTAATCGGGAGCATGAAGTTGCTCGAGGTTTGATGAGAGCGGCTCAGTTCAAAGCCGCCGGTTTCAGGCGATGCAGTTGTAACCAGTTTTTAAGACGTGGCTAGCAGACGCTTTTGAAGGGCTTGTACTCTTAATTTCTGCAGAACCTACATGATATTTACTGGACGGATTTCGTGGAAGCTCCTCAGATCTGCTTGATGTGCTGGGCGAGCTCCATCGAGCAAAGAGCAAAATCATAAGTCCAGGGACCAACACAGATGTCCTCTGCTGGTCAGATGTTCTCTGTGGTTTTTCCAGAGACTCTCTCCTTTCCAGGTGGCTTGATCATCTCTGGTCCTGCTGATTCCAGATGGAGAAAGAAGGAAAGTCTCTCATAGGCAGCCTCCACTTTCTCCTCTTTTTTTTATTCACTGAAGCAAAGGAAATAAGAGTCTTCACTGAAATCATTGTCCTCGTAGTCGTCCATGTGTGCGGGTGTGCGGGTACTATATTATATATATATATATTAACTGGAATGGCTGCACTGTAATTAAACATGCATTTTTCATGAGACCAATGAACACATCACACAAAATACAGAGGTCAGGGCTCCACTACAGTAAAGGGTTAAAAAAACCTGGTTTAGGGATAGATGATGGAGATTTGGTTACACGACATGACCATAGTTTGCATAAGCCTGACACAACATCAATGTACCCCATTGCAAAGTTTTTCACTGTATACAGTGGGGCATGACATGAAAAGTACAATCAAACCTAGTGTCGGCGCAATAAAAAATAAAATCATATACTTAATGTGACTGATATATTACCATATATTAAAATACATTTAACCCCCTTGGGGACCAATGATGTACAGGTCACGTACTGGAAAAAAGGCCCTTTAAAGAACCATGGACGCATCCAGTACGTCATGATCCTTTAACCCTGCTCCTGCCCTATACTTACCTCTCTGGTCAGGGCCTGTGGCGATCTTTCTTCCTTGAAGTCAGACCTCCAGTACTAAAGACCCTGGCCGTCGCGATTTGGTTAGTTTCAGGCATCCCCTGGCACTGGCCGGGAGAGAGCCTGAAAGCGAAGGGGGTCCTTTGTACCTCTCTCCCTCCCAAATGGCTAATAGTAGAATAAAAAGAGAGGCACCGCTAGAAAGGGCACAGTCTGCCCTTTCCAGTGTTGCACTTCATTAACCCCTTAGGTGCTGGAACACAATTCAGAACCAAGGAGGCTGATATGGTGATAAAACCTATCCAGTACTATGGATAGCAGCTATTCTTGCTGCTGAAACCTATGCATGACCATGGATAGCAGCTCCATGGTCTCCTTAGCCCCGCGGGGCTGCTATCCATGGTGTTGAATAGGTTTCAGCACCATGGTAGCTGCTCCGTGGGGCTGCGTCAGATTTCTCCTTGGATCAAGAAGCTTTCACCCACATATTATATATTATGACCCTTAATATTCTGTGTCTGCAGGAAGTCATCCAGTTGTTTTTTAAAAGTCTGTACAGTCTCTGACCCAACCACCTCAACAGGCAGAGAATCCACAGCTTTATTTTTCTCACTGTATAATAACCCTTCCTATGCTTTAGGCTGAATTTATAATATAGTAAAAAGTATAGTACTAACAGTACACCAAAACGCGTTTCGCATCAAATGGTTCTTCAGCTGGTGTGGCTGTACTGTCTCTAACGATAGTCTTACACAGTTTTGGTGTCGTCGAACTGTGTCGAATTGCACCGTATTCCACTATCAGGGTTATTCAATGAGAGCCGATCTGGCCCCAAAATGTAACCGGACAGTGAAATTCAGCGTACCTTTCCTGGCCATTCGGCTATTCTGAGAGCAGGCAGTTTGCCAAATGTTGGCGAATTGCCTGCACATATGGTGCCTGTTCGAGGGCAGTGAAGTCCCCCAAAAAGAAGCAATGCTTTGTCTATTCAGAGACACCGAACAGCTGAGAAAAGTTGCCAAAATGCCCTGCTGTTCGGTAGTTTCACTCGACAGGTTTATTCAGGAGAATCCCATAGGCTTCAATGTTAAAAATATTTCCATTTTCAATCAATATCTAATAAACCATTTATTATTTTATTCTGCAGTAAAAAGTCTCTATTTTTAGATTTGTTCAGATCTTTTAGGCATTTTTATGAATTTTTTTGCAAACTTTTTTCTTTTTTTTTTAAATGGTTTTTTCATTTTTCTGTAACAGACCATTTCAGGGCCGGATTAATATAGGGGCTGATGGAGCAGCAGCTCCAGGCCCATGCCGCAGAATAGACCCAGAGAAAGGATAACTATCAGGGTTATTAAAAGAGAATCGAAAAGTCACTGCACGTTCGGTGACTTTTCGTTCTCTTCAATTCGGTTCGATTTGGTGATCCCATTTCAGCGACCCTGCAGTGTATTCAGCAAGCACCACAGGGCCGTCGTAGTGCAGGGAAAACCCGCCGCAAACCCGCCGAAAACTCTCTGCAAAACCCAGCAAATGTACACCGAAACCAGCAAAAACATTTGGATTAACCCGCCGAACACGCCGGAGAAACCCGAGCAGCCGCCGATCACATTGCAGAGCAGCCGCCGGAAAAAGCCGACACCGCAGACGAATGGAGTAAAAAAAAAAACAGTACGCTTGAATGTTTGAAAAGTGAAACGCTGTTTGCAAACAAACTACTGAACGAAAATGTCTGAAATTTACACATAAGATCCAATGAATGATAATAAAAAGGGCTGTTACAGAAAAAAGAAAAAATGATCTAAAAGAAAGAAAAATTGTCGCAAAAAATCCTGAAAAAAGCCTAAAAGATCCAAAAAAAAAAAATCGATCAGGGTTATACAAAGAGAATTGAAAAGCCACCGCACGTTCGCTGACTTATCGTTCTCTTCAATTCGGTTCGATTTGGCGATCCCTGCGGTATATTCAGCAAGCACTACAGGGCCGTTGTAATGCAGGGAAAAGTCGCCGCAGACCCGCCGAAAACTCACCATAGAACGAGGGCGAACGCACACCGAAACCCAAAAAAACATCTGGATTAACATCGCTGAAGACACCGGAGAAACCTGAGCAGGAGCCGATCACAGCGCATAGCAGCCGCCGGTAAAACCGACACCGCAGACGAATGCAGTGTATAAATTAAAAAAACAGTTTGCTTGAATGTTTGAAAAGTGAAACGCTGTTTACAAAGAAACTACTGAACGAAAATGTCTGAAATTTACATATGATCCAATGAATAATATAAAGGGCTGTTACAGAAAAAAAAACTAAACTTAAAATTTTTTTTAAAAAAAATCGGATTTAAAAAAAATAAATGCTTGGAACATCCTAAAACAAAATCTATAAATAAAGAGACTCTTTACTGCGGAATATTATAATGAACGGTTTATTAGATATTGATTTAAAACGCCAATATTTTTAACATTGAAGCCTATGGTATTCGTCTGAATAAACCTGCCGAATGAAACCACCGAACAGCAGGGCATTACGGCAACTTTTCACTGCTGGTTTGTGTTCTCTGAATAGATTAACCATTGCTTCTCTATGGGGATTTCACTGCCCTCGAACAGGCACCGTATGTGCAGGCAATTCGCCAAGATTTGGCAAACTGCCTGCTCTCTGAATAGCCGAATGGCCAGGAAAGGTAAGCGTACGCTGAATTTCACTGTTCGGATACCTTTCGGCCACATTTCGTTTCTCTTTGAATTACCCTGTATGTCTGCATTGCTGGGCATTTGGACGCCTGTATCTCCAACTCCATAGCAGCTACGGGGTCATGTGAGGTATCACTGGAAAGGCCAGAGCATGGCTGTTCCAAAGATACCATACACGACCAGGTCTTACGTAACAATAAAAATAAAGTAATTTTTCTTTTTTTCTTTCTAACGCAGAAATATTTTTCACTTTTCAATTATAAAGTGAACAATGATGCTGCACTAATTGTCTCATTTCTCGTGTCACTAACAAGTGTGGAGGTGATGGCACAATGCGTTATTACGAATTGTTACATCAAAAACCTAAACCGCCGCACTGCAGCGAAGTCCAATGGGGAAGACTTTGGAAGCTTACGTCACTAATCTATACACCGCACAAGGTCAAGTGTGCAGTCATTGGACAGATCAGCGTCTGGCCTTTGCATTGATACCAAATGTGACCATGTAAGATCTAAGGGCCACATTACAATCTCAATGCTAAAACGGGGGCGGTAGGGAGAAAAAACTGCGCCTGCAGTTTTCCCCCTACTGCCCCCTTTTTAGTGTGGAATTACAAGCCAGGCGCATTAAAAAGCTGCGCGCTACACCCTGGGAGCACGCGCTACACCCTGGGATGCTCGCAGCAACGCTGAGCGCTGCCGCGAGCATCCACACGATGGAGTCCATAGGATTCCATTGAGCCAGACGCCGGCGGTCACATGGCCTTGCGAGATCCGGTCGGCGTAGTGATACGCAGGGGGAGACTGAGGATCTGGTTCCCCCAGTCTCTCCCTGCTCCCACCGGACTGAGGAGGCGGACAGAGCCGCGATCCTCGCCGCGGGACAGGAGGTGAGTATACGATTTGATTTTTGATTTTTTTGGATGGTGTTAACGGATCCTGCAGAAGCAGAATCCGTTAACACCAAGTCCTGGCTCTGGTTAACTTTGCTAACTGCGGCCGGACATTAATCAGCGCTATCTTGACGCTGATTAACACTTTGTGCTCCCTATACTTAACATGGGGAGCGCAAAGTCCTGGCTCTGGTTAACTTTTCGCAAGCCGGACGTTAATCAGCGTTGGGATTTTGTAATCCTAACGCTGATTAACACTTTGCGCTCCCCATGTTAAGTATAGGGATTGCAAAGTACAGTAACCTCGCGCTGAAACGCACAAGGTACCAAACGCAAACGGGTTACTTAACCCGTTAGTGTATGGATTGTAATATGCGGTAGCCACCGCGGCTAACGTTAACGCTCACCCAGGTGAGCGCTAACGTTAGCAACAAGATTGTAATGTGGCCCTAAAAGTAAAGAAAACAAAATACTTTTTTTAAAATTTATTTTTGTTTCAAAGCGATGGCATTGTCCATTTGTCACGTATAAAATGAGCAATACCACTGCCATTACTCACCTTAGGTTATAACTGTGAATTTTTTCAGGAAAATGCAGTAACAGGTTCCCATTTAAAAAAAATTAACAAGAATTCCCCGTAGAATATATAACCACAAAAGGTTTGGATGATAAAATGTTAAAAAAATATTTTCCACGCTGTAAAGGATTGAAATCTGAATGGAAATTTCCTCACACAGTACCTGCCTGGTTACATACAGTTGTGTTCAAAATTATTCAACCCCCAATGCTGTAAAGGGTTTTAGGGAATTTAGTGTACATTTGTAATTGTATTCAGAATGAAATCCTACAAGGACTTTTTAAAGAACCATATGCAACTAAAATGACATCAATTGGTTTTGTAATACAGTAGTAAATGTTTCTTTTGTGAATTCTTCATTGACACAATTATTCAACCCCTTAAAGACTACCACTCTGAAGAACAGAGGTTCATTCAAGTGTTTTCAATCAGGTATTGAAAACACCTGTGGATGTCACGGAGCAGCAATAAAGCATAATAAGCACCAATTAGGCAGCTTTAAAATGACTGTGATACTCAGCTCCTTCTAGACATTTACTGTGTGGTTACAAACATGGTGAAGTCAAGAGAATGGTCCAGGAAGACAAGAGAAGAGGTGATTACTCTTCACAGGAAGGGCAATGGCTATAAGAAGATTGCAAAGATGTTAAACATACCAAGAGAGACCATAGGAAGCATCATTCGCAAATTCAAGGCAAAGGGCACTGTTGAAACGCTACCTGGTCGTGGCAGAAAGAAGATGCTGACTTCGACTGCTGTGTGCTACCTGAAGCGTAGAGTGGAGAAAAGTCCCCATGTGACTGCTGAGGAACTGAGAAAAGATTTGTCAGATGTGGGTACTGAAGTTTCAGCTCAGACAATACGGCGCACACTGCGTAATGAAGGCCTCCATGCCAGAACTCCCAGGCGCACCCCCTTGCTGTCTCCAAAGAATAAGAAGAGTCGACTGCAGTATGCCAAAAGTCATGTGGACAAACCACAGAAGTTTTGGGATAGTGTTCTGTGGACTGATGAAACAAAATTAGAACTGTTTGGGCCCATGGATAAACGCTATGTTTGGAGGAGGAAGAACAAGGCCTATGAAGAAAAGAACACCTTGCCTACTGTGAAGCATGGCGGGTGGTCAATCATGCTTTGGGGCTGTTTTGCTTCTGCAGGTACAGGGAAGCTTCAGCGTGTGCAAGGTACCATGAATTCTCTTCAGTACCAGGAGATATTGGATGACAATGTGATGCAGTCCGTCACAAACCTGAGGCTTGGAGACGTTGGACCTTTCAACAGGACAATGATCCCAAGCATACCTCCAAGTCCACTAGAGCATGGTTGCAGATTAAAGGCTGGAACATTTTGGAGTGGCCATTGCAGTCACCTGATTTAAATCAGATTGAGAACCTCTGGTGGGACTTAAAGAAAGCAGTTGCAGTGCGCAAGCCTAAGAATGTGACTGAACTGGAGGCTTTTGCCCATGACGAATGGGCGAAGATACCCGTAGATCGCTGCAAGACACTTGTGTCAAGCTATGCTTCACGTTTAAAAGCTGTTATAACTGTAAAAGGATGTTGTACTAAGTACTAAGATTGAATGTCACTTGGGGTTGAATAAAACTGATAATGATGTGAGCACAGAAAAGACATTTGTGGTTATTTCATTATAAATGTTATGTTATATTTGTCTGACCTACACGTGCCTCTTTGATTTAATTGTAAGCAAGATGACTGAATGATCAAAATCAATGTCAAACTGGCCAAAACACTCAATTTCAGTGGGGGTTGAATAATTTTGAACACAACTGTATAACTGTATCTGCAATATTCACTAAATTCCAAAAAATCCCACCAAAATGTTCAGCTCCAGCCCCATAGATATCTTAATCCGGCCCTGGACCTTTTTATTATCATTCATTGGATCTTATGTGTAAATTCCAGGCATTTTCATTCAGTAGTTTCTTTGCAAACATCATTTCAATTTCCAAACATTCAAGCGCACTGTTTTTTTTTTCCACCTCATTCGTCTGCGTGTCGGGTTTTTCCAGCGGCTGCTCTGTGCTGTGATCGGCGGCTATTCAGGTTTCTCTGGCGTGTTCGGCGTGGTTAATCCAGCTGTTTTCTGTGTGCGTTCGGTGGGTTTGCGGCGAGTGTTCTGCGGGTTTGCGGCGGGTTTTCCCTGCACTATGGGGGCCCTTGCGGTGCTTGCTGAATACACCGCAGGGTCGGCGAAATAGGATCGCCAAATCGCCCTGAAGTGCAGGGAACGAAAAGTCATCGACCGTACGGTGACTTTGATTCTCTTTGAATAACCCTGTATGAGTTCGCCTGTATTTGGTGAATTGACAGCTTTGTAAATAGCCGATTTGATCCACAATTTCACTGTATGCTGAAATTCACCTTTCAGTGCAGTTTAGGATCAATTCGGAGGTTAGTGAATAACCAGTTTTGTCTGGCCGAAAGGAGGACAGACTTCATCATGCATAGCAGCAATAAAGGCGGAATTCAACCCTTAGTTAGGAGCGCTATAGTCTACTTTGTTTTTTCTTTTTCTAATGTATTGCCATACATGTTGGACGTATCTGATATTTCTGAATTGGACCTATCTGAAACATCGGAAGCTTCCGACGTTCCCAATCAACTGATTACGATTTTTTTTGGAATCCGATATTTTTGGATTCCAAAATTATCCGACCCGAGCTGAATTTTTTTGACCTGCACATGGCTAGTTGCTGTTTCTCAAATTTTTCTGTTTATTTCCTGCTGCTAGAAAGTCTCGCCCCGTGTGTCCCAATCCCAATCACAACACAAATGTCAAACTAGAAACCAGAATCGGCGAACACTGTCCAGAAACAAACCATGAACACTTATTCTTGATTTTGCCACAGATATATAAAACTAAACACGTTCTTTTTCATAATCTTACCTGTCACAACCTCCAATAAAACATAAACATACAACAAACAATGACAGAATATCTTGAAATGTCGGGCAATACGTTAAGTCTGGTAGACTTGTGTAACGTTGAAAATTTTGCTCGGTTCGTATCGTTTCAGAGTCTGAAAATATCTGATTCGGAAATAATTGGAATCAGCCGATTCAAAATATTGGAAGCTTCGGATAATTTAACCCCTTAGTGACCGGGCGGTTTTACACAAATCCGTCCTTTAGTGACCGCTGCTGTTTTTACGTTTCTGCGCTGTTAGGGTTTAAGTCAAATTTTCCTCTTACTCGTTTATTCAACACACACATATTATACACCCTTTTTCCCGCCATTAAATGGACTTTCTAGAAATACCATTATTTCCATCATATCCAATAATTTAATATAAAAAAAATATGAAATATGATGAAAAAAATGGTAAAAACACACTTTTTCGTAATGTAATCCCCTAAAGCTATAACCACCAATAAAGACCCCGGCTAAATAGTTTCCAAATTTTATCCCGAGAATAGAAATACCCAATTTTTACATGTTTTTACCTTTTAACCCTTTCACTGCTGAGCCTGTTCACCTATGTGCGCTGCTCTCATTCTGCCCATTTTGTGCTAATTATTTTGAGATGTCAGCCTAGGTCCTATTTAATTAAACCCCCCCAGACAAATTTTTTTTAAAAAAAACAATTTTTTTTATTTTATTTAATTTTTTATTATTATTATTTTTTTTTTTATTTTTTTTTAAACCAAATTTGGTCATGTTTGGTATCATTTGAAAGGCCATGATCAGGCCTTTCAAATGATGTCAAATATGACCATTAGCTGCCATGGATCGGGAGATAAAGGGATCCTTAGGATCCCCTTATCTTACATGGCAGCTAAGGGTTAACTGGCCACTGACATCCTCACACATATGGTGAGGTTGTCAGTGGGTGGGGGGGACATGGAGGCTAGGCTGACATCCAAGATGTCAGCCCCCTCCAGGTTCGAATCGCGTTTTGGCGCAAATTCGCGCTAAAACGCGATCCGGCGGCGAAACGGTTAATGCTAACACCGCTGAAAAGGGGAGACTCTCCCCTTTTCAGCGGTGCAAAAAGCATTTTGCTAGCTTCAATGGTTGGGGAGATAGAGGGCTCCGAAGGAGCCCCCCCTCCCCTCCATTGAATTACATGGGGGCACCTTCTGATGATGTCACCACTGTCACGGATCCCCCTGGTTACCAAGATGGTGGTCCCTTTACGCAGACCGCTCACTACCCTTCCGATCCTTAGAGTGGTCGGCACGTCTAGACAGATACAGAATACGTCAAGATAGGTATACACAAAGAACGATACTAGGAGGGTACACAAGACCTTAGAATGGTTGGCTCTTCCCAAGACCTAAACAATAGAAGAGGTAGTCTGATGCGTGCTTAGGATGCCACACAGACTGACCTCAATACTAAGATAGAAGAGTAAACGCCAATACCAGGGGTTATGCACAGAATAGTTTGTTTGCCAATGCCAGGGGTCGGTACACAGAATGGTTCGTTTGCCAATGCCAGGGGTCGGTACACAGAATGGTTCGTTTGCCAATGCCAGGGGTCGGTACACAGAATGGTTCGTTTGCCAATGCCAGGGGTCGGTACACAGAATGGTCAGTTTGCCAAATGCCAAGGGTCAATACACAGAATAGCCAATAATATACAACAGAATACAAGAGCTCTGCGGGAAGTAACTACCACGTCAGGGCACCAGTGAGAATGAGAAGCCGGGCTTTAAACTCTGCGGGTCCGCGTCATACGCCTGGCCCCGCCCCCCGGCGTCCCACGTGTGCGGAAGCGTTCCGCGATATCACTCGGCGCCTGGCCAGCGAGCAGCGAGGAAGCCGCTGCCAGGCGCGGGAGGGGGGCCGCGGACAACCGTCACAGAACCCCCCCTCTACGGGCGGCCACTGGACGACCCCCAGGGGCACAGGGATGAGCCAAATAGAAGGCCTTCACCAAGCGAGGGGCATGAACCTCAGTAGCCGGAAGCCAAGAGCGGTCCTCCGGACCGTAGCCCACCCAGTCCACTAAGTACTGAAGGACCCCCCTAGAAACCCTGGCGTCCAGAATGGCCTTAACTTCAAACTCCTCCTCGCCCTCCACAGAGACCGGAGGAGGAGGGACACGGGCCCTGGTGTACCGATTACACAAAAGCGGTTTTAAAAGGCTCACGTGGAACACGTTGTGTATCCTGATATGGGAGGGCAGTGCCAAGGCATAGGAGACCGGGCTGAGTCGCCGCAGTATCTTGTAAGGGCCTATGTATCTGGGGGCTAGTTTCATCGATGGCACTAAGAGCTTAATGTTCCGCGAAGAAAGCCAAACCCTGTCCCCGACTTGATACACAGGTGCTGGTCCCCTACGTCTATCGGCCTTCGTTTTCTGGACAATACTGCTCCTCTCCAGTGCCTGTTTAACCCTCCCCCAGGTCTCAGTCAATGACGCCAAGTGCTCATCCAGAGCAGGAATCGCGGTATCAGGAAATGCAGTGGGAAGCACGGGAGGATCAAATCCGTAAACCGTGAAGAAAGGGGAATGACCACTGGCCTCACTCACGGCACTGTTTAGGGCATACTCGGCCCAAGGTAGCAGGTCTGACCAATTATCCTGTCGTTCAGATATGAAACACCTGAGATACTTCTCAACATTTTGATTGGCCCTTTCTGCTGCCCCGTTCGTTTGGGGGTGATAGGCCGAGGAGAAGGACAGGTCTATTCCCACATTCTTGCAGAACCCCCTCCAGAATCTGGAGACAAACTGGGTCCCCCTATCAGAAACAATCCCAAGAGGGATACCGTGTATGCGGACCACGTTGGCGATGAAAATGGGCACCAGCTCGGCTGCTGACGGTAGCTTCCGAAGAGGAACATAGTGACCCATTTTGGAAAAGCGATCTATAATCGTGAGTATAACAGTATTCCCTTTGGACTCGGGTAACTCTACTATAAAATCCATGGCTATCTGCGACCATGGTCGTTCGGGGATAGGCAGGGGCTGGAGTAAACCAATGGGCGCTGTCTTAGGACTCTTATTTCTTGTGCATACCTCGCACACGGCTATGTAATCTTTAATATCCCGGCGCATCGTGGGCCACCATAGCAGTTTTCGGATGCTAGCCACTGTTTTGGTGATCCCCATATGCCCAGAGGTTTTATTGTCATGGTAAATCTTAAGGACTTCTTCTCTTTCCTTCTCAGGTACAAAGAGCTTCGCGGGAGGCCTCCCCCCCGGAGCCTTATCTTGGACAGTCTGCAATCGGATCATCAGAGGGGATGAGACACTAATCGTGGTAGAGGCTATAATCCTCTCCTGAGGTACAATGGGATGTTGATCCTGCACGTTATGTTCATAGGATTCATACTGTCTAGATAACGCATCTGCTTTAATGTTTCTTGACCCAGGTCTATATGTGAGGACGAAATTAAAACTTGAAAGAAACAAAGACCATCTCGCTTGTCTGGCGTTCAATCGTTTCGCGTCTCCAATGTACGTGAGATTCTTATGATCAGTTATGATAACGATTGGGTCCGTAGATCCCTCTAATAAGTATCTCCACTCTGCCAAGGCTGCGATAACTGCTAACAACTCTCTATTACCGATGTCATAGTTTCTCTCGGCCGGAGACAACTTCCGGGAATAGAAGCCGCATGGATGCAAAGGTTTATCGGGTGCCCGCCTTTGGGACAAGACTGCTCCAAGACCGAGTTCGGAGGCGTCAACCTCGAGTTGGAAGGGCAGAGCTGGATCAGGATGTCGGAGAACAGGGGCAGTCGTGAATGCCTGTTTGAGGGCCTCGAAGGCTTGCCTGGCCTGGGGTGTCCATTTCTGATTTCCCACCCCTTCCTAGTCATGGCCGTGAGAGGAGCTACCAAGGCCGAAAAGTCTTTAATGAACCTTCGATAATAGTTGGTAAAACCTAGAAACCTCTGAATGGCTTTAAGCCCTTGGGGTAGGGGCCAGTCGAGGATTGCCGACAATTTACCAGGATCCATCTGAAACCCCTCAGGGGTTATGATATACCCAAGGAAGTGCACCTTCTCTATATCAAATAGGCACTTTTCTAATTTGCAGTATAAGCCGGCTTTCAATAGTCTCCTTAACACTTGTTGCACATGGGCGTGATGGGTCTCCTTATCTGGAGAGTATATCAGGATGTCATCGAGATACACTATGACGAATGTTTGCAGAAAATCCCTTAGGGTGTCATTTATGAGATCCTGAAACACAGCTGGCGCGTTACATAAGCCAAAGGGCATTACCAGGTATTCGTAATGCCCGCTACGCGTATTAAAAGCCGTCTTCCACTCGTGCCCCTTTTTCACCCTTATCAGATTGTAGGCCCCGCGTAAATCGAGCTTCGTGTATATACGGGCCCCTTTCAGTCGGTCGAACAACTCTGTTATAAGGGGTATGGGATATGCATTTCTTATGGTTATTCTGTTTAAACCTCTATAATCTATGCATGGTCGCAAGTCTCCCTCTTTCTTGGAGACGAAAAAGAAACCAGCTCCTGCTGGGGAGGAGGACCGTCTAATGAATCCACGCTCGAGATTCTCTTTTATATACTCCTCCATAATGTCGTTCTCCTTTTGCGACAAGGGGTATACATGTCCTCTGGGAGGCATAGTACCGGGGAGTAACTCTATGGCACAGTCATACGGGCGATGTGGTGGTAAAACCTCAGTCCTGGCCTTCGAAAAAACCTCCTTTAATGCCTGATAACAGTCAGGGACTACTGTGGATAAAGGAGGTGCTGTGGCGATATTAAGGCTACCAATAACAGTGACCCTGCCCATGCATTTCAACTGGCAACTGGGACCCCAACATTTTATGTCTCTCTGGACCCAATCAATCACTGGGTTATGCTCAGTCAACCATGGAAACCCTAGGACGACGGGGCATGAGGAGAGTCAATAATCTGGAATCGTATGGTTTCCCGGTGCAAAACCCCTGTGTTCATGCATACCTCTATAGTGTCGTGGGTGATATGGGGACATGACAAGGGTTTCCCGTCTATGGCCTCCACCATTAGAGGTCTTTCTTTGAGAACTAGAGGCATGAGGTTCTTGGAGGCAAACACTCTATCCATAAAGTTACCTGAGGCTCCAGAGTCTAGGAACGCCTCAGTCTCGAGGTGCACCCCCTCCCAGGTTAAGGAGATGGGCACCAGAATCCGGGTTTTTTTTTTTTCGTTATCAACAAAGGAGGCATAGAGCGAACCGATTACCTGGCTAGTAGGTGTTCTCTGGCCCGGCTTGCCAGTGTCACCCCTGCCACCCCTGGGTCTTTGAGGACATTGAAGACGAAAATGCCCTGCCCCGGCACAGTAAAAACAGAGCCCCCTTTCCCTTCTGTAAGTTCTCTCAGCCTCTGAAATACCTGTTCTACCTATCTGCATGGGTTCTACGACCGGTAGATCGGTTCTTTCTGGCTCTGAAGTACCTGACGTATTTGTGTCTGGGTACCAAGGGTAAAGGAGGCAAAACCCTTCTGGGTCTGTCTCTAGAATGCCTCCTGTCCCTAATTTGGTCGTCCATGGCAATACAGAAATCAACCAAATGGTCCAGATGTTCTGGCAACTTCAAGGGAGCCAGCTCAAACATCAAAGCCTCGTTCAGGCCTTCGGTAAACGCCAAGGTTAAAACGTCGTTAGGCCAGTGTACCTCAGAAGTCAAGGTCTTAAATTCTATGGCATAGTCGGAGACTCTCCTATTACCTTGCTTAATGTGGAATAAGGACCTGCCTGCATTGGTGGCCCTTCTAGAGGGATCAAACGTACGTTTTAGTTCAGAGGTAAAGCCCTCATAGTCATATATGATGGGCTTTTTGTTTTCCCACAATGGCGTGGCCCACAGTAACGCTTTATCAGTTAAATGGTTAATTAGGTAGCCTACTTTGGCTTTATCGGATACACAGGAGCCTGGATTGTTCTCGAATAGAATCTCTAGTTGGGTCAAAAAACCCCGACACAAGTTAGGCGTACCATCATAGCGTACGGGTGCCTTCATACTGAGCCTACACCCCTCGGGTGAGGCCGAACTGGCCCTAGGCAATACTGGTTCTGGAGGACTTGCAGTACCAGTAGTGGATCGATTCAACAGGGTTTGCAGAGCAAGAGCAATTTGGTCCATCCTGTGGTCCTGCTCTTCTTGTCGGGCTGCAATTCTTGTCAACTGAGAAGAGAGGTCTGCGGGATCCATTGGCCCTGACGTAATGTCACGGATCCCCCTGGTTACCAAGATGGTGGTCCCTTTACGCAGACCGCTCACTACCCTTCCGATCCTTAGAGTGGTCGGCACGTCTAGACAGATACAGAATACGTCAAGATAGGTATACACAAAGAACGATACTAGGAGGGTACACAAGACCTTAGAATGGTTGGCTCTTCCCAAGACCTAAACAATAGAAGAGGTAGTCTGATGCGTGCTTAGGATGCCACACAGACTGACCTCAATACTAAGATAGAAGAGTAAACGCCAATACCAGGGGTTATGCACAGAATAGTTTGTTTGCCAATGCCAGGGGTCGGTACACAGAATGGTTCGTTTGCCAATGCCAGGGGTCGGTACACAGAATGGTTCGTTTGCCAATGCCAGGGGTCGGTACACAGAATGGTTCGTTTGCCAATGCCAGGGGTCGGTACACAGAATGGTCAGTTTGCCAAATGCCAAGGGTCAATACACAGAATAGCCAATAATATACAACAGAATACAAGAGCTCTGCGGGAAGTAACTACCACGTCAGGGCACCAGTGAGAATGAGAAGCCGGGCTTTAAACTCTGCGGGTCCGCGTCATACGCCTGGCCCCGCCCCCCGGCGTCCCACGTGTGCGGAAGCGTTCCGCGATATCACTCGGCGCCTGGCCAGCGAGCAGCGAGGAAGCCGCTGCCAGGCGCCGGGAGGGGGGGCCGCGGACAACCGTCACAACCAGCAGCGTGGTGACGTTCATAGCCTCGCCTGCCCATGTAAATACATGGGAGGCTTCCTCCCTGTCAGATCGCTGTGGGATCCGCGAGGAGGTGAGTATCAGGCGGGAGGGGGATTTGGCGCCGCTGACGTACCCTGTACGTCGCGGGTTCTAAGGGAGACCGAGGCAGGACGTACAGGGTACGTCAGGGGTCATTAAGGGGTTAATATCAGGCGAATTTGGAATACCAGAATCCGCCAATATATCGCCCGTGTCCTAGGGTCAGGGCTAGGCGAGAGTAGGGTTACTTAGGGCTAGGCTTAGGCAAGGGTGACTAACCTCAACCCTCCAGATGTTTGACAACTACATATCCATGATACTTAGCCACTCATTAAGTTGACAGTCTTGTGGGTAATGTAGTTCCAAAATAGCTGGACTACTGGAGGGTCGAGGTTGAGCACCCCTTATGGTGACAGTTTCTGTTTGCCATATGATTAGGGTTAGGGCTAGCATTAGGTTACAGTTAGGGGTATGGTTATAGTTTCTGGTTTTCACATGATTAGGATTAGGGCTAGAGTTAGGTTACGGTTAGGGGTATGGTTATAGTTTATGGTTGTCATATGATTAGGATTAGGGCTAGAGTTAGGTTACGATTAGGGGTATGGTTATAGCTTCTGGTTGGCGAAACGGTTAATGCTATATACCGCTGAAAAGGGGAGACTCTCCCCTTTTCAGTGGTGCAAAAAGCATTTTGCTAGCTTCAATGGTTGGGGAGATAGAGGGCTCCGAAGGAGCCCCCCCCTCCCCTCCATTGAATTACATGGGGGCACCTTCTGATGACGTCACCACGCAGCGTGGCAACGTCATCAGCCTCGCCTGCCCATGTAAATCACATGGGCAGGCTTCCTCCCTGTCAGATCGCTGTGGGATCCGACGAGGGAGGTGAGTATCGGGCGGGAGGGGGATTTGGCGCCGCTGACGTACCCTGTACGTCCGCGGGTCTAAGGGAGACCCGAGGACAGGACGTACAGGGTACGTCAGGGGTCATTAAGGGGTTAATATCAGGCGAATTTGGAATACCAGAATCCGCCAATATATTCGCCCGTGTCCTAGGGTCAGGGCTAAGGCGAGAGGTAGGGTTACTTTAGGGCTAGGCTTAGGGCAGGGGTGACTAACCTCAACCCTCCAGATGTTTGACAACTACATATCCCATGATACTTAGCCACTCATTAAGTTGACAGAGTCTTGTGGGTAATGTAGTTCCAAAATAGCTGGACTACTGGAGGGTCGAGGTTGAGCACCCCTTATGGTGACAGTTTCTGTTTGCCATATGATTAGGGTTAGGGCTAGCATTAGGTTACAGTTAGGGGTATGGTTATAGTTTCTGGTTTTCACATGATTAGGATTAGGGCTAGAGTTAGGTTACGGTTAGGGGTATGGTTATAGTTTATGGTTGTCATATGATTAGGATTAGGGCTAGAGTTAGGTTACGATTAGGGGTATGGTTATAGCTTCTGGTTGTCATGATTAGGATTAGGGCTAGAGTTAGGTTACGGTTAGGGGTATGGTTATAGTTTCTGGTTGTCATATGATTAGGATTAGGGCTAGAGTTAGGTTACGGTTAGGGGTATGATTATAGCTTCTGGTTGTCATATGATTAGCGCTACAGTTAGGGTTACTGGTTTTTTTTTTCCTAATTTTTACTATTCCATTAACTCTTCCACTGCTGCGCTCATTTTTACCGTTTTGTGCTCATCATGTTTAAATGCGATTTGAAGTCACGTTTTATTATATGACCCAGACAAATTAAATATCTTTATTTTCGGCAGACTCGGCAGATTCATAATATATAGAAAAAATGGCGTCGCGCCCATACTCACTTATTTTTGGAGCGGCGGCAACTGCCAGGAGTAACAGCCCAGTAAATGTATAAAACATAACAAGGAAGGAGAGTGTCATCTGCGCTCATTCCTATGTGTTCCATGTACAACAAAAATGAGGTTTTGTTTGTTTCAATGGCCATTGCAACGTAAGCCCACTCGCCACTTCAAGGCACCTCTTTAGAGTGGGTACCTAACAATTGTAACCAAAAGGCCGCTCTACTGAGCAGCTCCAAGCCCCTCCAGCTGCTTTTCAGCAAGGAGAGACAAAGATGGTGGGTTTTATTTATACACGCACCAAGCACTTCCCATTTGGGATCAAAAACAAAAACATGGAAAGAGGAACAGCTGCAAAACGACGGACTGGTGTTACAAGCATGATATACATAAATACAGAGGTACCCACTCTAAAGAGGTGCCTTGAAGTGGCGAGTGGGCTTACGTTGCAATGGCCATTGAAACAAACAAAACCTCATTTTTGTTGTACATGGAACACATAGGAATGAGCGCAGATGACACTCTCCTTCCTTGTTATGTTTTATACATTTACTGGGCTGTTACTCCTGGCAGTTGCCGCCGCTCCAAAAATAAGTGAGTATGGGCGCGACGCCATTTTTTCTGTATTTATGTATATCATGCTTGTAACACCAGTCCGTCGTTTTGCAGCTGTTCCTCTTTCCATGTTTTTGTTTTTGATCCCAAATGGGAAGTGCTTGGTGCGTGTATAAATAAAACCCACCATCTTTGTCTCTCCTTGCTGAAAAGCAGCTGGAGGGGCTTGGAGCTGCTCAGTAGAGCGGCCTTTTGGTTACAATTGTTAGGTACCCACTCTAAAGAGGTGCCTTGAAGTGGCGAGTGGGCTTACGTTGCAATGGCCATTGAAACAAACAAAACCTCATTTTTGTTGTACATGGAACACATAGGAATGAGCGCAGATGACACTCTCCTTCCTTGTTAAGATTCATAATATATCATTATTATATGTATACGTCATGTCCTGTCAGAATGCTATAACAAAAAATATAAAAGAAAATATAAATTTCCATTCAAATTTCAATCACCTACAGTGTGTAAAATTATTTTTTCACATTTTATCATCCGAGTCTTTGCGGTTATATATTCTATGGGGTGCGCTTATTAAAAAAATTAGAGATGGGAACCTGTTACTGTATTTTTCAGAGAAAATACGTGATTTTAGCTAAAACTGAAAAAAATTCGGTAGTGCAGCATCATTGTTCACATTATAATTGAAAAGTAAACAATAGTGCTGCATTAATAAATAAAAAATACATTTTTATTTTTATTGTTATTTATTATTATTACTATTATCTATATTTTATACTTTATGGGCCATATTACATAGTTGGTGCTAACTTAACCAGAGCTGTTGTAAACTTACCAGAGCCATTATAGCCTATGGAGGTTTTAAGTTTACAACAGCTCTGGTTAAGTTAGCACCAACATTGTAATACTGCCCTATATATTTTTATATATTTTATACTTAACATGCTCTGGCCTTTCCAATAATACCTAACATGACCCTCTAGCTGCAAAGGACCCCCAAACTCCACCATAGGGTTTCCATAGGGAAACTCCTTCACAGCTAGGGTTCACTTACCTAACTAACTTGATCACGCACTAGGTATGAGCTGTTCAGTTCGATCAGTTCGGAGTTCGACTTGAACATTGGCAGTTCGAAAGTTCGCAAACTTTTTTTTTTAAAAATGCTTAAAAAAATACTAAAAAATATAGAAATAAAGAGACTCTTTACTGCAGAATATTATAAGCAATGGTTTATTAAATATTGAATTAAAAAACGACCTAATGTCTAGGTGCAAAGATTCTCACCTCTAAATGACCTGTGCTCTCAAACGGCGTAAACAACAGGTGTTTAATTAGTGTTTGGAAATAACATGTGCTTCTAATTAGCAATTAGAATTTGATACATTGCCTGCAGACTGGGTGGGGGCTCCTGCACATGTATGAACAAACACTGTGCTTGTTCTGAATTCTAAGAAGTGTTCATTTCTACTATATGATCCTCTGATATGCTGTTTAACCCCTTAAGGACCAGGGCTCTGTAAAGCCAATCATTAATGATGTAGATGTTACGTCATTTGTCATCAAGGGCTTAATAAAATCTTTATCACACTCCTTAGATTTAAACGTAATATTCCAGTATTTGTATGTCATGTACCTCTCCCGAAGGGCCTATGTGAGCATACAATTATTATTGTGTTAGAAATGTACAAGCTGAGTCCCTAGAGTCTCTGACTATCCATTGTCTTATATACCTTGCTTTATACATATAATACCTTCCCTCATCTAACAGGATAGTAGCCAGTCCCTGTGCATTTTAACCCCTTAAGGGTGGCTAGGTGTCGTGTGTGGGTCTGTGATGGCGATGTTTCTATACATCCTACAAATCTGCCACTTCACGGGCAGGTTATGGGGACCTCCTAGGCACGATATTTGAAGGAATTTTTCGTTTTTATTTTTAACCCTTATTTTATGGAAAACTCACTGTTCATTTTAAAAACGTCTTTTTTTTTAAACTTTTTGTCCTTGTTTCCTGTCCCCCAGGGCACTACCCGGACCCCCATACACCTTTTATGGCAAATATCTTGCAAATATGCCCTCTTGGAGGGCACTCTAAAAATCAAACTTTTGAGTCCCATTGACATGTTCGGCTCATCCCTTTCACGCACGCACATGACTGCTGATGTCTGTGATCTGTCATACATGCCCATGCCCACCATTAACAAAACACACAACACCATTTCTTAGTTTGGAAGGGCATAGGCCACAGCTTTATTTTAAAGAACATTATCCACATAACTTAATAAACTTATATTCCAATGGTTAACATCTGCCCACCCGCAGCATCAACGGGTGGCAGTTTCTCCTTCGCATAAACCATGAGCTCGCTACCTGTGGCGTCATCAGCCAGCCACAGGCGCGTCTCCCCAGAGCCCACCATTCGGCGGCTTACCTTTCCATCATTATCATACACTGGCCAGTGGTCTTTCCGCAGCTGTGACTTTAAGATCTTGAAACCATAATGGGCAGGAGGGTGGGAAATTTCTAATGTGTCAACCACGCTGGAAGAATCAGAAAAGGTAAGACCCCTCCCCTCTCACTCTTATATGACCCCAACATTATTTATAAACATATTTACACCACCAATCGCCTTCAATCAGCCCACCTTACGACCCAGCCCCAGACCAGCAGTCATGCCCCCCCCGTCCTAATGTGTCCAGGGGGGTTTTCTTGAGTGACGATGTCAATGGGCATTTGGGAAGCCCTGGAGGCTTCCCTGAAATCCACGAAGACAGCTACCTCCGGGAGCAGTCCACGATGTGGCGACGATTGGTGCTGGATCGCGGACTGGCAACTAAGAGGTTAAAGAGAGGCATCGCTGCAAAGGTTATACTGTGACTTTTCCAGCTCTGCCTCTCCTTTTTTTTTATTTGCTACCGATCGGGAGGAAGATGGGTCCTTTTAGGCACTCTCCCTGCTCTGTCGGGGTGCACCTGAAAATTACGTCATCGTGCAGCGGCGCAATAACGTTGGTGCACCAGGATGAGTCATAAGGGACGGTCTGACTTCCTTGAAGGTAGACCGCCACGGGACTCAGTCCTGAGTGGCTGGCGGTCTCCTCTGTGCCTGTGGAGACCCATGACTTATGCAAGACATTCTCCACACACATACAGGGTTATTCAGAGAGATTCAAAAAGTCACCGCACGTTCGATGACCTATCGTGACTGCTTAGACCCGCGACCTCCCCATACCATGCCATGCCAATTCCCGAAATAATACACAGAGTCATGAATACCTGGAAAGAGCAAAGGCCACAGCTTTATTAACGAATACTCAGCAATTAAACTTACGGTGCTCCTTGCTCCAATTCTGACCCTACCGCATTTCCCACAGTAGGCAGTTCCGCCATCTGTTACCACAAGCTCGTCTCACAAGCGGAGCTTGTCTCCCCAAGGCCCACCCGTAGGCGGCTTACAATCCTGGATTCCAGCTGGCAAGGAAAACACCCCGCATGAACAGAGCTGTGACACAACATACAGAACAACACAACAGCTCACCTCAGGTGGGCAGGTGGGCACCTCTTGACTTGTTGACACGCTGACAAGGATCAAAGAGGAGATACCCCTCCCTCCAACCTCCTTATATATCGGTAAGTGAAACATTACTACCAGGGTCGCAGCGGTCGCACTTGTGACGGGGCTCTGGCATTCCGCCACTGGAGGGGGGCCCAGGCAGCCACAGATGGCGCTTTAGTTCGGCGGCAGATTCCAGCAATCAGCGCCGGAATCTGGGAGCAGCGCCACTGGGTTACCGCACCCACACACACATGCGGCCAGCCGGCGAGTGCGTCGAAGGTGAGGGGGCAGATCCTTCCACACCTGCGGCAGCACTTCTCCCGTCGGCACCAAGCGCGACCAGGTTGTGCTGTGTGTGTTCGGGGGCCCCCGAGTCCAGCTCCAGTGGGGAGACCTGGGTCCGGCAGCGGCTCCACTGGTATGTGGGGGGGGTCTGAGTATGCAACATGTATCTGGGGTCTAATAACCGGGGGTCTGAACTGGGTGTCTGATATCTGGGGGTCTGAACTGAGGGGTCTGCTATCTGGGGTCTATAACGGGTCTGAACTGAGGGGTCTGATATCTGGGGGTCTGATTCTGGGGTCTGAACTGAGGGGTCTGATATCTGGGGGTCTGAACTGAGGGGTCTGATATCTGGGGTCTATAACTGGGGTCTGAACTGAGGGGTATGATATCTGGGGGTCTGATTCTGGGGGTCTGAACTGAGGGGTCTGATATCTGGGGGTCTGAACTGAGGGGTCTGATATCTAGTGGTCCGATAACTGGGGGTCTGAACTGAGGGGTCTGATATCTGGGGGTCTGATAACTGGGGGTCTGAACTGAGGGGTCTGGAATCTGGGGGTCTGAACTGAGGGGTCTGATATCTGGGGGTCTGAACTGAGGGGTCTGTTATCTGGGGTCTGATAACTGGAGGTCTGAATTTTTTGTTTTTTTCCGAATATTTTCAGACTTGGCCGATTATAATTGGAAAAATTCGAATTGATTAGGATTTTATTATTCAGAAAACGATTCGTCCTGGAAATCGATTCGTTCGGGAAATTGGCAGTTCGGATCGATCCGAATTGCTGATATTTCGTACCATTTTCAGATAGGACCAAATTGCAAATGTCTAATGTCTAATATGTCTGTAGTCTCTTATTCTGGAGCCGGCAAAATACACTGTCTCAATGGAGAATTGTTCAGCTCAGGTAGGCTGACCCTCCCACTTTGCTTTTTTCTTTTTCTATTTTAAGGCTAGGGTCAGACGAATGCATTTTTCACGTTGTCCGTGAAAAAGTGCGTTCGAACGAATGGACGTATTTTTTCATGGAATACGCGATAGCGGTCATACGATGCGCATTTTCGTCCGTGATTTTGTACGGATCATCAATAAAACCCTTTTGCATCTGGACGTTATGTTGGCCGGACGTGTGCAGCGTCTGACGTCTCCCAATCACGCAAACACGCCGCTATGCGGCCGCAGCGCACTCTGTACGTCAGTAGTAGCGGTTTGACGTTCTCGAAAAAATGCGTTCGTTTGCCACTTGCGTTGCACGGACGAACTTTCGTGCGGCCGTTCGTCGTATGTTCCCCGGCATTGGACGTCATTTGCTGCTAGCACGGCCGTGATTTCGTGCGGCTAAACGCACGTGAAAAATGCGTTTGTCTGACCCTAGCCTAAGGTAAAGCAGAGAAACCCTTCATAGTGCCAACATTGGGTTAAAAAAGCAGTAAAAAGTATAATTGAAGGTCCTAAAGGTTTATATTTTTGAAGTGGCCGGGATGAGTTCAGTCCCCACCTCCTCTTTCTCCCAATCTGGCTACAAAGCTGGGTGAAGTGGAGGAGTTTCCTCCACCCCACCTTGCGTCACCATAGAAGGCTTATCAATAAATTGCAATCTTTGAGCTTGGATTCCAATATTGTTGAATGGATTAGGCAGTGGCTGAGTGACAGACAACAGAGGGTTGTGGTAAATGGAGTTTATTCGGCGCAAGGTGTTGTTACCAGTGGGGTACCTCAGGGGTCAGTACTTGGACCCATTCTATTTAATATTTTTATTAGTGATATTGCAGAAGGTATTAATGGTAAAGTATGTCTTTTTGCTGATGACACAAAGATTTGCAACAGGGTTGACGTTCCTGGAGGGATCAGCCAAATGACAAATGATTTAGGTAAACTAAAAAAATGGTGGGAGCTGTGGCAATTGAGTTTTAATGTGGATAAGTGCAAGATAATGCACCTGGGACGTAAAAACCCAAGGGCTGAATATAGAATATTTGATACAGTCCTAACCTAAACATCTGAGGAAAGGGATTTAGGGGTTATTATTTCAGAGGATCTAAGGGTAAGTAGTCAATGTAATAGAGCAGCAGGAAATGCTAGCAGAATGCTTGGAAATGCTGGCAGAATGCTTGGTTGTGTAGGGAGAGGTATTAGCAGTAGGAAAAGGGAAGTGCTCATGCCACTGTACAGAGCACTGGTGAGACCTCACTTGGAGTACTGTGTGCAGTACTGGAGACCGTATCTCCAGAAGGATATAGACATCTTAGAGAGAGTTCAGAGAAGGGCTACTAAAATGGTGTACGGCTTGAAGGAGAAAAGTTACCAGGAAAGGGTTAATGATCTTAACATGTACAGCTTGGAAAAAAGACGAGACAGAGGAGATATGATAGAAACATTTAAATACGTAAAGGGAATCCACAAGGTAGAGGAAGGGAGTATATTTAAAAGGAAACAAAATAGCAAAACAAGAGGACATAGTCTTAGATTAGAGGGGCAAAGGTTTAAAATTAACATCAGGAAGCATTATTTTACTGAGAGGGTGGTGGATACATGGAACAGCCTTCCAGTAGAAGTGGTAGAGGCCAAAACAGTGATTGAATTTAAGCAGACATGGGATAGGCATAAGGCTATCCTAAACAAAAGATAAATCCAGGTAAAGTATCCATGTAATTGGGCAGACTAGATGTGCCGAAAGGTTCTTATCCGCCGACATTTTCTATGTTTCTATGTTTCATCAGCCGCGATTTTGAATTTCTTTGCTGCCGTTCAACAGATTGGCCACTATCGACGTATCGGCCACTAGTGACGCAGCACGCTATCAGCAACTGCTCTCAGTGAGGCCGCGATGGATCAGACCTGTACATACTCCTGCAGCTCTGATCCATCGCTCTGCACAGGCGTTACAGAACTTGTGTACGTAAAGTTCGCAAGCCTCGTTGCGCTGCACAATTTGTGGGTCCTTCACTACTCAAGTTGTATAGGAGCACACATTGCACAGAAAAGCCCTAGGGTCCTCCGGGTTCAGGAGCCCCTGAGACGAAGAGGAGGAGGAGTAGCGCGCGGTGAGGGAGAAAAGGCGAGTAAAATCACATATAAAATCAAAAAATAAAAAATAAAAGGGCAGAGGTTGCTGACAGCTACAGTATACTGATCGATCTGGTGACTGGCAGAAATTAGAAAATACTGGCTGCTGGTGATGCTGGGTGGGATGAAGGGAACTACCCCACCCTGCACTATCTCCAGATTAGGGGAGCTGGGAAGGCTGAGGGGTACACTCCTCACATCCTAATTACTTCCACCTAAAAAACATTGCACACATCTGCCCCTTTCTTAACCTCCCTGGCGGTCTAATTTTTTCAAAATTTCGTGTCTAAAAGTGTCTCAATTTTTTTTTAAAGGAAACGTGTTTTTGTACATAGTTAGCCTGTAATAATTAGGAATCAGGCACTGAAATCCGTGCAAGCAAGAGTCCTTACTGGTAAAATCCTGTATAAATAAATAAATAAATAGTAAATACACTGAGTCCGATAAAGTTTGAAACACGACATAATAATTTATTATCCCAAAAATAATTATCCAAAATAATGCAAATAAATGATATTCAATAAAATACAACAAAAAACACTGAAATCTGTCTGAAAACAAGGGTGAGATGATGTATGGTCTGTTTCTTATCCTGCAGTGCCACCTAGTGGCCGTTCATAAACATTGCACATTGGATTATACAGTGTATTATAATTTGTTTCTAAGTTTGCTGCCTGGTCCCGCCCCCTGCATCGTGTGACTCGCAGGGAGCCTTACCAGGAAGCAACTCGCCGCGATCACACTGCGGGGGACAGCCAGGGAGCCAGGAGGAGGTGAGTATGCATCCAGCCTGAGTGTGGCTCGGGGTTACCGTTCACGGTAGTGAAATTTAACCCTGAGTCACACTCGGGAATACCTCCAGGGAGGTTAATCAGGACTCTACTAAAATGCTCATCCAAGCTCTTATTATCTCCCGCCTTGACTACTGTAACCTCCTTCTCTCTGCAGTCTGTAATGAATGCCTGTGCCAGACTCATCCACCTCACGTCCCGCACCTCTCACACCTCACCCCTATGTCAATTTCTACACTGGCTCCTGTTTCCTTTAGAATCCAATTAAAAATACTGGTCCTCACATACAAAGCTCTCCATAACTGCGCCCCTGCCTACATCTCCTCCCTTCTTAACAGGTACATCCCATCCTGACCACTTTGCTCAGCCAATGATCTGATGCTATCAACCTCACGTACCCTCACCCCCAACTCTCGACTTCAAGACTTCTCCCGAGCTGCCCTATTTCTATAGAACTCCCTCCCCGCAACATCAGACTCTCCCCGTCTCTCCAGTCCTTCAAGAAGTCTCTGAAAACACATTACTTTAGAGAAGCCTATCTGCTCACTCCATGATCCCCTCACTGTACATTTCTTGCTCCATCTTCCCAACCAGCCCACATGCGCCCCGTTACTTCACATACTCTATTCACCCTCACCTAGCGTGTCACCCCTCTCCTCTTAGATTGTAAGCTCTCGAGCAGGGTCCTCTCTCCTTCTGTGCTGTGTGTTTAACTTCTATGTTTATTGTTATACTGTCTCTCCCATTGTACAGCGCTACAGAACTTGTTGGTGCTTTATAAATACTCGTAACTGTAAAAAGATAAAGTGGTCAGGATGAGTAGAGCGTCCCTTTAACGTCCAAACATTTATGGCCCCGTCAGTCTCTTGTTTGTGATGCGAGGAGCTTACATCACAGGCTTCAAAATATTTCTGTAGAAAAGTCTCCTGTAAAAGGCGCGGGTAACCAGTTGCTTTCACTGACCTTCAACGAAACACATTTAGCATTCACGGGGTACATCTACAAAAAGCTTGACGCGTACACCTAATCCTTGGTGAATTCGGATTGAGTGACAGGCAGGGTTTAGCGCCTCTAGCTCCCTGTAATAGACTGGATTCCTTTTTGTCCTGCATAGCGGTCTATTTTAGCAGCGCACCTTAATTAGTACAGCAGGGGAAAGATTGACACCTGGAGCCAGGCGGGCATGAAGATCTACAGAACTACTGACGGCGTCAAGAAAGCCCCATGTGCCAGGAACGAGCCGAGCTAAAGACTCATTCCAGGAGTCTGCAGTCAGGCTGTCTGATTTGAGGCGTCCTGGTAAATCAGCTGTCCTTTCAATGGGAATATATCGTTTTTCTCGTTTCAATTCGAATTTCCGGTGTGCCGATTTCCGAAAAAAAGTGCTGAAAAGAGCTGATAAATGGATTTACAGGCAGGGAAATCGAGGGAATAACACTGAAATCTATTAAATATCAGATTTTTCTAATAGTCATGTTTAAAGACACAAGTTTGTATGATCCTGATATACAGATATTGGTATTTTTTGGAAGCTGCATTGCTAATAATCTCATTCTGATCACTACAAACCCCCATAAGCAAGATATCTCACCATTTTATTATCTGTCTGCAGCACATTTACTGACACAAAGGCCGTTTCTGCCTGTATGCTAATAATGCAGACCCTGTGTGACATTGTGCCAGATAAGGGACGCCATCTAGAGTTTAGAACCTTTCATCCCAGCAGTATATAAGTAAATGATAATACGTCTAAAATTTAAAATGAGCAAATTTACGTTATTTTTTATTTTTTAACAATCTCAGAACAACAATTTACATGTAAGGTTTCTATATTATTATATATAAAGCGTTTTAGCAGGAAGGATACATTGAGATTTCTCTGAAAACAAAACACAAATATACATATTAACCCAGAAAATAAATATGTAAGAAATATAGTCACTATGTTACATGTTTACAGGTGCATTCTGTATATATTCACTATGTTACATGTTTACAGGTGCATTCTGTATAAAGTCACTGTGTTACATGTTTACAGGTGCATTCTGTATATAGTCACTATGTTACATGTTTACAGGTGCATTCTGTATATAGTCACTGTGTTACATGTTTACAGGTGCATTCTGTATATAGTCACTGTTACATGTTTACAGGTGCATTCTGTATATAGTCACTATGTTACATGTTTACAGGTGCATTCTGTATATAGTCACTGTGTTACATGTTTACAGGTGTATTCTGTATATAGTCACTGTGTTACATGTTTACAGGTGCATTCTGTATATAGTCACTGTGTTACATGTTTACAGATGCATTCTGTATATAGTCACTGTGTTACATGTTTACAGGTGCATTCTGTATATAGTCACTGTTACATGTTTACAGGTGCATTCTGTATATAGTCACTGTGTTACATGTTTACAGGTGCATTCTGTATAGTCATTGTGTTACATGTTTCCAGGCGCATTCTGTATATAGTCACTGTGTTACATGTTTACAGGTGCATTCTGTATATAGTCACTGTGTTACATGTTTACAGGTGCATTCTGTATATAGTCACTATGTTACATGTTTACAGGTGCATTCTGTATATAGCCACTTTGTTACATGTTTACAGGTGCATTCTGTATATAGTCACTGTTACATGTTTACAGGTGCATTCTGTATATAGTCACAATGTTACATGTTTACAGGTGCATTCTGTATTGAGGTATGTTAATAGGGAGCTCTTGTGTGACTTTAGACTGGGGGAAGATTTGATGGCATCTGGGAAGTTAATCCATAATTGTGGTGCTCTGTAGGAAAATAAGGATCGAGCCACTGTCTTTATATATTGTGGTATTGTAAGTAAGGTGCAGGTCCTGGATCGGAGGTTATAGGATGAGGGAACTGCTAGGGGAAGCAGTCTATTCAGGTAGGATGGTAGTTTCCCAGAAAAGCTCTTAAACACCAGTTTGGAAAGGTAAAGAGTGCGTCTAGATTCCAGCAACAGACAGTTTAGCTATTTTAACATGTCACAATGGTGGGTCATGTAGTTACATTGTAGCACAAAGCGACAGAATGAGTTATACAATGTAGTAAGTTTCTGAAGGTGCGTTTGCGGGGCGGCTGCATACACTACATCTCCATATTCAATAGCCGGCATAAGCATTTGTTGTACAATCTGATTTCTTACCGCGGGGTTCAGGCAGGATTTGTTTCTGTACAGGGCACCTAGTTTGGGGTAAAGTTTAGGTGAGAGTTCTTCAATGTGGGGCCAAAGGATAGATTTGGGTTTAACTACATACCTAGATATTTGAGAGCAGTGACTGTGGTCAGCGTGCCATTTGATTTTGTCCTGACACATAGATGGGAAGGTTGTAATTGCTGTTCCAAAGAGCATTGTAACAGGTTTGTCACATTGTGACCTTTTCAACGATGCCTCTCTTTAGGTGCCAAGCTTCCGGAGCCTCCCCCCACCCACTGACATTTTTGTACGTGCTCGCGATGATGTCAGGCAATTAACCCCTTGCTGCCCTCTATCTCTTGATTGGTGACAGCTAGAGTGTCATGTTTGGTATCATTGGAAAGGCCAGAGCATGGCCATGTTTTGAGTAAAATAACAAAATAATAAATAAATAAATAAAAAATCATTTTTAAAAAAAATGTTTTAAACTTTTTAAAATTTATTAATGTAGCACTAACATTTATATTTTGATTACAATGAGGACAATGATGCTGCACAGAGGTGAAATTGCTCAGCAGTGAAGGGGCTAAAAAGCAAAAAACATGTAAACATTGAGGGCTATATTATGTTTATAACGCTAAAACAGGGACGCTACAGAGAAAAACCTACACCTACAGGTTTCTCATTAGCGTTCCCCTTTTAGCGTGACATTACGGTGCAGGCGCTAAACCAGCAACCTGCACCGTAACACAGCGCTAAGCACTCTCGCGAATGCCCCCCCCCCATGGAGTCCATAGGACTCCATTGAGGCTTCTGCTGTCGGTCACATGACCTGCAGGATCTCGCCTCGCGGGATCCAGCAGGTCGGCATAGTGATTTGCAGAGGGAGACTGAGGGACTTTCCCCCAGTCTCTCTCTGCTCCCAGCAGCAAGAAGAGGTACTCTCTGTGGGATAAGAAGTGAGTATATGTTTTTTGTGTTTTTTTTCAGCTGATGCTGACGGAGGACTTTGTAATCCTAAAGCTAATTAACACTTTGTGCTCCCCATGTTAAGCATAGGGAGCGCCAAGGTATTGTCATGTCTCGACCCTGCCCCCTGGTGGTGGGAGCAGGGATTTGGCAGTATGCTGGCTTTCAGGTTCTGCAGACCTTCTATCGGGCTCATTGGTCTGCTGTCACATGACCTGTTCAGACCTAGAATAGGGCTTCCCATGCATTTGTTCCATTGATCAGGATAGACTATCAGGGTTATCCAAAGAGATCTGAATGGCTGGAGAAAGGTAACCGAACGCTGAATATCAGCGTTCTCTGTTACATTTTTTTTTTTCTCTGTTACATAGTTACATAGGCTGAAAAAAGACATGCGTCCATCGGGTTCAGCCTCTCCCACATAACCTACTGCTGTTGATCCAAAAGAAGGCAAAAAACCCAGTCTGAATGCTTGCCAATATGCAACATACTGGGAAAAAATTCCTTCTTGACCCCAGAATGGCAGTCAGATTTCTCCTTGGATCAAGAAGCTTTTACCCACATATTAAATATTATAACCCTTAATATTCTGTGTCTGCAGGAAGTCATCCAGTCGTTTTTTAAAAGTCTGTACAGACTCTGACCCAACCACCTCAACAGGCAGAGAATTCCACAGCTTGATTGTTCTCACCGTAAAATAACCCTTCCTATGCTTTAAGCTAAATTTTCTTTCTTCCAGTCTAAATGGATGACCCCTTGTCCTGTGTATAGACCTGTTAATGAATAGGTTATCAGAGAATGGTTGATAATGGCCCCGTATATATTTATATAAGGTTATCAGATCCCCTCTAAGGCGCCTTTTCTCTAAACTAAACAGGTTTAAGCTTGTTAGTCTTTCCTCATAACTTAACCCTTCCATCCCCCTTATTAATTTAGTTGCCCGTCTCTGCACTTTTTCTAACGATATAATATCTTTTTTTAAGACAGGTGCCCAAAATTGCACGGCATATTCAAGGTGCGGCCTGACCATTGATTTATACAGAGGCAAAATTATGTTTTCATCCCGTGAGTGAACTCCCCTTTTAATGCATGCCAGTACTTTGCTGGCCTTGGCGGCTGCTGTTTGACATTGCACATTGTTACTTAGTTTGAAGTCTATGATTATTCCCAAATCCTTCTCCTGTTTGGATTTCCCCAACTCCGTACCATTTAGGGTATAAGTTGCTTGTGTGTTCTTCACTCCAAAGTGCATAACTTTGCATTTATCTGGATTAA
Source organism: Leptobrachium leishanense (assembly GCA_009667805.1). NCBI lineage: Eukaryota > Metazoa > Chordata > Amphibia > Anura > Megophryidae > Leptobrachium > Leptobrachium leishanense. The sequence continues at coordinate 54,754,235 of CM019063.1, read as the reverse complement.
ATCTCATCTGCCATTTAAGTGCCCAGTCCCCCAATGTATCTAAATCCCTCTGCAGCGAAGTAACATCCTGCTCACATTGTATTACTTTTCCTAGCTTTGTGTCATCTGCAAACACTGATACATGACTTTCAATGCCTATCTCAAGGTCATTTATAAATAAATTGAATAGTATTGGTCCTATAACAGACCCCTGAGGGACACCACTTACCACTGGTGTCCATCTTGAAAATGTACCATTTATGACCACTCTCTGTACCCTATCTTTTAGCCAGTTTTCTATCCAAGAACAAGTATTTTCATCTAGACCATTTTTTCTTAATTTAAGTAGTAACCTTTTGTGTGGAACTGTGTCGAAAGCTTTGGCAAAATCTAAGTAAATCACATCCACTGCGACCCCCTGATCTATACTTCTACTTACTTCCTCATAGCACGTAATTAGGTTAGTCTGACATGATCTGTGTTTCATGAAACCATGCTGATTTTTGCCAATTACATTATACCTCCCAATAAATTCCTGAATATTATCCCTTAGTAACCCCTCAAATACTTTCCCAGCCACAGATGTTAAGCTCACAGGTCTATAATTCCCAGGCACAAATTTTAAACCTTTCTTAAATATAGGGATCACGTCAGCTTTTCTCCAATCCTCTGGTACTATTCCTGAAAGGAAAGAATCTTGAAAGATTAAGAACAGAGGTTTACATATTTCAACACATAGCTCTCTTAGTACTCGCGGGTGAATTCCATCTGGCCCTGGGGCTTTATTAACATTCACATTGTTTAATTTGTGTAAAACCTTGTCCTGAGTCAACCAGTCACTTTGTATTAGTAAGTTTTTATTAATGAATTTCATGTCTCCTGTTATAGGTTTCTCTTTGATAAATACTGAAGAAAAATAATCGGTTACCTTTCTTGGCCATTCGGCTATTCAGAGAGCAGGCAATTAGCAAAATACTGGCGAATTGCCTGCACATACGGTGCCTGTTCGCTGCCTGTTCGAGGGCAGTGAATCCCCATGAAAAAGCACTGCTTCGGCTATTCAGAGAACACAAACCAGCAGTGAAAGGTTCCCGAAATGTCCTGCCATTCGGTGGTTTCATTCGACAGGTTTATTCAGGCGAATCCCATAGGCTTCAATGTTACAAATATTCCCATTTTAATTCAATATCTAATAAACCGTTCATTATAAAATTATACAGTAAAGAGTCTCTTTATTTATAGATTTTTTTGGATATTTTAAGCATTTTTCTGGATTTTGTTTTAAAAAAAATTATTTGTTTTTTTAATCGTTTTTTCTTTTTTCAGTAACAGCCCTTTTTATTATCATTCATTGGATCATATGTAAATTTCAGACATTTTGCTCAGTAGTTTCTTTGCAAACAGCGTTTCACTTTTCAAACATTCAAGCAAACTGTTTTCCTAATTTATTCACTTCATTCGTCTGCGATGTCAGCTTTTTCTGGCGGCTGCGCTGCTTGTGATCGGCTCCTACTTGGGTTTTTCCGGTGTCTTCGTCGGGTTAATCCAGATGTTTTTGCCGGTTTTCGGCATGCATCCACCAAGTTTTCGCCGGGGTTTCGGCGGGTCTTCGGCAGCTTTTCCCTGCACTTTGACAGCCCTGTGGTGCTCGCTGAATACACCGCAGGGTCGCCAAAATGGGAAAGCCGATTCGCACCGAAATGAAGAGAGCGAAAAGTCACCGAACGTGCGGTGACTTTTTCGATTCTCTTTGAATAACCCTGTAAGTCTGAGATCCTCTGAGTTCCTGTTCCTCGTGTTTTATTCAAGTTCTAGTTCTGATATCTGTGTATGGCTCCTTGGCTCTGGTTTCTGGTTATTCTCTAGTCTGCTCCCTAAGTATATTCTGCATTCTGATTTTCATGTATGACCTGGCTTGGCTTATTGGACATCTCATTTACATGTATCTTGTCTGTTTAGTATCTGTCTGTCTGTTACGGTTGGTTGTTTTCACTCTACAGGCATTTGGCCACAAAGCCATCTTGGTGTGAGTGATTCCCCCGGGCTTTGTCTGTACTCCCTGGCTGGGAGTGTTAGGATTGCAGTGTGTTACATTCAACATGTGTTTCCCAGTATCTAGTTCTGTCTTGCATATTACTGCAGTCCTTGTTTCCAAGTATTAAGTTCTGCCCTGCAGTGTGCCGAATTCGTTGTCTCCAGTGTACAGACAAAGCCCTGGGAATCACTCACACCAAAATGGCTTCGTGGCCACTGTCTTTGAAGTTTACTGCATTCATGGTTTTCAAGTGTTAAGTTCTCTCCTGCAGTGTGCTGAATTCATTGTCTACCCCAAGTCCCGTGATACGTCTGCAGCTGAGAGATTATACCCAGTGCAGGGCTTCCTCGTGTGTTTGTATTCCTGCACTGTCTTTCTTGTTTTCCAAGTAGAGCAAGGTTGTGCTGGAGTCGGCTAGCTACCCATATACCTGCCCTAAAGGCTTCAATCTACACAGCCTGGGGGCTCCCCATCACCCTATAGGGGGCGCACTGTTACAGGTATAGCTGTCAATGTATAGCTGACACCACTCTAGGCAAATCGGTCAACGGTTCCACATCCGGATTACCCTATATACTTAGAGTGACTGAATACCTGGTTTGTGAAGGCCCCGAGAACGTGCAATATCACAAGGTTTGTGAGGGTCCTGAAAACGGGCATAAGTGGCCTGCGCCACGAAGGGGTTCCCAAGGTTTTAGCTTGATGATGCCATTTCAGAGAAATTACCATATGCAAATCAGATGCTATCACCCAAAAAGGGTAGTCAGTACCAAAATGCTAAGGTAGACCTCTCTGTACGAGAGATGCAGCAACCCCCGATGATAGTGTCAGCCTTGTCAAGAGGGTATAGCTGAAATACCTCTAGGGACCTTGAGCATGGGGTCCACGCCTGGGTTACCCTGTATACTTAAAGTGAGAAAAAACAAGCTTTGTGAAGGCCCTGAGAATTTGCAACAACATAAAGTTTGTGAGAACGGCCAACAGCTTGGTTCCTTCTTCACACGTTGAGATGAAGCAGAGCATAGCACTGTCCTCTGCACCGTGGGTCCGAAGTCACACATATCCCAACAATGTATAGTATATTAATTATACAATTTCCTAAGTAAGTTTAAAGGCTTTAATTTATGTTGTGATTTATTATTTGATCCATCAGGTGTGGCGCAGATCCACTTTTTCCAGCAGTGGAATTGTAATCCCTCTGGTCTTCGATTGCACTTGTCCACGTGTGTTACATGATAAGCTTTGAATTTGGCTTCGTTAATTAGTGAGCGCACATTGACTTATCTACATTCCAGTTTCTCTCTAATTAGTGCCTGGACCATCTCTAAACCTGGCCAAAGAAAAGCCGTACGTTTCAAAAAATAAATTAAGAGAAGCGGACACAGAGAGCAAAATACAAGGTAGACGCTGAAGAAATCCATATATCAATGCCCTCAATTAAATTGAAGTCTGTCAATTAAGACAAGCTTAGCATGCGAATGCAACGTGTCTGCATATTGTGAAACACAGGCTATGGTCAGCGTTTGTTATTGGTGGAGACTCAGTTATTGAAAAGGAACCTATAATTAACTAAAGAATAATTTTTATTCACATGGCAGAAAGCGTGTCATACTGATGTCAAGTCACAGCTTCCTCCTCAATTTATCGGATGTCGGACAGGCTTATAGGCATCTGACGGGTACTGCTCTAGCATGTGACCCGAAGTTACGGCAGCTGTTCCTGGTACGGTATGTTGGCCAGTTTTTACAAAAACAAGACCCCAAGTAGTCAATGTGAAAATAACTCAAGAGATCATTCCTGATACAAATGTACGACTTGTACCAGATCTCCGGAGGTTCGAACCAGAGCCCTGCATCCACTCTCTAGCTTTGGATCCCTATGTGATAAGGACCTACCTGTGAAATCCCTGATGTCAAATATTTATATTATGATGCCCTGGCATCAAGGTTGTCCACTTGGGGTCCCATAACCTACATAGCCAGGTGGGAGAGGGCCGTTGGTGAGATCCTGGATGGAAACGAATGGGGGGAGACCAGAAACAACGTGGCCACTGGTCAATCAATGTGACGTACCAGGAGCAGGCTTTTAAAATGCTATTTCTCTGGTATGCCTCTCCCTCCCAAGTGTGCCAAATGGGAGTCAGCACCCAGGATCTACAGTTGTGTTCAAAATTATTCAACCCCCACTGAAATTGAGTGTTTTGGCCAGTTTGACATTGATTTTGGTCATTCAGTCATCTTGCTTACAATTAAATCAAAGAGGCACGTGTAGGTCAGACAAATATAACATAACATTTATAATGAAATAACCACAAATGTCTTTTCTGTGCTCACATCATTATCAGTTTTATTCAACCCCCAAGTGACATTCAATCTTAGTACTTAGTACAACATCCTTTTACAGTTATAACAGCTTTTAAACGTGAAGCATAGCTTGACACAAGTGTCTTGCAGCGATCTACGGGTATCTTCGCCCATTCGTCATGGGCAAAAGCCTCCAGTTCAGTCACATTCTTAGGCTTGCGCACTGCAACTGCTTTCTTTAAGTCCCACCAGAGGTTCTCAATCGGATTTAATTCAGGTGACTGCGATGGCCACTCCAAAATGTTCCAGCCTTTAATCTTCCATGCTCTAGTGGACTTGGAGGTATGCTTGGGATCCTTGTCCTGTTGAAAGGTCCAACGTCTCCCAAGCCTCAGGTTTGTGATGGACTGCATCACATTGTCATCCAATATCTCCTGGTACTGAAGAGAATTCATGTTACCTTGCACACGCTGAAGCTTCCCTGTACCTGCAGAAGCAAAACAGCCCCAAAGCATGATTGACCCCCCGCCATGCTTCACAGTAGGCAAGGTGTTCTTTTCTTCATAGGCCTTGTTCTTCCTCCTCCAAACATAGCGTTGATCCATGGGCCCAAACAGTTCTAATTTTGTTTAATCAGTCCACAGAACACTATCCCAAAACTTCTGTGGTTTGTCCACATGACTTTTGGCATACTGCAATCGACTCTTCTTATTCTTTGGAGACAGCAAGGGGGTGCGCCTGGGAGTTCTGGCATGGAGGCCTTCATTACGCAGTGTGCGCCGTATTGTCTGAGCTGAAACTTCAGTACCCACATCTGACAAATCTTTTCTCAGTTCCTCAGCAGTCACACGGGGACTTTTCTCCACTCTACGCTTCAGGTAGCGCACAGCAGTCGAAGTCAGCGTCTTCTTTCTGCCACGACCAGGTTGCGTTTCAACAGTGCCCTTTGCCTTGAATTTGCGAATGATGCTTCCTATGGTCTCTCTTGGTATGTTTAACATCTTTGCAATCTTCTTATAGCCATTGCCCTTCCTGTGAAGAGTAATCACCTCTTCTCTTGTCTTCCTGGACCATTCTCTTGACTTCACCATGTTTGTAACCACACCAGTAAATGTCTAGAAGGAGCTGAGTATCACAGTCATTTTAAAGCTGCTTAATTGGTGCTTATTATGCTTTATTGCTGCTCCGTGACATCCACAGGTGTTTTCAATACCTGATTGAAAACACTTGAATGAACCTCTGTTCTTCAGAGTGGTAGACTTTAAGGGGTTAAATAATTGTGTCAATGAAGAATTCACAAAAGAAACATTTACTACTGTATTACAAAACCAATTGATGTCATTTTAGTTGCATATGGTTCTTTGATTGCAATCCTCTTTCCACACCTCTTTTATGCACAGCCATTATACACTGGCATCAATTCCAGTACACCCTGCTTTGTCTGCTGTCATATTTATGTTTTTTAATAGATTTTTCCTTGCATCTGAGAGTGTCTATATTCGTTCTAATAAAGATTAATTTTTCTGTAGCCACTCCTCCAGTGCCATTTGCCGGTTCTTTTTTGAGCTGCCAAGTGGTTTATTGAGATATATATATATGGTTCTTTAAAAAGTCCTTGTAGGATTTCATTCTGAATACAATTACAAATGTACACTAAATTCCCTAAAACCCTTTACAGCATTGGGGGTTGAATAATTTTGAACACAACTGTATGTTGGAGTGTTTGTGGGCACAAGGTTTCCTTCTGCCATATGTGGTGGACTGGCCAGAGAGTCTAGAAAGACATACGGTCCATACTCTACTGGAAGAGGTACTCCACAAACCAATTTGTCTAGATCCCTGAAATTTCTTGCTCCACCGGTCACAGGTCAGACGGTTTTAGTGGCTAGGCGGGCAGTAGCACTTAAGGGGAAACCAAATCCCTATGATGCCTCTAATCTTTGTGCATATTAGGTATAATATGATCATGGACAAATATCTGCCAGTCTGCATGTTACTCTACAAAATGGCTGGATGCAGTAGAGTGTAACATCACTGCTCTATAACCTTTTATATTGTCACCAATGATGAAAACTATTGACGTACGTTTTATATTGTCACCAATGGTGAAGACTATTGACGTACCTTTTATATTGTCACCAATGGGGGGGCATGGCTGGCCAGGCAAGGGACTAGACATGTCTCAGCAGAGCTCTGTCTGGAGTCGCTGTCGGTTTGCGATTTTGGACCAGACTTTTAGATTTTTTTTGCCCTAAAGGGAGTCCCTGCTGGTCATCCACCGGAAGGAGTGCTCTGGAGCCGGTTCGGTCCCCCCTCCTGAGCATAGCGGAGATTACGGCCTGGTTCCGCAGCAGGAACGTCCAAGCGTCAGCCATATTGTGGCCTATCATCAGGGTCAGCCTTGACCCGTCTTGGGCTTTCCAGACCTCCCCTGGCGGGTCTACCGGACAAGTGGTTGGCTATAGCGACTTGGAAGATGGAGGGCCCCCATCTTCTGGACGCGGTGGCGATCGCTGTGACTGGGCTGCTGGAGGAAAGAAGAAGCGCGGCATGGAGGTGGCCGACACTTCCTCCTCGTGTTGGAGACCTGGAGGCTGTGCTTGAGGACTTGGAGGAGTGCCTGAAGAGGTTACCAGAAGACGAGGGGAGCCCAATCACTAAAGGTTCCCGGAGTACTTTGACGGCGGTTCTGTGTGGAGACCGGGAGGAGACGGAGGACTTAACTGAACGTCTGGGGTTAGTGGCAGCGCCTACCGGACTGATGGTGGTTCTCCCCGTCGCGGTTGCGGATGGTGCGACTGGAGGTGTGTGTATCCCTGAGGACCGGGATGAGGAGGATGTGATCCCGGAGATGCCGTGTGTGTACCCACTGCCGCAAGCTGGAGTGGCGGTGATACCAGATGCGTTGCAGGCCAGAGTGGAGGTGACGTCTGATGCCAGAACGCGCCCCACGGGAGGGTTGCGTAGTGTGCCCTGGTCTTCTGGACCTACCTCGGCTGTGATTGCACTTTCATGGGGTATACCTGCCGGATGGTCACCACAGAGAGGGCCAGTGTTTGCTGGAGCGACCTACCACACCATATGGATGGATACTGGCTGAGACACTGTGATGTTCGTTTATCTCCCTTTCTGATTTTTCTTTTCCTGTAAACGTTTTTACCCCCCTTTTTTTTATTTGGCTACTCCGGGACAACTTGGGGACGTAGCCGTGACCTGGTGCCCCGTTTGCTCCTGAGTGCCCGTGCCAGGTGCCATTTTCCCCCCTTGGCCCCCTGCGGTCTTATGGATCGACCAGGTATTCGCCAGGGCAGGCACATTTTTGGCATTTGCCATCTCCCCATTCTCTCCCCCCCCTTCTTTTCCTCCCGCTTGATGCCCTCGGCTGGCTTTTTCTTGACTTTTTTGTTTGTTTTACTTTTATATTTTCTATGCTACTTACCTGATGACTTTCTCTGGCCATTAATGGTCATTAGTTTCCTATACTTTGATTTTTAGATGAGACCCCCCTAATTGACGATGATTTTGTTGAAAACGTTTCTAGCAGATGACTTTAAAAATTTTAATGTGTTTTTCGCAGATGATCTTACACTTTTATGTGTTTCTCGCAGATGACCATAAATGTTTATATGTTTCTCACAAATGACCTTACACTCCCATGTGTTTTTCGCAGCTGACTTTAAGCTTTCGTGTGTTTTTCGCAGAAGATCCTAAATTTTAGTGTGTTTCCCGCAGTTGATCTCAACTCTCTTTCTTGTTTTTCTTTGATTATTTAACTGATGACTTGTGCCCTGCGAGGTAATTTTCTTTCCTGTTGGCTTTATAAGTCGTTGCTAACTTTTAAAAAATAAAGAATAAATAAAAAAAATATTGTCATCAATGGTGAAGACTATTGACGTACCTTCTATATTGTCACCAATGGTGAAGACTATTGACGTATGTTTTATATTGTCACCTATAGTGAAGACTATTGACGTGCCTTTTATATTGTCACCAATGGTGAAGACTATTGACGTACGTTTCATATTGTCACCAATGGTGAAGACTATTGACGTACGTTTCATATTGTCACCAATGGTGAAGACTATTGATGTACGTTTTATATTTTCACCAATGGTGAAGACTATTGACATATGTTTTATATTGTCACCAACGGTGAAGACTATTGACGTACGTTTCATATTGTCACCAATGTTGAAGACTATTGACGTACGTTTCATATTGTCACCAATGGTGAAAACTATTGATGTACATTTTATATTGTCACCAATAGTGAAGACTATTGACATACCTTTTATATTTTCACCAATGGTGAAGAATATTGACGTACGTTTCATATTGTCACCAATGGTGAAGACTATTGATGTACGTTTTATATTTTCACCAATGGTGAAGACTATTGACGTACGTTTCATATTGTCACCAATGGTGAAGACTATTGACGTACGTTTCATATTGTCACCAATGGAGAAGACTATTGATGTACGTTTTATATTGTCACCTATAGTGAAGACTATTGACGTACGTTTTATATTGTCACCTATAGTGAAGACTATTGACGTACCTTTTTATATTGTCAATGGTGAAGACTATTGACATACCTTTTATATTGTCACCAATGGTGAAGACTATTGACGTACGTTTCATATTGTCACCAATGGTGAAGACTATTGACGTATGTTTTATATTGTCACCAATGGTGAAGACTATTGACGTACGTTTCATATTGTCAACAATGTTGAAAACTATTGACGTACATTTTATATTGTCACCAATGGTGAAGACTATTGACGTACGTTTCATATTGTCACCAATGGTGAAAACTATTGACGTACATTTTATATTGTCACCTATAGTGAAGACTATTAGTCTTCAACTTTTGTGACAATATAAAATGTACTTCATTATTGGGGTGATTCCACGTGTGCGCTTCACTTTGTTTCTGCATTGTATAGCTCAATTAATGCAAAGAAAGTTCATATTTATTGTTAAACAACACAATGCTCATTAAATGTTAACGTTTCTTGGTTCAGAAATCAATATTTGGTGGGACCGCCCAGATTTTCATAAGTCTTGGCGTGCTCCTCCACCAGTCTTTCTCATAGCTGTCGGGTGACTTTATGGCAATCTTGGCTCATCTTTTCAAGCAGCTTGGCTTTGTTTGATGGGGTGTGTGCATCTTCCTCTTGGAAACTTTCAGGAGGTTTTCACTTCATTTTAGGCCCGGAGATCCGGGTGGCCATCACAGGATCTTAGTCTGGCGGTCCTCCATCCGCACCTTGATTGACCTGGCTGTGTGATGATCACATAAGTTGCCCCATACCTCCTTACAGTCGTGATCCAACTGATTACGGTAGGACTTTCTGGTCTTACCCACTATACACAAGTAACCCTCCCATGACCAAACACCAAAACACTAAGGGCCCACGGAAGGACCAGGTCCAGGGTGACATCTGAACCTACCACTTTCGACGTATGCTGCTTTTGTTGGAACGTTTTGGCTGCCGCTAGTTATAGAACTTTTTTTTCTACAAACTTTCCCTTCTTTATCCAGACTTGTACTTTGTTCTTTATATTTTTTTTAGTTTTTTATTAAGTCTTTCTAAATCACCACTTTGTCAACACATCCACTTTTAAAGAGCAGGAAAAAAGAAAATCCAGGAACTTTCTCCAGCAGAAACTTCACAAACAGCTTTCAGCGGTCGCTCAAACGGCTCATCTGAGTTATATATGACCTGATAAAAATTTTGTGTATCGTAGTCGGGAACGTTTCTTTGCCCGCGGTGAAACTTTACAAACGCCGGATCTCAAACTGTTTCTCCTAACCTTATATTTTAGTTTGTGTGTTATAAACTTCCAGACACATTTACTGTTTACAAGCGGACACCTAATGGCATCCCTTATAACCGTTATCCGCGTGTCTCGCCGATGCCTCCAAGAATCTACCTTTTTTTAAAAAATATATATATAAAAAAAAAATTATTTTTTATTTTATAACTAATCTCGCTTTTTAGTTGATGGGTTGTGTTTTTTTGGTTTTATGTTCTTTTTTTTTTTTACGAAGCAATGGGAAGCAAATTAATTCAGTCATTTCAAATTCAGCGTTTGCTTCTCCAGCTCCTCGGGGGGATTGCGATGCGTCGAGATGAGAATATTCTCAAAAACAAGCCGTACATGGAGAGTTTTTCTATTTTTTTTAAAGCTCTAAGAGGTTCCAAAACATGATCCGAGGATGCATGCCGGAGATCACATGAAAGCTTCGAGCCTGGCCGACGTGCAAACTTTTTTCGGCCGGTCTTTGGAAGCGAAATAAGATCACCCGGGGTCGCGGCGAGTCCCTCCTCCGTAACGTTTTCTCTTTAGAGGAGACCGGATTAATATTAACCGCGCCATAAGACTTCTTCATGATGTGCACATCTTTGCATGTGGAAGATTGATAGAGCCTTGGGGAGAACAAGAAAGTGGGTTCATGAATTTAACATGAGATGCAGAAAAACTGCAGGGACCCGCTGATCTCCTCAGGCTAAAAAAAATGGAAGCCCTGCAAACGTGCAGTATATCTTCTCCTAATTTCCTTTAAACTTGGTTCGCAGTTAAAATAGAAGAAATAATAAAAACGAGCAGATACATTTACAAGAGTGGATTTTTATCTTCATATATTCAAAAATATTTTATGATTCCAGGCAATTTCTGTGCAGAGCCTGCCGTTTGCCTGCGGAGAACAGAGTATCCTTTCATTTAAACCCCTCCATAAACATTCCGTAAAAGAGCTTGAGTGAAGGGCATCCATAGGTCGATTGTTTCGACCAAGTTCCAGAACCCTCAATGTGACAAGTGTTATATCCCGTAGAGGCGGCTGTCTTGGTTTACTGTGTCTCGATTCTGGTTTTGAGGGCACCAGAAGGACCAAAAACATTGGCCCCTAGTCCAGCGTAGCAGACAACAAGGACCCACTAATATATTGGCCCGCACCGATAACCCTTAACCTTTTCGCTGCTGAGCCATTTCACGCCTGTGTGCGGAGCTCATTTTTACCGGTTTTGCTCATCATGTTTAAACGCGTTTTGAAGCCTTCTTTTATTATATGACCCAGACATATTATATATCTTTATTTCCGGCAGACTCCGCAGATTCATAATATATCATTATTATATGTATACGTCATGTCCTGTCTGTATATTATAACAAAAAATGCAATAAAATGTGAATTTTCGATAATTTTCAACGTGTAAAGTGTTTTTTTTCACATTTCAACATGCGAGCAATTGCGGTTATATTTTTCTATGAGTTGTGCTTGTTAAAAAAATTAGAATTGGGGGACTTGTTACTTTTTTTGGGGGAAAATTGCACGATTTTTAACAAGTGCACCCCATACAAAAATCGCTAGTGCAGCATCATTGTTCACATTATAATTGAAATGGGAACAATATTGCTGCAGTAACAAAACAAAACAAAAAAAAACTTTTTTTTATTTATTAATTATTTTTTTTCATTTTTATTTTTTATTCTTAACTTTTAATATGGTCAGGTTTGGTATTGTTGGAAAGGCCAAGCTCTGGCCGATCCAACGATACCAAAAATTAATGGATCATTGGTGGCAGCTAGGGGTTAACTCCAGAACTGACATCATCACACTATGCACGATGACGCCAGTCATCAGGGGGAGATCCTGGAAGCTTGGCCGACATCCAATATGTCGGCCAGCTCCGGGAGAGAATCGCGATCTGGCGCTTTTTGGTGCCAATTTGCAATCCGGCCCCCAAGGGGTTAAAGCAAGCCACTGTTTGGAAGGGCATGCTGTGCCCTTCCAAACGGTGCCTGACTTTCACCGCTGCCACTTATGGAAGGGGAGGGAGAGAGGTCCAAAGGACCTTCCCCCACCCTTTCAGGGGGGGGGGGTGTGCATGTAATAGATGTCTATGTCCCCACCGGGGTCCCGGAGTACCGGGCTGACATTCAAAATCCCGGCCAATTGCTGCCTCCTGTGCTAGGACGCGCTCAGCGCGTCCATAGCACAGAAGAACCACTTGGCCGGACGCGCTGAGCGAGTCCTTAGCAGCCAAGTGGTTAATGACTCCCTGTTATGATTATGTTACGACACTGAATTAGCAGCTTCTTCATTCATAATGTCCCCATGGCGGCAGCTAGCTTGGTTTACTAGGTCTCGAAAACCCCAAGGACCAAAAACAATGGCCACTATTCCGGCGTAGAAGCCGAATAAAAGCCTCTAAGTGAATATATTGATCCGTGCCGATAACCCTTAATGGCTTCCTGTTATGGCACTGTTATGAAGCTCAAACACAGCGTGGCTAACACAGGGGGACTCACCAAATGCCGGGTCAACGCCGAGGTGCTCCACTGTCTGTGCTCCGCAGTCCACCGATAGTATATACCAAAATGGTCAAGCTCCTGGTGTGACCTGCTGATTTTTGGTATCTGTTATAAAGCTGTATTAGCGACTTCATTCATAATGTCTCCATGGTGGCAGATAGCTTGGTTTACTAGGTATCAATACTGTTAATAGAAAACCCCAAGGACCAAAAACAATGGCCACTATTCTGGCGTAGTTGTCAACAGAGGTCCACTAAGGCAAAATATTGGCCCCTCCAATCACCCTTAATAGCTCCCTGTTATGTCTATGTTACGACGTTGTATCAGCGGCTTCATTAATAATGTCCCCATGGTGGCAGCTAGTTTGGTTTACTGGGTCTTGATTCTGTTAAACGAACACCCCGAGGACCAAAAACAATGAAAACTATTCCAGCATAGTAAACAACAAGGAGCCACAAAGGGAATATATTGACCTGTGATGATTACCCTTAATCGCTCCCTGTTATGGCTCTGTTACGAAACTGTATTAGCAGCTTCATTCGTACCATCTCCATGGTGGCAGCTAGCTTGGTTTACTAGGTATCGATTCTGTTAATAGAACACCCCTAGGACCAAAAACAATGGACTTTATTCCGTCATAGTAAGCAACAAAGAACCACTAAGGGAATATATTGTCCCGTGCCCGATAACCCTTAATGGTTCCCTGTTATGGCTCTGTTATGAAGCTGTATTAGCGGCTTCATTCATAATGTCAGGGTGGCACCTGGCACAGGCCATGGTGGGACCCTATTTCAGGGAGTATTGAGCCCAGTATGCAGGGTACACAAGTATGAGTACCTGGAGTAGGTATCTTCTGGTTGTATCGGTGCGTGGTTCAAAAAGGATCAGGCAAGTGGATGGTCAGTAGATAAGCAGGGGGGGTCTGGTACACTGGGATAGCAATAGAGAACAGGCAGGGCCGGTGCAAGCTTTTTTGCCTAGTCAGGCGAAGGTCTGTTTTGGTGCCCCCCCCCGTCATGTCAAGCCAATCAGGATAGAGATGCATAATAATCTCTATCGTGAGTGTTCGGTGTCGTCACGCAGAGATTAAAGGATGCTTAAAGTTGGTCTTGCAAGGACAACCTTTAGCAGCGTTGTGAGTCACTGATTGGGGGACAGCCACCAGTGCTGTCTTTATGGACTTATATGAACACTGTCTTTCTTCTGGAAAGGCAGTAGTTACATTTGTCAGACTGTAGGAACAACATATTTGGGTATATATTTGCGGCCCCCAGCTCATGTATGGGTATATATTTGCGGCCCCCAGCTGCTCATATGGGTATATTTGCGGCCCCCTGCTCATGTATGGGTATATATTTGCGGCCCCCAGCTCATGTATGGGTATATTTGCGGCCCCCAGCTCATGTATGGGTATATTTGCGGCCCCCTGCTCATGTATGGGTATATTTGCGGCCCCCTGCTCATGTATGGGTATATATTTGCGGCCCCCAGCTCATGTATGGGTATATTTGCGGCCCCCAGCTGCTCATATGGGTATTATTTATGGTATAAATTTTCCCCCAGTGAGTCTCTTACCTCTCTGCTCAGCTGACTGTGTCTGATTGACTGTGACAGTGTGCACAGCACTGCTCACTGCTGCCTGCTGACTTCTGCTGCCTCACCTTGGCACTGCAGGCCCCCCCGTCGCCCGCTGGTGTTCTAGTTCTACTCAGTCCACACTCTCAGGCAGTCAGGGAGGGAGTGAGACGAGAGACCAGACCACCAGGGACAATCAGGGACCAGACCAGGTAGTAGGTTTTTTAGTAGCAACAATTTTTTAGGCTTAGCTTAAGCTAGGCACCGCCACCGTCGCTCTCTGCGTCCCCCTCGTGTGACACGTGACGTCACGTCTCGAGGTGACTGGTGCGAGCGGCCGCTGGCGCTGGCCAGGCATGTGATGCACACGTGCACACGCACCTTTCCCGCTCGCCTGTGATTGGATTCGGGAAGCAAGGCCAGGCAGGGAACCACGTGGTGCTTGTTGTCCCCTCCCTCTCATTGCCCCCTTCCAATCCCAGGCAGGGGCGGATCCAGAGACTAGTCTCGGGAGGGGCACTTACAGAAAATAAGGTGTTTTAGCAGAGAGCCCGACTCACGAGAATTTACAGAGGGCCCGGCTCACAGGAGCTTACAATCTAGAGGAGCAGAGGGTCCGGCTCACAGGAGTTTACAATCTAGAGGAGCAGAGGGTCCGGCTCACAGGAGCTTACAATCTAGAGGAGCAGAGGGTCCGGCTCACAGGAGTTTACAATCTAGAGGAGCAGAGGGTCCGGCTCACAGGAGCTTACAATCTAGAGGAGCAGAGGGTCCGGCTCACAGGAGCTTACAATCTAGAGGAGCAGAGGTCCGGCTCACAGGAGCTTACAATCTAGAGGAGTAGAGGGCCCGGCTCACAGGAGCTTACAATCTAGAGGAGCAGAGGGTCCGGCTCACAGGAGCTTACAATCTAGAGGAGCAGAGGACACCCAGGAGCTTACAATCTAGAGGAGCAGAGGGCACCCCGGATTTTACAATCTAGAGGAGCAGAGGGCACCCCGGATTTTACAATCTAGAGGAGCAGAGGGCACCCCGGATTTTACAATCTAGAGGAGCAGAGAGCCCCCAGCTCACACATGAATTTGCCCCCAGCTCAAGGATTTGCCCAGCTCATGGATTTGCCCCCAGGTCATGGATTTGCCCAGCACATGGATTTGCCCCCAGCTCATGGATTTGCCCAGCACATGGATTTGCCCCCAGGTCATGGATTTGCCCAGCACATGGATTTGCCCCCAGCTCATGGATTTGCCCCCAGGTCATGGATTTGCCCAGCACATGGATTTGCCCAGCTCATGGATTTGCCCCCAGGTCATGGATTTGCCCCCAGCTCATGGATTTGCCCCCAGGTCATGGATTTGCCCAGCACATGGATTTGCCCAGCTCATGGATTTGCTCAGCTCATGGATTTGCCCAGCTCATGGATTTGCCCCCAGGTCATGTATTTGCCCAGCTCATGTATTTGCCCCCAGGTCATGGATTTGCCCCCAGGTCATGGATTTGCCCAGCACATGGATTTGCCCAGCTCATGGATTTGCCCCCAGGTCATGGATTTGCCCAGCTCATGGATTTGCCCAGCTCATGGATTTGCCCCCAGGTCATGGATTTGCCCAGCACATGGATTTGCCCCCAAGCTCATGGATTTGCCCCCAGGTCATGGATTTGCCCAGCTCATGGATTTGCCCAGCTCATGGATTTGCCCCCAGGTCATGGATTTGCCCAGCTCATGGATTTGCCCCCAGGTCATGGATTTGCCCCCAGGTCATGGATTTGCCCAGCTCATGGATTTGCCCCCAGGTCATGGATTTGCCCAGCTCATGGATTTGCCCCCAGGTCATGGATTTGCCCCCAGGTCATGGATTTGCCCCCAGCTCTCACCTGGATTGTTGCCCCAGCTCCGGCAGGGGGTTGAGGGACCCAGATGCCGGGCAGCGCGAGAGCGCCTGCCCGATCTTGAACAGTCCGTCCTGTGAAGTGGATGCGGCTGTGTGCGTGCGCAGCCGGTCACGCGGTCCGGCCAGTCAGGTGGTACTGAGACTCAGTACCACCTGATTAGCCGGACCACGTGACCGGCTGCGCACGCACACAGCCGCATCCACTTCACAGGATGGACTGTTCAAGACCGGGCAGGCGCTCTCGCGCTGCCCGGCATCTGGGTCCCTCAACCCCCGGGCCAAATCTCGGGGGTCGGTTACACCCCGGGCCGGCGCCCCTCACACTGGCAGGACGCCAGACAGTAAGGCGGCCGCCTGTGCCGCCTTACGTTAGCGCCGGCCCTGAGAACAGGCATACACGTGAACAGGTTGGAAGTGAACTCAATACTGAGGTGAGTTAATGAATGGGGAGGGGTCCTTTATGGACAGACAGAGGTGTGTGTTGTGCGTGCTTGGTGCAGACTTATTAACCCCTATCAGTGCTGGAAGTTAGTGCTGACCATAAGGGTCCTGGAGCTGATCCAGCAGCAGACATGGTTCCTGACAATAATGTCCCCATGGTGGCAGCTGTCTATTTTTACTAGGTTTCGATTCTGTTAAAAGAACACTCCAAGGTCCAAAACAATGGCTACTATTCCAGTGAAAGTAGGCAACAAGGAGCCACTAAGGGAATATATTGACCTGTGCCGATAACCCTTAATGACTCCCTGTTATGGCTCTGTTACGGAGCTGTGTTAGCGGTTTTATTCATACTGTCACCATGGTGGCAGCTGTCTTGGTTTACTGGGACTCCTTTCTGTTAAAAGAACACCCCAAGGACCAAAAACAATGGCCATTATTCCGGCGTAGTAGGCAACAGGTAACCACTAGGGGAATATATTGGCCCGCACAAATAACCCTTAATGGTTTCCTGTTATGGCTCTGTTACGACGCTGTATTGGCAACTTGAGTCATATTGTTACCAAGTCACTAATCAATACCACCAATCCATTATGCCATATTGCTTGACAACCTACTACAAAGAGCTTCCTTTTGTCTCAAAATAACCAGTGGACACCCATTTGCAAAAGCAACATCACTGGCTAGCCACAAATTAACGGTTCCTTTACAAAGTATAAAGATTACAGGAGATGTTAATTTACAGTATGCAACTTCTAAGCCACAAGCAAAGTTTGCAGCTCGGCTGGAATAGTTGCTCAGTTGGAATCATATATGGGCCAAATTACATAGTTGGTGCTAATTTTGCTAACTTAACCAGAGCTGTTGTAAACTTACCATAGCCATTATAGCCTATGGAGGTTTTAAGTAGGGATGAGCTGTTCGGTTCGATCTGTTCGGAGTTCGCATCGAACATCGGCCGTTCGCCTGTTCGCGAACTCCGAACATTTCCGTGTGTTCGCCGCATGTTCACCCACAATGCACCACAATGGACCACAATGCACTTTTCCACTGGCATGAAACTTGTAATTGGCTACAGCCTTACACCTGACCACAGGTCAGTGCAAGACAGGTGCAAGACTATGCCAATCACGGCTCAGAGTCCTGATTGGGAAAATTTTGCCCAATCATGGGCTCACAGAGCTACGTCCCGCAGCACACTATATAAGGCTTCACAAGAGCCCCCAGCACGTGCTTTTTGAGAGGAGATTGTTCTGTTAGTGTGTGTTCTCACTGCCAGAAGCTATTGTGGGGGTCTCACTTATACAAAATATCTGGGAATTGTTGTAATCTGTGTCTTCTCACTGCCAGCAGTTATTGTGGGGGTCTCACTTATACAAAATATCTGGGAATTGTTGTAATCTATGTGTTCTCACTGCCAGCAGCTATTGGGGGGTCTCACTTCTAGCAGATATCTGGGAATTGTAATCTGTGTCTTGTCACTGCCATCCATCAGGGGGTCTCACTGATTTATAGGAGGTTCCTGGGAATTGTAATTTGAGTCTTGTCACTGCCACCCATCAGGGGGTCTCACTGATTTATAGGAGGTTTCTGGGAATTGTAATCTGTGTCTTCTCACTGCCAGCTATCAGGGGGACCCACATACTTCTAGTGGATTTCTGGGAATTTTAATCTGTGTCTTGTCACTGCCACCCATCAGGGGGTCTCACTGATTTATAGGAGGTTCCTGGGAATTGTAATTTGAGTCTTGTCACTGCCAGCTATCAGGGGGTCCCACATACTTCTAGCAGATTTATGGTAATTTTAATCTGTGTCTTGTCACTGCCACCCATCAGGGGGTCTCACTGATTTATAGGAGGTTCCTGGGAATTGTAATCTGTGTCTTGTCACTGCCACCCATCAGGGGGTCTCACAGACTTGTAGCAGATATCTGGGAATTGTAATTTGTGTCTTGTTACTGCCACCCATCAGGGGGTCTCACAGATTTGTAGCAGATATCTGGGAATTATAACCTGTGTCGTCACTGCCACCCATCAGGGGGTCTCACTGATTTATAGGTGGTTTCTGGGAATTTTAATCTGTGTCTTCTCACTGGCTGCCATCTATCAGGGTGTCTCACTGAGTTATACCAGAATTCTGGAAATCTTTAATCTAGATAACACAGTTGAATCAGAGTTCTGCATATCTCCAATTTTTTATAACAGAGTGGAATCAGAGTTCTGTATATCTTTAATCTATATATCACTCACCATGTCAGAAAGACCAAAAATGACAGGCAGACGCTCCCAGACACAGATAAGAGGGCAAGCAGCCTCTGTGTCGGGAGGCTGTGCCTCTGGTCGTTGTGGATGTGGTGCATCCTCTGCAGGGGCACGCTTGTCCTTTCTAACTGGTGCTGGCCGTCTTAAGCAGCACCAACATACAGAGGATTTGCAGGATTGGCTAACCAGGCCATCCTCATCCTCTGCCAGCCAGGCTTGTAGTGGTTTACAGTCCACCTCAGCTGCCAAAACATCTAATTTAGCCTCCATGTCCACAGCTACGCCTGCTGTAGCCTCACCAACATACACAGAGTCACGAGTGAGCTGAATTGTTTGACTACAATGACAGTGACATTCTGCTTGAGGATGCGCAGCAACTACAGTGCAATCTCTGAAGTTGAGGAAGGGAGTATAATCAACCTAGAGGAAGGGGTTGCCAGTGACACACAAATAACTGGCATTCATGTTGCCCCAGCAGCTGCAGCATACTGCCAAGTTGGCTCCAGTGACGAGGAGATAGGGGGATGATGATGAGGTCACTGACTCCACCTGGGTGCCTGATCGAACAGAGGAGTCAAGTGAGGAGGAGGGACAATAAAACACGAGGCACAACGTCCTCTATGACCAACCGTAGCCAGTCCAAGGCATCAGAAGTCACAGCTGCTCAGGTGCAGAGCGCTGTTGTCTCAAAGCACATGTACAGGAAGTCTGCTGTCTGGGAGTTCTTTAAGAAATGTGCAGCAGACTGCACCGTTGCTATTTGTAATCTATGTCAGATGAGGATCAAGCGTGGGAAAGACATCCCACGCTTGGGTACCACGTGCTTGAGGCAACATATGACCACCTGCCACGCATCCCGTTGGCACAACACTTTGCGTTGGTCCTCCTCCTCCTCATCTGTCTATACCCCCACTATATGTCCTGCCATGTCATTGCCTACAACCTCCACTGACCGGGATGATGCTACAGTAATGGGTGTACCAGGTCCTTCCTCAGAATGTAACAGCATCCCATCAGCTGAAGATTTACGCAGTCATATTACCTTTCCCCAGCTGCTGCAGCGTAAGAAAAAATATAGTCCCAACCATCCCCAAACACAGCGTCTAAATGCCAGTTTAGCAAAATTGCTCGCATTTCAGCTGCTGCCTTTCCAGCTGGTGGACTCTGCTTCCTTACGTGAATTTGCCGAATGTGCTGTACCACAGTGGCAGGTTCCAAAACGCCATTTCTTTTCACGGAAGGCCATTCCAGCACTATACCAGCATGTGGAACACAATGTTATGGAGTCATTGGGAAAGGCAGTCAGCAGCAAGGTGCGCATGACTTTAGACACGTGGTCCAGCAAGCATGGACAGGGCTGTTACATTTCCTTCACAGCACACTGGGTAACTCTGATTGGAGCTGAGAGGGATCCAAGACGGGGCTCTGTGCTGGAGCTTGTTCATCCACCACGCCTTAAGAAAGCAGCTTGTATGAGGTCTGTCTGCTCCACCACCTCTTCCTCCTCCTCCTCCTCCTTTTCCTCCTCCTTCTCTGTCTCTGGCGAAGTGGCAGTTAAACTGACGCGTGGCAGGGGCTATGGAATGGCTCAAGCAAAAAGATGCCATACTGTGCTTGAGCTGGTTTTTTTAGGGGACAGGAGCCACACTGAGCCAGAAATTCTGTCAGCTCTGCAGGTGCAGGTGCAGAGATGGTTAACACCACTCCAGCTTCAGCTGGGAATGGTTGTCTGTGATAATGGCAGCAACCTTCTCTCCGCCCTATGCTAGGGTAAGTTGACGTATGTACCATGCCTAGCACACATCCTAAATCTGGTGGTACAGCGTTTCCTAACCAGGTACCCAGGGCTGGCAGAGCTTCTCAGTCAGGCCAGAAAAGTCTGCAGCCACTTCAGATGGTGATTCCCAGCAAGTGTTCGCCTGGCAGAAATTCAAAGAGAATTCCACCTTCCTACATATTGTCTGATCTGTGACATGCCCACCAGGTGGAACTCGACATTAGCAATGCTGCAGCGTCTGCACAAGCAGCAGAGGGCCATCAATGAGTACCTGTGTGAGGATGGCACAAGGACAGGTTCACGTCAACTTGGTTTCCCCCCCGCAGTGGCTGATGATCAAGGATGCATGCACTGTACTGTCACCATTTGAGGAGGCAACGAGGATGGTGAGCAGGGACAGTGCATGCATCAGTGACACAATTCCTTTAGTGTTCCTGCTGGAGCACACTCTGTGGGGAATTATAGATGTGGCACTAGAGGCAGAGCAACGGGAGGAAGAGGAGGCCTTCCCTAACTCTCAAGGCCCAAGTCTTTACGCAGACAGCATTCCTGCGGGTCCTCAGATCAGACAGGAGGAGGATGAGGAGGAGGATTATTTAAGTAGTGGGGGCATTGAAGGTGGGGATTCCTCAAGGGAGGGTTTGTGTGCCCAGAAACCCAAGGACTAGTATGTGGCTGGCAGGAGGAAGTGCACGATGGGGTCATCCTCATTGACCAGGAAGACTCGGAAGCTAATGCCACCTCCAACCTACGCTGCATGGGCTCCCTTATCCTGCAAAGCCTGCTAAAGGACCCCAAGATTCGTGCTATCAAGGAGAGGGATCATTACTGGTTAGCAAGCCTTCTTGATCCTTGATACAAGGGTAAAGTTGCAGAGCTCCTCCTGCCCGCACAGAGGGAACACAGGATGAAACAACTTGAGGACGCTCTAAAGCGACACTTGTGTAACACCTTTCCAGGCACTGGTAGGTTACCAAGGGATGACACAGGTGCTTCTGAAGCTGCGGATGATCAGATGAAGAGCGGTGAAGGACGGGGCCGCTTGACTGATGCCTTTTTAAATTTTTTTAGTCCACGACGCCCAGGGACGTCAAATGTAGGCACCCATTGCCAGCGTTTTCACCATATGGTGCAGGACTACCTAGGGGCAAGGGCAGACCTGGATACCTTTACAGCAGATGATCCACTGGCTTACTGGGTGTTGAGATTGGATCATTGGCCAGAACTTAGCCAATATGCTATGCAGCTACTAGGTTGCCCTTCATCCAGCGTGCTTTCTGAAAGTACATTCAGTGCCACTGGAGGTTTTGTCACAGACAAAAGAGTGCATCTGTCCACCGACTCTGTAGACCGACTGACATTTATAAAAATTAATCAGTCCTGGATCAGCAGCTATCAATCCCCTGATGCTGACGTAACTGAATAGATCGGGGATCTCTGCTGCATTCCCAAAACCTCCACCACTGCACTCTTCCACAACACCACAAAGGGGTTATGGTGTGAAGGCACTTGCTGCCACCAAAGGCACAATATTTGGGTGCATTGACTCCTGTACCAGATTCATATCATTTTTATATTGGACCGCAGAGTCCAACCCTGCACTCTTCCACAATACTACAGAGGGGTTACGGTGTGACGCCACTGTTGCCGACACTAAAGGCCCAATTTTAAAGCACCTATTGTTACTTTCATCCAAAGCCTGCATAAGTTTCACCATAATTTAGCCAAAAAATCACTAAACTTGTTCTGCGTGTCCTAAAATGTCTCTTCTTTTCATACAGGCTGCCGCCCCAAGCAGTTGTTTATGAATAGATTAAAGGAAAACCATTTACCGTCATTTGAAATGTCATTTTTTTGTTTTTAATTGTTTCTATACATCCTACAAATCCGCCACTTTACGGGCAGGTTATGGGGACCTCCTAGGCACGATATTTGAAGGAGGGCACTCTAAAATTCGAACTTTCGAGTCCCATTGACTTGCATTGAGTTTGGTTCGAGTTGGAACTCAAACTTTTGAAATTGTTCGAGTTCGAATGCAAACCGAACACGGGGGTGTAAGGCTCATCACTAGTTTTAAGTTTACAACAGCTCTGATTAAGTTAGCACCAACTATCTAATATCTAATGTTTATATGAACATACTACACTCAGGGCCATATTTCCTACGTGGCGCTAAAACGTGGACCCTAACGGGGAAAATTTGCACCTGCTGGTTTCCCTGTAGCATCCTCATTTTACTGCGATATTCTGGGGCAGGCGCAAACTTGGCACCTCTCCCCGGAACGCAGTGCTAACCTCTGGGATCATCTCCTGGAGTCCATAGGACTCCAATGAGGGTTGCAATTCTGGGCCGCAAGCCTTGCATGACCTCGCTCTTGTAGGATTGCACAGCCCCGCAGACTGATCGCGGAGGGAGACTGGGAACTATTTGTTCCCACCTCACTCTGCTCCCGGGGACAAGAAGCAGTGGATCGGGCCAGCATTCTCGCCACAAGATGAAAGGTGAGTATGAGATTTATTGTTTTTTTTTTTTTTTTTTACGTGATGCTAAATAGTTTTGCAAATGCATAATCCTTTAGCACCAGCTTTTAGGTGTCATAAATATTTTAGCTTGCGCGTCCTTGGAGCTAGCACTTTGTAATACCTTACTTATCCTAACACTAATTACTGTTTGCGCTCCACATGTTAAGTATAGGATGTGCAAAGTACAGTAAGCTCACGCAATTACCAATGCGCAAACGGATTACTAACGGGTTTAGGGTCAGGAAGGTAATATGGGGGCATGCGTTAAACTCACACATCCTGGAGAGAACGTTTACATATGCAAACTCTAACGTTTGCGCTCACTATGGAATAGTGCCCTCAATATTCAAATGTTCTCATTGCTCATGACATAATACCTCTTTTTTTCAATAAAAATTATTTTCACAATATTTGTTAGAAACATAGGATGCATAGTTAATACTTACAAGTAGGACAAAATAGTAATTTTCATATATATTGCTATTTTGAGATAGTTAAAAGGTTAAAATTATGGAAATATATGAATTTTTCAATGTTTATTAGTTTATCCTTCCTGTAGATTCCAGACCCGAAGAAGAGAGGTTATACTCTCGAAAGCTTGTCTTTTAAACGTAACGTTAGTCCGATAAAAGAGTATCACTACGCACTACTATACTCTAGTGATTATATCCTTCCAGGGCCGGCGCTACCGCTAGGCGAGCTAGGCGGCCGCCTAGAGCGCAGCGCCGCCTAGGGCGCAGCGGAGCTCCACAATTTTGAAACCGGCAACATTTTGCGCCGCCGACACCTCTGCACTATTTTTTTGTAAGCGCCAGTGCTGTGGCAGCATCTAATTTGCCGGCGCATAGATACAGTGCGTGATGTTGATGCTGACCGCACCCACCCCACACGCATGCGTCCACATGAGAGCGCGGCATCAAGACGCGTGGTGGATCCTGAGGCACGGCAGCCAGCAAATGATTTGTTGCTGACAACGCTCCTACGGCTCCCGCCGGGCCCTGGACCAGCCAGCTACGCTACCACCAGGTATGTGCCAGCTAGCTGCCTGTCCCAGTCTCAGCCCAACAAATGATCTGCCGGGGTACTGATCCAAGAGTACCACCGGCGACCAATGTGCCATGAAGCGTCCACCGGGTGCTCCCTCGCAGAGGGTAAGAAATGTAATGGCCAGCTGTACCGTTAAGGCGGCGGCCTCACTTCCGGCTCCTGACCGGGGACATGTCTGCAGGGAACCCCTTGCAGAGGGGAAGAAATGTAACGGCGGGGCGGCATCCTCAGGTAGGCCTCACTATCGGAGCCTCAGAGCTCCGCTGCATGCTGCTGAGACAGTGAGGGTCTCAACAAGGAAGAGACAGGATTCGGGGCCCAGTGTGTGCCTTGTGTGTGTGTGTGCGCCTTGTGTGTGTGTGTGTGCCTTCTGTGTGTGTGCCTTGTGTGTGTGTGTGCCTTCTGTGTGTGTGTGTGTGTGTGCCTTCTGTGTGTGTGTGCCTTCTGTGTGTGTGTGTGTGCCTTCTGTGTGTGTGTGTGCCTTCTGTGTGTGTGTGTGCCTTCTGTGTGTGTGTGTGTGTGTGCCTTCTGTGTGTGTGTGTGTGTGCCTTCTGTGTGTGTGCGCGTGCCTTCTGTGTGTGTGTGTGTGCGTGCGTTCTGTGTGTGTGTGTGTGCGTGCCTTCTGTGTGTGTGGGTGCCACCCGCACACACAGAAGGCACACCCACACACACACAAGGGGTGTGCCTTCTGTGTGTGTGTGTGTGTGCGCGCGCGCCTTGTGTGTGCGCCTTCTGTGTGTGTGTGTGCGCGCCTTGTGTGTGTGTGTGTTTGTGTGGGTGAAGTGGACCTCTGTGATCCGCTAATACACACTGCCCGTTACTGTGCGTTTCATTCCTTTGGATTGCTGTGGATTCTGTGATACGCACGCTCAACACACCGTACATTACTGTGAGTTTTATTGCTGTGGAGCTCTGTGATATGCTCATACACATCGCATATTACTGTGTTTTATTGCTGTGGAGCTCTGTGATACGCTCACACATTGCACGTGTTTTTTTTTTGGGGGGGGTGCAAGTAGCTGGCCTGGCCTAGGGCGCAAAATAGCCTAGCACCGGCCCTGTATCCTTCACAAAATATTGCTGGGATGAAAGGATCTAAACTTCAGATTGCGTCTTTCATCTGGCACAATGTCACACGGGTCTCTATTCTCATCATACAGGCAGAAATGGCCTTTGTGTCAGTAAATGTGCTGCAGACATATAATAAAATGGTGAGATCTCCTGCTTATGGGGGTTTGTAGTGATCATAATCAGATTATTAGCAATGCAATATCTGTATGTGCTGCATAATGCCTGTGTGTGGCAATTACAGCAACACCTTGTATCTGTATGTGCTGCATAATGCCTGTGTATGGTAATTACAGCAACACCTTGTATCTGTATGTGCTGCATAATGCCTGTGTATGGCAATTACAGCAACACCTTATATCTGTATGTGCTGCATAATGCCTGTGTATGGCAATTACAGTAACACCTTGTATCTGTATGTGCTGCATAATGCCTGTGTATGGCAATTACAGTAACACCTTGTATCTGTATGTGCTGCATAATGTCTGTGTATGGCAATTACAGTAACACCTTGTATCTGTATGTTCCGCATAATGCCTGTGTATGGCGATTACAGCAACACCTTGTATCTGTACTGTACAGGGATTTACACTCATCATTATAACCCCCTGAATCGTATCCCTGTACAGCAGCGAGTGACCCCACAGCTCTCCCGTATTCTGCCAAATCCCTGGCTGCTGGAATGCAGCAGTAAAGTTTGATGAACTATTTGGAACAGCGAGGGTGGCGCTCCTTCTTCCAGTACATTTTTGCAGTCACACAGGATGACACTCATGAAGTTGAAATAAGAATTTTAATTTCCCCAGAGGAAAAAAAACAATTCTGATTTCCAAAGATGAGTAAAAGGGAGGTTTCATGGACAAACTTTGGTGTTTATTAAAAAATATTTTCAATAAAATAACTTGTGGACACTTTTTGATACTGATGAGGTTAATGATAGAACACTTGTTGGTTGATTGGGTTAGCAACAAAGCATAGCGAAAATGTTTCATGATCCAAATGAAAAATACTGTCCTCTCCATCCCTATTGTAGACAAAAATTGTTGAAATGAACCAAATACAAAAACGAGAACGACCGTTAGGTCGAAATGCATCAGTGCTTGTTGTTATTGTTTTTAAATGGGGCAATAAACCTTACCTTGCCAAGTCATTGGTGAGTTGAGGTTTTTGACCCCACTGGAGCTTAGCATTGGCTCGACCCATACCTGGAGGAACCTGCGTTGGTGGTGAGGATATTGAGCAACATCTTATATACTATTTGTGAGTACAGTTTGGAACCACCTTTGTATGGCTCTTGAATTAGTGAGCTTGACTATGCGCATTTGATTTGTATAATTAGGCTAGTACGTGCTGTGCCATGTATGTTTTTTTAATTACTGACAAATGTGTAACAATGCTCTTTGGAACAGCACCTAAACTACATAAATTGCAAAATCCCCATCTATGGCTAGGGTCAGACGAGCGCAGTGCGAACGCGCGTGCAGGCGCACTTAGTTACGGCCGCACTAGCAGCAAATGACGGGCAATGACGGCCAATATACGAAGTACGGTCGCACAAAAGTCCGGCTGCGCAACGCAAGTGGAAAACGAACGCATTTTGTCGAACGTAAAACCTCTAGTACGGTTGTACAGAGTGCGCTGCGTCCGCTAGAGGCGTGTGTGCGTGAATTGGAGACGTCAGACACTGCTAATGTCCGGCCAACATAACGTCCAGATTCACAAAGTGTTTTATTGATGATCCGTACAAAATCACGGATGCAAATGCGCATCGTATGACCGCTATCGCGTACTCCGTGAAAAAATACGTCCATTCGTTCGAACGCACTTTTCACAGACAACGCGAAAATGCGTTCGTCTGACCCTAGCCTATGTGTTGGGACAAAATCAAATGGCACGCTGACCACAGTCACTTCTCTCAAATATCTAGGTATGTGGTTAGACCCAAATCTATCCTTTGGCCCCACATCGAAAAACTCTCATCTAAACTTTACCCCAAACTAGGTGCCCTGTACAGAAACAAATCCTGCCTGAGCCCCGCGGTAAGAAAGCAGATTGTACAACAAATGCTTATGCCGGCTATTGAACACGGAGATGTAGTATATGCAGCCGCCTGCAAGCACATCTTCATAAACTTACTACATTGTATAACTCGTTCTGCCGCTTTGTGCTACAATGTAACTACATGACCCACCATTGTGACATGTTAAAAGACCTAAACTGGCCGTCGCTGGAATCTAGACACACCCTTCACTTTTCCAACCTGGTATTTAAGAGATTTTCTGGGAAGCTACCACCCTACCTGAATAGACTGCTTCCCCCAGCAGTTCCCTCATCCTATAACCTCCGATCCAGGACCAGCACCTTACTTACAATACCACAATACAAAAAGAAAGTGTCTCGATCCTCATTTTCCTACAGAGCACCACAATTATGGAATAACCTCCCAGACACCATCAAATCTTCCCCCAGTCTAAAGTCAATTAAGAAATCTCTATTAACATACCTCAATACGGAATGTACCTGTAAACATGTAACATAATGACTATATACAGAATGCACCTGTAAACATGTAACATAGTGACTATATCCAGAATGCGCCTGTAAACATGTAACATAGTGACTATATACAGAATGCACCTGTAAACATGTAACATAGTGACTATATACAGATTGCACCTGTAAACATGTAACATAGTGACTATATACAGAATGCACCTGTAAACATGTAACATAGTGACTATATACAGAATGCGCCTGTAAACATGTAACATAGTGACTATATACAGAATGCGCCTGTAAACATGTAACATAGTGACTATATACAGAATGCACCTGTAAACATGTAACATAGTGACTATATACAGAATGCACCTGTAAACCTGTAACTAGGGCGCAGCGGAGCTCCACAATTTTGAAACCGGCAACATTTTGCGCCGCCGACACCTCTGCACTATTTTTTTGTAAGCGCCAGTGCCGCGGCAGCATCTAATTTGCCGGCGCATAGATACAGTGCGTGATGTTGATGCTGACCGCGCCCACCCCACACGCATGCGTCCACATGAGAGCGCGGCATCAAGACGCGTGGTGGATCCTGAGGCACGGCAGCCAGCAAATGATTTGTTGCTGACAACGCTCCTACGGCTCCCGCCGGCCCTGGACCAGCCAGCTACGCTACCCACCAGGTAGGTGCCAGCTAGCTGCCTGTCCCAGTCTCAGCCCCAACAAATGATCTGCCGGGTACTGATCCAAGAGTACCACCGGCGACCAATGGTGCCATGAAGCGTCCACCGGGTGCTCCTCGCAGAGGGTAAGAAATGTAATGGCCAGCTGTACCGTTAAGGCGGCGGCCTCACTTCCGGCTCCTGACTGGGGACATGTCTGCAGGGAACCCCTCGCAGAGGGGAAGAAATGTAACGGCGGGGGGCATCCTCAGGTAGGCCTCACTATCGGAGCCTCAGAGCTCCGCTGCATGCTGCTGAGACAGTGAGGGTCTCAACAAGGAAGAGACAGGATTCGGGGCATAGTGTGTGCCTTGTGTGTGTGTGTGCGCCTTGTGTGTGTGTGTGTGCCTTCTGTGTGTGTGCCTTGTGTGTGTGTGTGCGCCTTGTGTGTGTGTGTGCGCCTTGTGTGTGTGTGTGTGCCTTCTGTGTGTGTGCCTTGTGTGTGTGTGTGCCTTCTGTGTGTGTGTGTGTGTGTGTGCCTTCTGTGTGTGTGTGCCTTCTGTGTGTGTGTGTGTGCCTTCTGTGTGTGTGTGTGTGTGTGTGCCTTCTGTGTGTGTGTGTGTGTGCCTTCTGTGTGTGTGTGTGTGTGTGCCTTCTGTGTGTGTGTGTGTGTGCCTTCTGTGTGTGTGTGTGTGCGCGTGCCTTCTGTGTGTGTGTGTGTGCGTGCCTTCTGTGTGTGTGTGTGTGCGTGCCTTCTGTGTGTGTGTGTGTGCCTTCTGTGTGTGTGGGTGCCACCCGCACACACAGAAGGCACACCCACACACACACAAGGGGTGTGTCTTCTGTGTGTGTGTGGGTAGGTGTGCCTTCTGTGTGTGTGTGTGTGTGCGCGCGCGCCTTGTGTGTGCGCCTTCTGTGTGTGTGTGTGCGCGCCTTGTGTGTGTGTGTGTTTGTGTGGGTGAAGTGGACCTCTGTGATCCGCTAATACACACTGCCCGTTACTGTGCGTTTCATTCCTTTGGATTGCTGTGGATTCTGTGATACGCACGCTCAACACACCGTACATTACTGTGAGTTTTATTGCTGTGGAGCTCTGTGATATGCTCATACACATCGCATATTACTGTGTTTTATTGCTGTGGAGCTCTGTGATACGCTCACACATTGCACGTGTTTTTTTTTTGGGGGGGTGCAAGTAGCTGGCCTGGCCTAGGGCGCAAAATAGCCTAGCACCGGCCCTGTATCCTTCACAAAAATATTGCTGGGATGAAAGGATCTAAACTTCAGATTGCGTCTTTCATCTGGCACAATGTCACACGGGGTCTGTATTCTCATCATACAGGCAGAAATGGCCTTTGTGTCAGTAAATGTGCTGCAGACAGATAATAAAATGGTGAGATCTCCTGCTTATGGGGGTTTGTAGTGATCATAATCAGATTATTAGCAATGCAATATCTGTATGTGCTGCATAATGCCTGTGTGTGGCAATTACAGCAACACCTTGTATCTGTATGTGCTGCATAATGCCTGTGTATGGCAATTACAGCAACACCTTATATCTGTATGTGCTGCATAATGCCTGTGTATGGCAATTACAGTAACACCTTGTATCTGTATGTGCTGCATAATGCCTGTGTATGGCGATTACAGCAACACCTTGTATCTGTATGTGCTGCATAATGCCTGTGTATGGCAATTACAGTAACACCTTGTATCTGTATGTGCCGCATAATGCCTGTGTATGGCAATTACAGCAACACCTTGTATCTGTATGTTCCGCATAATGCCTGTGTATGGCAATTACAGTAACACCTTGTATCTGTATGTTCCGCATAATGCCTGTGTATGGCGATTACAGCAACACCTTGTATCTGTACTGTACAGGGATTTACACTCATCATTATAACCCCCTGAATCGTATCCCTGTACAGCAGCGAGTGACCCCACAGCTCTCCCGGTATTCTGCCAAATCCCTGGCTGCTGGAATGCAGCAGTAAAGTTTGATGAACTATTTGGAACAGCGAGGGTGGCGCTCCTTCTTCCAGTACATTTTGCAGTCACACAGGATGACACTCATGAAGTTGAAATAAGAATTTTAATTTCCCCAGAGGAAAAAAAACAATTCTGATTTCCAAAGATGAGTAAAAGGGAGGTTTCATGGACAAACTTTGGTGTTTATTAAAAAAGATTTTCAATAAAATAACTTGTGGACACTTTTTGATACTGATGAGGTTAATGATAGAACACTTGTTGGTTGATTGGGTTAGCAACAAAGCATAGCGAAAATGTTTCATGATCCAAATGAAAAATACTGTCCTCTCCATCCCTATTGTAGACAAAAAATTGTTGAAATGAACCAAATACCAAAAACGAGAACGACCGTTAGGTCGAAATGCATCAGTGCTTGTTGTTATTGTTTTTAAATGGGGCAATAAACCTTACCTTGCCAAGTCATTGGTGAGTTGAGGTTTTTGACCCCACTGGAGCTTAGCATTGGCTCGACCCATACCTGGAGGAACCTGGCGTTGGTGGTGAGGATATTGAGCAACATCTTATATACTATTTGTGAGTACAGTTTGGAACCACCTTTGTATGGCTCTTGAATTAGTGAGCTTGACTATGCGCATTTGATTTGTATAATTAGGCTAGTACGTGCTGTGCCATGTATGTTTTTTTAATTACTGACAAATGTGTAACAATGCTCTTTGGAACAGCACCTAAACTACATAAATTGCAAAATCCCCATCTATGGCTAGGGTCAGACGAGCGCAGTGCGAACGCGCGTGCAGGCGCACTTAATCACGGCCGTAGTAGCAGCAAATGACGGGCAATGACGGCCAATATACGAAGTACGGTCGCACAAAAGTCCGGCTGCGCAACGCAAGTGGAAAACGAACGCATTTTGTCGAGAACGTAAAACCTCTAGTACGGTTGTACAGAGTGCGCTGCGTCCGCTAGAGGCGTGTGTGCGTGAATTGGAGACGTCAGACACTGCTAATGTCTGGCCAACATAACGGGCAGATGCACAAAGTGTTTTATTGATGATCCGTACAAAATCACGGATGCAAATGCGCATCGTATGACCGCTATCGCGTACTCCGTGAAAAAATACGTCCATTCGTTCGAACGCACTTTTTCACAGACAACGCGAAAATGCGTTCGTCTGACCCTAGCCTATGTGTTGGGACAAAATCAAATGGCACGCTGACCACAGTCACTTCTCTCAAATATCTAGGTATGTGGTTAGACCCAAATCTATCCTTTGGCCCCACATCGAAAAACTCTCATCTAAACTTTACCCCAAACTAGGTGCCCTGTACAGAAACAAATCCTGCCTGAGCCCCGCGGTAAGAAAGCAGATTGTACAACAAATGCTTATGCCGGCTATTGAACACGGAGATGTAGTATATGCAGCCGCCTGCAAGCACATCTTCATAAACTTACTACATTGTATAACTCGTTCTGCCGCTTTGTGCTACAATGTAACTACATGACCCACCATTGTGACATGTTAAAAGACCTAAACTGGCCGTCGCTGGAATCTAGACACACCCTTCACTTTTCCAACCTGGTATTTAAGAGATTTTCTGGGAAGCTACCACCCTACCTGAATAGACTGCTTCCCCCAGCAGTTCTCTCATCCTATAACCTCCGATCCAGGACCAGCACCTTACTTACAATACCACAATACAAAAAGAAAGTGTCTCGATCCTCATTTTCCTACAGAGCACCACAATTATGGAATAACCTCCCAGACACCATCAAATCTTCCCCCAGTCTAAAGTCAATTAAGAAATCTCTATTAACATACCTCAATACGGAATGTACCTGTAAACATGTAACATAATGACTATATACAGAATGCGCCTGTAAACATGTAACACAGTGACTATATACAGAATGCACCTGTAAACATGTAACATAGTGACTATATACAGAATGCACCTGTAAACATGTAACATAGTGACTATATACAGAATGCGCCTGTAAACATGTAACATAATGCGCCTGTAAACAGAATGCGCCTGTAAACATGTAACATAGTGACTATATACAGAATGCGCCTGTAAACATGTAACATAGTGACTATATACAGAATGCGCCTGTAAACATGTAACATAGTGACTATATACAGAATGCATCTGTAAACATGTAACATAATGACTATATATATAGAACGCACCTGTAAACATGTAACACAGTGACTATATATAGAATGCACCTGTAAACATGTACCACAGTGACTATATATAGAATACACCTGTAAACATGTAACATAGTGACTATATACAGAATGCACCTGTAAACATGTAACATAGTGACTATATACAGAATGCACCTGTAAACATGTAACATAGTGACTATATACAGAATGCACCTGTAAACATGTAACATAGTGACTATATACAGAATGCACCTGTAAACCTGTAACACAGTGACTATATACAGAATGCGCCTGTAAACATGTAACATAGTGACTATATACAGAATGCGCCTGTAAACATGTAACATAGTGACTATATACAGAATGCACCTGTAAACATGTAACATAATGACTATATATATAGAACGCACCTGTAAACATGTAACACAGTGACTATATATAGAATGCACCTGTAAACATGTAACTATATATAGAATGCACCTGTAAACATGTACCACAGTGACTATATATAGAATACACCTGTAAACATGTAACATAGTGACTATATACAGAATGCACCTGTAAACATGTAACATAGTGACTATATACAGAATGCACCTGTAAACATGTAACATAGTGACTATATACAGAATGCACCTGTAAACATGTAACACAGTGACTATATACAGAATGCACCTGTAAACATGTAACATAGTGACTATATACAGAATGCACCTGTAAACATGTAACATAGTGACTATATACAGAATGCACCTGTAAACCTGTAACACAGTGACTATATACAGAATGCACCTGTAAACATGTAACATAGTGACTACCCTGTTTCCCCGAAAATAAGACCTAGTGTGTTTATTTGATAACTGGTAAATTATAAGACCTACCCCGAAAATAAGACCTAGTTGTAGGGCAACTTGAAGAGAATCAGTGATACTGGTGCCAGAGGAAGTGAGGCAGCAGTGGAGGGAGCAGAGCCACATAAAGCTGCGGTCACACGAGTGTTCTTTGAGCAGAAAGAACATCAGTGAGACTGGACGTTCCTTCCACTCTGATGCCAGTGTGACCACCACGCTGAGCGCAGTTAGTGTGCTCAGCGCTACAAAGTGCGATCCTCCTAGGGAGGATCATGCTTTGAAGCCCCGTCTGTGTCCGTCGTAGCTGTTTGACAGGGAGGCTGAAATCACGTCCGCTGGTAGTGCACGCAATTCGTGCGCATGCTGCACCATGTGACCCACCCCCTCCAGCCTTCACAAAGCTGCAATGGGCGCAGGGAAGTGTGGTCACACGGACACACTCAGTGCGTTCCTTCTGCTCAAAGAGCGCTAGTGTGGCTGCAGCCTTAGCCGATGCTTCCTCTAACGCCAGCTCCTGTCACAGGCGGAGTGATACCAGATGTACACAGTCAAAAAAAAAACCCCTCCAACATAAAAAATAAGACCTACCCCGAAAATAAGACCTAGTGTGTTTTTTGGGGGCCAAAAAAATATAGGACTGTGTCTTATTTTCGGGGAAACACGGTATATACAGAATGTACCTGTAAACATGCAACATACAGGTTTATTCAAAGAAAATCAAAGTCACCGCACGTTCGGTGACTTTTTGTTCTCTTCAATTTGGTGCGATTCGGCAATCCCATTTCAGCGACCCTGCGGTGTATTCAGCAAGCACCACAGGGCCGTCGAAGCGCAGGGAAAAGCTGCCGCAAACCCGACCAAAAGTCACCGCAAAAACCCGGGGAATGCACGCCGAAAACCCGCAAAAACATCTGGATTAACCCATCGAAGACGCTCGTAAAAACTACTGAGTGAAAATGTCTGAAATTTACATATGATCCAATGAATGATAATAAAAAGGGCTGTTACAGAAAAAAGAAGTAAACCTAAAAAAAAAAAAAATCGAACTTTTTTAAAAAAAAATAATCCAGAAAAATGCTTAAAATATCCTAAAAAAAATCTTTACATAAAGAGACTCTTTACTGCAGAATTTTATAATGAACGGTTTATTAGATATTGAATTAAAACGGGAATATTTTTAACATTGAAACCTATGGGATTCGCCTGAATAAACCTGACGAATTAAACCACCGAATGGCAGAGCATTTAGGGAAACTTTCACTGCTGGTTTGTGTTCTCTGAATAGCTGAAGCATTGCTTTTTTATGGGGATTCACTGCCCTCGAGCAGGCACCGAACAGACACCGTATGTGCAGGCAGTTTGCCAGGATTTGGCGAATTGTCTGCTCTCTGAATAGCCGAATGGCCAGTAAAGGAAAGGTAATGGTTTTCAGCATTTGGTTGCCTTTCTCCAGTCATTCGGATCTCTTTGAATAACCCTAATAGTGACTATTTCCTACATATTTATTTTCTGTTAATCTGTATATTTGTGTTTTTTTAATATTTTGCATTTTACTATTTTGTATTTCTGTAACATTTCAATGTTCTTGAACCCAGGAAATACTTGAAAATGAGAGAAATCTCAATGTATCCTTCCTGGTAAAATTCTTTATAAATAAATAAATGTTCTCCATTTTATATTATAGGACAAGAAGAATTACATTGGGACATTTTGCAAGCGCGAGGACTCTACCTATTCCAATAGTCAACAAATTGTTAAAATGAACGAAATACCAAAAACACATAAATGTATTCATTAAAACCGAACTTGCCACTGAATGGTGAATTTCTCCGTTCGTTGCAATTTTTGTGTCAGTTCGTCTATTCCAAGTACAGGCGAATTAACAGCGAATTACGGTGCAGTTCGACGTAGTTTGCCAGTCTTCGGCGGCAGCGAAATTGTACCATAGAGAAGTAATGGTTCGTCTATTCACAGAAGCCGAACTGCACCGCAGTGTCAGTGAAATGACCTGATTTTCGGTGATTCGGTTCAAAAGGTTTAAAGAGGAGAATCCCATAGGATACAATGTTAAAATCTAATATCATTTAAAAAACTATTTTTTTTAAATGAGCGTTTACTTTTTCATTTTCAGCAAACAGACTTTTTATTTTTTTGAACACCTTTTTCTATTTTGTTTAGACAAAATCTTTGTTTCCCATTTTTTTTTAAATCTGTTTTTTTTTTTTCTATAAAAAACCTTTTTTAAGTTTTTTTACTGGACCTTTATTTATTATTCAGAGGCATTTTAATGCATTTTTATTGGTTTAACCACCTATCCGGAGAATAGAAGAGTTCCGTTTTTTTGTTTCTTTTTGCAGTTCGGTGGAGGCCACTTCGGCGCTCTTCGGTGCTTTTGGCGACGTTCTCCAACTTTTTCAAGGGGCTTTGGTGACTCCATCTTCGGCGCACTACGATGACCATTTGGTAAATAGTGATTTCAGCAACATGAGATTGCCGAAGTGCGGCGAAGTGAAAAGCACTGAAATCTCAGTGAAATTGTGATGCTTTGTCAACAGACCCTTACAC
The DNA here is from genome assembly GCA_009667805.1 of Leptobrachium leishanense. Classification (NCBI taxonomy): domain Eukaryota; kingdom Metazoa; phylum Chordata; class Amphibia; order Anura; family Megophryidae; genus Leptobrachium; species Leptobrachium leishanense. The sequence continues at coordinate 54,718,268 of CM019063.1, read as the reverse complement.
AAGAGTTAAAATTGTCTCAAAAGCCCCCTCTGAAGTTTCGGGTCCACTAATGTATTCTACAATGGGCAGTTTTGGGGTTTTTTTTTTAGATAGTATTTTACCAGGAAAGATACATTGAGATTTCTCTCGTTCTCAGGTATGTCCTGGGTGGCAAGTATGTGCCGTTGGGTGTCTTGCCCATGGACACTTACTGGAGAGGTGCTCTGGCCAGGATCGAACCTGTGTCTCCACGGTGATAGAGCAGCGATGTTACCTCTACTCCATCCAGCTGGCACTGGATATTCTGAAACTTTTATTGAATCTCTTCCAGGAAAGTATAGAAAAGGCTCTGAGTACATCAACAGTCAACACATATCTGTGCCGGATTATCATGGCCGCCCACATGGTTCCTGGTTATCTGTTAATATTCGATTGTCTTCCCTTTCCGACGTCTTCCCGGTGCCCGTTTTAATTAATTTTTTTGCATACGGCACGCCGTGGAAATCTGACAATATGCGGATAAACTTTGGCTGAGTTTGAATAGCGAAAATGCTACGTTCTCAACAAATAGCGTTGATTTTGAAGACGTCCCAAGTGGTATGTCAGACTGCCTTTAAGATAAGCATAGTGTTTTGCATTCGATTAACCTAAAGGTTCCGGCAAACTATTCTGACGCCGGAATGCTTGTACCCTACACCATCTCTGCAAATGTCACGCCATTTAATATGTAATCTGCTTTACTACCTTCGGATACTGTTTAATAGATATTGCTTATACATTAAGTCTAGAACGCCTGGGCTTATCGTCCTTTTATTTAAATGGCAGGCGAGGGATGATGAGACCCAGAGGATCGTCTTAATCAACATTCCCCAGACGCTGATGATGCGCCATGACATTATTTCTCCGGTGACGAACGTGGAGTGGTTTATCTAACTCGTAATGTTGCAGAAACAAAGTATTGGCGGTGATACTAGAGGACTTAAAGGGCCAGCGTTTTGTAAATTTTTTTGCAAGGATTGGTGAATCTTGAAGTTACTAAAGGTCAAAAATATTAAACTAGTGCAAAATCGACTGCTCAAAATGCAACGAATAGGGACGACAGATGGCAAGTCCAATACATTCATAGCAGCAAGACCCTATCTCTCTCTTGGGCAGTGGTTTCCAACCGTGGTCCTCAGGTCCCCCGGACAGGCCAGGTTTTCAGATATCTGAATCACAGCACCGGTCATATGATTTGCTGCTCAGTGATTGCAGGATTCAGTTTTCATTTCCCCAAGGTGATCCTTAAAATCTAGCCTGTTGGAGGACCTGATGACCAGTGTTTAGAATCAATGCTCTAGGCTCTGTTCTTCAGAGGTTAGGTAGGTCAATTGCACTTTCTTGGTCACAGCTAATACTAGTGGGCACTATTACTGTTCATGGCATAGAACAGGGGTCCACTGTAACGTTGGGGGCTTCCAGCCTCTCCAGTGTGCTTGAAGGCAGCATGTCTGATGCTGCTCGCTGATCAACATCCGGTTTAAATAGAGACAGGCAGGGAGGTGGCTGCATGAGGTGCGGCTTGAGAGGGGGGCGCGGTCTGGTGAAGGTCTTTAAAAACCCACAGTTCCTTCTAAGCAGTGCCAGATCATGGTTATCCATACCTGAGCTCCTTGTACCTGAATTCTCTCGTGATTTAACCTGTTATTGAACTCTGCTTGTTTTCTGACCATTCTGCCTTCCGTTGCCCTAGACTATTTTCCTTGTACTACGCTAATGCACTGATATCGACCCGGCTATTCCATTTGACTATTCTATTCTCTGGATTCCTGACTCTGGCTCGTCTGACTACCCCCGTGTTGCTGACCTGGTTTTGTATTACGACATTGTCTTTGCTTAACTCTTTCTGTCTAGCTAGTATACTTATACCTGGCCAATTTTTAAGGACCAGACAGTTAGGGATTGTTCTACGGCTACTCTGTTGGTAGCTTTTTGGCTCTGGAGTGTTGGGCTTTAAGGGCTGCGTGGTGGGATCCGGGAACCGTGACATCCACAACCTTGGCCCTCCAGATGTTTTGGAACTACATTCCGAAAGAGGCTCTGCCAACCTAACAAGTAGCTGGACATCATGAGAGATGGAGTTCAAAAACATCTGGTGGGCCAAGGTTGCTGACCCCTTGTATGGACTCTGCAATATGTAGGAATCCATTGAATGGAACCACCTAGATTTCATGCAGAAAGCAAACGGAAACATTGCCAAAAGACAGCGGTTCTTGGGCAGGATTTTGGAGGAGCCATGTAAATATTACAAATGGCGGGTAATATTTTTTAAACTGGGAGTTTGCCATCTTGAAAGCACTTAACAACAATTTTCAGGTCTCATTAAGTATTGTTGTTCTACAGGGATTATTTACTAGCAATTGTTCTTTCACTGATGGAATGGTGGTTTATCTTAGTCAAACTATGGTGGAGCCATTCACTGTTTAAGCAACTGCCACATTATAGTTCACCATTGTTTTCACTGTTCTTTCTAAGCAATCTCTGCCGAAGTTCTTCAGAGTACTTTTCTATTGGGTTCTGCCAGTTTATGTACAGTACCTTCTCTTGTAGTAGCTTATTAACACAGATGAATCTGAGTTTTCCACTGCAAGCGACTATGGACGACCTGAGACGGGGTATAAAAGCGGGGTCTGGCTTCAAGGAAGCCAGACAACAACGGGACCCCGGAGAGGGATACCTCTGAGTATTTCTCGGAATAACACTCTTACCGGATGAGGTGTGGGGAACGTCCTCCCATACAGCGGGGAAACCCCATGACGTTCCCCATACGTCGTCTGCAGAAGGTGTTACAAAAGAATAAAAAGGTCTGTTACAGAATTTAAAAAAAAACACCAAAAGAATTGAGAATGAAAAATGTCACCATAAAAAATACCAAAAATACATAAAGATGTTCAGAAAAATAAATAAAAATACTTTTTGCTGAAAATGAAAAGAATTTACAGCTTAATTAAAAAAAAATTAAAAGGAAAATATTATTTTGCATTGAATCCTATGGGATTCACCTGTTTTCACTGTCGAAACACCGAAAATCAGGGCGTTTTTTTCATGTATGCTGTACCAGGTCGTTGGTCTTCATCTGACAAATCCCATTCAAATGGGAAAGATCGCTAGTCTGACATAGTCACAGAAACTCGTCTGAAGTCGTCCGATGGAAGTAAGAGGCAGTGGGATTAGTCGGACGACTTTGGACGACTTGTTACTCGCACAAATACGGACCCAGTGGACGGCCAGGGTTACAGATGTGAGTTCCCAATGTTACAAACAACGATATAACACCACGGGATAGAGAATATCCGTAGCTTACTTATTTTATGGACGGGGAACGGTGTTTCGAGTTGTTCACCTTTACGTGCAGAAACTTCACTTCCTTCTTTGGATATCTGAAATTCATCGTATATACATCGTTGATTTTTATTGTTTGCCGAAAGTTGCCGATAAATGGATTTTCAGGCAGAAAAATAGACTGAAATCTTTTTGTAAACATCAGATTTTCTAATAGTCATGTCTAAAGGCATAAATCTGTAAGATACCGGCCGAAAATAAGCTTTTTTTTTTTTGCTTCTGGCCAACTTTTCTACGTCCCAGTGGCATTTTTATCGAATATATCAATTCGGGCCGAATTTTTTCAACCAAACCAGACGATTTTTTTTTTTTTCAGAAATCAGCCGATAGAATTAAATCAAGTCCTTAGGTAGAAACACTATAGGGGTTATTCAGATAGCACCAAAATGTTGCCGACATTTCGGTGCTTCCCTGCACTTCAGGGAATCAAAGTTCCCCACCCTGCGGTGAATTCACCACAGCGTCCCCTGAGTGCAGGGAAAACCCGCCGAACACCAGCTGAAAACTCACCGAACACTCACCGACAACCCACCAGAACCACCGCAAAAAACACGCCGAACATGTCGGAACAAGCAGATGAGCCGCCGATCACAGCGCAGACCAGCTGCCGGAAAAAGCTTACAAGCTGACGAACGGAGTAAAAAACAAAAAAATCAATACGCTTGAAAGTGTCAAAATTGAAACGCTGTTTGCAAAAAAACAAACTGAAAGAAAATGTCTGGAATTTACATATAAGATCCGATGAATGATAATGAAAAAGGCTGTTACAGAAAAAAAAAAAAATCACTTTAAAAAAAACAGAAAAATGCCTAAAAGTTCCTAAAAAAACTATAAAAAAAGAGACTTTTTGCTGCAGATTAAAATAATAAGCAGTTTATCAGACATTGAATTAAATACTGGAATATTTTTAACATTGAAGTCTATGGGGTTCGCCTGAATAAACCTGCCAAATGAAACCACCGAACAGCAGGGCACTTCGGCAACTTTCCCCTGCTGTTCGGTGTCTCTGAATAGATTAACCATTGCTTCTCTATGGGGGATTTCACTGCCGTCGAACAGGCACCGTATGTGCAGTCAATTCGCCAAAATTTGCCAAACTGCCTGCTCTCTGAATAGCCGAATGGCCCCAAAATGTCACCGTACGGAGAAATTCACTGTTCGGTGACATTTCGGGGCCAGATCGGCTCTCTCCGAATAACCCTGTATGCATTTGATACCATAAAAAAGCTGCACGAAAAAGAAGAATGTGTATTAAAAAAAAACCAGATAAAGAAAGACGCCTCAAAAAAATCTTCTTTAAAAAAAGACGTTTCATGAAAATCTGCACATTCTGATTTCAGAAAATGACACCTTTTAAAATAAGATTTTTCTTTTTTTAAGTTTCGTCTTTTCATGGTTTCATTTCATGTTTTACGGTGGCATTTCTGAAGTATCCCGCCAGATATACCCGTGCCTTGTGTTCTTTCTCTGAAAGAGCAGACGAAAGTGTTGGCACGAGAATCCACCAGTCCTGTATAATATTGTATTACGGTAAAAAGGGGTTTTCCTAGCATAACATAAGGGGTTATTTAGTAGGGGGCAAACTTGCCACCGAAGGCCACCGAACGGTGAATTTCACGGTATGGTGCAATTTCGAGGCAGTTCGTCGATTCACTCAATTTGCCAAATACTGGCGAATTGACAGTGAAATACGGTGCAGTTCACCACAGATCGCCACAATTCGGCAGTAATTGGCGGCAGGGAAATTGTCCCACAGAGAAATAATGGTTAAGCATCTTTTGGGATTTTTTTGCAAAAACTTGGTTCCCGATTGTTTTTATTTTTTTTTATTTTTTTTTAAGTTTTTTCTTTTTTTCTGTAACAGCCCTTTTTATTATCATTCATCGGATTTTATATGTAAATTTCAGACATTTTCGCTCAGTAGTTTCTTTGCAAACAGCGTTTCACTTTTCAAACAGTCAAGCGTACTGTTTTTTTTTTTTTAACTCCATTCGTCTGCGGTGTCGGGTTTTTCCGGCGGCTGCGCTGCGCTCTGACCGGCTCCTGCTCGGGTTTCTCCGGCGTGTTCGGCGGGGTTAATCCAGATGTTTTTGCGGGTTTCGGTGTGCGTTCGCTGGGTTTTGCAGTGAGTGTTCGGCGGGTTTGTGGCGGCTTTTCCCTGCAGTACGACAGCCCTGTGGTGCTTGCTGAATACACCGCAGGGTCGCCGAAATGGGATCGCCGAATAGCACCGAATTGAAGAGAACGAAAAGTCACCGAACATGCGGTGGCTTTTCGATTCTCTTTGAATAACCCTGATAGTGTTACATGGGTTACTATATCCAGTGTATATAGTGCATATCGTCTGACAAACCAAAGCAGCCAGGAAATGCAACAATGTTACTCATTAATACTCTTCTAGCTCCTGTTTCTGCATTCACAGGCACCTTCAAAATATCATATTCCAAAAATGTGCATCCATGGAAAACATGCAGGAGCTGACAATCCTATCTCTTAATGTAGCATGGCCCACTTGCATGCATGATATGTTCTACCCTTGCCTTTCCTTGCACGTAGTCCCTTTCACCCTTTCTCCCCCCCCATACTCTCCATACTCACCTTCTTTGGCAGGGACCCATTTCCCTCTTCTTTGGTGTGCTTGGCCACCTTCTCCCGCTTTTCCCCGGTGTTCTTGGCCCCATTAATCCCAGAGGAGACATCATAAAACAGACATATAGTAACGGGCCCCTCTCTTGCACGTCCAATATGCCTGACCTGTGCTTGGTAGTATTCATTAAAAGTCCTATTTCAGCAAAGTATCCTGTTTTCAACATGTCGTCTGTCGCTCCACATTACCTCTGTTCTAATATTACTGGTTTTATTTTATGTTTGCATTTATTAATTTCTGATTGATTCAATGTCTTTTAAATTTCCCTTTCTTTTTGTTGGACTCTCACCCTTTGTTTCTCCTTCCCCCTGCTCCAGTGTCGTAAATACCACCAATACAACCAGCCCAGTCTTGCTAACTCCTACTAAATCTGTGTCTTTCTTCATAGAGCAATCATACCCTCCGCACCCTCCCAGCTCCTCCATTTTTCCACTTTGCAGTCTCACCCTCCCACCCAGTCCCTCTCCTAATCTTATAGCTCTCCCTTTCAGCAACTTCCACATCTCACTCTCATTACCATTACTAAGCCCAACCTTCTGGTCCTTCCCTGCATACTTGCTATACACACACACTGGTCAATTTATTAGGTACACCTTGCTAGTACAGGGTTAGACACCCTTTTGTCTTCAGAACTGCCTTAATTCTTCATGGCATAGATTCAACAAAGTGATGGAAACATTTTTTGGTCCATATTGACATGATACCATCACGCAGTTGCTGCAGATTTGTCGGCTGCACATCCATGATGCAAATCTTTACGATCAGCCACATCCCAAAGGTGCTCTATTGGATTGAGATCTGGGGACAGTGGAGGTCATTGGAGTAAAGTAAACTCCTTGTCATGTTCAACAAACCAGTTTGAGATGATTTGAGTTTTGTGACATTGAGCATTATCCTGCTGGAAGTAGCCATCAGAAGATGGGGGAAAACTGTGGTCATAAAGGGATGGACATGGTCAGCAACAATACTCAGCAGGCTGTGGCATTTAAATGATGCTCAATTGGTACTAAGGGACCCAAAGTGTGCCAAGAAAACATCCCGCACACCATTACACCGCCACCAACAGCCTGAACTGTAGATACAAGGCAGGATGGATCCATGCTTTCATGTTGTTTACATCAAATTCTGACCCTGCCATCTGAATGCTGCAGCAGAAATCAAGACTCATCAGACCAGGCAATGTTTTTCCAATCTTCTATTGTCAGGTTTTGGTGTGCCTGTGCCAATTGTAGCCTCAGTTTCCTGTTCTTAGGTGACAGGAGTGGCACCCGATGTGGTCTGCTGCTGCTGTAGCCCATCTGCTGCTGCTGTAGCCCATTTGCTTCAAGGTTGGATGTGTTGTGTGTTCAGAGATGGTATTCTGCAGACCTTGGTTGTAATAAGTGGTTATTTGAGTTACTGTTTCCTTTCTATCATATCGAACCAGTCTGTCCATTCTCCTCTGACCTCTGACATCACAAGGCGTTTTCGTCCACACAACTGACGCTCACTGGATATTTCCTCTTTTTCGGATCATTCTCTGTAAACCCTAGCGATGGTTGTGTGTGAAAATTCCAGTAGATCAGCATTTTATGAAATACTCAGAACAGCCCATCTGGCACCAACAACCAGGCCACGTTCAAAGTCACTGAAATCCCCTTTCTTCCCCCATTCTGATGCTCGGTTTGAACATCAGCAAGTCATCTTCACCGTGTCTAGATGCCGAAATGCATTGAGTTGCTGCCATGTGATTGGCTGATTAGTAATTAGTGTTAACAAGCAATTGAACAGATGTACCTAATAAACTGGCCGTGAGTGTGTGTTCACCAGCTCCACACTCCCCCTGCTGCCTTTGGTTTCACTTACCTTTGTCCTTTAGATTGTAAGCTCTCGGGATCTCTGGCTGAGCACCTGTGTAAGTGATGTATTAAATGTGTTTGTAAGTGATGTATTAGCAGGACAATTATCTTAAGGGCAGGGTCGTCTTTTCCTCATGTATCATTATTTATTATGTCACATGTTTGCGATTGTAAAGCGCTGCGGAATCTGTTGGCGCTATATAACTTTATTATGTTATAGAGGAATTGCTAATGGTCGTGCTGGGGTAAGACACTGTTGTTTTATGACGGTTACCTTATCAACACAAAGAAATAGCTTCGAAACTAATGACTAATTTACATACAGTAACTGCTTATACCACTTGTATTTGACCACAGAAAATGAATTAATTTAATTCTCCTCTTTCCCGTAGGATCCATATCTCAGATTACCCACGTCCTTCACATTTGGATCTCTTCTGTCCAAACACCCAATTTTTTTGTTCACCCTGATGTCACCACAGCCTCGGTGCCCAGACACGGAGCAGCTGGCATCAAACAGAATGTAGCGGTAGAGACAAAAACAAGACGCCAACAAGACCAATGTCAAAAAAACAGCAGAAGGAAGTGCAAGTCAACAAAGAGAGATGGGGCCAACACAGCACCCCATGACTTCTAACTCCATCCTGTATTGACACCAGCATAGGCCATTGTATAAAGAGTCAAAGCACAGCCTCCCTGTGTGCATGCAGGGTCAATGTGAGAAAGCTAGCTCCCTGCAGAGGTGGGGAAATGGGGCCAATCTCTCCATGGGAAAGGATGGAAAAGGTAATAGGTCCGTGCAGTTCGAGGGAAAAGCAGTTGGAGGGAATGGTGTCTAACGGTGTGTATGGGTAATTATATCTCATTATCTCTCTCTGGTTTTCTCTACCTCTCTCTGTGTCGCTCTCTCTGTCTCTTATTGTGTCTTTGTGTGTGTCTCTGTCTCACTCCATATGTTTATTTTTGTGTCTCTGTGAGTGTCTATTTCTCTATGTGCGTTTCTGTTTGTATCTCTCTGCCTCTGTCTCTAGCTGTGTCTGTTTCTCTCTCTTTGTCTCTGTGTGTGTGTCTCTATTTTATTGTGTGTTTCTGTGGCTGTCTGTCTCTGTGTTTCTCTATCTCTAGCTGCTTTTCTGTGTCTCATTTTTGTCTCTGTGTATGTCTCTCTTACTCTCTGTCTGTGTATGTCAATGTGTGTCTGTGTTTCTTCTTGTGTCTCTGTGAGTGTCTATCTGTGTTTGTGTTTGTCTTTCTGTCTCTGTAGCTGCATTTCTGTGTGTGCATCGCTGTGTGTGTGTAACAGATCTCAGTACCCTATCAGGGTCTCATCTGCCAATGCCGCTTCCTTGTTGGACCCCCCTCGTCCCATCATGACTCTTGTGCCTTCCTCCAGTCCTTAGACGCAGCTTAAAGACAGGTACACGTAGAGACCCTTCCTAGTGTCCCCCAGAAATAAAACAAGTCTGTAGATCTGAGGTCTTTCAGGGTTAGAATGGTATAGCTGCTACCCAGACCTTGAGTCGTGACTGCATGTAGGGTCAGAATAGAACTGGTTTTTAATCAGGGACACACACATATATTTATACAGTCAAACATGGGTCATTTATATATACAACCCCCCCCCCCCTAGAAACTGCCGGGGAGGCCCAACCAGACAATGGGACACATTTGCTTCTTGGAATGTGAAACCTAATTAGATTATGTACCGACAGTTAAATTAAACATTATCAGGGTTATTCAGAGAGCGTGAAAAACAGGAGAATGACTGGAGAATGAAAAATTCTCGGTCAAAATAGCCAAACCAGAAAAATACTCCCTTTCATCTGTCTTTTCCAAAATCGGCTATTTTGACCTAGAATTTTTCATTCTCCAGCCATTCTTCTGCTTTTCACGCACTCTGAATAACCCTGTATGTAAAATTTCAAACGAGGCCAGACAATGGTAATCGTAATGATAACAGATTACAGGCAGCAGATTTACAAACTATTTTTAAATATAAAGAGATAACACATTCCTGAGACAAGGATAGGCTGGGATGCTAATCCTTTCAACAGACAACAGATACACAAGGACCAGACAATAGCATTCTTGTATAATCACAGATTTACACAAACATTCTGCACAGGAAAGGGCAATGAACTAATAACGATTATGGGGCCTGTATCCTTCAAATATGCCTCCATGCCTATGCACCCCAAGTCCAAAGTGACTTACGTTACAGTGTGTATTTGTCTTTATGCGTGTTCTCTTCTGTGTTTCTGTGAGTGTCTATCTCTCTGTGTTTCTGGCTATATGCCTGTCTTCTGCTATGTCTGTGTTGTCTCTCTTTTGTCTGTCTGTGTGTTTGTGTCTCTCTCTCTGTCTGTGTTTCTGGCTATATGCCTGTCTCCTGCTATGTCTGTGTTGTCTCTCTTTTGTTTGTCTGTGTGTTTGTGTCTCTCTCTCTGTCTGTGTTTCTGGCTATATGCCTGTCTCCTGCTATGTCTGTGTTGTCTCTCTTTTGTTTGTCTGTGTGTTTGTGTCTCTCTCTCTGTCTGTGTTTCTGGCTATATGCCTGTCTTCTTCTATGTCTGTGTTGTCTCTCTTTTGTTTGTCTGTGTGTTTGTGTCTCTCTCTCTGTCTGTGTTTCTGGCTATATGCCTGTCTCCTGCTATGTCTGTGTTGTCTCTCTTTTGTTTGTCTGTGTGTTTGTGTCTCTCTCTCTGTCTGTGTTTCTGGCTATATGCCTGTCTTCTGCTATGTCTGTGTTGTCTCTCTTTTGTCTGTCTGTGTGTTTGTGTCTCTGTCTGTGTTTCTGGCTATATGTCTGTCTTCTGCTATGTCTGTGTTGTCTCTCTTTTGTCTGTCTGTGTGTTTGTGTCTCTCTCTGTCTGTGTTTCTGGCTATATGCCTGTCTCCTGCTATGTCTGTGTTGTCTCTCTTTTGTTTGTCTGTGTGTTTGTGTCTCTCTCTCTGTCTGTGTTTCTGGCTATATGTCTGTCTTCTGCTATGTCTGTGTTGTCTCTCTTTTGTCTGTGTGTGTTTGTGTCTCTCTCTGTCTGTGTTTATGGCTATATGTCTGTCTCCTGCTCTGTCTGTGTTGTCTCTCTTGTCTTTGTGTGTTTGTGTCTCTCTCTGTCTGGGTTTCTGGCTATATGTCTGTCTCCTGCTATGTCTGTGTTGTCTCTATTTTGTCTGTGTGTGTTTGTGTCTCTCTCTGTCTGTGTTTATGGCTATATGTCTGTCTCCTGCTCTGTCTGTGTTGTCTCTCTTTTGTCTGTGTGTGTTTGTGTCTCTCTCTGTCTGTGTTTATGGCTATATGTCTGTCTCCTGCTCTGTCTGTGTTGTCTCTCTTTTGTCTGTGTGTGTTTGTGTCTCTCTCTGTCTGTGTTTATGGCTATATGTCTGTCTCCTGCTCTGTCTGTGTTGTCTCTCTTTTGTCTGTGTGTGTTTGTGTCTCTCTCTGTCTGTGTTTATGGCTATATGTCTGTCTCCTGCTCTGTCTGTGTTGTCTCTCTTGTCTTTGTGTGTTTGTGTCTCTCTCTGTCTGTGTTTCTGGCTATATGTCTGTCTCCTGCTATGTCTGTGTTGTCTCTCTTTTGTCTGTGTGTGTTTGTGTCTCTCTCTGTCTGTGTTTATGGCTATATGTCTGTCTCCTGCTCTGTCTGTGTTGTCTCTCTTTTGTCTGTGTGTGTTTGTGTCTCTCTCTGTCTGTGTTTATGGCTATATGTCTGTCTCCTGCTCTGTCTGTGTTGTCTCTCTTTTGTCTGTGTGTGTTTGTGTCTCTCTCTGTCGAGGAAAAAAAGTGAAATTCTGCTCCATATCACTTGCATGCTCAAACCTTAATACGGATGGATGACTTGTGTTATATTGTTTTTCCGTTTGACCGTTTTCCTTCTTTTTTGGTTAGTTTTCTGCAAACATCTTCCTGCATGCTTCCTGCGCTGCACCTTCACTCGCCACTCAGGAAATACATTACAGATTGTTTAGTAGGTTTTAAGTACACCTCTTATTTATAGGCCTTGCTGCTCCTAGCTCATCATTACGCGCAATATTTATTTAAAGAAAACCAATATAAATTACAGTGCATTGCTATTGATGCGAGCTGTATTAATATGTCTATTGATTACTCTTCCACGGACATGTGGCTGCCTTAATGATTCATATCTGGACGTGATTAAGCTCCCATCGAAGAATTATTCCGCTGCGGAAAGCTTTATCCTGCTTTGTAAAGCATCAAATATTCACTGGAGTATGGAGAGGTATTTTTTTAAATATACAGGGAAAAGTGTGTGTGTGTATGTAATATATATACATATATATATATATATATATACAAAAGCATGGAGAGAGCACTCCAGTCAAACACATTAAAAAACCTGCAACAACAGCTCCATGCATGGGTACATAATACCAGCTTTTACCACATGGTGAAAAATTCTTAACTCTGAGCTTTGTTGAATGAAATGGTGGAAATTTGGTTCACAATGAACGGCCGTGAATTGCTTAAGCCTGACAACAGCGTCAATGTAATCCACCCTCTGGCAGGTCCTACTCTGCAAACCTAATGACTGCCCATCATGGGATAAACTCACGGAGGAACAGGTCCAGAGGGTGGATTACATTGACACTGTTGGCAGGCTTAAGCAATTCACGGCCGTTCATTGCGAACCAAATTTCCACCATTTTATTCAACAAAGCTCAGAATTAAGAATTTTTCACCATGTGGTAAAAGCTGGTATTATGCACCCATGCATGGAGCTGTTGTTGCAGGTCTTTTAATGTGTTTGACTGGAGTGCTCTCTCCGTGGTTTTGTTCTGTATTTTATTTCGAGACGTACCCGCACTGAAACGCTTAGTCAAGGCTGAGTGCAACCCCCCCATGTGTTTTTCATATGAATTTCCTGGGTAAGCACCCCTCCCTGCCACAGGTACTCCTCCTCCAGGACCTATTTAACCTTGATCTGCGGGAGCTCCATGAAGGGGACCTGTTCCTCAGTAAGTGAGTTTATCCCATGATGGGCAGTCATGAGGTTTGCAGAGTAGGACCTGCCAGAGGGTGGATTACATTGACGCTGTTGGCAGGCTTAAGCAATTCACAGCCGTTCATTGCGAACCAAATTTCCACCATTTTATTCAGCAAAGCTCAGAGTTAAGAATTTTTCACCATGTGGTAAAAGCTGATATTATGTACCCATGCATGGAGCTGTTGTTGCAGGTTTTTGAATGTGTTTGTCTGGAGTGCTCTCTCCGTGGTTTTGTTCTGAATTTTATTTTGAGACGCACCCGCACTGAAACGATTAGTTTAGGCTGAGTGCAACCCCCCCATGTGTTTTTCATATTTATTTATTTATTTATTTATTTATAAAGGATTTTACCAGGAAGGATACATTGAGATTTCTCTCGTTTTCAAGTATGTCCTGGGTTCAAGAACATTGAATTGTTACAATTACAGAAATACAAAGTAATAAAATGCAAGATATTAAAAAACAACACAAATATACAGATTAACAGAAAATAAATATGGAGGAAATAGTCATTATGTTACATGTTTACAGGTGCATTCTGTATATAGTCACTGTGTTACATGTTTACAGGTGCATTCTGTATATAGTCACTTTGTTACATGTTTACAGGCGCATTCTTTATATAGTCACTGTTACATGTTTACAGGTGCATTCTGTATATAGTCACTACGTTACATGTTTACAGGTGCATTCTGTATTGAGGTATGTTAATAGAGAACTCTTAAGTGACTTTAGACTGGGGGAAGATTTGATGGCGTCTGGGAGGTTGTTATTCCATAATTGCGGTGCTCTGTAGGAAAATGAGGATCGAGCCACTTTCTTTTTGTATTGTGGTATTGCAAGTAAGGTGCTGGTCCTGGATCGGAGGATATAGGATGAGGGAGCTGCTAGAGGAAGCAGCCTATTCAGGTAGGGTGGCAGCTTCCCAGAAAAGCTCTTAAACACCAGGTTGGAAAGGTGAAGGGTGCGTCTAGATTCCAGTGATAGCCAGTTTAGTTCTTTTAACATGTCACAATGGTGGGTCATGTAGTTACATTGTAGCGCAAAGTGACAGAATGAGTTATACAATGTAGTAAGTTTCTGGAGGTGTGTTTGCGGGGCGGCTGCATACACTACATCTCCGTATTCAATAGCTGGCATAAGCATTTGTTGTACAATCTGCTTTCTTACTGCGGGGATCAGGCAGGATTTGTTTCTGTACAGGGCACCTAGTTTGGGGTAAAGTTTAGATGAGTTTTTCGATGTGGGGGCCAAAGCAGGGATCGAGTCGAGCGAGAACGCGCAGGAACGGCGTTCCCGCACTTCTCCCACAGCGGGAACGCTGCGGGAACGCAGCGTTCCCGCTGTGGCCCAAGCCCGAACGCCGCCGCCGCTCATTGCCGGCGGCCGCGTGCTTCCTGTTACAACGGCCGGTGACAGGAGGTGGAGCCGCTCGCCTGGCTGTTTCATAGATCCCAGGCGAGCGGCTGCACTTCCTGTCAGCGGCCGCTGAAGCAGGAAGCACGCGGCCGCCGGCAATGTGCGGCAGGAGCAGGAGGAGCAGCAAAGGTGAGCTGGGGGCATTATCCATGAGACCTGGGGGGGCAGTATCCATGAGACCTGGGGGGGCAGTATCCATGAGACCTGGGGGGGCAATATCCATGAGACCTGGGGGGGCATATCCATGAGAGCTGGGGGGGCAATATCCATGAGACCTGGGGGCATTATCCATGAGACCTGGGGGCATTATCTATGAGACCTGGGGCATTATCCATGAGAGCTGGGGCATATCCATGAGACCTGGGGGCAATATCCATGAGACCTGGGGGCAATATCCATGAGACCTGGGGCATTATCCATGAGAGCTGGGGGGGCATTATCCATGAGAGCTGGGGCAATATATACCCATATGAGCTGGGGCAATTATATCCATGTGAACTGGGGAAAATATATCCATATAACCAGTGCTGTGTATATTATTCTTGGGGTTCAGTGCTGTGTATGTTATTCTGGGGGCTCAGTGCTGTGTATGTTATTCTGGGGGCTCAGTGTTGTGTATATTATTCTGGGGTTCAGTGTTGTGTATGTTATTCTGGGGGTTCAGTGTTGTGTATATTATTCTGGGGGCTCAGTGTTGTGTATATTATTCTGGGGGTTCAGCACTGTGTATATTATTCTGGGGGCTCAGCGCTGTGTATATTATTCTGGGGGCTCAGTGCTGTGTATATTATTCTGGGGGTTCAGTGTTGTGTATATTATTCTGGGGGCTCAGTGCTGTGTATGTTATTCTGGGGGTTCAGTGTTGTGTATATTATTCTGGGGGCTCAGTGTTGTGTATATTATTCTGGGGGTTCAGCACTGTGTATATTATTCTGGGGGTTCAGCGCTGTGTATATTATTCTGGGGGCACAGTGTTGTGTATATTATTCTGGGGGTCTGTGCCTGGATATATATATATGTATGTGATATATATATATGTTGCCACAATCATGAGTATACCTGTACGTAGTGATACCTTTCACTGATCAGTATAGTTTCCAGTTTATACTCTTGAAAGCTTGTCTTTTAAATATAATGTTAACCCAATAAAAATGGTATCACCGGCACGCGCTGCTATACTCGTGATATATATATATATATATATATTTTCTTCAGGTAATGGGGGTTGTGGAATTCATGGGTGAGTTCCCTCACTTTTTTTCCCAGGACTTGACCCCTGGGCCAAAGGATAGATTTGGGTCCAACCACATACCTAGATATTTGAGAGAAGTGACTGTGGTCAGTGTGCCATTTGATCTTGTCCTGACACATAGATGGGGATTTTGCATTTTATGTAGTTTAGGTTTTCTTCCAAAGAGCATCGTTACAGTTTTGTCAGTATTTTAAAAAGTTTGTTATCTTTGATCCACTTTTCTACCTCTGTGAATTGTTCTTGCAGCACGGCCTCCAGCTGCGGGAGATTTGGTTTGCTGGTATAGATTACAGTGTCGTCTGCGTACATGTGTACAGTTGAGGCTTTGCAGACGTTGGGCAGATCATTTATGAATATTGTGAATAGCGGGGGGCCGAGTATCGAGCCTTGGGGTACACAGCACGTGACTGGGAGGGGAAGGGAAGTGCTGTCAGAAATGGACACATATTGCGACCGATCAGATACATATGATTGAAACCAGGTTAGCGTGCGATCACCAATACCATATATATATATACTGTGTATATATTCCTAGGGGGTTAAGCACCAATAGCAACCAGTTACACTCTATCTCCTGCTGATGAGAGCAAATGAGCCTGAAACAGCTCTCCAGGAGTGATTGTGACTGGTTGCATAACCTGGCCTTTGAAAAAAGAAAAAAAAAGCCATCTAGTATGGTATGACACTGGGCAAGGCGGGTTCTGTGTTATTGCAGAGCCTAGCTGCAAAAAGACGTGAGAAGTTGTGGACCTCATTTGCATATCCTACCCAGAGTTCTTTGCTGCATATGGGGAATGTTGCACAAGAGCTGTGTAAGAATTGCTGGGATGTGTAGATGTCCTCTGCAACTATAAACTTTATTATATATATATTAGTGTGTTTGTGTATATACCTCCTGGCCAAAAACGATACTACCTGGATGTAACTCAGCCAATAGGTGCTCGCCTTCCATTGGATAATTACTGCAGTGATTAATATGTTTCAGCATAAAATGCGGTCATGTGACTCCCTGAATATACTGAATGAGCAGGTTTTTCCATCAATGGGTTTTTTCTCCCTGATGGCAATGCCGGGATTCATCGGGATCAAATTGTGCAAGAGTGGTTGAGGGAGCATGAGACATAATTTTCACAAATGCATTGGCCACCGCACAGTCCAGACCTTAACCCCATTGAGAATCTTTGGGATAATGTGCTGGAGAAGACTTTACGCAGCGCCGCGACTCTCCCATCATCAACACAAGATCTTGGCCACAAATTAATGAAACTCTGGACGCAAATAAATGCTGTGACATCGCATGAGCTTATCCACACGATGCCGCGGCGAATGCGTGCCGCGATCACAGCAAAAGGCCACACAACCAAATATTACAGCGTGTGACTATTTTTTTTGGCCAAGTAGTGCATACTGTATATATACTGTACACACTCATTTAAGTTATGGTGGGGGGGGCACAAAATGAGATTAAAAGCCTCCACAATGCAAATAATAAAGTTTATAATTGTAGAAGACATTTACACATCCCAGCAATTCAGTGACCTGCTTCACAGAGCTAATGTGCTACCTTCCCCATATGCAGCAAGGAACTCTGGGTAAGACATGCAAATGACATCTGTTTCGCTTTTTTGCATCCTGGGTCTGTTTTCACACATGACCCTTCAATCAATGCCACGTCATACTAGATGGCTTTTTTTTTTTAGCACAGATCTGGTTTATGCAGCTGGTCAAAGCCACACCTGGACAGGTTGGGTTTATTGGACCCTCATCAGCTAGGAGCTAGGCATGACCAGTTGCAGTTGGATGCTTGGACCCGTAGTACTTATTAGGGTTGTGGTGGAGGGCAAAAAATTAGGTCGTAAAGGGTGGACTAAGCAAGGTCTCTACGGGAGGGGGATGTCATCATGGTGGGGGGGTGTCATCAAAAATTGGGAACGATATGCAGCTGAGGATCGGTAGCCGTTAAGGAGAGGAGGACAGGGCCCTACTATAAAGAGTCAGCCAGTGTCCAGCAAAAAACAAGACATTTAGCCCCCTCAGGGACAGCACCCAGCAGGAACATTCCAAATCTCCTCACAGCGATGCACTCCAGCCACCGCCATACCTATCCAACGCCATCCATCCAGTGGATACAGCATGCCCGGAACCGGCGGCCCCTCCGGCGGCCTGTCATCTGAAGGAAGTGTGCCACTCGGAATATCACTCGCAGCCTCCTGGGCTCTCGGCCCCGCCGGGGCGACCAGGGTCTCTCCTGGCTCCGCCGAAGGCAGCAGCTTCGTCTCCGCAGGGATGACTGATGGCCGCGTCCCAGCAGCGCCGAACATAGGCTGAGGTCCCAGGGTTGCATCTTCAGTAATCAGCTCATCCGCTACTGCAACCTCAGCAGACAGTGCCAGTCGCGTAGCTCCATCCGGAACTCCCCGCAGAGCCTCCAGAAAACCACGCAGGTCTCCCTGGGTCAGAGGCCGATCATCGTCGGAGGACAGGGAGTGTAGATAGCCATCCAGCCGCCGCAGCGCACCGCTCAGAGTCCCGGGAGGAGGGGAAAGGTCGCATCAGGGGAGGCATAATCGGCCCTGCAGCAGGGATCCACCGCATCAAAGCATCACCTCCAGTGTCAACCTCGATGTCGGGCGAGAAGGCAGCAGAGTAGAGGCCGCACCACACTCCAGGTCAGGCGCGCCAACTCCCAAAATGCCCACCGGCAGTAGGTTTCAAAGTAGGCCCAAAGCCACGTGAGCACCCCTAATGTCCACCAAACGATGCGAAGAGGCACAGGGTCGGATCAGCAGGGTGCCAGGTACATACCCCTCCAGCAGGCAATCAGCAGTCGACAGCGGGTCACACGGGTCAGCTTATAAACAGCAAAATCTCAGGAGCACATCTAAAGTCGAGGGCAAAAAATGAGATAAAAAGTCTCCACGCAATAACTAATAAAGTTTATTATTATAGAAGCCATTTACACATCACAGCAATTCAAAGAACTGCATCACGGAGCTCCCCATATGCAGCAAGGAACTCTGGGTAATATATTTATATATATATATATGCAATGTGTGTGTAAAATGTACAGAAAATTCTCTCTGATTTTACACTAATCCTCTCCCATGCAGCTGTATGATTCAGATGACTCTGGCGTTACAGAGAATGATTTTGTGTGTTTGAACATCGTTACGCGTAAAACTATTCCCTCATTTGGCGCAAAGCCTATTATAACAGAACAGCCCATGGGTAAGATATACGGTTGTACATACGGTTTCATGTTGGATTATCAGGCGCGGATCCTGGCCGGTAATCCTTTGATATAAACTGACTATCTGCAGATAAAAAGAATTAAGAGGAAGCAATATCCGCAGCTGCACCACCTACAGGGGACCACTGGGTGGTGCTGCAAGCACAGCATTCAACGAAAACTCCCAAACGGAACATTATATTAAAAAAAATTATTTAGTGTAAATCTGGATTCGGATAATATTTTAGTGAAGAAGGACAGAAGATCTCATTTAATAAAGTTTTACGGGGGCATTTAATCAATGAAGTCCTAATCAGTTTTATCGCAAAGTGACACCCAATTAACATACCTGGGAACTTTCCGAAAAAGAGCAGACGATGAGACGTATGAGTCTGTTTTCCAAAGTTGCCGGGGTGCAGAGTCCCAGTCCTCAGCAGACAGATCGTATTCATATTAGATCATAGGCAGATGAGACTTCCAGAATATTCCGTTACGTTAAAAATATTTTTGAGACGGACGACTTGGACAACGCTTAAAGTCACGCTTTACGTCGGACTGCTCTATGGGCCTCAAGGATGATGGTCACTTGTTGGGTGACCTGAGATCATAGCAAATGCTACTCATACGTGCGCTACGAGCGATTCCAAACTGTAGAGCAACATGCAAGACCAGGCAGGTGCCATCATGTTCCATGGGTTGACCATCTAGAAGACATCACTTATGCAACTCGTCCCTCTGCTCACCTACATCATGATTGACACTGCTTCAAAGGCCCAACCATTCCTGAACCACTGGTACTAATGATCTGGACGTCCAGTAAAACTACCCTTGTCTCTTGCCAGGCAGATGCCTTCACATTCCATGGATTGACCATCTCCAAGACATCACTAATGCAACTCATCTCTCTGCTCACCTAATCACGCATGATTGAAGCTGCTTCTATGGTCCCACCATACCCGAACCACTGGCACTAATGATACGGACATCTAGTAAAACTCCCCTTGTCTTCCTCAACCCCAATCCCTCTAGATTGTAAACTCCTATGAGCAGGGCCCTCTACACCTCTTGTTTCCTTCCTATGTCCGTTTATCCATAAAAGATAGAGCTCAGGTACCATCATCCCCCACGGTGGATCAATGGAGTGAAGGTCTCTTGCTGTACAGACCCAAAAATGCAAAATAAGAATAAACTACGGAGTCCAAATGAATTCAAGTGGATTTATTCCAACACCAAGTAAAACAGACGACGTTTCGACCACAACTGGTCTTTGTCAAGTCTATCCGTTTATCTGTATCTCGTTCCCTTTGGTTATTATAAAGCGCTACGGAAACTGTTGGCGCTATATAAATGATGACAATAATCCACAGAAAGAAGGAAGAACTGGACCTGTCACTCAACCTCCTTTATAGACAGGTTTATTGAATAACACCAGTACAGAACGTTTTGGCAAAAAGCTTTATAAAGACTTTCAGATTTTTTTTTTCCCAAATATCATCTGATTTAATCCAAAATTTAAAAAAATTTGCAAAAAAAAAAAAAAAAAAAGCCGGCTGGTAAAATGGTTTTACAATCTTATTTCGGCCAGCATCATACCAGATTTGTGTCTTTAAACATGTCTATTTAATTTTTTAGGAGATTGGCATGCTGATAAATTCTTTTTCGACGATATCTGAGCAGAATTTTCAACAAGGATAGAGATGTCGGTAAACCCAGATTTGAATCTCCGGGAACCGAAAAATGGACAAAATGGCTATTGGGCCAAATGACTTTCAGCTATTGGGCTGAATTAAATTGAGCCCTTTGTTTTATATTATGCCGCACCCTCTTTCAATGTACAGTATATAAATACATTTCAATTTCTGTATCATATATATATATTGTGATACATCAATCACTCGGGATACCTGGTTCCAGCCAAACAACATGGTCCTCTAGGGTATAAACAGCCGCAGACTTGAAGCCGTGCAAATAAAATGTCTTTTTATTCTATCCTGAACAAACACCACATTTGGCTTTGAATCACTATCACTGACGATTAAACAAAAACTACAAACCAAATCCTAGCTCAGTTAGAGCACTTACTAAACATACAGCGGTCCTGACTATCCAGGTAACATAATCTAATCAACAAAAGAAAATCACAGCATTTTCTTAGACGTGTTTCTGCTCCCTGCCCTGCTCTGAGCAGTCTGATTAAAACACGTCTGTCCAGCAGTCAGCGGCCTGAGAAGTTACATGTTGCTTAATTAATTAATTGGCAAGAAGTGTGCGAGAGGATAGAGGCCAAGCAGGATTCTGGGTCTCAAATACCTTCCCTCAATTACTCTCCCAGATATTCGGTTACCCAACCCAAGGACTCTGTCACAATATATATGTTCTCTGAATTGCTGGGATGTGTAAATGTCTTCTACGATTGTAAACTTTTTGTGTATATATATAAAAGTACTCTGCAACTACAAACTTTATTATTTGCTGTGTGGAGGTTTTTAATCCTTACTTTTTTGCCCTCCGCCCTAAATTAAATGAGTATTGATTTACACCAGGGTTTAAGCATCAATAGCAACTAGTTACATTTTATCTCCTGCTGATGAGGGCAAATGAGCCTGAAACAGCTGTACAGGAGTGATTGCGTCTGGTTGCATAACCTGGCCTTTGCTAACAAAAAAAACCCATTTAACCTCCCTGACGGTCCGATTTTGACATATTTTATGTGTCAAAATTGGTGCATTTATTCAGCCCCTGGCGGTATTCCCTAGTGTGACTCAGGGGTTAAATTTCAATGCCGAAAACAGTAACCCCGAGCCACACTCGGGCTGATGCATAGCTGTCCCTGCGTTCCCTCGATGCCCTCCAGCATTCACCTCCGTCCGATCGCGGTGTCCTGCTTCCTGGTTCCCTTCTCACGAGTGTGGCTCGGGGTTACCGTTTTCGGCATTGAAATTTAACCCCCGAGCCACACTTGGTAATACCGCCAGGGAGGTTAATATGACATGGCATTGGGCAAGGAGGGTTCTGTGTTATTACAGAGCCCAGATGCAAAAAAGTGAGAAGTTGTGGACTTCTTTTGCATATTCTACCCAGAATTCTTTGCTGCATATGGGGAATGTAGCACACGAGCTCTGTAAACGGTTTTCTGAATTGCTGGAATATGTAAATGTCCTCTGCAAATATATAAACTTTATTATTCACTTTGTGGAGGCTTTTAATCTCACTTTTTGCCCTTCACTACAACTTAAATGAGTGTTTATACTGTATATACTGAGTGGCCAGATTATTATGACCCCCCCATCAGTACTTCGTTGGGCCACCTTTTGCCTTCAATACTGTGTTGATTCTTCTTGGCATGGACTCTGATAAATTGAAAGGTGATGCGAGGAATCTGACACCATGCCTGATGAATAGCACTGTCCAGATCTGAGAGATTTGATGGTTGTGGAAGCAGCTGCCTGATGGCTCTTTCAACTTCATCCCATAAATGCTCAGTTGGATTGGGATCTGGTGATTGTGGGGGCCACCAAAGCAAGGTAAATTCAACTAACACGAACTGAACCAGTAAGCCAAGAGTATTCATAACTGGAACACAACCCTAGACGTAACCCTATCCCTAACGCTATTATAAACATAACCAGTAACTGTAATCCTAACACAAACAGAACCAGCAAGTCTAACAGTGACCCTAACAGTAACCCTAACACAAACAGAGCCAGCAAGTCTAACAGTGACCCTAACATTAACCCTAACACAAACAGAACCAGCAAGTCTAACAGTAACCCTAACACAAACAGAACCAGCAAGTCTAACAGTAACCCTAACACAAACAGAACCAGCAAGTCTAACAGTGACCATAACATTAACCCTAACACAAACAGAACCAGCAAGTCTAACAGTGACCCTAACAGTAACCCTAACACAAACAGAGCCAGCAAGTCTAACAGTGACCCTAACATTAACCCTAACACAAACAGAACCAGCAAGTCTAACAGTAACCCTAACACAAACAGAACCAGCAAGTCTAACAGTAACCCTAACACAAACAGAACCAGCAAGTCTAACAGTGACCATAACATTAACCCTAACACAAACAGAACCAGCAAGTCTAACAGTAACCCTAACACAAACAGAGCCAGCAAGTCTAACAGTAACCCTAACCTTAAAACAAACTGAACCAGTAAACCAACAGTAATCCTAGCTGTAACCCAAACCTATGAAGTAACCCCATCCCTAACCATATTACAAACATAACCAGTAACAGTAACCCTAACACAAACAGAACCAGCAAGTCCAACAGTGACCCCAACAGTAACCCTAACACAAACAGAACCAGCAAGTCTAACAGTAACCCTAACACAAACAGAACCAGCAAGTCTAACAGTGACCCTAACAGTAACCCTAACACAAACAGAACCAGCAAGTCTAACAGTAACCCTAACACAAACAGAACCAGCAAGTCTAACAGTGACCCTAACAGTAACCCTAACACAAACAGAACCAGCAAGCCTAACAGTAACCCTAACACAAACAGAACCAGTAAACCTAACACTAACCCTAACACAAACAGAACCAGCAAGTCTAACAGTGTCCCTAACAGTAACCCTAACACAAACAGAACTTGTAAGCCTAACAGTGACCCTAACACAAACAGAACCTGTAACCTAACAGTAACCCTAACACAAACAGAACCAGTAAGCCTAACAGTAACCCTAACACAAACAGAACCAGTAAGCATAACAGTGACCCTAACACAAACAGAACCAGTAAGCCTAACAGTAACCCTAACACAAACAGAACCAGTAACCTAACAGTAACCCTAACACAAACAGAACCAGTAAGCATAACAGTGACCCTAACACAAACAGAACCAGTAAGTCTAACAGTGACCCTATCACAAACAGAACCAGTAAGCCTAACAGTGACCCTAACACAAACAGAACCAGTAAGCCTAACAGTGACCCTATCACAAACAGAACCAGTAAGCCTAACAGTGACCCTATCACAAACAGAACCTGTATGCCTAACAGTAACCCTAACACAAACAGAACCAGTAACCTAACAGTAACCCTAACACAAACAGAACCAGTATGCCTAACAGTGACCCTAACACAAACAGAACCAGTATGCCTAACAGTGACCCTAACACAAACAGAACCAGTAAGCCTAACAGTGACCCTAACACAAACAGAAACAGTAAGTCTGACAGTAACCCTAACACAAACTGAACTAGTAAGCCAAGAGTACTCCTAACTGTAACCCAAGTCGTAACCCTAACCCTATTATAAACATAACCAGTAACTGTAACCCTAACACAAACAGAACCAGCAAGTCTAACAGTAACCCTAACCTTAAAACAAACTGAACCAGTAAGCCAAGAGTACTTCTAACTGTAACCCAACTGTAACATTTATTTGATACACAAGATGAATAATTAACAATCTATGTGGCGTAAACGTTTTGAATGAAGATTGTTATTCTGAGATAACACATGCTCATTTAAACAAAAAATCATGTATGTCTTTATCTGTTGCAGAAACCTTGTTCAGGTGGAAGGTAATAAACTCTCCTGCTTATGGGGGTTTGTAGTGATCTTTATGAGATTATTAGCAATGCAATATCTGTATGTGCTGCATAATGGCTGTGTATGGCAATTACAGCAACACCTTGTATCTGTATGTGCTGCATAATGCCTGTGTATGGCAATTACAGCAACACCTTGTATCTGTATGTGCTGCATAATGCCTGTGTATGGCAATTACAGCAACACCTTGTATCTGTATGTGCTGCATAATGCCTGTGTATGCCAATTACAGCAACACATTGTATCTGTCTGTGCCGCATAATGGCTGTGTATGGCAATTACAGCAACACATTGTATCTGTCTGTGCCGCATAATGCCTGTATATGGCAATTACAGCAACACCTTGTATCTGTATGTGCTGCATAATGCCTGTGTATGCCAATTACAGCAACACATTGTATCTGTCTGTGCCGCATAATGCCTGTATATGGCAATTACAGCAACACCTTGTATCTGTATGTGCCGCATAATGCCTGCGTATGGCAATTACAGTAACACCTTGTATCTGTATGTGCTGCATAATGTCTGTGTATGGCAATTACAGCAACACGTTGTATCTGTGTGTGCTGCATAATGCCTGTGTATGGCAATTACAGCAACACCTTGTATCTGTATGTGCCGCATAATGCCTGTGTATGGCAATTACAGCAACACCTTGTATCTGTATGTGCCACATAATGCCTGTGTATGGCAATTACAGCAACACATTGTATCTGTCTGTGCCGCATAATGCCTGTATATGGCAATTACAGCAACACCTTGTATCTGTATGTGCCGCATAATGCCTGCGTATGGCAATTACAGTAACACGTTGTATCTGTATGTGCTGCATAATGCCTGTGTATGGAAATTACAGCAACACCTTGTATCTGTATGTGCTGCATAATGCCTGTGTATGCCAATTACAGCAACACATTGTATCTGTCTGTGCCGCATAATGCCTGTATATGGCAATTACAGCAACACCTTGTATCTGTATGTGCCGCATAATGCCTGCGTATGGCAATTACAGTAACACCTTGTATCTGTATGTGCTGCATAATGTCTGTGTATGGCAATTACAGCAACACGTTGTATCTGTGTGTGCTGCATAATGCCTGTGTATGGCAATTACAGCAACACCTTATATCTGTATGTGCTACATAATGCCTGTGTATGGCAATTACAGCAACACCTTGTATCTGTATGTGCCGCATAATGCCTGTGTATGGCAATTACAGCAACACCTTGTATCTGTATGTGCCACATAATGCCTGTGTATGGCAATTACAGCAACACATTGTATCTGTCTGTGCCGCATAATGCCTGTATATGGCAATTACAGCAACACCTTGTATCTGTATGTGCCGCATAATGCCTGCGTATGGCAATTACAGTAACACGTTGTATCTGTATGTGCTGCATAATGCCTGTGTATGGAAATTACAGCAACACCTTGTATCTGTATGTGCTGCATAATGCCTGTGTATAGCAATTACAGCAACACCTTGTACCTGTATGTGCTGCATAATGCCTGTGTATGGGAATTACAGCAACACCTTTTATCTGTATGTGCTGCATAATGCCTGTGTGTGGAAATTACAGCAACACCTTGTATCTGTACTGTACAGGGATATTCACTCATAAAAACACTCTGAATCTTATCCCTGTACAGCAGTGACTAACCCCACAGCTCTCCCTGTATTCTGCCCTCTCCCTGTATTCTGCTAAATCCCTGGCTGCTGTAATGCAGAAGTAAAGTTTGTTGAGGTTTTTGTAACATTGAGGGTGGGTGCTACTCCTTGCAGCTTGTTTACAGTAATACCAAGACTTCCATTTCTCACTAGGGAGCAGACTGATACTGCATTTAAGGTTACGCAGCTAGTGTTTTATAGGCTATTGTTTTGGTTTTTCAATGTATTAGAAAGCAGATTGGGTATGGACGTTTTTCCATCGAAAGTGTTAATTTAAAAATGTAAGAACGAAAATAAGAAACAGCGCAACTGAATTGCGTCACTAAATGCTGGAGCTTAATCCATGTAGAGAGACATCACACTGTCGTGCATGCGCAGCGTGCCTTTCGTGTGCATTTCTTTCCTTAGTAGTTAACTACAGCATAACAAATGAGTGAAATGTGTCAGAAAAATGCTGCGTAAATGAGCACAATTATAGCCGCAGGTGTCATTGAAATGGCGCTCACTAGAACACTTAGCCTTTGATAAATTGCCCAACAGGATTTGGGTCAATAAAGGGCTCCCAGCTAGCAGCCCTCGTCACAAGCAAAGGAAATTGGGAATATATCTGGTAAAACACAGAAAGCTGGTAAATTCGATACGGGAATGGATGTATCGATCAAAGCTCTTCCATAGGAGCCAGACTTGGAGATTTGCGCCTTGCATCTTCTTTTATCTTGGCACAGATCCTCGTAGAGGTGCACCTCACGAAAGCCGACCATTATCTGCGAGACCGAGTAAGTTAATGCGGATCCACAAGCTGTTCCCATTTGTTAAATGTCAGAAAAACACATGCAAGTTCCTGGCATTAATACTTAGCAGCCAGCTGGCTCCTCTGAGTGCCGCGGACAAATGACAGTCTATCAAACAGCGTGAACTCGGAGAAAGCAAAGGCCTGTTCTGAAACGGAATTGAAAGTAAAGCTATTTACTTTTAAAATTATGATATATATAATATAGTTTTTATTTTTTTTAAATATTAAGAGAACAGCAGCATTTGTTCATATAGTAGTTAACTAAAAATAAACTTTATTTTCAATGGTTTCTTTATTTTTCAAAATAATGATTTATTACAAATGTAGTATATACTATAACTATTTTTAAATAAATAATAGAACCCACAAAAAACAATCGCATTTATTAATTTAGTAATTAACCTGAAATTACCTTTATTTTCAATGTCTTCATTTTTTTTTTAATTATTTATTTTTTAAATTTAATTTACTAATATTATAATATATAATACAATTGTTATTTTTTAAAAAATAAATAAAAGAACACCCCGCCTCCCCAAAAAGAGCATTTGTTCATTAACCAGAAATTTGCTTTATTTTCATTGGTTTCTTTCTTTTCTCAAAATAATTATTTATTAGAATTATATTATAGAATTCTATAATATAGCTTATTTTTTTTTAAATAAACAAGAGAACCCTTCCTCCCCTCCCTAGGAAGACAGCAGTATTTGTTCATATAGTAGTTAAGCAAAAATCAGCTTTATTTTCAATGGTTTCTTTATTTTTCAAAATAATGATTTATTACAAATGTAGGGTATAATATAACTTTCTTTTAAAATAAATAATAGAACCCACAAAAAACAACAGCATTTATTCATTTAGTAATTAACCAGAAATTACTTTTATTTTCAATGTCTTCATTTTTTTCAAAATTATTTATTTTTTAAATTTCATTTATTAATATTATAATATATAATACAATTGTTTAGTAATTAACCAGAAATTACCTTTATTTTTTTTCCAAATTATTTATTGTTTAAATCTTATTTACTAATATTATTATTTATACAATTATTATTTTTTTTAAATACCTAACAGAACGCCGCCCCCCAAAAGAGAGCATTTGTTCATTAACCAGAAATTTGCTTTATTTTCATTGGTTTCTTTCTTTTCTCAAAATAATTATTTATTAGAACTATAATATATAATTCTATAATATAGCTCATTTTCTTTTTAAGTAAACAAGGGAACCCTCCCTCCCCTCCCTCCCCTCCCAAGAAAGTCAGCAGCATTTGTTCATGTAGTAGTTAACCAAAAATAAGCTTTATTTTCAATGGTCTCTTCATTTTTCAAAATAATGATTTATTACAAATGTAGTATATAATATAACTCTTTTAAAATAAATAATAGAACCCACAAAAAACAACAGCATTTATTCATTTAGTAATTAACCAGAAATTACCTTTATTTTCAATGTCTTCATTTTGTTTTCAAAATTATTATTTTTTTAAATTTAATTTACTAATATTATAATATATAATACAATTGTTATTTTTGTTAAAATAACTAAAAGAACACCCCGCCCCCCCAAAAAGAGCATTTGTTCATTAACCAGAAATTTGCTTTATTTTCATTGGTTTCTTTATTTTCTCAAAATAATTATTTATTAGAATTATAATATATAATTCTATAATATATCTTATTTTCTTTAAATAAACAAGAGAACCCTTCCTCCCCTCCCTAGGAAGACAGCAGCATTTGTTCATATAGTAGTTAAGCAAAAATAAGCTTTATTTTCAATGGTTTCTTTATTTTTCAAAATAATGATTTATTACAAATGTAGTATATAATATAACTTTTTTTTAAAATAAATAATAGAACGTACAAAAAAACAACAACATTTATTAATTTAGTAATTAATCGAAAATTACCTTTATTTTCAATGTCTTCGTTTTTTAAAACTTAATTATTTTTTAAATTTAAATCTTTTCTCAAAATAATTATTTATTAGAACTATAATATATAATTCTACACTACAGCTTTTATTTTTTAAGTAAACAAGAGAACCCTTCCTCCCCTCCCATGGAAGACAACAGCATTTGTTCTCGAACCCAGGACATACTTGAAAACGAGAGAAATCTCAATGTATCCTTCCTGGTAAAATACTTTTATAAATAAAATAAATAAATAAATAATGGTTTGTTCATTAACCAGAAATTCACTTTTTTTTAAATGGTTTCATTTTTTCTCCCAAAATAATATTTTTTTTAGAATTATATATTGTATCTATTTTTTTTAAAAAGTAATTGTTTTTATTGTTTTTTTAAAATGTATACAGGGTTACAGAACGTAAAACGGGGGAAAAAAGCAACGAGAAAGTAAAATAAAACCAAAATGATCACAATCTCAATAAGCCAACGCAAGTTGAACGATTGCAGTATCCCACATTCCAGCCACGCTATCCCAGCACAATCTGCCCTGAGCCAACTGAGAAGCCCCCCCCGTGTCCCCATCCGTGTCACACTCCCCTTCCTCTTTTGTATTGGTGCACCAAGTACAGATCCCATAACTCCCAAAGATCATTTTGTGGAGGCCACAGATTTAAGGCATTATTTACCAATTTGTCGTATCTATAATGTCGCTTGAGAAGCTTTAGCTTTACCTCGTTTAGTGGGTGTAACAGTCGATTTCCACTCTCTAGCTATCAGAAGAATGGCCACCAAGGTGACTTGAAAACATTCTATACTGCTGCCGCCTCCACGGCGTGGTCGTAACACCCAAAAGCAGCGTCTCTGGGGTCCTCTGTATTTCCATGCCCAGAAGTTCTGACAAGAGAGTGCTGACCCCGTCCCACTATAACCAGGCAACTCCATGTACCCGCACCTGAGTTGCATCTCCAGCACGTGGCAGAGGACATAGGAGAATACTTTGATATTCTCGTTGGGTTCCTGTACCAGCTCGAATGATGGATTGGGGCTGAATGTGCATGCATGCACAGATCCGATCCATCGGCTGCTTCTCTGAGTTGGTCTCAGAGGGTGACGTTGGCATGCTGATTTAACTGGTGACCGATATGGTGACCGGCAGGCAGGAAAATAAAAAAATCCCAGCTCCTGGTGATGTTGGGTGGGAAGGAGGAAACATTTCCACTTCACCCATTGTTTTTTGCCAGATCGGGGGAGCTGGGAGGGGGGATAAAGGGGGGCACTCCTCACATCCATACAACCATAAAGTGGTCAGAATGAGTAGAGTGTCGATTTAACCCCTTCACTGCTGAGCCATTTCACCCCTGTGTGCTGAGCTCATTGTTACCGGTTCCGCTCATCGTGTTTAAACGCAATTTGAAGCCACGTTTTATTATACAACCCAGACATATTATATATCCTTTTTTCCGGCAGACTCGGCAGATTTATACTATATCATTATTATATATATACGTCATGTCCTGTCTGTATATTATAACAAAAACGCAATCAAATCTGAATTTTTAATCATCTACAGCGTGTAAAGTGTTTTTCACATTTTATCATCCGAGCCTTTGCGTTTATATTTTCTATGGGGTGCATTTGTTAAAAAAAATTGAAATGGGGACTCGTTACATTTTTTGGGGGGAATTACGTGATTTTTAGCAAACGCAGCCCATAGAAAAAAATCATTAGTGCAACACAGTGGCGTAGCGTGGGGGGGGCTGGGGGGCCGTGGCCCCGGGCGCAGTTTTGTTAGGGGCGCATTTGCGCCCCTAAAAACTGGCCCGGGGGTTGAGGGGACGCAGATGCCGGGCAGCGCGGGAGCGCCTGCCCGGTCTTTAACAGTCCGTCCTGTTAGGTGATGCGGCTGCGCGGCGTGCGCGGCGTGCGCAGCCGGTCACGTGGTCCGGCTAATCAGGTGGTACGGAGTCTCTGTACCACCTGATTGGCCGGACCACGTGACCGGCTGCGCGGCATCACCTAACAGGACGGACTGTTAAAAACCGGGCAGGCGCTCCCGCGCTGCCCGGCATCTGGGTCCCGGTCCCTCAACCCCCGCCGGAGCTGGGGCCTGGGGCAATATCCAGGTAAGGGCTGGGGGCAAATCCATGAGATGGGGGCAAATCCATGAGCTGGGGGCAAATCCATGAGCTGGGGCAAATCCATGAGCTGGGGCAAATCCATGAGCTGGGGGCAAATCCATGAGCTGGGGGCAAATCCATGAGCTGGGGGCAAATCCATGTGAGAGCTGGGGCAAATCCATGTGAGAGCTGGGGCAAATCCATGTGAGAGCTGGGGGGCAAATCCATGTGAGAGCTGGGGGGCAAATCCATGTGAGAGCTGGGGGGCAAATCCATGAGTGAGCTGGGGCAAATCCATGAGCTGGGGGGCAAATCCATGAGTTTGGGGCAAATCCATGAGCTGGGGGGCAAATCCATGAGTGAGCTGGGAGGCAAATCCATGAGATGGGGGCAAATCCATGAGATGGGGCAAATCCATGAGTGAGCTGGGGGCAAATCCATGAGCTGGGGGCAAATCCATGAGATGGGGGCAAATCCATGTGAGAGCTGGGGCAAATCCATGTGAGAGCTGGGGGGCAAATCCATGAGTGAGCTGGGGGCAAATCCATGAGTGAGCTGGGGGGCAAATCCATGAGCTTGGGCAAATCCATGAGCTGGGGGGCAAATCCATGAGTGAGCTGGGGGGCAAATCCATGAGATGGGGGCAAATCCATGAGTGAGCTGGGGGGCAAATCCATGAGATGGGGGCAAATCCATGAGTGAGCTGGGGGGCAAATCCATGAGATGGGGGCAAATCCATGAGATGGGGCAAATCCATGAGTGAGCTGGGGGCAAATCCATGTGAGAGCTGAGGCAAATCCATGTGAGAGCTGAGGCAAATCCATGTGAGAGCTGGGGCAAATCTATGAGCTGGGGGCAAATCCCCGTGAGCTGGGGCAAATCCATGAGTGAGCTGGGGGGCAAATCCATGAGTGAGCTGGGGGGCAAATCCATGAGCTTGGGCAAATCCATGAGCAGGGGGCAAATCCATGAGCTGGGGGGCAAATCCATGTGAGAGCTGGGGCAAATCCATGAGCTGGGGGCAAATCCATGTGTGAGCTGGGGGGCAAATCCATGTGTGAGCTGGGGGCAAATCCATGTGTGAGCTGGGGCAATATCGATAACGTCCACAGGTTGGGGGGGGCGCACAATTCTTTGCTGGCCCCGGGCGCTGACAACCCACGCTACGCCACTGGTGCAACATCATTGTTCACATTGCTGTATAATTGAAATGAGAACAATATTGCTGCATTAATAAAAACACACAAAACCCCCCCCCACTTTTTAAATAATTGTTTTAAATATTTTTATTTTTATTAATTTATTCTTACTTTTAACATGGTCATGTTTGATATCATTGGAAAGGCAATGCTCTGGAATTTTGCATGACACCTAACATTACACTCTAGCTGCCACCGTTCAGGTTCCCCGGCTAACTGACTTCATCACGCCATGCACAATGACGTCAGGTGACAAGGTGGGACCCGGAGGTGGAGCTGCCATCCAAGATGGCGGCCTCCACCAGAGCTAGGCCACGATCCGGCGCCGAATGGCACCGGATTGCGGCCCGGTGCCTCTGGGGTTAAAGTCAGGCACCGCTTAAAAGGGGAGACTCTCCCCTTTTAGGGTAGGGTCAGACAAGCGCATTTTCTACGGACTGTGCGGCCGCGCAGTACGGATGCACTTTTTTGACGGAAGATGCAGTAGTGGCCACGCAGTCCGTTTTTGTGACTGACATTATTTTTTGACGGATGTAGATGGAAAATAAATTAAAATGAAAAAACATTTTGTCTGTCAAAAATGCTGGACGTATAAATGCAGTCCGTCTGACCACGTTCCATCACTCAGACACAAAGCTATGCGGACGTGGCGCACTCCATCCTAGCGGTTCGACGTTCTTGCCTAACCTGCATCCGTTTGCTGCGTCCACACTTCCGGGCGGACGTACTTCGTGTGTGGGCCTTCATTGGTCATGATTATCTGCTACCAGGGACGTACTAAAGTGCGGCAACATGGACGTTAACACTGCATTCGTCTGACCCCAGCCTTAAGCGGTGCCTGGCTTGTCCCGCTAGGTCCTCCCGATCAGGAGGGATAGGGATCCGAAAGGCTCCCCCCCTCCTTCCAGGCGAACTCCCAGAAAATGCCCAGGGGGCGGGCGTCACCTGAAAATGACATCATCGCACACGATGCAATGATGTAATTTGCGTCAGGAGGCCTAGAAAGGCAGCGTCTGACTTCTCTGAAGTCAGAACGCTGCAGGACCCTGGAGAGAGAGGTGAGTATGTCTCCCAGGGCTCCCGCCAGCGGATGACATGTGGGGAACGTCCTCCGCATATAACGGGAGTGAATGAGGATGTTCCCCACACGTCATCAGCAGTGAAAGGGTTAATTTTTTTTTCTTTTCAGAAAGCAGTGGCCAAAATTCATTGGTGGCCAAATTATTGACTTTCATATTTTTCCAGGGAGGATGTGTCTGGGAGAAAAGGTTTTACTCAGAATTACGAGTGGTTCCTCGAGACAATGAGCTGGTTCTTTCCTGCAATCTCTTTCATGGGACCATATTAATGTCTCCGTCAACGTCAATGGTTTAATGGATTTCTAAATATTGTTCATATTTATATACAATAAGTAGCGTTTGATAAAGTGTTTCAGAAATTAGTTAATGGTAAATTAAGCACATTTCAATTTACGTTTCAGTCCATCACATCCATCAAGCATCCTCTGTATGTGGAGCAAGTGCTTTATAGTGTCACAAACTACACAATGACTCGGAGGTTCCTTCATGTGTCTTCATCCATCACGCGGAGGAAAACGTCCGCCCTTTCACTTAACATATGCAGATATTATTTTTTTTTTAATACTGACAAATAACTTATAATATGTGATTTTCGGGCTGGTTGTGAAGTGGTGGAACTCGGGGAAGACTTTTTAAAACCTTAAACACAACAGAACAGGTGGAAATAATCTCATTGGAATCAGGTGGACATCCAAACTAACCCATTAGAAACAGGTCCACAATTAGCTTCATGGTGAGTTACCTTACCTGTACATGTTGTAGTCTGTCGATTCGATTCGCTATAGCAGTGGTTCCCAACCCTGGTCCTCAGGTCCTACTAACAGGCCAGCTTTTAAGGATTACACCGGGGGAACTGCAGACTGAATCCTGCAATCACTGAGCAGAAATCATATCACCAGTGCTGTGCTTCACATATCCCACAAACCTGGACTGTTAGTAGGACCTGAGGATCAGGGTTGGAAACCACTATTTTATTATTATCCTTTATTTATATGGCGCCACATATTCCGCAGCTCTTTACAAGATCAATGTACAAGGTGTTGATACATTGGAATACTACACATGGATTATATTGCCTGATTCACGGGTTCCCTGTTCCCGAGGGAATTTACAATCTATGAGAGGTACAAGTATTTTGTGAGGTAGAGGCATCCATATCGTTAGGTGTTTTGCCCAAGGACACTCGCTGGTGGCGTCTTCTGAGTGGGATCGAGTCGTCTTTCCATGATTGTAGATCAGCGACCTGGTGGTTAGATTGAACCCTCTTCTGGTAAAGTCGAGACTTGCTTCTCCAGAGTTGTATTGGTGGGATGTGCTGAATGGAATTTGACTTGCTTTTCCACGGTTGACCCCGTTAACATTGGACTCCACAGCCGATATTGTGTGGTAGGCAAGTATGTACCGTTAGGTGTCTTAACCAAGGACACTCGCTGGTGGCGTCTTCTGAGTGGGATCGAGTCAGCTTTCCATGATTGTAGAGCAGCGACCTGGTGGTTTGGTTGAACCCGCTTCTCGTAAAGTCGAGACTTGCTTCTCCAGAGTTGTATTGGAGGGACGCGCTGAATGGAATTTGACTTGCTTTTCCACGGTTGACCCTGTTAACATTGGACTCCACAGCCGATATTGTGTGGTAGGCGAGTATGTACCGTTAGGTGTCTTGCCCAAGGACACTTACTGGAGAGGTGCTCTGGCTGGGACTCAAACCTGGGTCTCCACGGTTATAGAGCAGTGATGTTACCTCTACTCCATCCAACCACTAGTCTATGCTCATAGGTAGGAGAGTGTAGTAATTAAGGCATCATAGAATCAAGATGTAGGATATATTCTGGAACCCCAGTGTCATATGCGAGAAGTGAATGTCACATGCAGGATATGATTGAAGTCAGATAGCTTAACTAATCCCCTTTTAAAGCGCACAAAGTCCTTTATTTTTTTTCACTTTATTGGGAAAGTAACAGCAAATATAAGGTGTCTTGTGGATAGGGAGGTCTTCTATGGTGTGCTTTGTTATGGAAGGAAGGTAAAACAGGATGCAATGGCCTAGTATGTACAGGATGCTATCTCACATGCCTCTATGGTTAGACTAAAGGAAAGCAAACTTGCTGAGCAGGAAAGGAGGCTGAGCTAAACTAACTGTTAGTTAGACAGGGAGAGTGGACTAATCCATTCTTAAGTAAAGCATAGGGGGGAACAAGTGAGCAATCTGGTTCCATGATAGGATACATCAGATTCCCAAAAAATAATAAAGATATAGGCGATCACACATAGTTGATGCAAGGAGAACCTGATTGTCATCATGGAGATATAACAGGGATTTCCTGCAGCTTTTGTGACGCAGAGCTCAGTTGAATTCTTCCAGACCTTAGTTTGGCGTTTCGGCCGATATTTATTTTCCAGAAATATCGGCTGATTCGGTTGAAAATCAAACAATAATGCTGTTCTAAAAAAGACGTTGGTAAAACAGCCGATAAAATATATTTTAATGAGTATAGGTGCAAATGCCGAAGATAGGGACAGATTTTTTATCGAGAATCTATAAGTTGATATGCCCTTAATTAGATCTGACGAATTGGAATCTAGTCAAATTGTGGTCTTTAAAAACTATTATTTGCCTTCTTTTACTCACCGACTAGTTCAAAGGTAGAAACGGATAATTCTGACGGACCCAAGTCTTTTTTTCACAATACACAGTAGCTATGAAACACAGGCGTCAAATGAGAAAAAGCAGTGATTGCACCTTTTGTTATAGGGGGTTTTCAGAGAGTATTCGGTGTTCTGCCGTTCCCTGCACTTCGAGGAATCAAATTTCCCCATCCAGCAGGTGAATTCAGCATTCACTACAGGGTTCCCAAAGTGTAGGGAATCAACCGCCGAATGCCGCCACAAACTAGCTGGCTGCCGCCTCAAACCCATTGCACGCCGCCGCCTGACATCTGCCGTAAACTCGCCGGACAGCTGCCAAACACATCCGACGAGCTGCCAAGCACAGTGCTGATCAGCAGGAGGAGAAAGTCGACAACCTGCCGAAAGGGGTAAAGAAATACAAACCCAATACGCTTGAAAGTGGCAAAATTGAAACGCTGTTTGCAAACAAATTACTCAACGAAAATGTCTGGAACTAACATATAAGATCCTATGAATGATAATAAAAAGGTCTATTGCAGAAAAAAGAAAAAACCCTATTAAAAAAAAGCAAAAAAAAGTTTTGCCGAAAAAATCCCCAAAAAATGCTTTAAAAATCCTAAAAAAAATCTATAAATAGACTTTTTGCTGCAGATTAAAATAATAAACGGTTTATTCGATTTTGAATAAAAACAGGAGTATTTTTAACATTGAAACCTATGGGATTCGCCTGAATAAACCTGCCGAATGAAAACACCGAACAGCAGGGCACTTCAGCAACTTTTCACTGCTGTTCGGTGTCTCTGAATAGATGAAACATTGCTTCTCTATGGGGGATTTCACTGCAGTCGAACACGCACCGTACTTTCTGGCAGTTTGCCAAAATTTGGCGGGCTGCCTGCTCTCTGAATGGCCCTGAAATGTCACTGTATGAGGAAATTCCCGGTTAGGTGACATTTCGGGGCCAGATCGACACTCTCTGAATAACCCCTATAGTCTTAACCCCTTCACCACAGTGATCCTATATACACGATCAGCAGTAGCAGACACAGCAGCCTAAGACCTTAACGTGATCTGGGGCTATGCTGTATCACTGCAAATTAAATCCATTATCATTTGGGCTGCAGAGCATGCACCCTGGACAGGATATCTGAGAAGCCAACACTTTTTAAAAGCAGCTGAGAATGACTAGAATGGACTTTGCCCCAGCTGATCCTGCATGGAACCCAGAACTGCAGTAACTCCTTCTGGCCAGTAGATGGTGACAATTGCCTGCCAAATCGGTTATTACAGTGTGGAATAAAATGGGAATATTCCTAAATATTCTTTACTGTATATTTAAAAATTATTTACCAAAAAAAAAAAACCCCACTGCCTCCTGTGTTGTTTTTTTTTTAATGGAAAATCACTTATCTGTGAAAGGGTTAATCCAGAATTTTTTTAATAAAAAAAAAAGAAGAAAATTATTAAAAAAGGAAATACATAAATTTTTTAAACACCCTATGGAACGCGCTTCCTTGCAATATCAGACTGTCCCCAAATCTGGCTTCATTTAAATGCTCCCTAAAGACCCTTCTGTTTAGGGAAGCCGACCACCTGACTCCGTAACAAAATATCCGGTCAACCCAAAAAAATGAACTCATCACTGCAGCCCCCCCTCCTGTTTCTCATCCCCTCACCCATCTAGATTGTAAATTCCCACGGGAATAGGGCCCTCATGTCCTCCTGTATCTGTTGGCAGAAATACTGACCGGCCTCCTGTATGTATTGTAGAAATGTCATGTCTTTACCCATTGCACCTTGTACAGCGCTGCGGAATGTGTTGGCGTGTAATAATAATAATAAATTATTAATAATAAACATATTTTTATCAAAAATGTTTGCTATTGGATTGAGACTTTCTTTCACTATATATATATACAGTTGTGTTCAAAATTATTCAACCCCCACAGAAATTGAGTGTTTTGGCCAGTTTGACATTGATTTTGATCATTCAGTCATCTTGCTTACAATTAAATCAAAGAGGCACGTGTAGGTCAGACAAATATAACATAACATTTATAATGAAATAACCACAAATGTCTTTTCTGTGCTCACATCATTATCAGTTTTATTCAACCCCCAAGTGACATTCAATCTTAGTACTTAGTACAACATCCTTTTACAGTTATAACAGCTTTTAAACGTGAAGCATAGCTTGACACAAGTGTCTTGCAGCGATCTACGGGTATCTTCGCCCATTCGTCATGGGCAAAAGCCTCCAGTTCAGTCACATTCTTAGGCTTGCGCACTGCAACTGCTTTCTTTAAGTCCCACCAGAGGTTCTCAATCGAATTTAAGTCAGGTGACTGCGATGGCCACTGCAAAATGTTCCAGCCTTTACTCTGCAACCATGCTCTAGTGGACTTGGAGGTATGCTTGGGATCATTGTCCTGTTGAAAGGTCCAACGTCTCCCAAGCCTCAGGTTTGTGACGGACTGCATCACATTGTCATCCAATATCTCCTGGTACTGAAGAGAATTCATGGTACCTTGCACACGCTGAAGCTTCCCTCTACCTGCAGAAGCAAAACAGCCCCAAAGCATGATTGACCCCCGCCATGCTTCACAGTAGGCAAGGTGTTCTTTTCTTCATAGGCCTTGTTCTTCCTCCTCCAAACATAGCGTTGATCCATGGGCCAAAACAGTTCTAATTTTGTTTCATCAGTCCACAGAACACTATCCCAAAACTTCTGTGGTTTGTCCACATGACTTTTGGCATACTGCAGTCGACTCTTCTTATTCTTTGGAGACAGCAAGGGGTGCGCCTGGGAGTTCTGGCATGGAGGCCTTCATTACGCAGTGTGCGCCGTATTGTCTGAGCTGAAACTTCAGTACCCACATCTGACAAATCTTTTCTCAGTTCCTCAGCAGTCACACGGGGACATTTCTCCACTCTACGCTTCAGGTAGCGCACAGCAGTCGAAGTCAGCATCTTCTTTCTGCCACGACCAGGTAGCGTGTCAACAGTGCCCTTTGCCTTGAATTTGCGAATGATGCTTCCTATGGTCTCTCTTGGTATGTTTAACATCTTTGCAATCTTCTTATAGCCATTGCCCTTCCTGTGAAGAGTAATCACCTCTTCTCTTGTCTTCCTGGACCATTCTCTTTACTTCACCATGTTTGTAACCACACCAGTAAATGTCTAGAAGGAGCTGAGTATCACAGTCATTTTAAAGCTGCCTAATTGGTGCTTATTATGCTTTATTGCTGCTCCGTGACATCCACAGGTGTTTTCAATACCTGATTGAAAACACTTGAATGAACCTCTGTTCTTCAGAGTGGTAGTCTTTAAGGGGTTGAATAATTGTGTCAATGAAGAATTCACAAAATAAACATTTACTACTGTATTACAAAACCAATTGATGTCATTTTAGTTGCATATGGTTCTTTAAAAAGTCCTTGTAGGATTTCATTCTGAATACAATTACAAATGTACACTAAATTCCCTAAAACCCTTTACAGCATTGGGGGTTGAATAATTTTGAACACAACTGTATATATATACGGGTCCCATGCCTCCACTGCAGCTGGTCATCATGCCTAGCTCCTGCTGATGAGGGTCCAACAAACCCGAAACAGCGATGTCCTAGGAGTGCCTTTGACCAGTTGCATAACCTTGTCTCTGCTAGAAAGCCACAGTGTGGCATAGCATTGATTTTAGGGTTCTGTGTAATAACAGATCCAGGATGCAAAAAGGTGAGACAGATGTCATTTGCATATCCTACCCAGAATTCCTTGCTGCATATGGGGAATGTGGTGCAGGAGCTCTGGGATGCAATTCATCGAATTGCTGTGATGTGCAAGTGGTTTCCGCAATAATAAACACACATCTATATATATAAATATATATGTGAAAGAATGTTGTTAAACGGACACACACAGTGACTTCACTCCTGACTTGAATTCTTTTTTCCATTTTAAATATAAAAATAAGAATGAGATACATTTTCATTGCTCCTTCACCTCTGAATGCAAAAGAGGTCCATAGGTTGCAGAGTTACACGTGCTTGTCCTGTTTCTCTGACTTGAGGATCCCTCCAGTGGAATATACCCAGCTGTTATTCTATCTGCATGATATTTGGTATTTGTAGCAGATAAATCTGTTGACCTGTCAGATGCTCCACGTCTCGATTTAGAATAAAATACATTTATTTATCTGGACTGCTGTGAAGATAAGAAACATGTGCTACATCCGTAGGCGACGCTGACCTTTAGCTAGAATATTTCACTTTTGATTACAATACAGGAAAAATTTCCCGTCAAAAAACAGATTTAAATTGCTCCTTATCGGCCTCCCCAACGCCTGTATTGCCCCTTTGCAACCTGTAATGAATGCAGGTGCCAGGTTCATTTTTCATCACCAGGTGCACCTCTTGTACCTCCCCCCTCTACCGGTCCCTCCATTGGCTTCCTGTACGTTCCAGGATACAGTTTAAAATACTGACGCTCACTTTCAAATCACTCAATTAGTCAACTCCTCCCTACATGTCTTCGTTACTCCGCAAGTACGCCCATCTAGACAACTCTGATCGGTGGGCGAGCTCCTCCTGTCATCTGTCTACACCCGCACTGCCAACTCTCGCCTCCAAGACTTTTCAAGGGCAGCTCTGGTCCTTTGGAATGACTTGCCTCATCCTAGCGAACGCTCCCCTGATCTTCAGGCCTTCAAGAAATCCCTCAAAACCCTTCTCTTCAGATTAGCATACCACATCACTGATGCAACTCATCCCTCTGCTCACCTACTCACATATGATTGAAGCTGCTTCTATGGCCCCACCATTTTCGAACCGGTAACCCTCATGATCTTGCCGTCCAGTAAAATTCCCTTGGTCTTCCTCAACCTCAATCCCTCTAGATTGTAAACTCCTATGACCAGGGCCCTCTTCACCTAACGTATTCCATCCTATGTCCGTTTATCTATATCTCGTTCCATTTGGTTATTGTAAAGCGCTGCGGAAACTGTTCGCGCTATATAAATGATGACAATAATAATAATATATCAAACCCTAGTCCAATAGCTGACACCACATTTAGTCTCCCCATTAAAAAAGGCCTCTCCTTTCTGCACTGCAACATCCGCAGTTTACTCCCTAAACTGGACACCTTACCGCAGGGTAGCAATATTTTGCAGTATTTATTGGGTAAAAAATTGTATATATATTAAATTTAATATACTATTTTTTACCCAATAAATACTGCAAAATATTGCTACCCTGCGGTAAGGTGAAGTGGTGTATTTAGGTTTTGTGCTGCCCTAGGCCTGACTAAACTCGTGCACCCCCTAATTTAAATTTGAAGCACCCCTTACAGTCAAGGACACACCTCTTCCTGGTTAATCTCCACCCTTCCTCTTTAAGCTCCACCTTTTCCTCTTAGAGCTCCGCCTTTTCCTCTCTTTATATTAAAAGTGGATACCAAGTGCCTACTTGTATATTTTGTATACCATTTCAAATGTATCTATTGAGATAAATAAAACTATGAAATGTTTAAATTCAAGCATTTTTACAAAGAACAGCCACGCATGTCAAGTATACTGGATCACAGCCGCTCTAATTGGTTGAACAATAAAATCCACAGAAACGTGCACTGCATATGAGCGTATCACAGAACTGCACAGCAATAAAACTCACAGTAATGTGCAGTGTGTATGAGCGTATCCCAGAGCTCCAGGGCAATAAAACTCACAGTACTATGCAGTGTGTATCACAGAATCCACAGCAATAAAAGTCCCAGCAATGCAATGTGCGGTGTGTGTCAGCGTATCAGAATCCACAGCAATAAAACTCCCAGCAATGCAATGTGCGGTGTGTAGGAGTGCATCAGAATCCACTGCAATAAAACTCCCAGCAAACCGAGTGTATATGAGCACACAGCAATTATTTATTCTACATTTACCGGCCTCCGTCCGTGGTAGGGCTGTGTGCAGAGTTAGCAGGGACTGTGTACAGACTCAGCAGGAGGTCCCTCCAGGCCACGTTAGGATCGCGGCTGTGCCTGTGCGTGGAGCCATCTTGTCAGCAGTGGGGTGCCACTGCCAGAGGGTGCACCGTGGCTTTGATTCCCTTCCCGGTGGGTGTTCAGTCCAGAATAGAGTGACAGTCCATGTTAACGAAAGGGCGGGCAGCTGCCTGCGTGTGTGCCACGTGGTTCAGCCAGTCAGGTGGTACTGAGACTCAGTACCAACTGACTGGCCGGACCGAGTGTGACCTGCACGCACGCAGCCTCACCAGGAGCCAGGCAGCTCAATGACAAATTTCTATCACTGCAGTGCTGGTTAAGGAAAGGTCCACTTTAAACAGCAGTAAGCAGACAGGGCTTCATATTCTGCTGATACCCCCCTTTACCTGCCGTTTACGGTCATCTTCTCTCTCTGCACACAAATCACATCCCCCTCCCCTCTCCTAGAGCTGCTGCGGGGCAGGGGAGGAGCTATGGAGGGAGGAGAGGGGGATTTTTATTCTATTCGATTTTATTCCATATGCAAACGCCATGCTCCGCTGCTCGTTGTTTGAGAACACAGCTCAAAGCTGACACACAGTGACAGTGACACCTCCTAGTACCCCCTAATGACACCCCAATAATCACTGGTACCTGGGGCGGCCCGCCCTCCGCCACTCCTAAGTACACCACTGCTCTGGTGATATGCTCACACACAAGTTTGGCAAACTGCCAGCAAGTACGGTGCTGTTTGAAGGCATTGCAAAGCCCCATAGAGAAGTAATGGTTAATCTATTCAGAGAACACCAATCAGCAGAGAAATGGCAGTGAAATGCCCTGATGTTCGGTGGTTTCAATCAGCAGGTCTATTCAGGCGAACCCCATAGGTTTCAATGTTAAAAATATTCCCGTTTTTATGCAATATCTAATAAACCATTTATTATTTTAATCTGCAGTAAAAAGTCTTTATTTATTTATCATTTTTTTTTTTTTTTTTAGTACCTTTTAGTAATTTTTCAGAATTTTTTTGGCAAAATTCCCCCCCGCTTTTTTTTAATAGCGGTTTTTCTTTTTTCTGTAACAGAACTTTTTATTATCAATCAATGTAAATTCCAGACATTTTCGTTCAGTAGTTCTTTTGAAAACAACAGGCCGTGGGTTTGCGGTGGCAGCATACAGCGGCCGACTCCATGCACTATGGGGACCCTGCGGTGAATTCACTTCAGGGTGGGGAAATTTTATTCCCCGAAATGCAGGGAACTACAGAACACCAAAATGTTGGCGTCATTTCGGTGCTCTGTGAGTAACCCATTTAGTGGTGAGGTTTTTTGTTGCCCCCTGGAAAGTGAAAGCCTAGGCCTTGCCTACCCAGGACATACTTGAAAATTAGTGACATCTCAATGTATACTTCCTGGTAAAATAATTTGCAAAAGTAAAAAAAAAAATTTTTTTTTTTTTTAGGGGTGGGGCCACCCGGCAGGCCGCCGCCCCCTGGAAAGTGCCGCCCTAGGCCTAGGCCTTGTTGGCCTAGGCCAAAATACACCAGTGGTAAGGTGTCCAGTCGTTTCCTGTGGCGGCAAGAGTCTTCAGGTCCTCGGTTCCAGCATTGGCAGAGTGGGGGTAATCGTCGTAGATACGATAAGCGTTAAAGATTTATGATCTTTACCAGGAAAGGCTTAATGTTCCTAACATGTACAACTTGGAAAAAAGACGAGACAGAGGAGATATGATAGAAACATTTAAATACGTAAAGGGAATCCACAAGGTAGAGGAAGGGAGTATATTTAAAAGGAAACAAAGTAGCAAAACAAGAGGACATAGTCTTAGATTAGAGGGGCAAAGGTTTAAAAGTAACATCAGGAAGCATTATTTTACTGAGAGGGTGGTGGATACATGGAACAGTCTTCCAGTAGAAGTGGTAGAGGCCAAAACAGTAATTGAATTTAAGCAAGCATGGGATAGGCATAAGGTTATCCTAAACAAAAGATAAATCCAGGTAAAGTATCCATGTAATTGGGCAGACTAGATGGGCCGAAAGGTTCTTATCTGCTGACATTTTTCTATGTTTCTATGTTTCTTGTGAGTGCCGAGAGAAGAGGGGGGCACCCTATTTAAAACTGTATTTTTCATTATGCACTATGAGAGATTTTCTATTTATCACCTCTTTGGTTCCCAATTTTCACGTACTCATTTTAGACCAGTGCCTGTCAGTGTCATTACTAAACTTCTCCGAAATCAAAAAATGCAATACCAGTCTGGACCTGATCAAATCCCAGCAATGCTGCTGAAAATCAGTGCAC
The DNA here is from genome assembly GCA_009667805.1 of Leptobrachium leishanense. Classification (NCBI taxonomy): domain Eukaryota; kingdom Metazoa; phylum Chordata; class Amphibia; order Anura; family Megophryidae; genus Leptobrachium; species Leptobrachium leishanense. The sequence continues at coordinate 54,674,274 of CM019063.1, read as the reverse complement.
CAGCAATTGCAAAACCTGTTGCATCTATAATCAATGAATCACTGGCAACTGGATACATACCCAAACTCTGGAAGACTGCGAGAGTGGTACCTATCCATTAAAGTGGAGACAAGGGTTTGGTATCACACTACCACCCGATATCATTGCTTCCTATAATGTCAAAAATTCTGGAAAAATGCGTCTACTCTCAATTACGTGAGTATTATCAGTATTGGAACTATTTAACCCCGGATCAATCAGGCTTTCGTCCAAATCACTCAACTACAACTGCCCTTTTAAAAGTTTGTAATGATATCCAAGCTGGGATGGAACAAGGAAACCTAACTGGAGCCTCTTTCTTGCTTTTTCCAAGGCCTTTGACACAGTAGACCATGGCATCCTATTACAAAAACTTAAAAACTCCGGTATTGGTGATCGCACGCTAACCTGGTTTCAATCATATGTATCTGATCGGTCGCAATATGTGTCCATTTCTAGCAGCTCCACCCTCCCCCTCCCAGTCACATACGGTGTTCCCAAGGCTCGATACTCGGCCCCCCGCTATTCACAATATTCATAAAAGATCTGCCCAACATCTGCAAAGCCTCAACTGTACATATGTACGCAGACGACACTGTAATCTATACCAGCAAACCAAATCTCCCGCAGCTGGAGGCCGTGCTGCAAGAACAATTCACAGGGATAGAAAAGTGGATCAAACACAACAAACATTTTCTAAATACTGACAAAACTGTTACAATGCTCTTTGGAACAAAACCTAAACTACATAAATTGCAAAAGCCCCATCTAGGTGTCAGGACAAGATCAAATGACACGCTGACTACAGTCACTTCTCTCAAATATCTAGGTATGTGGTTAGACCCAAATCTACCCTTTGGCCCACATCAAAAAACTCTCATCTAAAGTTTACCCCAAACTAGGTGCCCTGTACAGAAAAAAATCCTGCCTGAACCCCGCGGTAAGAAAGCAGATTGTACAACAAATGCTTATGCTGGCTATTGAATACGGAGATGTAGTGTATGCAGCCGCCCCGCAAACGCACCTACAGAAACTTACTACATTGTATAACTCATTTTGTCGCTTTGTGCTACAATGTAACTACATAACCCACCATTGTGACATGTTAAAAGAACTAAAGTGGCCGCCGCTGGAATCTAGACGCACCCTTCAACTTTCCAACCTGGTGTTTAAGAGCTTTTCTGGGAAGCTACCACCCTACCTGAATAGGCTGATTGCCCCAGCAGTTCCCTCATCCTATAACCTCCAATCAAGGACCGGCACCTTACTTGCAATACCACAATACAAAAAGCAAGTGGCTCGATCCTCATTTTCCTACAGAGCTTGCTTTTTGTATTGTGGTATTGCAAGTAAGGTGTCGGTCCTGGATCGGAGGTTATAGGATGAGGGAACTGCTGAGGGAAGCAGCCTATTCCATGCTCACTGATGTGGATACTTCTCTGCCATGGACACGTGCTACTTTGAAGACTTTCAGAGACATAAGATGAGGTACATTTCCTGAAACTCATTACTTTCCTTTCATTTATTTACATTAATAGTGACAAGTTTGGGTTTGAGTCTATATGAAGCAGACTAAAACCTTGACACAATCCATTTGAATGCCAGGTTGGCATCATACCAACCTCCATATGATGAGGAAAATGTTAGAATGTTAGAGAATTTATCACCCTGAACACATACGCAGAGCATTCAATTTATAGTAACTTTAATGGTTTCGGTGGATCTTTAGAGAAACCCAAATGTAACACCCAGAGAACCCTTTAGTGCAGCACCAGTCCGTTATACGGCAGGACTTCCTAATGATGCTAACAGAGGAGAGGCCTAAAATGCAGAGAATGGATAGACAGTCACACACCTAATCCTAACCTCCAGCCCTTAGTGTGGCTTATAAATAAAGAAAGCAAAGTGGCATAATGTCAAATAGGGCAAAGGTGAACAAATGAACCAAATGACTATAGTACTGACTAGTTCACTTAGCCAAATGGGGACAGAGTATCGCACACTTGAGTAAACATAGCCAAGTTCAAAGGGAAATAGAGTATCACACAATCGAGTAGAGGTGTGCATTAATTTTGTAAGGAATCTCAATTCGTTTGAAAACTCGTTAATTCGTATTTTGGAAGTAGTTCTGAAATAACAAATTAATTTCATCCGAATTGAAACAAAATCGAAACGAAATGGTATAACACGAAATTGATTCGTTATACTTTTTCACAAGAGAACCATTGATTGAATGATTCCTCTATGCACACTGCGGCGAAACGGTAATTTAACCCTAGCTTGCCTTTCTTTCTTTTACTTTATTTGTGAAGTTTACACAGACAATCGTAAAAAATCATCAGCAAAAAGGGACCATGCAAAGCCATAAGAAGTCATCCACAGCATTATACTCAGGCAAAGACGTGCAGCAAGTAATAAAAATCAAAGGGAGAGGGACAAAAATGTGGGGGACAAAAACCCGGGGGTAATGCCATAATTGCAATAACGATTAAAACGAGTACACCGGGATGAAAAACAAAACTAAACACCCCTACACCAAGGGAGAGGGAATAAAGAGAGTGTAGAACTGCCCAAAATTACATGGCATTGCCAGCTCACTCCGATGGTCGAAAAGACAGCTGTAGGCCAGTCAAGAGGCCACAGGGCCAGGGGGTCCGGGGCCAAAAAGAGCGGACAGAGCCGCGGTAGCCATCCCTGACGGCTCACCTAGACCGACCCTACGTCCACGCAATTCTGAAACAAATAAGAGGGAGGAGTGACAGGAAATTACTCAAGGAGCCCGACCGTAAGTAAGAGTTCACAATAAGATGCAGGCCCTGTACGGGCAAAACAAATCAGTCTAGGTCCCGGGGTCTCTGGGTCGGTGATGAAGGCAACCCAGCACCAACAGCGTCTGCCGAATTTGGCAACAGGCCCAGAGCCAGCAGATGAGCAAGGGCGACATCCGGCGTGGAGGCCACAAGAACCTTCCCTCTGTCCTGAATAAGCAGGGATCCAGAGGCTCCCCATAGATAGACACCCGAGACTGTAGGATAGCGGTAAAAGCCCCAAATTGCCGGAGAGCCGCCAGAACCAAAAAAGGCAGATCCCGGAACACAGCAATCTCAACGTTCTCGAAGTGTACCGGAGGGGCCCTGACCATCATCCCCAATAACTGCTCACGGACAAGGACATCTCTGGCCATCAAAATCACATCCCTGGAAGCTGTCAAAGGGGCCGTAACGGCCTTCCGAACCCAGATGTCAGACAGCGCCGGATCAGGATCGTAAGCATGAAGTGGTTGACATAAACCAGGAGCGCAGAGTCGAGGATGTGCTTCGGGACGCCCTGCAACTTCAGGTTCTGGCAGCGGTGGCAGGTCTTTAAAGCCAGGACCACAGACTGCAGCCTGGCTACCTGGGTCTGGAGCACCAGCACTTGAGAGGAAGTCTCAGCCTGCATTGCCTCCATCTTGCAGATGTAAGTGTGGAGCTCCTCTAGTCCCGAGCATAAGGATGTCAAGTCAGAGCGAACTGCCGTGAGCTCCTGCTGCCAGGAGGAGCACACCTCCTTCAGGAGAGTCCTGATATCCCTCTTGGACGCCGGCAGGTCTTCTGGGTCCAGCGGTGGGGGAGGCCGTCCAGAATCAGATGAGACAGTGGGATAAAGCACCCGCGAAGCCCCAGCAGCAGCCAGAGAGCAGGACAAGTTGGCCACAGCAAGGGAGCCGCCCAAGGAGAGCCGAATGTTAGGCAGATGGGGGCCCCCCGCCATCCCCGCTCGCTTGGTCAGAATAAGCAGCAATTCAAAGTGACATTATGGTCCCACTGGACTGGTCCAAATTAGGGTCATCTGCTGGAACCAGGACAGCCGTTAAGCCTTGCTTCCCAATAGCCGTGACAGTGACACAATGAATCAATGGATATTGTAGACGTGTGAATTAACCCCTGGCTCTCACCTTCATTGATGAACTTTGCTGCCTCATGGCTTATAGAAAAAAGAAGTAAGTTTCGAAGCCTTTGAGTGCTGTAGGATGATGCTCTCCACCATCAGCACCATTCATTGCTACTATGATTTAGATGGTTAATGTATTGCTTTTGATATAATGCGCAGAATAGAGATTTATGACCTTGCCATGGAAGCTCTCTACATTTATTCAATGACAGTTCGAAGACATCGTTATTCCTTGAAGACGAATTCATGTGTAGTGTCACATCTGCTGCGCTGATTTGACAATTTAAGCTATTCATCGCGAGTAAGGACAAAATGTCCCGCATTTAGCTTTGTAAAGATCTGGAAAAACACTCTTAATGGATAGTAATGTCAGTGTTTGCCTTTTGAAACCCGTGTCATCGAGCTATCATGTGCAGGTGCTTATTATTACGTTGTGGACACAGTGCTGTACATATGTATCGCTACAGAATAATAGCGTCGCGAGTCAAGATCATCAGGGTGTCAGTGCGGAAACGCACAAAAACACATTCGCCGAAGCTCCTTTCCAGTGTTTGCTGCTATAATGACACCAGCTTTCCATAACATTATCAAAAATAGAAAAATTAAATTTTTACATGCAACGCCCCATTTTTTTTTCTTTTTGCATATGAATTGGACAAATTATGTCCGATAATAGACCTGGATTAACTAGCGAAATCAAGAGTTTAAAGGGACACGCGCTTAAAAATAAAGTTCCCTTTTTTTTGCCCTTAACTCCTTAAGGACCAAGGGTCTCTAAAGTCAGTGCATTTATGATGTAACAGTTAAATCGTTGGTCCTTTAAGGGGTTAAATAATTGATACTGGTGACAGCCTCTGCTCAATTATTTTTCAATAGTTTTTTCCATCTTAATCACCTTTTGTCCCTTGCCGTGCGCTGCTCTTCCTCTTCGGCTCAGGGGCTACCAAACCCAAAGTCCCTGAAGATTTTCTGCAAAAGTTGTGTTCCTATGCAACTTGCGTAGCGTAGAAACCAAAAGAATTGCACAGCGCTATGGGACTTGCACACTTTATTTACGCATGATCCTTAGTGCCTGCTCAGAACGATGGATCGGAGCGGCATGCGCATGCACAGATCTGATCCATTGACTGACGCTCTGAAAAACGCTTGCTACATCAGTTGGTCTCAGAGTGTGACGTCGGCCGCTCTCTGTGTGTTACATCACTAGTGACCGGTCACAATTCTAACATCTCGGCTGCTGGTGTTGCTGGGTGGGTGGAGGAAAACATCTCCACTTCACCCAGTGATTTCTGCCAGATAGAGGCAGTTGGGATTGAAGGGGAGAAGGGGGGGGCACTCCTCGCATCATGACCATGTCAGGATTAGTAGCGCCTTCCTTTAAGCCAGTGGTTCCCAACGGTCCTCAAGTACCCCCAACAGGCCAGGTTTTTCAGATATGTGAAGCAAAGCACAGGTGATTTGCTGCTCAGTGATTGCAGGATTCATTCTGCATTTCCCCAAGGTGATCCTCAAAACCTGAGGACCGCGGTTGGGAACCACTGCTTTAAGCCACGGCCAATCATTTGGACCCACCTTTGTTTGCCGTAGTTGGAACATTGTTGGAACATTGTTGCGTCATCGACAAACTCTGGTGTTTTTAAAGTGAGAAATTAAAAAGATGGCAGGAGAGGTATCAACGAAGTTGATGCTGACGTTGTTTCGTTTGCCCTTTTTTGAAATGCAAAAGTTTGTTGCGATTGCAACAATGGCTATTTTCAAGATGTATGCAACCATGGCAGACATTGGTGAGGGTGGTGGGTAGCAAGTAATTCCCAAACTGCCACGGATTCTGGGAAAGTTGGAATAATTATATGCTATGCAAAACTCATGAAAACCTAGTACCTATGGCGGAGCCCATCTCTTGCATATTTTTGCCAAACCTAAAAAGGAGGTAAGAGCAGGGCCATCTTTGGCCTATGTAAGGCATTGGTCAGGAGAGGTAGCCACTGCAAAGTGCGCCTCACATAGTTTCCAACACACTGGGACACCAGACTAAAGCTAGTTATCCTCATGGGCATCTCATCTCTCAAAGGGCTTTGTTTTTCACAAGGTAGACATGGTCTGGTGCCATGACCCTACTAGTCTTCCATTGATAAAAGCAAGACCTGTCAAGGGCGCGAGCAACTGGCGACACTGACAAGCTGCCCCCAGGTGCTTGGGTCCCTTTGAGCCACTGGCCACTGAACAGATCATGAGCCGTTTGGTTGTTCGAGGCCCAGTCCCTTACAATTGTACTGGTTGTACCACCTGATACCAACCCTGGGGGAGGGGACAGGCAGGGTATGGCATTCCCTTGCTGCATGTGGTTATGGAATAGGAGGCCATTTCCTTATGGGCTATTTTCTTAATAGCTTTGAAGACTTATGCAAGTGAAAAAACAACTGTGGTTTCTTTTGTGACTTCTACTGACTATTAGGGTTTTTTATTTTGGACGAATATGGGCCCTATTTCATTCCTCGCGCATCGGTTTTGCGCGCATTTGCGCGAGGACAAAACCATTTGCGCAGAACGTCGTATTTCAACGTTCGTGCAAACGATGCACGTTATCGTTTGACACGGATGGACTTGCGCGAGCGTGATGAACTGTCCTATATTGTTGGGTATGACCTATTGTTTGGGACAATGACCCAAAGCATACAAGTAATTCAACAAAACAAAATACGCCTTCTGGAGTGGCCCAGTCAGAGTCCTGACCTCAACCCGATTGAAATGCTGTGGCATGACCTTAAGAGAGCGATTCACACCAGACATCCCAAGAATATTGCTACACTGAAACAGTTTTGTGAAGAGGAGTGGTCCAAAATTACTCCAGATCGTTGTGCAGGTCTGATCTGCAACTACAGGAAACGTTTGGTTGAGGATATTGCTGCCAAAGGAAGGTCAACCAGTTATTAAATCCAAAGGTTCACATACTTTTTCCACCCTGCACCGTGAATGTTTACATGTTCTGTTCAATAAAAACATATAATGTTTGTGTTGTATTATTTTAAGCAGACTGTTTTTTTAAATTGTTGGGACTTAGACGAAGCTCAGAGCACATTTTATGACCAATTCATGCAAAACTCCACGTAACCCCAAAGGGTTCACATACTTTGTCTTGCAACTGATATATATATATATATCTACAGCATATAACTACAACAAACCAGAAAGAGAGCGCTCCATTAACACACTCAAAAGACATCAACAATAGCTTGATACATTTCAACATTAAAGATTTTACCAGATTTTAACCCTTCAAAGCTTCCAAAAATTGTTACCCCCTTCAGGATTACAACATATCTTAACCCATTCAAGACTTTTCACAAGATTTTTAACCCTAAACTCTGTCGAAAAATGGTGGAAAATTGGTTCACAATATATGGCCAATGGCCATGAATTGCTTAAGCCTGCCAACAGTGCCAATGTATCCCACCTTCGACAGGTCCTATCCGTAATACCTAATGACTGACATTATGGGATCAACTCACTTACTGAGGACTGAGTCCTTTCTGGGGCTCCCTGCAGTTCAAGGTTAAATAGAATAGATCCTGTGGGTGGAGCCACTGTGACAGTTAGGGGTGCTTACCCAAGGGGTGTCAGCCATTTTCATACAGAATACACAGGGAGTGCAGCACTCAACCTGCACTAAGCACAGAGTGTGGGTGCGTCTAAAGACAGCAAAATACAACAAAGCAGGAAGAGAGCACTCCAGTCAAAAGACACATCAACAGCAACTTGATACATTAAAACATTAAACATTTTACCAGATTTTAATATATACTGTATACAGTCAGGTCCAGAAATATTGGGACATCGACACAATTCTAACATCTTTGGCTCTATACACCACCACAATGGAGTTGGAATGAAGCAAACACAATGTGCTTTAACTGCAGACTGTCAGCTTTAATTTGAGGGTATGTACATCCAACTCAGGTGAACGGTGTAGGACTTACAGCAGTTTGCAGATGTGCCTCCCACTTGTTAAGGGACCAAAGGTAATGGGACAGAATAATAATCATAAGTCAAACTTTCCCTTCTTAATACTTGGTTGCAAATCCTTTGCTGTCAATCACAGCCTGAAGTCTGGAACGCATAGACATCACCAGACGCTGGGTTTCATCCCTGGTGATGCTCTGCCAGGCCTCTACTGCAACTGTCTTCAGTTCCTGCTTGTTCTTGGGGCATTTTCCCTTCAGTTTTGTCTTCAGCAAGTGAAATGCATGCTCAATGGGATTCAGGTCAGGTGATTGACTTGGCCATTGCATAACATTCCACTTCTGTCCCTTCAAAAACTCTTTGGTTGCTTTTGCAGTATGCTTTGGGTCATTGTCCATCTACACTGCGAAGCGCCGTCCAATGAGTTCTGCAGCATTTGGCTGAATGTGAGCAGATAATATTGCCCGAAACACTTCAGAATTCATCCTGCTGCTTTTGTCAGCAGTCACATCATCCATAAATACAATATCAATAAATACAAGAGAACCAGTTCCATTGGCAGCCATACATGCCCACGCCATGACACTACCACCACCATGCTTCACTGATGACATGGTATGCTTAGGATCATGAGCAGTCCCTTTCCTTCTCCATACTCTTCTCTCCCCATCACTCTGGTACAAGTTGATCTTGGTCTCATCTGTCCATAGGATCTTGTTCCAGAACTGTGAAGGCTTTGTTAGGTGTTGTTTGGCAAACTCTAATCTGGCCTTCCTGTCTTTGAGGCTCACCAATGGTTTGCATCTTGTAGTGAACCCTCTGTATTCACTCTGGTGATGTCTTCTCTTGATTGTTTACTTTGACACACATACACCTACCTCCTGGAGAGTGTTCTTGATCTGGCCAACTGTTGTGAAGGGTGTTTTCTTCACCAGGGAAAGAATTCTTCGGTCATCCACCACAGTTGCTTTCCGTGGTCTCCCGGGTCTTTTGGTGTTGCTGAGCTCACCGGTGCGTTCCTTCTTTTTGAGAATGTTCCAAACAGTTGTTTTGGCAATGCCTAATGTTCTTGCTATCTCTCTGATGGGTTTGTTTTGTTTCTTCAGCCTAATGATGGCTTGCTTCACTGATAGTGACAGCTCTTTGGATCTCATCTTGAGAGTTGACAGCAACAGATTCCAAATGCAAATAGCGCACTTGAAATGAACTCTGGGCCTTTTATCTGCATATTGTAATTGGGGTAATGAGGGAATATCACACACCTGGCCATGGAACAGCTGAGAAGCCAATTGTCCCATTACCTTTGGTCCCTTAACAAGTGGGAGGCACATCTGCAAACTGCTGTAAGTCCTACACCGTTCTCCTGAGTTGAATGTACATACCCTCAAATTAAAGCTGACAGTCTGCAGTTACAGCACATTGTGTTTGTTTCATTCCAACTCAATTGTGGTGGTGTATAGAGCCAAAGATGTTAGAATTATGTCGATGTCCCAATATTTCTGGACCTGACTGTATATATACACACACATAAATTAATTACAATGGCAGCTTGATACAATCCAGCGCTTCACTTTTGCCTCTGCATCCAAGCGTGTTTGTAAAGTACCCCATCATCGTTTGTGTCAAAAGAACCTCTTCGCTCACCAAACAACCCCATGCATTTATCTGTCTATTTGTAGCTTATTTTTAAAAAATAATTATCTTTTTCATCCCATCCTTTATTTTGACCTTTAAGTGGATGATAATGAAACCTTTGCAGCATCTTTTTGTTTTTAGCCTCTTTGTTTGCATGTACATGATACTATGCTTTGTATTTAAATAATATCCTGCTGTTACTCTATCCCTTTCATGCTTGAGAGGAGTTCTGTAAATTCTGAAGTAGGCTTCATTTTCCTCCGGAATTATGCCCACACGCTTTAATGAAGCTGTATTCTCCGCCGTTTGTCCTCGTTATGCGGCGATAGGTGAAATGAGCTGTTGTTTTTCTTAGTTTTTAAGGTTTGGGTGATTTTCTCTTGGTAAAAGAGCAGCCTGACCGCATACACAGATTTTGATTTTCAAACACAGCTTTTGAGATGAATATTATAGATTTTCCTCGTTGGGTTATGTACTGTTTAGACCGTATAATTATTTTCCATTCTGTATTGCAAAATGATAATTTTGTGGGTCAATTTTGTTGGAAAGGAAATGTTCTTTTTAAAAAAATAATGTATCTGGATAAAATATAGAGCCTTTTCAGGGTAGATAATTATAACCCATGAAAGGTAAAAGCATAGTAAAGTACATCATTTAAGAGATTGACCCAGCGATGCTTGGGATTTAACAGTTTTAGTGACAGCTTCAACAGCAAACTTGCAGAAGTGTAGTTTTTATGTATTCGTCATGATGCAATGAACTAAAAATTAGCTTTCTGGATACATGGGTATCATTAATAAACACATTCACTGTTTCCTGCATACATGGGTATCATTAATAAACACATTCACTGCTGCCTGCATACTTGGGTATCATTAATAAACACATTCACTGCTGCCTGGATACATAATAAACACATTCACTGCTTCCTGGATACATGGGTATCATTAATAAACACATTCACTGCTGCCTGCATACATGGGTATCATTAATAAACACATTCACTGCTGCCTGCATACTTGGGTATCATTAATAAACACATTCACTGCTGCCTGCATACATGGGTATCATTAATAAACACATTCACTGCTGCCTGGATACATGGATATCATTAATAAACACATTCACTGCTGCCTGGAAACATGGGTATCATTAATAAACACATTCACTGCTGCCTGGATACATAATAAACACATTCACTGCTGCCTGGATACATGGGTATCATTAATAAACACCTTCACTTGTGCCTGTTACATAGGTATCATTAATAAACACCTCTCGGATTTCTCTTCCATCTGTGGCACCTAGACAAGCTGCAGAGGGGTTGGCAAGGGCCAGGGCCCCCTTGATCCACTGGGCCCCTGAACATATCATGGGCTGTCACTCCCCTAATGTAGTGGAAGTCAGCATGTAGTGGAAGTCAGCAGGGGTCAAATCAAATAGGCAGTGCAGGAAAGGGGTTATCCTTACTGTCAACTCATAACGCGCAATGTCCATACTGTATTTTCAACAATTTTAACAGAAAATCCTAATTTTTAGATAAAACACTTGTTTTTGTATGAAAAATGGAAATTGCAATATCCGTACAGTAAAATCTGTACTTGTGCATTATAACATGCAACTCCTAATGCGCGTGGTGTAAAATACACTGTTTTAAATATAACCCGTAACTCACAATGCCCGTACTGTAAAATACACCATTATGCATTAAAAACATAACTCGCGATGCCCGTACTGTAAAATACACCATTATGCATTAAACACATATCATGCTATGCCCGTACTGTAAAATACACCATTATGCGTTAACTCGCAATGCCCATACTGTAAAATACACCATTATGCATTAAACACATATCATGCGATGCCCGTACTCTAAAATACACCATTATGCGTTAAACACATAACTCGCGATGCCCGTACTGTAAAATACACCATTATGCATTAAACACATAACTCGCGATGCCCGTACTGTGAAATACACCATTATGCGTTAAACACATAACTCGCGATGTCCATACTGTAAAATACACCATTATGCATTAAACACATAACTCGCGATACCCGTACTATAAAATACACCATTATGCATTAAAAACATAACTCGCTATGCCCATAGTGTAAAATACACCATTATGCATTAAACACATAACTCGCGATGCCCGTACTGTAAAATACACCATTATGCATTAAACACATAACTCGCGATGCCTGTACTGTAAAATACACCATTATGCATTAAACACACAACTTGCGATGCCCGTACTGTAAAATACACCATTATGCATTAAACACATAACACGCGATGCCCGTACTGTAAAATACACCATTATGCATTAAACACATAACACGCGATGCCCGTACTGTAAAATACACCATTATGCATTAAACACATAACACGCGATGCCCGTACTATAAAATACACCATTATGCATTAAACACATAAAACGCAATGCCCGTACTGTAAAATACACCATTATGCATTAAACACATAACTCGCGATGCCCGTACTGTAAAATACACCATTATGCATTAAACACATAACTCGCGATGCCCGTACTGTAAAATACACCATTATGCATTAAACACATAACACGCGATGCCCGTACTGTAAAATACACCATTATGCATTAAACACATAACACGCGATGCCCGTACTGTAAAATACACCATTATCCATTAAACACATAACACGCGATGCCCGTACTGTAAAATACACCATTATGCATTAAACACATAACTCGCGATGCCCGTACTGTAAAATACACCATTATGCATTAAACACATAACTCGCGATGCCCGTACTGTAAAATACACCATTATGCATTAAACACATAACTCGCGATGCCCGTACTGTAAAATACACCATTATGCATTAAACACATAACTCGCGATGCCCGTACTGTAAAATACATCATTATGCATTAAACACATAACTCGCGATGCCCGTACTGTAAAATACACCATTATGCATTAAACACATAACACGCGATGCCCGTACTATAAAATACACCATTTTGCATTAAACACATAACTCGCGATGCCCGTACTGTAAAATACACCATTATGCATCACATTATGCATTAAACACATAACACGCGATGCCCGTATTGTAAAATACACCATTATCCATTAAACACATAACACGCGATGCCCGTACTGTAAAATACACCATTATCCATTAAACACATAACACGCGATGCCCGTATTGTAAAATACACCATTATGCATTAAACACATAACTCGCGATGCCCGTACTGTAAAATACACCATTATGCATTAAACACATAACTCGCGATGCCCGTACTGTAAAATACACCATTATGCATTAAACACATAACTCGCGATGCCCGTACTGTAAAATACACCATTATGCATTAAACACATAACTCGCGATGCCCGTACTGTAAAATACACCATTATGCATTAAACACATAACTCGCGATGCCCGTACTGTAAAATACACCATTATGCATTAAACACATAACACGCGATGCCCGTACTATAAAATACACCATTATGCATTAAACACATAACTCGCGATGCCCGTACTGTAAAATACACCATTATCCATTAAACACATAACTCGTGATGCCCGTACTGTAAAATACACCATTATGCATTAAACACATAACTCGCGATGCCCGTACTGTAAAATACACCATTATGCATTAAACACATAACACGCGATGCCCGTACTTTAAATAACCCATTATGCATTAAACACATAACTCGCGATGCCCGTACTGTAAAATACACCATTATGCATTAAACACATAACACGCGATGCCCGTATTGTAAAATACACCATTATCCATTAAACACATAACACGCAATGCCCGTACTGTAAAATACACCATTATCCATTACATTATGCATTAAACACATAACACGCGATGCCCGTACTGTAAAATACACCATTATGCATTACATTATGCATTAAACACATAACACACGATGCCCGTATTGTAAAATACACCATTATCCATTAAACACATAACTCACGATGCCCGTACTGTAAAATACACCATTATGCATTAAACACATAACTCGCGATGCCCGTACTGTAAAATACACCATTATGCATTAAACACATAACACGCGATGCCCGTACTGTAAAATACACCATTATGCATTAAACACATAACACGCGATGCCCGTACTGTAAAATACACCATTATGCATTAAACACATAACTCGCGATGCCCGTACTGTAAAATACACCATTATGCATTAAACACATAACACGCGATGCCCGTACTGTAAAATACACCATTATCCATTAAACACAAAACACGCGATGCCCGTACTGTAAAATACACCATTATCCATTAAACACATAACACGCGATGCCCGTACTGTAAAATACACCATTATGCATTAAACACATAACTCGCGATGCCCGTACTGTAAAATACACCATTATGCATTAAACACATAACTCGCAATGCCCGTACTGTAAAATACACCATTATGCATTAAACACATAACACGCGATGCCCGTACGGTAAAATACACCATTATCCATTAAACACATAACACGCGATGCCCGTACTGTAAAATACACCATTATGCATTAAACACATAACACGCGATGCCCGTACTGTAAAATACACCATTATGCATTAAACACATAACTCGCGATGCCCGTACTGTAAAATACACCATTATGCATTAAACACATAACTCGCGATGCCCGTACTGTAAAATACACCATTATGCATTAAACACATAACACGCGATGCCCGTACTGTAAAATACATCATTATGCATTAAACACATAACTCGCGATGCCCGTACTGTAAAATACACCATTATGCATTAAACACATAACTCGCGATGCCCGTACTGTAAAATACATCATTATGCATTAAACACATAACTCGCGATGCCCGTACTGTAAAATACATCATTATGCATTAAACACATAACTCGTGATGCCCGTACTGTAAAATACACCATTATGCATTAAACACATAACACGCGATGCCCGTACTATAAAATACACCATTTTGCATTAAACACATAACTCGCGATGCCCGTACTGTAAAATACACCATTATGCATCACATTATGCATTAAACACATAACACGCGATGCCCGTATTGTAAAATACACCATTATGCATTAAACACATAACTCGCGATGCCCGTACTGTAAAATACACCATTATGCATTAAACACATAACTCGCGATGCCCGTACTGTAAAATACACCATTATGCATTAAACACATAACTCGCGATGCCCGTACTGTAAAATACACCATTATCCATTAAACACATAACTCGCGATGCCCGTACTGTAAAATACACCATTATGCATTAAACACATAACTCGCGATGCCCGTACTGTAAAATACACCATTATGCATTAAACACATAACACGCGATGCCCGTACTATAAAATACACCATTATGCATTAAACACATAACTCGCGATGCCCGTACTGTAAAATACACCATTATCCATTAAACACATAACACGCAATGCCCGTACTGTAAAATACACCATTATCCATTACATTATGCATTAAACACATAACACGCGATGCCCGTATTGTAAAATACACCATTATCCATTAAACACATAACTCGCGATGCCCGTACTGTAAAATACACCATTATGCATTAAACACATAACACGCGATGCCCGTACTGTAAAATACACCATTATTCATTAAACACATAACTCGCGATGCCCGTACTGTAAAATACACCATTATGCATTAAACACATAACCCGTGATGCCCGTACTGTAAAAGCCGTTTTTCACACTATAGACATAGAAACATAGAAAAATGTCGGCAGATAAGAACCTTTCGGCCCATCTAGTCGCCCAATTACATGGATACTTTACCTGGATTTATCTTTTGTTTAGGATAGCCTTATGCCTATCCCATGCCTGCTTAAATTCAATCACTGTTTTGGCCTCTACCACTTCAACTGGAAGACTGTTCCATGTATCCACCACCCTCTGAGTAAAATAATGCTTTCTGATGTTACTTTTAAACCTTTGCCCCTCTAATCTAAGACTATGTCCTCTTGTTTTGCTACTTTGTTTCCTTTTAAATATACTCCCTTCCTCTACCTAACCTGTATTTAACATTAAACCCCCATTTTTATTTTAACCCCTTTGATGCTATGCCATTTAACCCCTGTGTGCGGATCTCCTTTTGACTGCTATGTGCTCGTTTTTTAAACGTGTTTTGAAGTCATGTTTTATTTGTATGACCCAGACGAATTATATATCTTTTTTTAGAGCAGATTGGCAGATTCAAAATATATAATTTTTCTGTGTATATGTTACGATTAAAGTCTGAAGTTAATTTTAGGATTACCCGGGTAATCCTGACATTACCCAGGAGTCGTTAGCAAAAGTCTAAAGGGAAATTAAATTTTGGACTTTATCCAGGTAATCTGCAAAGTATTCAGAGGCCTCTGGGTACTCCGGTTTTCTGCTGTGTTTTACCCAGGTAAAACGGACATTACCCTAGTGCTGTTGGATAAAGTGCGATGTGAAATGAAATCCGGGTAAACAGCAAGGTATCCAAACGCTTCTGGGTGCTTCGCTTTTCTTGGGTTTTCAGCAAATTACAGTTGACGGAATTCCGAGGATTACCCGGGTAAAGCTGCAAACTGTTATCTGACTGCTAACAAAAGTGTGTTTTTTGTTATTTTAAACCAAATTGTATCCACAGTCACAAACCGCACTAAATAACCATCAGGTGACTCTGTGCGGTAATTGTCTGAAAATTATTTTATTTTATGAAGATAAAGATATTATATAAAGAGTAACCTGATGGTTATTATGTTTTATAAATGATACTGTATATAAGCACATATGACACATAATAAAGATCATGTGACACTTTCACATTCATATAAGAAACATATCCTGTTACTCTGTATATTCATTATATCCGCAACACATTTTATTGTTTGTCTTTTTGTCATTTTCGTTGATAATATCCTTAGAAATTAGCAAAATTCACTTTTACCCAAGCGGGGTTGGATGCTCTGCAGATTACCCAGGTGAAGCTGTGGACAGTCCTCAGATTACCCAGGTGAAGCTGTGGACAGTCCTCAGATTACCCAGGTGAAGCTGTGGACAGTCCTCAGATTACCCAGGTGAAGCTGTGGACAGTCCCCAGATTACCCAAGTGAAGCTGTGGATAGTCCTCAGATTACCCAGGTGAAGCTGTGGGCAGTCCTCAGATTACCCAGGTGAAGCTGTGGACAGTCCTCAGATTACCCAGGTGAAGCTGTGGATAGTCCTCAGATTACCCAGGTGAAGCTGTGGATAGTCCTCAGATTACCCAAGTGAAGCTGTGGATAGTCCTCAGATTACCCAAGTGAAGCTGTGGATAGTCCACAGATTACCCAGGTGAACCTGTGGATAGTCCTCAGATTACCCAGGTGAAGTTGTGGATAGTCCTCAGATTACCCAGGTTAAACTGTGGATAGTCCTCAGATTACCCAAGTGAAGCTGTGGATAGTCCTCAGATTACCCAGGTGAAGCTGTGGACAGTCCTCAGATTACCCAGGTGAAGCTGTGGACAGTCCTCAGATTACCCAGGTGAAACTGTGGATAGTCCTCAGATTACCCAGGTGAAGCTGTGGACAGTCCTCAGATTACCCAGGTTAAGCTGTGGATAGTCCTCAGATTACCCAGGTAAAGTTTCAGACTTTTATCTGAACGATAACAAACTTTGGTTTTAACCACACGGGGTTGGATAGTCTGCAGATCATCCGGGTAAAGTGCGACTTTTTCAGCTCTTCCAGACTGTTACCCAAGGGCGGTTGGTTAGTCCTAAAATTACCCGGGTAAAGTCCTAATTTTTCATGTTTTTGGAAACTTTACCCGGCGGTTTTGGGTAATGTCAGGATTACCCAGGTAATTTTAAGATTAATCAAACTTCGGAAGAAGAAATTCCATTTCCATGCTTACTTAAAACATTTACAGGGTTTAAAACTATTTCTCCACATTATATCATCCAAACCTTTGTATTTATATGTTTTATGGTGTACTCTTGTTAGAAAAAAAAATTAGAAATAGGAACCAAATACTGCTTTTTTCTAAGAAAATTAGCAATTTTAACCAAAACTAAAAAAAACCTAAATTTTTCCCTTGTACACGTCGTTGCTGGCATCGGGAGAAACTCGCAGAGTCTCAAAATGTGCAATTTTAACGGATAGGGGTTGCACCTCAGTCGAAGTTCGCAACTGGTGGGCTGCCCCTCGATGTCGGAAACCGTGATGTAATGAGTGGCATATCCTTCAGCTATTTGACAATACTGTGTGTGTTGGCAAAGATGTTTGGGGACCACTGGCATTCATTGAGCAACCTTTAATGTTGTATTTTGGACAATATAAGCTCTTTAGTGGAGGGTGGGGGGTTAAACTAGCATCATCTTGGACAAGTCAGCTTGTAAAGCATTCGCGAGCGTCTAAACTAAGAGATGAAATCTCGAGTGTGTCCTCTAGGAGGTGTTAAACGTTAGTGACTTTGCTTACACCTTTTATATGTACCGTACAGGGATTTTCAGTCATTATAACCCCCTGAATCTTATCCCTGTACAGCACTGAGTGACCCCACAGCTCTCCCTGTATTCTGCGTACTCCCTAGCTGCTGTAATGCAGCAGTAAAGTTTGTTGAGCTTTTTGTTGCAGTGAGGGTGGGGGCTGCTCCTTGCATATTCTTTACAGTAATATCGGGTGACATGGGTGAGAGCTCATAGAGAATTTAATTTCTCCCCAGTGGCCACACTAATCGAAAATTAAAAAAAAAAAAATGCACGCAAATGGGACTTGATGTGCTAATTTTCTATTTTTATTATATTACAATGCAAAATCTAATTTATACGATTTTTTTATTATTATTATTATTATTATTACTACAGGCATTTATACAGCGCCAACATGTTCCGCAGCGCTTTACAATAGGGGAGCACAAACAGGAGACGTACATGATACATAATTATAGTTATTATCATGGGGAACTTTAATCTTGCTGATGTGAACTGGAAAACCAAAATGGCTGGGTGCACCAGGAGTACAAATATTCTAAACTCCCTACTGGGATTATCTCTAACACAAGTAGTTGAGGAGCCGACCCGTAAAGAGGCCATATTGGATTTAATACTCACAAATGGAGGTTTGGTATCGGACGTTGTTGTAGGTGAAAATTTGGGATCTAGTGATCACCAGTCAGTGTGGTTTAATATAAGAACAGGGATGGAGCCGCACCACACAAAAACAAAAGTTTTAGACTTTTAAAAAACAGATTTTTCTAAAATGAGATTTTGTGTGAATGAGTCATTATCAGACTGGAGGAGTTTACAGGGAGTCCAGGAGAAATGGGATTATTTAAAGGAAGCATTATTGAAGGCCACAGGAAATTGCATTCGGCTTGTTAGCAAAAACAAAAAAGGGAAGAAACCACTGTGGTACTCTGCAGAAGTGGCCAAAATAGTGAAGAACAAAAAGACAGCATTCAATAATAATAAAAAAACTCAGAGTTAAGAAGATAGGCAAACCTATAAGATTAGGCAGAAAGAGGCAAAGCAATTTATAAGAGCTTCCAAAGCACACGCAGAAGAAAAAATAGCTCAGTCAGTAAAAAGGGGGACAAAACATTTTTTAGATACATAAACGAGAAAAGAAAAGTAAAACAAGGATTAGTTAGATTAAAAACAAAGGAAGGAAGGAAGGTATTTAGAAGAGGATAAAAGTCTCGCTGACTGCCTCAATGAATATTTTTGTTCAGTCTTTGCAGAAGAAAAGGAAGGAAAGGGACCTCAGTTAGGAGGAAACAATAAAGAGACATTTACATCTGAGTTTACAGAGGAGGAGGTTCTACAGCAGCTGTCTAAAGTAAAGACAAATAAGTCAATGGGGCCTGATGGGATCCACCCTAAATTATTAAAAGAGCTCAGTGATGTAATAGCAAAACCGTTAACAGATTTATTTAACCAATCCTTGTTAACAGGAGTCGTCCCAGAAGACTGGAAATTAGCAAATGTTGTGCCCATTTACAAGAAGGGTAGTAGGGAGGAATCGGGGAACTATAGGCCAGTTAGTCTTACGTCAGTAGTGGGGAAATTAATGGAAACCATGTTAAAGGAAAGGATTATTGAACATCTAAAAACACATAGATTACAGGATCAGAAACAACATGGGTTTACCTCGGGGAGATCATGCCAAACTAATCTTATTGATTTTTTTGATTGGGTAACAAAAATAATAGACACAGGTGGTGCAGTAGACATTGCTTATTTAGATTTCAGTAAGGCTTTTGATACTGTTCCGCATAGAAGGCTTATCAATAAATTGCAATCTTTGAGTTTGGATTCCAATATTGTTGAATGGAATAGGCAGTGGCTGAGTGACAGGCAACAGAGGGTTGTGGTAAATGGAGTTTATTTGGCGCATGGTCTTGTTACCAGTGGGGTACCTCAGGGGTCAGTACTTGGACCCATTCTCTTTAATATTTTTATTAGTGATATTGCAGAAGGTATTAATGGAAAAGTATGTCTTTTTGCTGATGACACAAAGATTTGCAACAGGGTTGACGTTCCTGGAGGGATCAGCCAAATGACAAATGATTTAGGTAAACTAAAAAAATGGTCAGAGTTGTGACAATTGAGTTTTAATGTGGATAAGTGCAAGATAATGCACCTGGGACGTAAAAACCCAAGGGCTGAATATAGAATATTTGATACAGTCCTAACCTCAACATCTGAGGAAAGGGATTTAGGGGTTATTATTTCAGAGGATCTAAGGGTAAGTAGTCAATGTAATAGAGCAGCAGGAAATGCTAGCAGAATGCTTGATTGTGTAGGGAGAGGTATTAGCAGTAGGAAAAGGGAAATGCTCATGCCACTGTACAGAGCACTGGTGAGACCTCACTTGGAGTACTGTGTGCAGTACTGGAGACCGTATCTCCAGAAGGATATAGACATCTTAGAGAGAGTTCAGAGAAGGGCTACTAAAATGGTGTACGGCTTGAAGGAGAAAAGTTACCAGGAAAGGCTTAATGATCTTAACATGTACAGCTTGGAAAAAAGACGAGACAGAGGAGTTTTTATAGAAACATTTAAATACGTGAAGGGAATCCACAAGGTAGAGGAAGGGAGTATATTTAAAAGGAAACAAAGTAGCAAAACAAGAGGACATAGTCTTAGATTAGAGGGGCAAAGGTTTAAAAGTAACATCAGGAAGCATTATTTTACTGAGAGGGTGGTGGATACATGGAACAGTCTTCCAGTAGAAGTGGTAGAGGCCAAAACAGTAATTGAATTTAAGCAAGCATGGGATAGGCATAAGGCTATCCTAAACAAAAGATAAATCCAGGTAAAGTATCCATGTAATTGGGCAGACTAGATGGGCCGAAAGGTTGTTATCTGCCGACATTTTTCTATGTTTCTATAATGAAAAGATGACCCTGCCCGTAGGATAACTGTCCAAGTAGTAAAGCACTTAACCAAGTGCTCAGTCCGACATCCCATGAGCTTACAATCTAAGGGACTGGGGTAGGTGAAACAGATAGGAGCAGAGGGAATGTAAAGATGGTTAGCAGGGCAGCATAGGAAGAACCAGAATCCTGGGCTTAGTGAGAGTAATTAGAGAGAGAAGTGGAGACAGCTGGAAGAGAGACCGTAAGTTATGGACCTGCCCTGGGTGGGAGGGTGTATGGGGAGGGTGTATGGGGAGGGTTGGGTGGGACAGCTGAGTGGAAGGAGCCATTAGTGAAAGAGTTAACTGCTACTCAAAAATTGGGAGGAAAAAATCAAATATAAAATACAGTAAAACCTCTGTTTGAATTGCTAAAAAAATAATTTTAGCATTGCCAGAAAAAAAGTGTCGAGCGGGACATCACATGACTTTCCCTGTTTGAACTTAAAATAAAATAAAAATTCTAAACATCATTTTTTTCACATCTTTTTCATCCTCTGTTCTCCCTCGTTTCACAATACAGCTGGATTTACCTTTCTTGAATCGCTCAGGCTTCAGTACAATAGCTGCAGAGCAATAATGCGCAAAGGTCCTTCAGATAGTTAAATGAGATGTAGAGTTCGACGGGGACGCGACGCGCGAGGCTTCCTTTTGTAGACGTTTTCTGAATTTCCATTTTCTTTTATGTTGCAAAGCTTATACGGAGGATACAAGAGGAAGAAGCTTCGCTGATGCTCCCCCTCCCTTTGGTTTACGACAATGAAGAGAACCGAACGACAGATGTAGAACGGAACATGATCAAAAGTCCTCGTCTTCTGCGAGTCAAGGAAAAGTTGAGTTTTCCTTCAGGGAGAGGGAGACCGGAATCTCAAAATAACATAGAGACGCGTTTCTCGCTCCGGGTTAATCTCAAGGCACCGTTCAGAAACGAACTCGCCGCATATTACTGTTCTTTATAAGAATTAATTGCGATCGATTGAAAGTTCGTTTCCCGGCATTGAGCCGGTTAATATTAAAATCATGCTTATTTTAGCTCAAAATTTGAAAATGTATTTTCGGGAGAATGCGTATTGTATTTTCTGCTTAATTGAGCAATGAAACCTGTAAATTAGCAGTGGCTGGAGATAGCGTCGGGTATGATGAGGAATATTAATGAGGAATCACTATTCTGACTTCTGTGTGACTCGGTTTTTAAATGATCTGTCCCTTTAGGGTACACGCCTGTTCGTTTCGCTATATCTTACCCTGGTGGTGGAGCTTGCCGCGCGGCGAGTTACAAAGAGAGGATTGATCAAAGCTTCGGCATTATATCAGAGTGTAGGGCTCTATATAAAATCCCTACCGGGTCCCCAGAGCTAAAACCGGGACGCTATGGGGAAAAAATAGCGTTCGCAAATTTTCCCTTTGCGTCCCAGTTTCACCAGCAGATTACGAGGCAGGCGCTGAGTCCAGCAGACCACCCGTAGTGGCCGCTAGGCTCAGAGATGTTCGGGTTATCCGTGAATACATCCCACACAACACAATGATGTGAGTTGGTGACTGACCCATTTACTCCATTCTATGACCAAAGACACACAGAGAGGAGCAAGTGATAGAAAGATACGGGGGGGCAGTTTATAACACAAAAATATCGCACAATAGATGCACCCAGTGACACATAGAGGAAAATATCACACAATGGATGCCCAGTGACACATATAGAGGAAAATATCACACAATGGATGCCCTGTGACACATATAGAGGAAAATATCACACAATGGATGCCCTGTGACACATATAGAGGAAAATATCACACAATGGATGCGCCCAGTGACACATATAGAGGAAAATATCACACAATGGATGCACCCAGTGACACATATAGAGGAAAACACACAATAGATGCACCCAGTGACACATATAGAGGGAAATATCACACAATGGATTTATTTATTTATTTATAAAGGATTTTACCAGGAAGGATACATTGAGATTTCTCTCGTTTTCAAGTATGTCCTGGGTTCAAGAACATTGAAGTGTTACAGTTACAGAAATACAAAGTAATACAATGCAAGATATTAAAAAAAACAACACAAATCTACAGATTAACAGAAAATAAATAGGTAGGAAATAGTCACTGTGTTACATGTTTACTGGTGCATTCTGTATATAGTCACTATGTTACATGTTTACAGGTGCATTCTGTATATAGTCACTGTGTTACATGTTTACAGGTGCATTCTGTATATAGTCACTGTGTTACATGTTTACATGTGCATTCTGTATATAGTCACTGTGTTACATGTTTACAGGTGCATTCTGTATATAGTCACTGTGTTACATGTTTACAGGTGCATTCTGTATATAGTCACTGTGTTACATGTTTACAGGTGCATTCTGTATATAGTCACTATGTTACATGTTTACAGGCGCATTCTGTATATAGTTACTGTGTTACATGTTTACAGGTGCATTCTGTATTGAGGTATGTTAGCAAGGAGCTCTTGAGTGACTTAAGACTGGGGGTAGATTTGACGGTGTCTGGGAGGTTATTCCATAATTGTGGTGCTCTGTAGGAAAATGAGGACCGAGCCACTGTCTTTTTGTATTGTGGTATTGCAAGTAAGGTCCTGGTCCTGGATCGGAGGTTATAGGATGAGGGAACTGCTGGGGGAAGCAGTCTATTCAGGTAGGATGGTAGCTTCCCAGAAAAGCTCTTAAACACCAGGCTGGAAAGGTGAAGGGTGCGTTTAGACTCCAGCGACGGCCAGTTTAGCTCTTTTAACATGTCACATGTAGTTACATTGTAATGCAAAGCGGCAGATGCACCCAGTGACACATATAGAGGAAAATATCACACAACGGATGCACCCAGTGTCACATATAGAGGAAAATATCACACAATGGATGCCCAGTGACACATATAGAGGAAAATATCACACAATGGATGCCCTGTGACACATATAGAGGAAAATATCACACAATGGATGCCCTGTGACACATATAGAGGAAAATATCACACAATGGATGCCCTGTGACACATATAGAGGAAAATATCACACAATGGATGCGCCCAGTGACACATATAGAGGAAAATATCACACAATGGATGCACCCAGTCACACATATAGAGGAAAATATCACACAATGGATGCACCCAGTGACACATAGAGGAAAATATCACACAATGGATGCCCAGTGACACATATAGAGGAAAATATCACACAATGGATGCCCTGTGACACATATAGAGGAAAATATCACACAATGGATGCCCTGTGACACATATAGAGGAAAATATCACACAATGGATGCGCCCAGTGACACATATAGAGGAAAATATCACACAATGGATGCACCCAGTGACACATATAGAGGAAAACACACAATAGATGCACCCAGTGACACATATAGAGGGAAATATCACACAATGGATTTATTTATTTATTTATAAAGGATTTTACCAGGAAGGATACATTGAGATTTCTCTCGTTTTCAAGTATGTCCTGGTTCAAGAACATTGAAGTGTTACAGTTACAGAAATACAAAGTAATACAATGCAAGATATTAAAAAAAACAACACAAATCTACAGATTAACAGAAAATAAATAGGTAGGAAATAGTCACTGTGTTACATGTTTACTGGTGCATTCTGTATATAGTCACTATGTTACATGTTTACAGGTGCATTCTGTATATAGTCACTGTGTTACATGTTTACAGGTGCATTCTGTATATAGTCACTGTGTTACATGTTTACATGTGCATTCTGTATATAGTCACTGTGTTACATGTTTACAGGTGCATTCTGTATATAGTCACTGTGTTACATGTTTACAGGTGCATTCTGTATATAGTCACTGTGTTACATGTTTACAGGTGCATTCTGTATATAGTCACTATGTTACATGTTTACAGGCGCATTCTGTATATAGTTACTGTGTTACATGTTTACAGGTGCATTCTGTATTGAGGTATGTTAGCAAGGAGCTCTTGAGTGACTTAAGACTGGGGGTAGATTTGACGGTGTCTGGGAGGTTATTCCATAATTGTGGTGCTCTGTAGGAAAATGAGGACCGAGCCACTGTCTTTTTGTATTGTGGTATTGCAAGTAAGGTCCTGGTCCTGGATCGGAGGTTATAGGATGAGGGAACTGCTGGGGGAAGCAGTCTATTCAGGTAGGATGGTAGCTTCCCAGAAAAGCTCTTAAACACCAGGCTGGAAAGGTGAAGGGTGCGTTTAGACTCCAGCGACGGCCAGTTTAGCTCTTTTAACATGTCACATGTAGTTACATTGTAATGCAAAGCGGCAGATGCACCCAGTGACACATATAGAGGAAAATATCACACAACGGATGCACCCAGTGTCACATATAGAGGAAAATATCACACAATGGATGCCCAGTGACACATATAGAGGAAAATATCACACAATGGATGCCCTGTGACACATATAGAGGAAAATATCACACAATGGATGCCCTGTGACACATATAGAGGAAAATATCACACAATGGATGCCCTGTGACACATATAGAGGAAAATATCACACAATGGATGCGCCCAGTGACACATATAGAGGAAAATATCACACAATGGATGCACCCAGTGACACATATAGAGGAAAATATCACACAATGGATGCACCCAGTGACACATATAGAGGAAAACACACAATAGATGCACCCAGTGACACATATAGAGGGAAATATCACACAATGGATTTATTTATTTATTTATAAAGGATTTTACCAGGAAGGATACATTGAGATTTCTCTCGTTTTCAAGTATGTCCTGGGTTCAAGAACATTGAAGTGTTACAGTTACAGAAATACAAAGTAATACAATGCAAGATATTAAAAAAAACAACACAAATCTACAGATTAACAGAAAATAAATAGGTAGGAAATAGTCACTGTGTTACATGTTTACAGGTGCATTCTGTATATAGTCACTGTTACATGTTTACAGGTGCATTCTGTATATAGTCACTATGTTACATGTTTACAGGTGCATTCTGTATATAGTCACTATGTTACATGTTTACAGGTGCATTCTGTATATAGTCACTATGTTACATGTTTACAGGTGCATTCTGTATATAGTCACTGTGTTACATGTTTACAGGTGCATTCTGTATATAGTCACTGTGTTACATGTTTACATGTGCATTCTGTATATAGTCACTGTGTTACATGTTTACAGGTGCATTCTGTATATAGTCACTGTGTTACATGTTTACATGTGCATTCTGTATATAGTCACTGTGTTACATGTTTACAGGTGCATTCTGTATATAGTCACTATGTTACATGTTTACAGGCGCATTCTGTATATAGTCACTGTGTTACATGTTTACAGGTGCATTCTGTATTGAGGTATGTTAGCAAGGAGCTCTTGAGTGACTTAAGACTGGGGGTAGATTTGACGGTGTCTGGGAGGTTATTCCATAATTGTGGTGCTCTGTAGGAAAATGAGGACCGAGCCACTGTCTTTTTGTATTGTGGTATTGCAAGTAAGGTCCTGGTCCTGGATCGGAGGTTATAGGATGAGGGAACTGCTGGGGGAAGCAGTCTATTCAGGTAGGATGGTAGCTTCCCAGAAAAGCTCTTAAACACCAGGCTGGAAAGGTGAAGGGTGCGTTAAGACTCCAGCGACGGCCAGTTTAGCTCTTTTAACATGTCACATGTAGTTACATTGTAATGCAAAGCGGCAGATGCACCCAGTGACACATATAGAGGAAAATATCACACAACGGATGCACCCAGTGTCACATATAGAGGAAAATATCACACAATGGATGCACCCAGTGACACGTATAGAGGAAAATATCACACAATGGGTGCACCCAGTGACACATAGAGGAAAATATCACACAATGAATGCACCCAGTGACACATATAGAGGAAAATATCACACAATGGATGCACCCAGTGACACATTTAGAGGAAAATATCACACAATGGATGCACCCAGTGACACATATAGAGGAAAATATCACACAATGGATGCACCCAGTGACACATATAGAGGGAAATATCACACAATGGATGCACCCAGTGACACATATAGAGGAAAATATTCTCTTAACTAAACATACAAGAGAAAAACAAAGCACATGTAAGATATCAGTAACATCTAATGAACACAATGAGGACATTTCATTCGTTGCTGGTAGTGGCCCTTGAAGCACAAGAGATATTGCCAAGTAATAACGTGAACTTTCTTTAATAGGATTTGAAGGATTTTGTTAATTATTCATTAAACCTTTTGGTTTTGCTTCCAGGGGTAACATTAATTACTTTTCATAATCATCAGATATCTTATGCAAATAACTCTTTATTTTCACGTTAGACATTTTCTCTATTTTTGTTCTTATTACACAAAAAATATTCTACGTAAGCAAAGAGGCTTGCAGCAAAATACAAGCGTTTAAGATAAAATTATGAGAAACGTCCAGCTTTTTTTTTAAACCGATATTGTATCTAATGACGTGATGAGAATTTTCTTTTGCTTTTCAAGAAGCAATGAGTTCAATCATTTCTAATCATAATATGCATGATTACATAAACCTATTTGAGTTAGCGTGCTTCTGTGGTTTTGTCCTCTAGGGTTTTGCAGCTTTTCATCAGACCCAGAGAAAAGGGGTGACAGGTGGAAACAAACTCTATGTGCTTAACTTAGAATCACATTAGAGTGCATCAATCCTGCCCAAAACAACTTGATCTTGTTTAAAAGTTCTCCCAAATCTGCCGATACACTGTGTTAGCCAAACTAGTGACTTTTTTAAAAATCCACTGACAAGCGATCTCCCTGAGTGTCACGTTTCCGCTGGTTCCTGCCATGCCCCTGGTGGTGAGAGCGGAGCTCATCAGCTCTGGTAGGTTCTTGGGCTTAGCCACTGCAGACCATCTCCCCTGTGGCTGATAGTCTGTGATCACATGACGTGCCCTGCCCTATTTATATGGCCAGCAGTGCACTTGTTCTCTGGTCTAGGATAGGCTTTTACCTACTGAGTACCTGCATTTTGAGTTTTGACGCTGTCATCCTGTATATGATACCCGTGTATGACTTTGGCTTTTGTTTCTGGAATACTCTCTTGCCTGTTCCCTGGAATCTGTATTTCTGCGATAACCTGTGTATGACTATCGCTTATGTTCCTCAGCCATTCTGGCCTGCTCCCTGGAACCTGTATTTCTGTTATAACCTGTGTATGACTATTGCTTATGTAGCGCTCACTCCCGGAGGAGCCGCTGAAAATTGAACCACGGGTCAGTCTCCCCGCACTAGGGAATAAATATACTCCAACACGCTGAACAGTTTTATAATTTAAAAGGTTTACTAAAAGGTTTGCAGCTCTTAAGACACGGTTTATAAAGGAAGATTTACAGTACTTTCGTAACACGATAAACGCGTAGCGGTAAAAGAAACGAAAACACGAGGGCTTCGTATTTTCGGAAAAAACCCCCGACCGAGCAGAAAATTAAAAGATACGAAATTCGAGGAAAAACCCGCGTAGCGGGACACAATAAAATACACAGTTCTCGTATTACGATAGACGCGCAGCGGGAACAAAAAAAGGAAAAATCGTTCAGAATGTAGCTTTTTCTTTGCCCCCTTCTGTGGATTTTGGAAAAGGAAAACAGAGTCCTGCACAGGTTAAGTCCCAGAACTTGAAGTGATATATATTTATATATGTAGGGTACCCGGGTACTTTTCTACTGGCCAGTGAGCTTGCTTTAACGATGTCTTCGACTAGTCAGTTGGGGCCCTGTGGGTTTTAGAAGAAAACAGCAGTGTACGCTTAAATTTACACACGGCCTTGGGGGCCTCTCACCCATCCGGCGCAAGCTTGAGGTTCCGCTGACCCAGGACGTCTCTCCGCTCGATATTGACTGGGGACGCCGACCACCGGATCTGTTGTCTGGCCTTCTGTCTGTCAGCCGCAACTCAGCCAGCTTACCGCCTGCTCCCCGCTTCAATCGACCGCGGTACTCCTTACTCGAGGGTCTTCTCTCCTCAGCACTGCACTCGGAATACAGCTGGTGATGTCTCTCTCCCGCAAGGCTGGGTGGCCCGATTGTGAGGCCCAATCCACTCTGTCTGCGCTCCGGCCTAGCTCTTGATCTCTCCTTCTGTGTGTGTCTCTGTGCATCCGCTCTCCTCAGCTCTCTGGCGCGTTCTGCCTGCTCTCCACGAGGTGCAGGATGTACAGGCTCTCCACTACCCCACCCACTTCCTGTTTCTTCGCAAAGCATGCATGGATATGTAGTTCAAGTGTCCAGGGTCTTAAATCGTGATAGTCTCCATCTTGTGGCCAAAAATGGGTACTGCCACAGTAAACTTTAACACATCGCTACACTCTCCCCCTCCTAGAACTCTTGGGTCTCTCCAAGGAGGTACAACAGTTACATTATCCTTTTACAATTTGCACACAGTTTATACGGTATATACAGGTTCAGCAGCATACATGCAGTGGGTTAGAAACACTTTCTCAAGCTGACTCATGGTCTGGGCTACCTCAGCTAACATAGCAGACACTTCGGGCAATCTCTGCACAGTGGTGATGGCCTCTTCAGTGCTATGTCCAGGTGAGTCATAAGTAAGTCGCTGGGGCGGCCGAATAGAGCGTTTTTGTTCAGGCTCCCTCCGTTCCTCTTCAGGTGGAAGTACTATGGGCGTTGGCTCAATTTCTCTTTCTATCACTGGAGCAGACGTTTCTTCAGAGTATGATCCCTCCAGTGAAGGCATAGAACCGTAATCACCTGAATAAGCTTCCGGAGCTATCGGGATCCCCACAGCCTCAGGGGCTTCCCACTGAAATTCAAGCGGCTCAGGGATATCAACAGTCTCAGGGACTTCCAACAAGAATTCAGGAGCCTCAGGCCTCAAATTACTCTCCCATCGTTCAGGAACTGAGGTAATCTCTTCAGGCTCCGGTGAACGTATCCAGTCCAGACAAAAACTTTCTTCCTCGCTGTCTCTTTCGCTCTCTTCAACAACCCGAGTCTGTTGAGACCGAGTAACAGGAGGTAAACGTGGAACAGGCAGATTCGGCGGAGGGAGTTCATCCCCAACTGGTATCCTCACAGCCTCTCTCAAAGGTAACAAATGATTTCGGTGCCAGTTCTTAAGAGGCCCAGCCTTTCCATCTGGGCGGATTTGATACACTGGCAGACCCGGCAGTTGCTTGCAGACAATGTAAACCTGGGAACTCCATCTATCCGCCAACTTGTGTCTTGCAGCAGCACCCAAGTTCTTCAACAGAACCCTATCACCGGGTTGTAGATCTTGTATCCGAACCTTCAAATCATAGTTCCTCTTGTTCCTCTGTTCCATGTTACCTGAAGTCAAACGGGCCTGTTCAAACGCAGAAGCCAGATTCTTCCGAAGTCTATCCACGTAGTTTCTATGAGAAGCTACCGACGTCTGGTCTAGAGATAACCCAAATGCCAAATCAACTGGCAGTCGAGCTTCTCTTCCGAACATAAGACGGTACGGTGAATATCCAGTTGCATCACTCTCCGTACTGTTATATGCATGCACCAGAGTAGCTATGTGACGACTCCAACTCTGCTTCTCCACATTAGACAAGGTCCCCAGCATATTTAGCAGCGTGCGATTGAACCTTTCAGGCTGAGCATCACCCTGAGGGTGGTATGGCGTAGTTCGAGTCTTTTGAATTCCCAACAACTCCAGCAATTGCCCGACCAATCTACTTTCAAAGTCTCTTCCCTGATCAGAGTGTATTCTTCTTGGCAGGCCGTAATGAACAAAGAACTTTTCCATCAGCACCTTCGCCACTGTCGGAGCGCGTTGGTCTTTTGTAGAAAAAGCTTGGGCATAACGGGTGAAATGATCAGTCACTATCAGAATGTTCCCTTGCCCACTAGCATCCGGCTCTAAGCACAGGAAGTCAATGCACACCAAATCCATGGGTCCCTGACTCTGTAGATGGCTCATTGGGGCAGCTCGGGTTGGTAGAGTTTTCCTCTGAATGCACCTCAGACAGGAATGGCAGTAACTCTCGACTTCAGCCCTCATGCAAGGCCAATAAAACCTATCTCGCACCAATTTAAAAGTTCTCTCAGCACCCAAATGTCCATGCTCATCATGTAATGATCGCAACACACTCTCCCTGTGTTTGGTGGGGAGAAATAACTGTTGAATCTCTTCGGAATTGGTCGAGGGGCCCCTTCGGTAGACCACACCATCCAACATCTTCAACCGCTCCCACTCTTTGTAGACCAATCTGGCTCCATCCGGGGAATTGGTTAGCAGAATCTCTCGCTGGTTTGCAGTCAGGGCCTTTATGGTCAATGCAATCAAAGGGTCTCTAGCTTGATCCGCTTTCAGATCCTGCTTGGAAAAGGTAGGTAGATTTTCATCTCTCAATTGTGTAGGATTACAGTAGAACTCAGGGACAGCCGCGGCCATGACTCCTATGGCCTCCGCTTCAACTCCTCCCTTGACCCGGCGCTCTGTTCCTTGACACAAAGCTTGCACCCCGTCTGGAGTTAACTGAGTCCATTCTGTAGTGTAGGGTCTTCTTGATAAAGCATCAGCATCTCGATTGTTCACCCCAGGGCGATACTTCAGGCTGAACCGAAACCCTGACAGAGCGGCCAACCACCGATGTCCCGTTGCGTCCAGTTTCGCAGTAGTAAGGATATAGGTGAGAGGATTATTATCCGTCTTGATCACGAACTCAGCTCCATACAGATAGTCTTTCAACTTGTCCACCACTGCCCACTTCAAGGCCAGGAACTCCAGTTTGTGAGTAGGATAGTTCTTCTCAGAAGGCGAAAGGCTCCGGCTCACATACGCTACAGGCCTCAGCAATCCATCATACTCCTGATATAGGACTCCTCCCAGACCTTCTCGGCTGGCATCCACATGTAGTTCATATGGCTTGTGAGGGTCCGCGTAGGCCAGAACAGGAGCTCGGGTTAGATTCTCTTTCAGCTTCATAAACGCACCTTCACATTGACTAGTCCATTCACCTTGTATGGACTCTTTAGCCTTCCTTGGTCCTGGAGCGGAGGGGTTTCGGTCAGAGACCTTACAGCCTTCTTCGGTGGTCTCTTTCTGCAGGAGTTTGTTCAGCGGCTGAGCTATCTTTGCAAATCCTCCCACAAATCTTCGATAATACGAGCAGAATCCCAAGAAAGATCTAAGTTCAGTGACGTTTCGAGGTCTAGGCCAAGAAGCTACGGCCTCCAACTTTCGAGGATCCGTCGAAACACCTTCTGCCGAGACCACATGTCCCAGATAGGTGACTGACGGCAAACAGAACTGGCATTTCTCCAGAGACAATTTCAACCCCTCTTCATGGAGCCTCTTCAAGACCTTCTCCAAACGTTGCTCATGCTCTTCCAGAGTCTTCCCGAACACAATTATGTCATCCAGGTACACTAACACTTCGATTAGATTCATATCCCCGACTGTCTTCTCCATCAACCGTTGAAACGTGGCGGGAGCTCCCGTCAGACCTTGAGGCATTCTATTAAACTCAAAGAACCCCAGTGGGCAAATGAACGCAGTTTTCTCTTTGTCTTCAGGGTGCATCGGTATTTGATGATATCCACTTCGCAGATCTAGTACACTGAACCACTTTGCTCCAGACAAACACTGTAAGGCATCTTCAATCCTAGGAGTGGCGTATTGGTCGGGGATGGTTCTTCGGTTCAAGGTGCGATAGTCTATGCACAAGCGGACAGAACCGTTCTTCTTCCTGACCAGCACTATTGGAGATGCATATGGGCTCCTGGACTCTTGAATCACATTGGTTCTCTGCAACTCATTTAGCTGTTCTCGCAGATCATCCAAGTCTCCCAGCGGAACTCGCCTTGACCTTTCACGAAACGGCTTGTCTTCTTGCAACCGAATGCGGTGTTCCGTACTCTTAGCCAGGCCCACATCGAACTCATCTTTCGAGAATAATTCTTTCCATTTTAGAACTTGAGACTGAAGACGTTTCTTCCACTCAGGTGAAATGGGAGCGTCCTTGGGGTAGAATCTTTCATCTGGAATCTCTTTATCTTCTCCCCCTCCTGAATCGGTAGAGAGGGGTGTAACAGACTCTACTTGCCCGATAGGCATTCGTGCTTTAAGGACCACTGGAGAATCTGTCACATTGCACACACTGACCGAGACTCTGTCACGGATCCCCCTGATTACCAAGATGGTGGTCCCTTTACGCAGACCGCTCACTACCCTTCCGATCCTTAGAGTGGTCGGCACGTCTAGACAGGCTACCAGGATGGTAGTACAGAGCACATACAACATACAAGGGGTGGTCTGGTGTGCTTGGGGTGCCACACGGACTGACCTCCGTACCAGAATAGAGGAGTGATACAAATGCCAGGGGTCGAGACACAGAATAATCGTTTTGCCATGCAGGGTTCGGTACACAGAGTAATCGTTTTGCCATGCTAGGGTGCGGTACACAGAGTAATCGTTTTGCCAATGCCAGGGTTCGGTACACAGAGTATCGTTTTGCCCAATGCTAGGGTGCGGTACACAGGTAATCGTTTTGCCAATGCCAGGGTTCGGTACACAGAATAATCGTTTTGCCAATGCCAGGGGTCGAGACACAGAATAATCGTTTGCCAATGCCAGGGGTCGAGACACAGAATATCGTTTTGCCAATGCCAGGGTTCGGTACACAGAATAATCGTTTTGCCAATGCCAGGGTCGAGACACAGAATAATCGTTTTGCCAATGCCAGGGGTCGAGACACAGAATATCGTTTTGCCAATGCCAGGGTTCGGTACACAGAATAATCGTTTTGCCAATGCCAGGGGTCGAGACACAGAATAATCGTTTTGCCAATGCCAGGGGTCGAGACACAGAATATCGTTTTGCCAATGCCAGGGTCGGTACACAGAATAATCGTTTTGCCAATGCCAGGGTTCGGTACACAGAATAATCGTTTTGCCAATAACACACAAGAGCTCTGCGGGAAGTAACTACCACGTCAGGGCACCAGTGAGAATGTGAAGCCGGGCTTTAAACTTTGCGGGTCCGCGTCATGCGCCTGGCCCCGCCCCCCGGCGCCCCACGTGTGCGGAAGCGTTCCGCGATATCACTCGGCGCCTGGCCAGCGAGCAGCGAGGAAGCCGCTGCCAGGCGCCGGGGGTGTGCGGGGGCCACCGTCACAGAACCCCCCCTCTACGGGCGGCCACTGGACGACCCCCAGGGGCACAGGGATGAGCCAAATAGAAGGCCTTCACCAAGCGAGGGGCATGAACCTCAGTAGCCGGAAGCCAAGAGCGGTCCTCCGGACCGTAACCCACCCAGTCCACTAAGTACTGAAGAGCCCCCCTAGAAACCCTGGCGTCCAGAATGGCCTTAACCTCAAACTCCTCCTCGCCCTCCACAGAGACCGGAGGAGGGGGGACATGGGCCCTGGTGTATCGATTACACAAAAGCGGTTTTAAAAGGCTCACGTGGAACACGTTGTGTATCCTGATATGGGAGGGCAGTGCCAAGGCATAGGAGACCGGGCTGAGTCGCCGCAGTATCTTGTAAGGGCCTATGTATCTGGGGGCTAGTTTCATCGATGGCACTAAGAGCTTAATGTTCCGCGAAGAAAGCCAAACCCTGTCCCCGACTTGATACACAGGTGCTGGTCTCCTACGTCTATCGGCCTTCGTTTTCTGGACAATACTGTTCCTCTCTAGTGCCTGTTTAACCCTCCTCCAGGTCTCAGTCAATGACGCCAAGTGCTCATCCAGAGCAGGAATCGCGGTATCAGGAAATGCAGAGGGAAGCACGGGAGGATCAAATCCGTAAACTGTGAAGAAAGGGGAATAACCACTGGCTTCACTCACGGCACTGTTTAGGGCGTACTCGGCCCAAGGTAGCAGGTCTGACCAATTATCCTGTCGTTCAGATATGAAACACCTGAGATATTTCTCAATATTTTGATTTGCCCTTTCTGCTGCCCCGTTCGTTTGGGGGTGATAGGCCGAGGAGAAGGACAGGTCTATTCCCACGTTCTTGCAGAACCCCCTCCAGAATCTGGAGACAAACTGGGTCCCCCTATCAGAAACAATCCCAAGAGGGATACCGTGTATGCGGACCACGTTGGCGACGAAAATGGGCACCAGCTCGGCTGCTGACGGTAGCTTCCGAAGAGGAACATAGTGACCCATTTTGGAAAAGCGATCTATAATCGTGAGTATAACAGTATTCCCTCTGGACTCGGGTAACTCTACTATAAAATCCATGGCTATCTGCGACCATGGTCGTTCGGGAATAGGCAGGGGCTGGAGTAAACCAATGGGCGCTGTCTTAGGACTTTTATTTCTTGTGCACACCTCGCATACGGCTATGTAATCTTTAATATCCCGGCGCATCGTGGGCCACCATAGCAGTTTTTGGATGCTAGCCACCGTTTTGGTGATCCCCATGTGTCCAGAGGTTTTATTGTCATGGTAAATTTTAAGGACTTCTTTTCTCTCCTTCTCAGGTACAAAGAGCTTCGCGGGAGGCCTCCCCCCCGGAGCCTTATCTTGGATAGTCTGCAATCGAATCATCAGAGGGGATGAGACACTGATCGTGGTAGAGGCTATAATCCTTTCCTGAGGTACAATGGGATGTTGATCCTGAACGTTATGTTCATAGGATTCGTACTGTCTAGATAACGCATCTGCTTTAATGTTTCTTGACCCAGGTCTATATGTGAGGACAAAATTAAAGCTTGAAAGGAATAATGACCATCTCGCTTGTCTGGCATTCAACCGTTTAGCGTCACCAATGTACGTGAGATTCTTATGATCGGTAATGATGACAATGGGGTCCCTAGACCCCTCCAATAAGTATCTCCACTCCGTCAAGGCTGCGATAACTGCTAACAACTCTCTGTTTCCGATATCATAGTTCCTCTCTGCCGGGGACAACTTTCGGGAATAGAAGCCGCATGGATGCAAGGTTTGTCGGGTGCCTCCCTTTGGGACAAGACTGCGCCAAGACCTAGCTCGGAGGCGTCAACTTCAACTTGAAAAGGCAGAGCCGGATCAGGATGTCGGAGAACAGGGGCAGTCGTGAATGCCTGTTTGAGGACCTCGAAGGCTTGCCTGGCCTGGGGTGTCCATTTCTGATTCCCCACCCCTTTCTTAGTCATGGCCGTGAGAGGAGCTACCAAGGCCGAAAAGTCTTTGATGAACCTTCGATAATAGTTGGTAAAACCTAGAAACCTCTGGATGGCTTTAAGACCTTGGGGTAGGGCCAGTCGAGGATTGCCGACAATTTACCAGGATCCATCTGAAACCCCTCAGGGGTTATGATATACCCAAGGAAGTGCACCATCTCTATATCAAATAGGCACTTTTCTAATTTGCAGTATAAGCCGGCCTTCAATAGTCTCCTTAACACTTGTTGCACATGGGCGTGATGGGTCTCCTTATCTGGAGAGTATATCAGGATGTCATCGAGATACACTATGACGAATGTTTGCAGAAAATCCCTTAGGGTGTCATTTATGAGATCCTGAAACACAGCTGGCGCATTACATAACCCAAAGGGCATCACCAGGTATTCGTAATGCCCGCTACGCGTATTAAAAGCCGTCTTCCACTCGTGCCCCTTTTTCACCCTTATCAGATTGTAGGCCCCGCGTAAATCGAGCTTCGTGTATATACGGGCCCCTTTCAGTCGGTCGAACAACTCTGTTATAAGGGGGATAGGATATGCATTTCTTATGGTTATTCTGTTTAAACCTCTATAATCTATGCATGGTCGCAAGTCTCCCTCTTTTTTGGAGACGAAAAAGAAACCAGCTCCTGCTGGGGAGGAGGACCGTCTAATGAATCCACGCTCAAGATTCTCTTTTATATATTCCTCCATAATATCGTTCTCCTTTTGCGACAAGGGGTATACATGTCCTCTGGGAGGCATAGTACCGGGGAGTAACTCTATGGCACAGTCATACGGGCGATGTGGTGGTAAAACCTCAGTCCTGGCCTTCGAAAAAACCTCCTTTAATGCCTGATAACAGTCAGGGACTACTGTGGATAAAGGAGGTGCTGTGGCGATATTAAGGCTACCAATAACGGTGACTCTGCCCATGCATTTCAACTGGCAACTGGGACCCCAACATTTTATGTCTCTCTGGACCCAATCAATCACCGGGTTATGCTTAGTCAACCATGGAAACCCTAGGACGACGGGGCATGAGGGAGAGTCAATAATCTGGAACCGTATGGTTTCCTGGTGCAAAACCCCTGTTTTCATGCATACCTCTATGGTGTCGTGGGTGATATGGGGACATGACAAGGGTTTCCCGTCTATGGCCTCCACCAGTAGAGGTCTTTCTTTGAGAACTAGAGGCATGAGGTTCTTGGAGGCAAACACCCTATCCATAAAGTTGCCTGAGGCTCCAGAGTCTAGGAACGCCTCAGTCTCGAGGTGTACCCCCTCCCAGGTTAAGGAGATGGGCACCAGAATCCGGGTTTTTTTTTTTTTCGTTATCGACAAAGGAGGCATAGAGCGAACCGATTACCTGGCTAGTAGGTGTTCTCTGGCCCGGCTTGCCAGTGTCACCCCTGCCACCCTTGGGTCTTTGAGGACATTGAAGACGAAAATGCCCTGCCCCGGCACAGTAGAAACAGAGCCCCCTTTCCCTTCTGTAAGTTCTCTCAGCCTCTGAAATACCTGTTCTACCTATCTGCATAGGTTCCACGACCGGTAGATCGGTTCTTACTGGCTCTGGAGTACCTGACGTATTGGTGTGTCTGGGTACCAAGGGTAAAGGAGGCAAAACCCTTCTGGGTCTGTCTCTAGAATGCCTCCTGTCCCTAATTTGGTCGTCCATGGCAATACAGAAATCAACCAAATGGTCCAGATGTTCTGGCAACTTCAAGGGAGCCAGCTCAAACATCAAGGCCTCGTTCAGGCCTTCGGTAAATGCCAAGGTTAGAACGTCGTTAGGCCAGTGTACCTCAGAAGTCAAGGTCTTAAATTCTATAGCATAGTCGGAGACTCTCCTATTACCTTGCTTAATGTGGAATAAGGACCTGCCTGCATTGGTGGCCCTTCTAGAGGGATCAAACGTACGTTTTAGTTCAGAGGTAAAGCCCTCATAGTCATATATGACGGGCTTTTTGTTTTCCCACAATGGCGTGGCCCACAGTAACGCTTTATCAGTTAAATGGTTAATTAGGTAGCCTACTTTGGCCTTATCGGATACACAGGACCCTGGATTGTTCTCGAATAGAATCTCTAGTTGGGTCAAAAAACCCCGACACAGGTTAGGCGTACCATCATAGCGTACGGGCGCCTTCATACTGAGCCTACACCCCTCGGGTGAGGCCGAACTGGCCCTAGGTACTACTGGTTCTGGAGGACTTGCAGCACCAGTAGTGGATCGATTCAACAGGGTTTGCAGGGCAAGAGCAATTTGGTCCATCCTGTGGTCCTGCTCTTCTTGTCGGGCTGCAATTCTTGTCAACTGAGATGAGAGGTCTGCGGGATCCATTGGCCCTGACGTAATGTCACGGATCCCCCTGATTACCAAGATGGTGGTCCCTTTACGCAGACCGCTCACTACCCTTCCGATCCTTAGAGTGGTCGGCACGTCTAGACAGGCTACTAGGATGGTAGTACAGAGCACATACAACATACAAGGGGTGGTCTGGTGTGCTTGGGGTGCCACACGGACTGACCTCCGTACCAGAATAGAGGAGTGATACAAATGCCAGGGGTCGAGACACAGAATAATCGTTTTGCCAATGCCAGGGTTCGGTACACAGAGTAATCGTTTTGCCAATGCCAGGGTTCGGTACACAGAGTAATCGTTTTGCCAATGCCAGGGTTCGGTACACAGAATAATCGTTTTGCCAATGCCAGGGTTCGGTACACAGAGTAATCGTTTTGCCAATGCCAGGGTTCGGTACACAGAATAATCGTTTTGCCAATGCCAGGGTCGAGACACAGAATAATCGTTTTGCCAATGCCAGGGTCGAGACACAGAATATCGTTTTGCCAATGCCAGGGTTCGGTACACAGAATAATCGTTTTGCCAATGCCAGGGG
This sequence comes from Leptobrachium leishanense, assembly GCA_009667805.1. Lineage (NCBI taxonomy): Eukaryota > Metazoa > Chordata > Amphibia > Anura > Megophryidae > Leptobrachium > Leptobrachium leishanense. The sequence goes on along the minus strand of CM019063.1, from coordinate 54,635,256 downwards.
TCGAGACACAGAATAATCGTTTTGCCAATGCCAGGGGTCGAGGACACAGAATATCGTTTTGCCAATGCCAGGGTGCGCGTACACAGAATAATCGTTTTGCCAATGCCAGGGGTCGAGAACAGAATAATCGTTTTGCCAATGCCAGGGGTGAGACACAGGAATATCGTTTTGCCAATGCCAGGGTCGTACACAGAATAATCGTCTTTTTGCCAATGCCAGGGTTCGGTACACAGAATAATGTTTTTGCAATACACACAAGAGCTCTGCGGGAAGTAACTACACGGTCAGGGCACCAGTGAGAATGTAAGCCGGGGCTTTAACTTTGCGGGTCCCGGTCATGCGCCTGGCCCCGCCCCCCGGCGCCCCACGTGTGCGAAGCGTTCCGCGATATCACTCGGCGCCTGGCCAGCGAGCAGCGAGGAAGCCGCTGCCAGGCGCCGGGGGTGTGCGGGGGCCACCGTCACAGACTCTTCCTCGTGTTCTCTTCAAGGCTTTTGTGGAGATTATTTCAGGAATTACTTCGACTCCGGTTTCACTCCCATGACTGACATCGGTTCCCAGCACCACATAAGGACCTGGTTGCGATCCGTTCAACTTGACTGAAACCCGGAAGCTCGCTACTTCTCCTGCTTGCAGGACCTTCTCTGTCCCACCCAGTCTCCACAGTCTTCCCACCTCAGCAGGTGCTTTCCGCTCTTCAACCATCCTCTGATAGACCGGTCGTAACATGGGGTGCACTCCTTGAGTTGACCCTTCTTCCACTACGATGGGGGTCAGGAGACGCCGCACTAGGTCCGTATTCGTCCCCACTATCAGAGAGCTTCTGTTTGCACCCGAGGGTCGGGGGCACACAATGGCCAAAGCGTCACAGCCTCCGCCTGTCCGATGACTTCAGATCCGATCTCCAACCTTACTTGCAGATACCCGTCATAAGGGAGTTTCTCAGTGCCGATACCCCAGATTTCCAAATCCTTCAGTTCTTGCAAGGGAATATGTTTCAAGTGTCTCTCATAGAAATCTCGGTAGATCAAAGTCACTTGGGCCCCTGAATCCAACAGGGCTTTAGTATAGACTCCCTCCACTTGAATGGGCACAATAGGAGAAGGACCTATCAGCTGATCAGGAAACTTTGTAGCGGTATCCGGATGTTTAGACCCAGTTTGCTGGACCCTGGCCTTTTTCTTGGCCCGTGCAGGTTTTGGGTGTGCATTGCCTCCCCATGACGTAGACCCGGACACTAAGGGAGTGACTCTTTCCATTCTGGCAGGCTCAGCAATTGGCTTAACTTTGGGCCCTCTTGCCCTCCTAGCCCTGACTTGGTTTCGGGAGCGGGGTTCAACCTTCGGGCACCCAGGTTGCTCCTTCACTGGTGCCCTCTGGCGTTTCCCGCCGGTGGGGTAGACAACAGTCCTTCTAAAGCTTTCAACAATCTCTCGACTCTATCCTTCTCAGGCTTTCGGCCCTGGCACTGTGCGCGGAAATGGCCCATTTCTCCACAACCGAAACATCTCTTCTTAGAGAGCGGAGACGTAGTTTCTTGTTGAGATTTTGTTAAAGGTTTGGACCAGACGCCACAGCAACTTCTGTCGTCTGTATACCTGTTAAGAACTTTTGCATTTCCCCCTGCATCTCGGTCACCTTCATCAACACCCTGCACAGTTCAGCGTGCGCTTTCTGCAGTTCAGTTTGAGCTTCCTGTACCTCCTTTACAGTCTTGAACAACTCGCTTCGTTCAGAAGGGTTCGATTCTTTAGCAGCCCTTCCGGTGGATCTAAACCCGACTAACTGTTCCTGTTCGTCCAGGTCAGATCCATAGGTGTCTATCGAGTCGCTTTCAGGCTGTAGACCGTCGTTATATCTCGCAGGTTGTGCATAAGCCCTTTCTCCCCGTCTGAAGGACTTCTCTTCCAGCAGAGCCTCCTCCTCTCGTACAACTCGGATCAGTTCCAAGTACTTCAACTCTTGATTGACTGCTCTGCTTCTCAACTGCATCATCACCGGATCTAACGGTTGAGAGCCTCTCAGGATCTGTTTTATTCGTATCTTATCTACATCAGCCGGTTGGGCCCCTTTCTTGAGGAGTATTTGGTGCAGAATCTTATCCAAGCGCCTCATGTAATCAATCATTCTTTCACCTCTCTTCTGATAGGTGTGTTCATACTGATATACCAGTTCCGCTGCCTTTTCTGTTCGCCCAAACACTTCTTCAAGAACGTTCAGATAATCCAAAGCAGTACAATCTTTTCTACTCAATTTTAGGTTTCTCACCGCTTCTGACGCAGGTCCCTTTAAACTCTCGGTGATCCTTTGCTTTTTCTGGGCCTCAGGGACGTCCCACTCATCCAGAGCCTGCATCGCCTGTTCCACCCATTCCTCAAAGGTTTCTTCTCCCGCCGGAGTTGGTACATTTCCTGTAAAGTTCCTTAACCGTCGATAACCGAAATTAGTGTGAGGAGGGCTTGTTTTCTGACATTTAGCCAGCAAATCTCCAATAGCCACGATAAATTCAGGCCCGATCATGGCCAACGGACTGGGCGCGGAAACACTTTCGGCTTCGCCACGTGGCACACTTGGCTGAATCAGTTGGACTTCCACCTCATCGGTCAGCTTCACGCTCACGCCCCGAAAACATGCTGGAATACCTTTTCTCCATTCGAGAAGAACATGCGTGTGAGAGGTATCTGGGTTTTTCTTAATGTCCAGGATTAACCCCCGATGATCTGGTGCTAGCGTGGCCACGGCCTGGCGAATCTGATCTTCGGCCCAAGTGTCTGCGGGAATATCCATGACTATGCAACATGCTAACTGACTACTATACTCCCCACACCATTCGGCAGCAGTGTCTGGATCCATATTTAACCCTTTAGATGCGGTTTTTCCAGAGACTGAATCCCGGACGAGCCCCCACGTGTAGCGCTCACTCCCGGAGGAGCCGCTGAAAATTGAACCACGGGTCAGTCTCCCCGCACTAGGGAATAAATATACTCCAACACGCTGAACAGTTTTATAATTTAAAAGGTTTACTAAAAGGTTTGCAGCTCTTAAGACACGGTTTATAAAGGAAGATTTACAGTACTTTCGTAACACGATAAACGCGTAGCGGTAAAAGAAACGAAAACACGAGGGCTTCGTATTTTCGGAAAAAACCCCCGACCGAGCAGAAAATTAAAAGATACGAAATTCGAGGAAAAACCCGCGTAGCGGGACACAATAAAATACACAGTTCTCGTATTACGATAGACGCGCAGCGGGAACAAAAAAAGGAAAAATCGTTCAGAATGTAGCTTTTTCTTTGCCCCCTTCTGTGGATTTTGGAAAAGGAAAACAGAGTCCTGCACAGGTTAAGTCCCAGAACTTGAAGTGATATATATTTATATATGTAGGGTACCCGGGTACTTTTCTACTGGCCAGTGAGCTTGCTTTAACGATGTCTTCGACTAGTCAGTTGGGGCCCTGTGGGTTTTAGAAGAAAACAGCAGTGTACGCTTAAATTTACACACGGCCTTGGGGGCCTCTCACCCATCCGGCGCAAGCTTGAGGTTCCGCTGACCCAGGACGTCTCTCCGCTCGATATTGACTGGGGACGCCGACCACCGGATCTGTTGTCTGGCCTTCTGTCTGTCAGCCGCAACTCAGCCAGCTTACCGCCTGCTCCCCGCTTCAATCGACCGCGGTACTCCTTACTCGAGGGGTCTTCTCTCCTCAGCACTGCACTCGGAATACAGCTGGTGATGTCTCTCTCCCGCAAGGCTGGGTGGCCCGATTGTGAGGCCCAATCCACTCTGTCTGCGCTCCGGCCTAGCTCTTGATCTCTCCTTCTGTGTGTGTCTCTGTGCATCCGCTCTCCTCAGCTCTCTGGCGCGTTCTGCCTGCTCTCCACGAGGTGCAGGATGTACAGGCTCTCCACTACCCCACCCACTTCCTGTTTCTTCGCAAAGCATGCATGGATATGTAGTTCAAGTGTCCAGGGTCTTAAATCGTGATAGTCTCCATCTTGTGGCCAAAAATGGGTACTGCCACAGTAAACTTTAACACATCGCTACACTTATATTCCTCATCCATTCTTGCCTGCTCCCTGGAACCTGTATTTCTGTGATAACCTGTGTATGACTATCGCTTATGTTCCTCGGCCATTCTTGCCTGCTCCCTGGAACCTGTATTTCTGTGATAACCTGTGTATGACTATTGCTTATATTCCTCATCCATTCTTGCCTGCTCCCTGGAACCTGTATTTCTGTGATAACCTGTGTATGACTATTGCTTATGTTCCTCGACCATTCTTGCCTGCTCCCTGGAACCTGTATCTCTGTGATAACCTGTGTATGTCTTTATTTCTTGGTTTCAGCAGCATAGTGTAGGTAGTATTAGAGGCCAACTATTAAGGACCTCAGGGTTTAGGGTTCTGTCTTGCTGCTGGGAGTATTCATTGTAATTCTTGCAAACTCCTGTCGTTTATTGTGGTGTTTACCCTCAGCCCTGTAATCTGTATAGGTAGAAGGCCACTACAAGGACCTTACTCAGTAAAGGGCTCCCTCTTGTCTCTGTATTCCTGTTCTATCCTCTCTTGTTCTGTTTCTGTGTAGTTTGGTGTGCTGGGTTCTGCATAATGCAGCAGATCGCAAACCTGCCTAAAGGGCTTAAACACGAATGCTATAAAGGGCCTTCTCTGGCATCTGCCTGGAACGCCCGTGACACTGGGCTTCCTGTTTGCTGTCAGTGCTGTGGCATGCCGCATGACGTGTTTCCTTGGGGAGTGATTGATGACTCTGCACAGCGGGAGACACTCCCTCATTGCTGCTGGGTGTCAAGTCTCAAAATCGGTATAGAGCTTTTGCAGCTGCCTTTAAATATGGCTGTGCTGCCCTCCCTCCCACCTTGAAGCTGTATCCTCAACAAAGTTCAACTATAAACCATTGCCTAGAGTGCTGTGATCCCTCCTTCAACTGTCAACTAAATAAGATAGTCAGGCATGAACTGGCCATCTGGACTACCGAGAGATTTGGGCTGATGGCTCAGTGGGACTCACCTGGGCCATTTATTCTTTTTATATTTTTCAAAAACACTTTGGCCCACATTATAATCTTGTTGCTAACGTTAGCGCTCACCTGCGTAGGCATTAACGTTAGCCGAAGTGTCTACTGTATATTACAATCCAAACGCAAATGGAATAAGTAACCCGTTAGCGTTTGGTATCTTGCGCATTTGAGTTTGAGATTACTGTACTTTGTGCTCCCTATACTTAACATGGGGAGCGCAAAGCGTTTATCAGCGTTAGGATTACAAAGTCCCAGCGCTGATTAATGTTCAGCTGTGGTTAACAAAAAGTTAACCAAAGCCAGGACTTGGTGTTAAACACCAGCCAAAAAAAAAAATCTAATCGTATACTCACCTCCTATCCCGTGGCCCCGACCGCCTCCTCCGTCCGGCGGGAGCAGGGAGAGACTGGGGGAAAAATTTCCTCAGTCTCCCCCTGCGTACCACTATGACGACCGGCGAGGTGAGATCCGTCAGGTCATGTGACTGCCGGCGTCTGGCTCAATGGAGTCCTATGCATCCCGGGGCGTAGTGCGCACTACCAATGCAGGCAGCTTTTTAAGCGCCTGCATTGTCATCCAGCGTTAAAATGGGGGTGATAAGGAGAAAACTGCGGGCGCAGTTTTTTCTCCCTACCTCCCCGGTTTTAACGGGGGATTACAATGTAGCCCTTTATATTTTGTATTTTTTTTAAAAGATCTTTTTGTATTTTTTTGTATTTTAGACAATTTTTTTAATTTTATTTTTTTTTACTTTTGTAACACATCTTTTTATTATTTTTTAATGGACTTTTTTATTATTTAGACACATTTTTATTGATTTTAGATATTTAAGATATTAGAATCAGATACTTATCTTTTCAGGTCAGTGGAATTTGCCGATGCCCATTCGGCACGATTCAGCGGTTATTGGCGCAACTTGGCTGTTTTTGCCGACGTCCGTTAACTGCTTCAGGGGTGATATGGCTCAGGGGTGATATGGCTCAGGGGTGATATAGCTCAGGGGTGATATAGCTCAGGGGTGATATGGTTCAGGGGTGATATGACTCGGGTGATATGGCTCAAGGGGTGATATGACTCTGGTTGATATGGCTCAGGGGCGATATGACTCGGGGTGAATGGTTCATGGGGTGATATGGCTCAGGGGTGATATGGCTCAAGGGGTGATATAGCTCAGGGGGTGATATGGTTCAGGGGTGATATGACTCAATGGCTCAAGGGGTGATATGACTCGGGGTGAATGGCTCAGGGGGTGATATGACTCGGGGTGAATGGCTCAGGGGTGATATGGCTCAGGGGGTGATATAGCTCAGGGGGTGATATGGTTCAGGGGTGATATGACTCAATGGCTCAAGGGGTGATATGACTCAGGGTGATATGGCTCAGGGGGTGATATGACTCAGGGTGAATGGCTCAGGGGGTGATATGACTTGGGGTGATAGGGTTGAAGGAATAGGGATTTAGCTGACAATAGATGAAAAGGAATCACTGAACGCTGGGTTCATATGAAGCTGTATCTGTGACTGTTTCTCAGAAACGGAAACAATAATCCTTAAAACAATAGTAACAAACTCCAGAATTAATGAAAAAAAATCTTTAAATCTTATTTTATACCAAAAACATAAAAAAATACAGATAAAAGGATTTTTGCAGAAATTAAATCCTAGCAAATTCTAAGGAGAAAAAGGTAAATTCCAAAACAAAAGCAGATTTTCTTTTTCGTTTTATACGACAGATATTTTAACAGTGTCCAGAGTTACTTTCTAAAGCCATATGTGTAAACCTCTATAGAGCGCGCGGTTACTGGGCGAATCAGAAGAGAGCGCAAACCTTTCCCGTGCAATGACACACTTATAAAAAACACTGATAGAAATAAAACAATCTATCAAAGGTGGGGATCGCTTTAAATTAATTACCGCTGGAGCCGCGTGGGTGTTATTTCATAGATGGGAAGCAGAATCATATAAAAAGCACGTCGCCTTCTTGCTCTCCAGCTCCTATAGTCAACCAACCGGTACCGGCATGCCCTTTAAATCAACTTTGTTTTGGCTTAGGGCAAATTTCTCTGGCTTTAAATTGCATTTCAGATCTGTTATAGTTTGAGCATAAATTGCAGAAACTCCAAGAGATGTTTAAAACCAAACCAGAGATTGATGAAGAACCAATTCACCTATCCGTAAAAGTAACACGTTCTCTCCGAGGCTACAGAACCGACGGTATAACTCACAGTGCGGGATTCACTCGCCGGCGATTTCCCTAGAGGACACTGTGACTCGGACACAAGATCTGTGGCTTCATGCTGAAAACGCGTCGGTGTAGGTGCCGGCTGCTGCAACGGGACGTGGGGTACGGTGCGGGGCGGTCAAGTAGCTGCCGTAAATTTAAGCCCCGGGAATTAAAATTGCAAATGTTCGTCTGATCTGAATGCAATTTTCACCAGGAAAAATTAGGCCAGCATTAACCCCTTCACTACTATTCTAAGATTACTGTCAGGAACACGTGTTATTTATTTGGGGGAAAAATATTCTTATTTATACAATAACAAATATTTGGCAATATTCCCAATGTATTCCTTACTGTAATAATCTGTTTGGCAGGGAGATGTCACCATCTGCTGGCCAAAAGTAGATACTGCAGTTCTGAGCTCCATGCAGGATCAGTTGGGGAGCTGTCATTCAGACCCATTCCCAGCTGGTTTTAAGAGTGTTAGCACCTCGACTATCGTGCCCACACTGCTAAAACATTAAGGGCATGATCTGGAGCCTAAATGCAAGTGACTTTCATTTGCAACAGAATGATACAGCAAAGATCCAGCTCGTGTTAAAGGCACGCTAAAACGTACATAAGCTGTATCTAGGTAACTTGTGCCGTACAAATAAACCACATTATGAAACACCTTATACAACACATTATAAAACGCATTTAAAACACATGCTGTTTGTTTTTCTTTGTTTGAAGTAATTGCATGTACAAAGAAAAAATATAATTCTTTTTTTTATCTTTTACCAAAATATGTGCAAATGTTTTACATTACAGCTGTTGCATTTCTTCTACAGTATTTAACAGTTAATGAGGTGGAGAAGGGAATGTTTTTAGATAATGCTACAGGAGGCTTTCGTTCTCCAGGCTACTAATATAAGAGCTGGCAGCTGAATGAGATAAGAGAGAGAGCTTAAAAAACTTCTAATCTCTCACCTGGCACCTGGTGATGTCCTTTGAATACATCCCACACAATACAATGATGTGAGTCGGTGACTGTTAATAATAATAATAATAAAACTCAGGTTATATGAAAAGAATAAAGCGGTTAATCTCTCCAGCTTGCACGGCTTCCTCCCATCAATGCCTCGCAAGTGCCTGTTGGTTACATATACTGAGTTGCACTAAAGGGGTTATTCAAAGAGCACTGAAATTTCAGTGCTCTTTCATTCGGTGCACTTTGGCAAGCTCAATTTGCCGACCCTGCAGTGAATTCAACATACACCGTATGGTCCGCGTAGTCCACCCAATCGATCCACCAAACGCCGTCTAAAAACCCACCGAATGACGTTGATAAACCACCGATCGCAGTCACAAGCCGTCGAACGCAGCCGACGATCCGCCGGACAGACCACCGAACACCGCTGAAAAAAATCGACCAGCCGCCGAAGAGGGGTATAAAAAAATAAATAAAAATACAGTAATTTTTAAAAGGCGTTTCAAACAAAACTAATGCATGAAAATAATATATAAGGTCCAATGAATAACAATAAAAAGGTCTGTTACAGAATAAATATAAAAAAACGCCATTTTAAAAAAAAAATCGGAATCGAAACTTTCGCCAAAATAATCCAGGATAAAGCCTAAAAAAATTAATTAATAAAGAGACTTTTTTGCTGCAAATGAAAAGAATAAACAGTTGAATAAAATTTTTATAAAAACGGGGATTTTTATACGTTGAAACCTGTGAGATTAGCCTTTTTAAATCTATCGAACGAAAACACTGAAAATCTGTGCATTTCGCCATCTTTTCGCTACTGTTCGGTGTCTCTGAATCGTTTAACCATTACTTCTCTATGGGGAATTTCACTGCCGCCAAATTGCACTGTATTTTGCGGCAATTCACCCAAAAAATGCTAGCTTTTTGAATAGCTAAATGGACACGTAATTGCACTATACAGGTAAATTCACCATTTGGTGCAATTCGGCGGACAATTCGGCTCTCTCTGAATAACTCTTTAAGTCTGTACAAGCCTGGATCTAGTTAATGAACCTTTCAGTTTATCCTTGGTCAAAAGTCACAGTTTTTGAGATTTTGTATAATTCAGAAAACAACAATTTGGCCCTCACAGGTTGAGTGCAAAGGCGCTAAATAAAGTGATAGGACAGTCAGCGAAGTGGGAAGCGGCGATGTCACGTTGCAAATGTAAACACGCTGTTAACTGCTTGCCATGTGACGGACAAGACGCAAGAGAGCAACACTTGGAAAGAGCGGACATAGGTACAGGACTACTCCAAGCCCAGGCGAATTATATCTGCACGGACCTGGCAACTTACCCTTTTTCCAGATGGCCACGACCTCCAAAAGTTTCCAGGTCACCACAGAAGCTGACCATTGGTTTATTAGGGAAGACCCATCATTCTGGGCTCCTGAGCAGGTGAGTGAGATTGGGCTGGTTCCCACACTGCACTATTTGGTTTTGCATAAATGCTACACTGTTTCTTTTTTCTTCCTTTCATTTTTTCTTTTGAGGACACCATGACTGACTGAATAACACAAACAATTACAACTTTTTGTAAAAAAATGTTAACACATTCTACACAGTATTGCACTATCCATTACACTTTTTTCACCTGATTGACATATCACAACTGGATCACTTGTCAGGCGTGTCACTGGGTGGGTTCCGGCTCAGCAGGATTGTGAGCCCAAGATGCAGCGGTGAATGCACACAATCGGAACAGTGATGGGTTGCAAGGTGCAGGAGAAACAATGGACTGAAGATAAGGGTCAGGACACGTAGAAGGCCAGACACCAGTATTAATACTAATGATATTGGGTTACAAAGTTGGAGACTGATCACAACAGGATTTGTAGACATGAGGAACTTGGAGACACTTATAACCAGGAGACAAAGTTGATGCTGGGGACCAGGCTGAAAAGTAGGGGAACATAGCAAGGCTTGAGGCTGGGGTACATGGCAAAGCTTGAGGCTGGGGTACATGGCAAGGCTTGAGACTGGGAAACACGGCAAGGCCTGAGACTGGGAAACACGGCAAGGCCTGAGACTGGGAAACAGGGCAAGGCTTGAGGCTGGGGTACCCGGCAAGGCTTGAGGCTGGGGAACATAGCAAGACTGGAGGCTGGGAAACAGCATGGAAGCAGGGAAACAACACACAGGTCTTCTCACTGTGAGTTAGAGGGCCACAATGTTGAAGCACTGACTGAGGGGAGGAGAAGCCTTTTATTGAGATCAGACAGTACTAATTGGTCAAACGTGTTTGCAGGGAAACCAGGGCTGGTGTACTGGAGTTCGAACTAGAGTGCCAAGCTATACTAAATCCTGGGCCGAGAGAAGAAAAAAGAAAATAATAAGAGATTAATAGTGCAAATCTGGTTATAAACTGTGTGTAATTACGATTAGAACCAAATTCAGTTCACTCACATGATCCAGAGCCTGTAACTGGCTCTGTAAAAGGTGCAGTGTACCAACTTGGGGTGGCACTACCCGAGCTGCGTGATTTTCTCCAGAAAGTGGCATAAAATAATTACCGGGATGATTTTCTTAGTGGCCACATAAAGGCGTCTCTGGCATTAGTATATCCTCGCATGTATCACTAGATGTTATGAGAGTAATATAACATATAATAGAGTATGGTGACACTGTGGGGAATATTATTGGAAATATAGCAATATCCATGTCAATAGGTCATTGGATAATTACCTTTCCTGGGATTAAAACTTGTCAGAGCTTCGTAATATTTGTGAAAAAAAATATGTCACGTGGGGAGCTTGAAGGAAGTCAGGAAAATAGAAAATATCACTTACATATGAATACTGTTTCTTAAAACTTTTATTATTTGTAAATTTAATTATACTTTCTGAGTTTTTGCTCTAGTTGGAAATTAGAATTTGTTTTCTGTTTAAATTTAGTGAATTTCCCCGTACGGTGACATTTCGGGGCCATTCGGCTATTCAGAAAGCAGGCAGTTCGCCAAATTTTGGCGAACTGCCAGAAAGTACGGTGCCTGTTCGATGGCGGTTTAACCCCCATAGAGAAGCAATGGTTAATCTATTCAGAGACACCCAACAGCAGGGAAAAGTTTACGAAGTGCCCTGCTGTTCGGTGGTTTCATTCGGCAGGTTTAATCAGGTGAATTCCATAGGTTTCAATGTTAAAAATATTCCCGTTTTTATCCAATATCTAATAAACCGTTTATTATTTTAATCTGCAGTAAAAAGTCTATTTATAGATTTTCTTAGGATCTTTTAGGCATTTTTTGGGATTTTTTCGAGCAATTTATTTTCCTGTTTTTATTTAAGTGTTTTTTCTTTTTTCTGTAACAGCCCTTTTTATTCTCATTCATTGGATCTTATGTGTAAATTCCAGGCATTTTCGTTCAGTAGTTTTTGTGCAAACAGCGTTTTACTTTTGCCATTTTCAATCGTATTGTTTTTGTTTTGTTTTTTTACTCCGTTCGTCAGCCAGCTTGTCATTTTTTTCCGGCGGCTGGTCTGTGCAGTGATCGGCGTCTTTTTCCGCTGTGTATGGCGTGTTTTTGTGGCGGTTCCGGCAGGTTTTCATTGGATGTTCGGTGGGTCCCTGCACTCCGGGGACCCTGCGGTGAATGTTGAATTCACCGCAGGGTGGGGAACTTTGATTCCCCCACGAGCAGGGAACGAGAGGGGAATAACCCCCGTGTGTTTTCTGTGCCTCCCGTTATGGAACATAAACTTACACGTTCATTTTCGCTTTCTGGTGTTTCGTTTCAGTCACCCATTCCTTCATTTTTACAACAATGGTTTGGCATTGATAGGACCTTAACCCCTTCCCGACCGCTAAAGTCCTGGCCACCGCTCCCTTAAAGGTCATGTTTGACATCATTGGAAAGGCCTTTCCAATGATACAACACATGACCAGGTTTGGTGTAAAAATAAAATAATAATAATTTAATAATAATAATGTTTAAATTTAGTGAATTTCCCCGTACGGTGACATTTCGGGGCCATTCGGCTATTCAGAAAGCAGGCAGTTCGCCAAATTTTGGCGAACTGCCAGAAAGTACGGTGCCTGTTCGATGGCGGTTTAACCCCCATAGAGAAGCAATGGTTAATCTATTCAGAGACACCCAACAGCAGGGAAAAGTTTCCGAAGTGCCCTGCTGTTCGGTGGTTTCATTCGACAGGTTTAATCAGGTGAATTCCATAGGTTTCAATGTTAAAAATATTCCCATTTTTATCCAATATCTAATAAACCGTTTATTATTTTAATCTGCAGTAAAAAGTCTATTTATAGATTTTTTTTTAGGATCTTTTAGGCATTTTTTGGGATTTTTTCAGGCAATTTATTTTCCTGTTTTTATTTAAGTGTTTTTTCTTTTTTCTGTAACAGCCCTTTTTATTCTCATTCATTGGATCTTATGTGTAAATTCCAGGCATTTTCGTTCAGTAGTTTTTGTGCAAACAGCGTTTTACTTTTGCCATTTTCAATCGTATTGTTTTTGTTTTGTTTTTTTACTCCGTTCGTCAGCTTGTCGTTTTTTTCCGGCGGCTGGTCTGTGCAGTGATTGGCGTCTTTTTCTGCTGTGTATGGCGTGTTTTTGTGGCGGTTCCGGCAGGTTTTCATTGGATGTTCGGTGGGTCCCTGCACTCCGGGGACCCTGCGATGAATGTTGAATTCACCGCAGGGTGGGGAACTTTGATTCCCCCACGAGCAGGGAACGAGAGGGGAATAACCCCCGTGTGTTTTCTGTGCATCCCGTTATGGAACATAAACTTACACGTTCATTTTCGCTTTCTGGTGTTTCGTTTCAGTCACCCATTCCTTCATTTTTACAACATGGTTTGGCATTGATAGGACCTTAACCCCTTCCCGACCGCTAAAGTCCTGGCCACCGCTCCCTTAAGGTCATGTTTGACATCATTGGAAAGGCCTTTCCAATGATACAAAACATGACCAGGTTTGGTGTAAAAATAAAATAATAATAAAAAAAGAAAACAAAACAAAATTAAATAAATTTAAGAAAAAAATTGGTTTAAAAAAAAAAAAAAAAAATTGTCTGGGGGGGGGGGTGGTTTAGGTAAATAGGACCTAGGCTGTCATCTAAAAATATTGAGCATAAAACGGTCATAGGTGAACTGGCTCAGCAGTGAAGGGGTTTAAAAGCAAAAACATGCAAAAATTGGGTATTTCTATTCTCGAGTCAAAATTTGGAAACCTAGCCGGGGTCTTTTTTGGTGGTTGTAGATTTTGGGGATTAAATTACGAAAAAGTGTGTTTTTACATATTTTTTTATAGTAAATTATAGGATATGATGGAAATAATGGTATTTTTAGAAAGTCCATTTAATGGCGGGAAAAACGGTGTATAATATGTGTGGGTTCCATAAACGAGTAAGAGGAAAATTCGACCTATACACTAAGGGCTAAATTCCAATCTTCTCGCAAACGTTTGCGCCCCGCGCAAAAAAAACATTAGCGCGAGGGGTAAAACCCTTTGCGCCGAATGCCATATTACATAGTCAGTACAACAAACGCATGTAATCATCTACCGTGGGTGAACCTGCGCGAACGCTACGCGAGCTTACTGTACATCGCGCGTCCTATACTTAACATTGTGAGCGCAAACGCAAATGTTCACTGGTATGCGGATGGTATTACAATCTATGCACAGTTTTTAGCGCACAGTTTTTGCGCGCATAATTTTAGCAACTCCTAAAAGCTGGTGTTAAAGGCAAATCTGTACGTTCTGGCCGAAACCAAATACACCAGCCCAAAAAAAAAAAAAACAGCGCAGTATAGTTACACATTCTACACATACCCAAACAATAAAATGGAGAGGTTGTGCGTGTTTTTATTATTGCTGCAGCATATATGCTCAGATTGACTTTGACAGGCGCAAAAACTGAACGTGAGATAATTGTGGTTCTTAATTCTGATTGGCTGAATCGAGTGAAAAAAATCAGTGCGCACACTGATTTCTGCGCGCAACGGTACTGCGAGAGCATTACGCACGTTATTGATCGGATGAAAAAACGCACGAGGATTGTAATTCCAGAGGTGATTTGCGCGCGCAAACGTTTAACGCTTGGCGCACAAATTCTCGCGTTGCGCGAGCGTTTGTGCACGAAGATTGTAATTTACCCCTAACAGCACAGAAATGTAAAAACAGCAGCGGGCACTAAAGGACGGATTTGTGTAAAACCGCCCGGTCACTAAGGGGTTAAAATATTGACTATCAGGGTTATTCAAAGAGAATCGAAAAGTCACCGCATGTTCGGTGACTTTTCGTTCTCTTCAATTCAGGCCGATTCGGCGATCCCATTTCGGCGACCCTGCAGTGTATTCAGCAAGCACCACAGGGCCGTCGAAGCACAGGGAAAAGCTGCCGCAAACCCGACGAAAGGTCACTGCAAAAACCCGGCGAATGCACGCCGAAACCCGCAAAAACATCTGGATTAACCCGTCGAAGACGCCGGAAAAACCCGAGCAGGAGCCGATCACACGCAGTGCAGCCGCCGGTAAAAGCCGACACCGCAGACGAGTGAAGTGAATAAATTAGCAAAACCGTTTGCTTGAATGTTTGGAAAGTGAAAAGCTGTTTGCAAAGAAACTACTGAGCGAAAATGTCTGAAATTTACACAGGATCCAATGAATGATAATAAAAAGGGCTGTTACAGAAAAAATAAGTAAAGTTAAAAAAAAAATCAGAAAAATGCTTAAAATATCCTAAAAAATCTATAAATAAAGAGACTCTTTACTGCAGAATTTTATAATGAACGGTTTATTAGATATTGAATTAAAACGGGAATATTTTTAACATTGAAACCTATGGGATTCGCCTGAATAAACCTGTTGAATGAAACCACGGAATGGCAGGGCATTTTGGGAACCTTTCACTGCTGGTTTGTGTTCTCTGAATAGCCGAAGCATTGCTTTTCATGGGGTTTTCACTGCCCTCGAACAGGCACCGAACAGGCACCGTATGTGCAGGCAGTTCGCCAGGATTTGGCGTATTGCCTGCTCTCTGAATAGCCGAATGGCCAAGAAAGGTAACCAAACGCTGATTTTCAGCGTTCAGTTACCTTTCTCCAGCCATTCGGATCTCTTTGAATAACCCTGAATATTAATTACATATACAGTTGTGTTCAAAATTATTCAACCCCCAATGCTGTAAAGGGTTTTAGGGAATTTAGTGTACATTTGTAATTGTATTCAGAATGAAATCCTACAAGGACTTTTTAAAGAACCATATGCAACTAAAATGACATCAATTGGTTTTGTAATACAGTAGTAAATGTTTCTTTTGTGAATTCTTCATTGACACAATTATTCAACCCCTTAAAGACTACCACTCTGAAGAACAGAGGTTCATTCAAGTGTTTTCAATCAGGTATTGAAAACACCTGTGGATGTCACGGAGCAGCAATAAAGCATAATAAGCACCAATTAGGCAGCTTTAAAATGACTGTGATACTCAGCTCCTTCTAGACATTTACTGGTGTGGTTACAAACATGGTGAAGTCAAGAGAATGTCCAGGAAGACAAGAGAAGAGGTGATTACTCTTCACAGGAAGGGCAATGGCTATAAGAAGATTGCAAAGATGTTAAACATACCAAGAGAGACCATAGGAAGCATCATTCGCAAATTCAAGGCAAAGGGCACTGTTGAAACGCTACCTGGTCGTGGCAGAAAGAAGATGCTGACTTTGACTGCTGTGCGCTACCTGAAGCGTAGAGTGGAGAAAAGTCCCCATGTGACTGCTGAGGAACTGAGAAAAGATTTGTCAGATGTGGGTACTGAAGTTTCAGCTCAGACAATACAGCGCACACTGCGTAATGAAGGCCTCCATGCCAGAACTCCCAGGCGCACCCCCTTGCTGTCTCCAAAGAATAAGAAGAGTCGACTGCAGTATGCCAAAAGTCATGTGGACAAACCACAGAAGTTTTGGGATAGTGTTCTGTGGACTGATGAAACAAAATTAGAACTGTTTGGGCCCATGAATCAACGCTATGTTTGGAGGAGGAAGAACAAGGCCTATGAAGAAAAGAACACCTTGCCTACTGTGAAGCATGGCGGGGGGTCAATCATGCTTTGGGGCTGTTTTGCTTCTGCAGGTACAGGGAAGCTTCAGCGTGTGCAAGGTACCATGAATTCTCTTCAGTACCAGGAGATATTGGATGACAATGTGATGCAGTCCGTCACAAACCTGAGGCTTGGGAGACGTTGGACCTTTCAACAGGACAATGATCCCAAGAATACCTCCAAGTCCACTAGAGCATGGTTGCAGATTAAGGCTGGAACATTTTGGAGTGGCCATCGCAGTCACCTGACTTAAATCCGATTGAGAACCTCTGGTGGGACTTAAAGAAAGCAGTTGCAGTGCGCAAGCCTAAGAATGTGACTGAACTGGAGGCTTTTGTCCATGACGAATGGGCGAAGATACCCGTAGATCGCTGCAAGACACTTGTGTCAAGCTATGCTTCACGTTTAAAAGCTGTTATAACTGTAAAAGGATGTTGTACTAAGTACTAAGATTGAATGTCACTTGGGGGTTGAATAAAACTGATAATGATGTGAGCACAGAAAAGACATTTGTGGTTATTTCATTATAAATGTTATGTTATATTTGTCTGACCTACACGTGCCTCTTTGATTTAATTGTAAGCAAGATGACTGAATGATCAAAATCAATGTCAAACTGGCCAAAACACTCAATTTCAGTGGGGGTTGAATAATTTTGAACACAACTGTATTTATAGTATATACTTATTGCATAGTGATATAAACTCTAAAATTATTATTGCTAATAATAATCATTTTATTTTAAAATAAAGACAAAGATAAAACAAAGAAATTCCTGAGCCACACTTTGTTATAAAGAAGTGAATAAGCATTAAAAACTGGTAAACGGAAAACAACTCTTTGACCAAAAAAATATAAATTATTGTCAAGATTTGAGCAGATTTTTCATCAGTTTAAAATTAATTTTCAAGAAATTTCCTGTTGTTTATCTTGTTTATTCTTTATGTTGAATTACCAAAATATGTAAGACATAAAAATAAAAAGCTATAAATTAATAACAAAATACAAAATTTTAATCAAAGATGCATTAAAATGGAATCTAAAAAATGTTTCCATTTTTAATGCATCTTTGATTAAATTAGATATTTTTTATAAGATCCTGAGTGCATCCGTAAAGCTCTGTGTATATATATATTATATATATATTGCCGAATAATAAGTACGGACAGGAAATCCCTGCGAGACGCGAAGACGCAGAGTAAAATCATTGGACTGCTCTGACTTATTCCTTTAGAGCTTCATAGAAAGAGAAAAATCGAGGCACGAAGATTTCACGAGACTCGATAGATTTGTTGCTCTTGAATACAATGATTTGTACCTTCAGCACCAAATAGGAACCTTTCGTTATTGGTCGGAAATTAAACCCGCAGAACATTTCACCGTCTGTCCCCGTTCAACCAGGAGATGCTCTGTTTTACAATACTTACCTTTATCTTCCACTTTCTATCAGTATCGTTATAATTCTTTGTCTTTCTTTTCACTTTACAAGCTTTATCTCTCCTGCCGCAGCGCTAACTAAATATATAAACATTTTGAAACAGTCTCCCGTCTCTCTCCGCGCTTTTCATTGCTTTGGTTTTATTCCTTATGTGTTTTGGCCGAGGTCAGACACAGACTCGGCGACATAGGGAAAATAATCAAAAAGTTTAAAAACAGTAGCAGCACGCATACTATTGTGTAGATTAATTATTAACCCCTTCACTACCAAAATCGACTACACTTGGCAGGATCCTTGCTGGTGACCCGATATCAAGCATAGGAGATATGGCGTTCCACAAGAGCAATGCATAGAAATTAAGTTATTACAAATAAAATGTGTTTGCAATTGGGCTCCAGAACACGCCCCTAAATTTTTTGTGTCGTGGGCATGATGACTGAGGTGCTGAAACTTTTTAAACCAGCTGGGAATGTGTCTTACTGCCAATTCCCCAGCTGATCCTGCCCGGAGACCAGAACTGCAGTAAAATTATTTGGCCAGCAGGTGGCGACATTTCCCTGCCAGATTTAGTTAATTGCAAATGAAAATCACTTCGATGTGAGCTCTAGAACATGCCCTTAAAATTTTAGCACTGTGGGCATGATGCCTGGGGTGCTAAACACTTTTTAGAACCAGACAGGAATGTGTCTGAATGACATCTCCCTGTTATGTCCTCAGCCCCCGCAGCGCTACCTGGGGGATCTGGGCACCCGGCGGCATCACTGGCTGGCCGGGTGCCAGGAGTTAGAGATGGCCGATCAGCGTCTGAGGGGGCGGGGTCTGGCGTGGTGACATGGAGCCACCGGCCTTAAGTACAGGGCGCGAGTCTTTGCTCATCGTCCTGACGTGGAGTAATTTTCCAGCATCGCCAGCTGACTTTTGTGACTGTTTCTGTGTATCTTGCATTCATTGCCGATCTTATGCTTGTAGGAGGACCTTGCTTTAGTTGATTGACCCAGAATTCCCACTGACGATTCTTATGCTTAACCCCTGTGTGTATGTTTGTGTTTCATGCATTTGTTGCACCGCATGGTTTCACTTGGGAGATCTGCCCTGCAGGTTGCTCATTTCATCAACCGATCGATCTCCCTAATGAGTAACGGGCCTTGCTCTACATTACCATGTATCGTCTCAGTATGTGGGTCTGTCCTTCATGTCACTAGAGCAATCAACAGTTCTAGTTGCTTGTATAACGTCTGGTCTGTTTCTAAAGCATATCGCATGATCTATGATTGTAGGCCTGCCCTGCAGGTTGCTAAACATAACAGTCCTGTTTAAACAGTATCTGTTTAACACCAAGTCGAAGTACAAAAGCATAATCTCTGATTGTAGGCCTGCCCTGCAGGTTGCCGAATGCAGTGAGTATTTACTCTATATGGTTGAGATAAAGTATATGAGTATTACCTCTGTTATCAATCCTGCACGTACCACAACCCTTACTGGTGCCGATCTGAAACCTACCAATAATCATGCGTTTGTTGTACAAGTCTCTAATCACTGTATCCATTTGAATATAGTTAACGTGTTTTCACTCAGCGGTCTCTTGGTCACGAAACCATTTGAGGCTGAGTGGTATCTAGAGTTTTGTATTACCTCCCTGGTTTGGGATTATATTTTTGGATTATAACTTGATCTCAGGCTGCTGTGTCTGCTGCTGCTGATCGTGCAAACTCGATCACGGCAGTGAAGGGGTTAAAATTAAAATAGATATGTTGATAGGCATGGAGAACGAATGTCAGTAAAGAACAAAAAATGACCATTTCTCTATCACTTAAATCCTCAAAGCCATAGGAGAGGAAAGAACACGAGCAAACATGTGTTTAATGTGTCTGGAACTCCCTGCGACGTGCCCATTGAACTGATATGAAAACATTTCTGTTAAAAAGCATGTATTTTTGAAAAGTTCCAAAGCGATTCCTATCCGGCAGTTTCATAAATAATTTACATAGGCGTGTGATACAAAACCTGGCAGAGACAGAGCGCCGGCGCTTCAGTTCAAGGTCTTTGTAACGAGGATAATTGCCTTACTGCTCTTTTTATCAGCTTGTAAAAAACTTTTCTCATTATTAGAAACCTCGTCCAAATTGGAATTATTGCTATTGTCAGAACTGTCTGGCTGCCCGCCTCTGCCATTAAACTTAATGAGATTGTATGCTCACCTGTTCTTGATATGGAACGGCACAGTTGCCCTTCTGTCGTTTGCCTTTGTCCTGTCCTATCTGGTTATTCTTGAACGGAGTCTCGCGTAGTGTCCGGCTGCTTGTCGGCCTCAATGCCCATTCCTAAGACCGGGCCGAGACCCTGGTTTAACAGAGAGTATGAATTCAAAGGATGCTCTGTTAAAAATGGAGTTCCTTGGTTTTTGCCCTTAAATAATTGACAGCCTCTGCCCAATTATTATTTTTATTTCGTTTTGTTGTTTTATTGTTATTTTACTCACTTTTCTCCCTTGCCACACGCAGCTCCTCCTCGGCTCGGGGTCTTCCAAATCCGGAAGTCCCTACAGCGTTTCTGCTCTCCTACACAACCTGCATAGCCTAGGATACGCAAATTGCCCAGCACTACGGACTTGCGCACTTTAAGTTTGCAGGTTCTGTAGCGCCTGCACAGAACGATGGATCGGAGCTGCACGCGCATGCACAGATCTGATCCATCGGCTGCCTCTCTGAGAACGCTCGCTGCAGCGATTGGTCTCAGAGGGTGATGTCGGCTGCTCTCTGTGTGTGACATCACTGGTGACCGGCAGCCGGGAAAGTCAAAAGTCCCGGCGGCTGTTGGCGCTGGGTGGGTGGAGGAAACTGATACACCAGTTTCAGTAGATCGGGGCAGAGGTATGGGGAGGAGAGAAGGGGGCACTAAAGTTGTCAGGATGAAAAAAGTGTCCCTTTAACAGAGAGTATGAATTCAGGTTGCCATTATTTGAATTATTGCATTGGTAAATAATCAACCTCTTTGAATGTAAAACTACAAAAATCAGGCTCCAGGTCAGGCTCCAGCCCGCGGGAGGGCCTGGTTGAGGCCTGGCTCCGGGTCGGGCTCCAGCCTGCTGGAGGGTCTGTTTGAAGCCTGGCTCTGGGTCGGTCTCCAGCCTGCTGGAGGGCCTGGTTGAGGGCTGGCTCTAGGTTGGGCTTCAGCCCGCTGGAGGGCCTGGTTGAGGGCCGGCTCTGGGATGGGCTCCAGCCCGCTGGAGGGTCTGGTTGAGGCCTGGCTCCGGGTCGGTCTCCAGCCTGCTGGAGGGCCTGGTTGAGGGCTGGCTCTAGGTCAGGCTTCAGCCCGCTGGAGGGCCTGGTTGAGAGCCGGCTCCGGGACGGGCTTCAGCCCGCTCGAAGGCCTGGTTGAGGCCTGGCTCTGGGTCAGGCTCCAGCCCGCTGGACAGCCTGGTTGAAGCCTGGCTCTGGGTCGGGCTCCAGGCTGCTGGAGTGCCTGATCGAGGCTTTGCTTCGGGTCAGGCCCCAGCCTGCTGGAGGGCTTGGTTGAGGCCTAGCTCTGGGCCTGGCTTCAGACCTGTGCCGGCTCGCTGGAGGGCTTCAAACGGCACCACGCCAGGCCTGGTCGAGGCTGGTCTGCTGAAAGGGTTGGGGCTGGCCCGTTCAAGTGAAAGGGAGGGCACTGGCCTGCTCAAGTGAAGGGGGCAGGAGCCTGTCTGCTTAACTGAAAGGGGCGGGTGCCAGCCCGTTCAAGAGAAAGGGGTGGGCGTGGCCTGGTATCGCAGTTTGCTGGAGGGCTGTGCCTTGTCCAGGCCAGGTGCTCCATGCTGCAGCCTTTGTCAGGGTGGCAAAATGCCGCTGCTGCACCTGACTCCATGGACGGGCCGGCCCTGTACAGTAACTGTGATAAAGACATATTATAAAAATGTTCAAATCTCCTACTTATGGGTGTTTGTAGTGATCATAAAGATTATTAGCAATGCAACTTCCAAAAAATATCAATAGAATATAAAAATAATATCTCTATGTGTCATAACGCCTGTATATGGAGATTACAGCAACACCTTGTATCTGTACTGTACAGGGATTTTCAGTCATTGTAACCCCCTGAATCCTATCCCTGTACAGCAGCGAATGACCCTACAACTCTATCTGTATTCTGCCAAATCCTTGGCTGTGTAATACAGCAGTAATCTATTTGAACTTTTTGTTACAGTGAAGTCTGGGGCTGATATTTGAAGCTGCTTTTATGTCTCTTCAGGGTGCTTGGAGAAACATAAAACAAAGGATTTTGTTTCTCCACAGGGGACACACTAATCTTGGTTTAAAAAGGTGTGAAAATGGTCTTTCGCTATGCAAAATCAAGATGACTCGACTTTGGTTGAGAAGGGGTTAATAGAAATATATCTCTGGTTTATTCCCTATATATGGGATCTTAACCAGGTTTTGGAGGTAGTACAATACATGCATTCCTATTAATGATTAAAAAAATTTCACCAGGTTGAAATGTCACCAGCCGCCACTATTTATACATATATATTATTTATGTAGATTACATAGGCCGTGTTAGTCCAGATGACAAAATCACGAGTATAGCCGTATGTAGTGATACCTTTTTATGGAACTAACGCTACATTTAAAAGACAAGCTTTCGAGAGTGTACTCTCTCTTCTTTAGGTCTGGAACCTCACTGATCAGTATCCTAGAATTGAACATTGTCAGGGTTATTCAAAGAGAGTCGAAAAGTCACCGTACGTTCGGTGATTTTTCTTTTCCTGCACTTCGGGGCGATTCGCTGAGCCTATTTCGCCGACCCTGCGGTGTATTCAGCAAGCACCGCAGGGCCCCCGTAGTGCAGGGAAAACTCGCCGCAAACCTGCCAAACACTAACCGAACACTCACCGAAACCCGCAGAAAACAGCTGAATTAACCCCGCCAAACACGCTGGAGAAACCCGAGCAGCCGTCAATGACAGCGCAGAGCAGCCGCCGGAGAAACCCGACACGCAGACGAATGAGGTGAAAGAAAAAAAAACAGTACGCATGAAAGTTTGAAAATTTAAACGCTGTTTGCAAAAAACTACTGAACGAAAATATCTGGAATTTACACATAAGGTCTGTTACAGAAAAGGGAAAAAATGATTTATAATAAAGAAAAAAAAAAAAGTTTGCAAAATAAATTCCAAAAATGCCTAGAAGATCCTAAAATAATCTAAAAATAAAGAGACTCTTTACAACAGAATAAAATAATGAACGATTTATTAGATATTGCATTAAAACGGGAATATTTTTAACATTGAAGCCTATGGGATTCTCCTGAATAAACCTGTCGCATGAAACCACCGAATGGCAGGGCATTTCGACAACGTTTCACTGCTGTTTTGTGTTCTCTGAATAGACAAAGCATTGCTTCTCTATGGGGGATTTCACTGCCCTCGAACAGACACTATACGTGCAGGCAATTCGTCACAATTTGACGAATTGCCTGCTCTCTGAAAAGTCGAATGGCCCTGAAATGGCACCTTTCGCTGAATTTTAGTGTCCTGTTCCATTTCGGGGCCAGATCGACTCTCTTTGAATAACCCTGTGTGACATTAAGGGGCATATGGGGGGGTTAGATGTCATAAATGGTGAGAGTCAAATGGTATAGTCAAAATGGGAAAATAAGCACATGAGCGATCTTAGGCCCATGAAACAACGATGATATAAAACAACAGTGATAAGATCATGACAACTTGAAAGAAAAGAAGAAGAAAAAAAACAACCAGAATTCTGATTTTTATGTACCGTTATGATAAAAGGCTAAAAAGCCAGAATCCACATTGAGTCCTTCTTTTATGGTGTTAAAATATGTGATCATTTTCATTTCAAATGGCTTGCGTTCACGATCGCCTTTAAAATTTCCTCTGAGGATTTTAATTCTAAGGTTTTGGATGGAGTGGCCTGTTAGATTGAAGTGATGTCCCACCGGGGTACAATATGTATTTTCTTGAGATATATATATATATATATATTATCTCCTCGTGTGTCTGCTTCTTTTCCTGTGTTGAACATTATATTAGTTTCGTAGCCTATTTTCACCCCTAAAGTTACTGCACCTCTAAATAATCCATTTCCCTCTGTCTCACATCTTAAACCTTTCCACAAAAGTTTAAAAGAACAAGTTTCGAATGCTTATATAAAAAAAAAAGTTCTCCAAGCATAAGGTGACAGATGATAATTCACAACCTATTGGCTGGACTCTAGTAAAGCCTACTTAAGAGAAAAATGTTACAAAGCTATTGCTTGGTTGATGAGGTATGTTGCGATCCATCACGCGGTGTAATAGTTACAGAGTGCTGCTGCCAAGCCACGGGGACATCTAAAAGCTTTTTAATGAAAAAATGATTTGAACGCTCCAAAAAGAAGGGTTACAGATGGGGACATATAAGTGGAAGGCGAGATCGGCTCGTCAAGGTCACCAAACATTTTAGCTTGCGCTCGTCTTTCCTTTTTAACATCTTGGAATGATAATGGGGATATTACGACATTTTCCTTTTGCTCTATTAATGCATTTTGGTTAAAGGCTAAAAATACACCTTTCCGATCGCGGAATTTGTGTTTTTTTTTAAGTTGTAGACCGAATGGAAAACGGAATCAATGGCACGCTGAGTTTCAGATGACTCCAAGTGCTTTCTAAAAAGCAGGGCAGGTTTTAATGGACAATTTGTTTTACATATATATATATTTTTTTGTATACCGTTAACATTTATTCTGTTTTATCAAACCAATAAAAGCTTGTAAAGTATATGTTTGTGGTATTCGTGGTGGAATTAATGATGGTAGCATCATTTCCAAAATAAAACCCCTTCTCTTCCGTAACTCAACTATGAGAGCTGTATCGATTTTCTGATATCTGATACAGACAGGGTTATTCAGAAAGAGATGAACTGGCCCCAAAATTGCGCCGAACAGGGAATTTCCCCGTACAGTGACATTTTGTGACCATTTGGCTATGCAGAAAGCACTGCAGGCAGTTCACCAAATATCGGCGAATTGCCAGCAAAATACGGTGCCTGTTTGACGGCCAGCAGTGAAATCCCTCATAGAGAAGCAATGGTTAATCTATTCAAAGACACCGCACAGCAGAGAAATGTCAGTGAAATGCCCTGATGTTCGGTGGTTTCATTCGGCAGGTTTATTTAGGCGAGTCCCACAGGTTTCAATGTTAAAATATTCCAGTTTTTATTAAATATCTATTAAACCATTAATTCTTTAAATTTGCAGCAAAAAGTCTTTGTTTTTTTAAAGATTTTTTAACCCTTTCGCTGCTGAGGCTTTTCACACCTCTGTGCTGAGGTCATTTTTACCGGTTTTGCTCATCATGTTTAAACGTGTTTTTAAGTCTTATTTTAGTATATGACCCAGACATATTATATATTGTTCTTTCCGTCAGACTCGGCAGATTCATAATATGTCATTATTATATGTATACGTCATGACCTGTCTGTATATTATAACAAAAAATGCAATAAAATATGAATTTTCAATAATTTACAACGTGTAAAGTGTTTTTTTTCACATTTTAAGATGCGAGCAATTGCGGTTATATTTTGTATGGGGTGCGCTTGTTAAAAAAATTAGAGATGGGGTCTCGTTACATTTTTTTTTGGGGAAAATTACGCGATTTTTAACAAACGCACCGCATACAAAAATCGTTAGTGCAGCATAATTGTTCACATTATAATTGAAATGAGAACAATATTGCTGCATTAACAAACCAAAAAAAAAAAACTTTTTTTTTTTTATAATTTTTTTTAAAATATTTTTTTATTTTTATTTTTAATTTTAATTTTTTTTACAAAGTTTTTTATACTCATGTTTGGTATTGTTGGAACGGCCATGCTCTGGCCGATCCAACCATACCAAACATTAACCCCTAACTGCCACGGATCGGGAGATAGAGGGTTCATTGGAACCCCCTATCTCCACCATTGGTGGCAGTTAGGGGTTAACTCCAGGACTGGCGTCATCGTGCTATAAACGATGACGCCAGTCCTCAGGGGGCATTCCCGGAAGCTTGGCCGACATCCAAGATGTCGGCCAGCTCCGGGAAAGGATCACGAACCGGCGCTTTTCAGCGCCGATTCGTGATCCGGCCCCCATGGGGTTAATGCCAGGCACCATTTGGAAGGGCAGGCTGTGCCCTTCCAAACGGTGCCTGGGTTAACCCTGCAACGCCGCCGATCGGGAGGGAGAGAGGTCTGAAGGACCTCCCCCCTCCCTTTCAGGCGCCTCCTCCGCACATGCGGGGGGGCGCCTGAATTAGGTGTCATCGCGCCTCCGCGATGACACCTAATTACTCCAGCGGCGGTTCCGGATGCTGGGCTGACATCGAGGATGTCAGCCCGCACCGGGGGGGCCAGCGATCTGCCGGAACCCGGCCGAACGCTGACCCCAAAGAGAGGACGCGCTCAGCGCGTCCACCTCATGGAACGTGACATGCGGTTGGACGCGCTGAGCGCGTCCTTAGCAGCGAAGGGGTTAAGTATTTTTCAGGATTTTTTGGACAATTTTTTTTTCCTAGTTATTCTAAATAGTGTTTTTCTATTGTTATTCATAGGAACTTACATGTTAATTACAGCTTTTTCGTGCAGTAGTATTTTTGCAAACAGTGTTTCAAATTTGTCACTTTCAATGTTTGTTTTTGTTTTTTACCCCGTTCGTCGGCTTGCCGGCTTTTTCCGGCGACTGGTCTGCGATGTGTTCGGCGGATCATCGGATTTCTCGGCGGGTTTGCAGTGGCTTATTGGATCTGACCCGATAATTTATCAGATGGGATGGGATCTGAAAATTTCTGCGGGTTCCGAGCGGCTTATCAAATCCGATCCGATAATTTTGTTGTTTTTTTTCTAAATCAGTAGTTTTGCGGCGGCTTTTCCCTGCACTTCGGGGACCCTGTGGTGAATGCTGAATTCACTGTAAGGTCGGGGAATTTGATTCGGTGCTCTCTAGAGATTCATAAACAGATATTTTAACCCCCTTCACTACCATGGTAGTGTATACACAATCACCAGCAGACACTGAAGCCTTAATGGAGCTATGGTGTATCACTGCCAATGAAATTATTTTGTTGCAAAATGAATTTTGCTTACGTCGGGGTCCAGAAAGTCCCCAAAGTTTTAGCATCATGGACATGATGCTTGAGGTGCTAATACTTTTTAAAACCAGCTGGGAAATGTCTGACACACCGTCCCCAAGCTGATCCTGAACAGATCTCAGAACTGCAGTAACTCCTTTTGGCCAGTAGATGGTGACATCACCCTGCCAAATAGGTTACAACAGTAAGGAATACACTGGGAATATTCCCAAATATTTCTTACTGTATAATTCATTAAATATGATTTTCCAAAAAAGAACACTGGTTCCTGATGGTGTTTTTTTGGAAAGTGACTTGGTAGTGAAGGGGTTAGTTGAATAAATCACAACAAACATGACGGTGCACTGGGTAACCAATGATAGATAACCAATACACATCTGCTTCTCCTTCGCTCAGCGCGTCCTCCTTTGGGGTCAGCGTTCGGCCGGGTTCTGGCCGATTGCTGGCCCCCCCGGTGCGGGCTGACATCCTCGATGTCAGCCCAGCATCCGGAACCGCCGCCGGTGAAATTAGGTGTCATCGCGACAGCGCGATGACACCTAATTCAGGCGCCCCCCGCATGTGCGGAGGAGGCGCCTGAAAGGGAGGGGGGAGGTCCTTCGGACCTCTCTCCCTCCCGATTGGCGGCGTTGCAGGGGTTAACCCAGGCACCATTTGGAAGGGCACAGCCTTTCCTTCCAAATGGTGCCTGGCATTAACCCCTGGGGAGCTGGATCGCGAATCGGCGCTGAAAAGCGCCGGTTCGTGATCCTTTCCCGGAGCTGGCCGACATCTTGGATGTCGGCCAAGCCTCCGGGAACTCCCCCTGAGGACTGGCGTCATCGTGCATAGCACGATGACGCCAGTCCTAGAGTTAACCCCTAACTGCCACCAACGGTGGAGATAGGGAGTTCCAATGAACTCCCTATCTGACGATCCGTGGCAGCTAGGGGTTAAAGTTTGGTATGGTTGGATCGGCCAGAGCATGGCCGTTCCAACGATACCAAACACGAAAGTGAAAAAAGTTTTTTTTAAAAAATAAAAATTAAACATAAAAAAATATATATATTTAAAAAAAAAATTCTAAAAAAAAAAATAAACATTTTTTTTTATTTTTTTTGGTTCGTTAATGCAGCAATATTGTTCCCATTTCAATTATAATGTGAACAATGATGCTGCACTAATGATTTTTGTATGCGGTGCGTTTGTTAAAAATCGTGTAATTTTCCCCAAAAAAAAATGTAACGAGACCCCATCTCTAATTTTTTTAACAAGCGCACCCCATACAAAATATAACCGCAATTGCTCGCATGTTAAAATGTGAAAAAAAACACTTTACACGTTGTAAATTATTGAAAATACATATTTTATTGCATTTTTTGTTATAATATACAGACATGACATAACGTATACATATAATAATGACATATTATGAATCTACCGACTCTGATGGAAAGAACAATATATAATATGTCTGGGTCATATACTAAAATAAGCCTTCAAAACACGTTTAAACATGATGAGCAAAACCGGTAAATATGACCTCAGCACAGAGGCGTGAAACGCCTCAGCAGCGAAAGGGTTAAAAAATTATTTTATGACCCTTTTATGATTTTTTTTTAAAGGAGCATTTTATTATTTAGACAATTTTTTGTGCATTTTTATTGGTTTAAAAAACTATTAGAAGAATAGCAGAGTTATGGGTTTTTTTTCCTTGCAGTTCGACAGTGTTCGGCGGTCTTTGGCGACTCTGAGGTGAATAGTGAACTTACTGCAGGGTCGACGAAACGGAATTGGTGAAGTGCGCCGAACTGCAAATCACTGAAATTTTGCTGAAATTTCAGTGCTTTCTTAACCCCTTCACTACCGAGATATATCTCGAGCTTCAAAGGCATCATCCGGTGCCCCGATATCGCGTTATCTCGATCTGATGATCTGCAATCCAAAAGCAAATGAAATTTGTTTGCAGGAAACAAATTTTGTTTGCTTTTGGCCTGCAGAAGGTGCCCCCAAAATTTTAACCCTGTGGGTATAATGCCCTAAGAGCTTAACCACTTTGATGCGGAGGACACGCTCAGCGCGTCCTCCGCATGGCTACTGCTGTGCTGAGGACGCGCTGAGCGCGTCCTCACTTTGGGGTCAGCGTTCGGCCGAGCTCTGGCCGATCGCTGGCCCCCCCGGTGCGGGCTGACATCCTCGATGTCAGCCCAGCATCCGGAACCGCCGCCGGTGAAATTAGGTGTCATCTTGGCAGCGCGATGACACCTAATTCAGGCGCCCCCCCACATGTGCGGAGGAGGTGCCTGAAAGGGAGGGGGAGGTCCTTTGGACCTCTCTCCCTCCCGATCGGCGGCGTTGCGGGGGTTAACCCAGGCACCATTTGGAAGGGCACAGCCTGCCCTTCCAAATGGTACCTGGCATTAACCCCTGGGGAGCTGGATCGCGAATCGGCGCTGAAAAGCGCCGGTTCGTGATCCTTTCCCGGAGCTGGCCGACATCTTGGATGTCGGCCAAGCCTCCGGGAACTCCCCCTGAGGACTGGCGTCATCGTGCATAGCACGATGACGCCAGTCCTGGAGTTAACCCCTAACTGCCACCAACGGTGGAGATAGGGAGTTCCAATGAACTCCCTATCTCCCGATCCGTGGCAGCTAGGGGTTAACGTTTGGTATTGTTGGATCGGCCAGAGCATGGCCGTTCCAACGATACCAAACACGAAAGTGAAAAAAGTTTGTAAAAAAAAAAAATATATATATATATATATTTAAAAAAAATTATAAAAAAAAAATAAACGCTTTTTTTTTTTTTTTTTGGTTTCTTAATGCAGCAATATTGTTCCCATTTCAATTATAATGTGAACAATGATGCTGCACTAACGATTTTTGTATATAATAATGACATATTATGAATCTACCGAGTCTGACGGAAAGAACGATATATAATATGTCTGGGTCATATACTAAAATAAGCCTTCAAAACATGTTTAAACATGATGAGCAAAACCGGTAAAAATGACCTCAGCACAGAGGAGGGAAAAACCTCAGCAGCGAAAGGGTTAAACTGTAAAATCATCTGATGATGCCCTTACATGGGGCTTTCAGCAGCTGATACAGAAAAAAAAAGAAGAAAACTGACCAGCAGCTCAAACTGCTGTAACTCAATTTGGTATTAGATTGCTCCATCTAGTGGCCAAAATAGGTTATTTACAGTAAGGAATACAATGGGAATATGCTCAAATATTTCTTACTTTCTAATTACATAAAAATAATTTTTCCAAAAACTACTGACGATGGGTTTTTGGAAAACACTTGGTAGTGAAGGGGTTAATAAACCCCTTATGTTTTTGGAAAACTTCAAAAAATTTTGATACTAGGGATAGAATCTTTAGTAGAAATGATTAGTCGATGCTTAGATTTCATTGTTAGATTCATTTCCCTACAATGTTTTTTTTTTAATAGATAAAAGATTAGAATGTGGGTAAAGCAACAGAAGACAAAAGCAACAAATCAATAATCAGTCTCATAAGCATTGTTTCTTGATTTGGTGGTCGCTATCTTAGGCTGGGGTCAGACGAGCGTAGTGTTCACGTCCGTGATTGCGCCTAAAAGTACGTCCGTGATAGCATGAAAGTAAGTCCATTGGAGCCTGACACATGAAGTACGTCCGCACTGAACTGCGGACGCACAACGGCCGCGGCAAACGGACGCAGGTTAGGCAAGAACGTAATACTGCTAGAACGGACGTGCGGAGTGCGCCACGTCCACAACGTCTGCATAGCTTTGTGTGTGAGTGATGGAGCGAGGTCAGACGGACTGCATTTATACGTCCAGCATTTTTGACGGACAGAATGTTTTTTCATTGTAATTTATTTTCCCCTCCTACATCCGTCAAAAAATAACGTCAGTGAAAAAACGGACTGTGTGACCACTACTGCGTCATCCGTACTGACGATGTCCGTACTGCACGGACGTACAGTCCGTAGATATCACGCTCGTCTGACCCCAGCCTAAAAAGTAGATATTGGTTTGGACACATTCTGAGGTCAGGAACCAGTGTTGTTTTTTTTTGTATATAATCTTTAACTAACCTCCCCTAAAATCAGTATATTCCCCCCCCCCTAATGGTATCCTGAGTGTGGCTCGGAGTTAAATTCCTATGTTGGAAGCGGTAACCCCGAGCAACACTCGGGGGGATGCCGCTGGATAAATCACCTCTCCCTGCTCTCCCTCGATGTCCCCCGCAGTCTCCTCCGGTGATCGTGACCTCATACTTACTGGTTACCTCCTCGCGAGAAGGAATCTAGGAAGTATGAGGTCGCAATCGCCGGAGGAGACTGCGGGGATCAACGAGGGAGCGCAGGGAGAGGTAATGTGTATACAGCCCGAGTGTGTCTCGGGGTTACCGCTTTCAGCAGTGAAATTTAACCCTGAGACACATTCGGGAATACCGTCAGGGGGTTAATTATACAGTAAGAAATATTTGGGAGTATTCCCAGTGTATTCCTTACTGTAATAACCTATTTGTCAGGAGATGTCACCATCTGCTGGCTAAAATGAGTTACTGCAGTTCAGGTCTCTTTGCAGGATAAACTGGGGAGATATTGCCATCTGCTGGCTTAACCCCTTCCCGACTGCTGACGTACCATGTACGTCCTGCCCACGGGTTTCCCTTAGACCCGCGGACGTACATAGTTGTCATCAGGCTCCTAACTAAGGATGAGCTGTTCGGTTCGATCAGTTCGGAGTTCGATTCGAACTTTGGCTGTTCGCAAGTTTGCGAACTTCGAACTTTTTGGATTGTTCGGTTCGAGTTCGCCAAAAAAAATAATTTGAAAAAAGTATAAAAAATACTTAAAAAATACTAAAAAATCTAGAAATAAAGAGACTCTTTACTGCAGAATAATATAAGCAATGGTTTATTAGATATTGAATTAAAAACTAATGTGTACGTGCAAAGATTCTCCCCTCTAAATGACTTGTGTTCTCAAACGGTAAACAACAGGTGTTTTTAGTCTGGTCTAATGAATTTGATACATTGTATGTATGTAGACTATACTGAGGGTCTGGTGTCGGCCTGGGCAATATATATACGCATGATGTGAGCTGGCCTGGGCAATATGTTATGTTATGTTATATGTTAAAAGAGCTAAAATGGCCATCGCTGGAATCTAGACGCACCCTTCACCTTTCCAGCCTGGTGTTTAAGAGCATCTCTGGGAAGCTGCCACCCTACCTGAATAGACTGCTTCCCCCAGCAGCTCCCTCATCCTATAACCTCCGATCCAGGACCAGTACCTTACTTGCTATACCACAATACAAAAAGACAGTGGCACGGTCCTCATTTTACTACAGAGCACCACAATTATGGAATAACCTCCCAGACACCATCAAATCTTCCCCCAGTCTTAAGTCACTCAAAAGCTCCTTACTAACATACCTCAATACAGAATGCACCTGTAAACATGTAACCTAGTGACTATATTTCCTACATATTTTTCTGTTAATCTGTATATTTGTGTTGTTTTTTTTTAAATATCTTGCATTGTATTACTTTGTATTTCTGTAACTGTAACACTTCAATGTTCTTGAATCCAGGACATACTTGAAAACGAGAGAAATCTCAATGTATCCTTCCTGGTAAAATCCTTTATAAATAAAATAAATAAATAAAATATATATATACGCATGATGTGGGCTGGCCTGGGCAATATATATATATATACGCATGATGTGGGCTGGCCTGGGCAATATATATATATACGCATGATGTGGGCTGGCCTGGGAAATATATATATACGCATGATGTGAGCTGGCCTGGGCCTGAGCAATATACAGTTGTGTTCAAAATTATTCAACCCCCACTGAAATTGAGTGTTTTGGCCAGTTTGACATTGATTTTGATCATTCAGTCATCTTGCTTACAATTAAATCAAAGAGGCACGTGTAGGTCAGACAAATATAACATAACATTTATAATGAAATAACCACAAATGTCTTTTCTGTGCTCACATCATTATCAGTTTTATTCAACCCCCAAGTGACATTCATTCTTAGTACTTAGTACAACATCCTTTTACAGTTATAACAGCTTTCAAACGTGAAGCATAGCTTGACACAAGTGTCTTGCAGCGATCTACGGGTATCTTCGCCCATTCGTCATGGGCAAAAGCCTCCAGTTCAGTCACATTCTTAGGCTTGCGCACTGCAACTGCTTTCTTTAAGTCCCACCAGAGGTTCTCAATCGGATTTAAGTCAGGTGACTGCGATGGCCACTCCAAAATGTTCCAGCCTTTAATCTGCAACCATGCTCTAGTGGACTTGGAGGTATGCTTGGGATCATTGTCCTGTTGAAAGGTCCAACGTCTCCCAAGCCTCAGGTTTGTGACGGACTGCATCACATTGTCGTCCAATATCTCCTGGTACTGAAGAGAATTCATGGTACCTTGCACACGCTGAAGCTTCCCTGTACCTGCAGAAGCAAAACAGCCCCAAAGCATGATTGACCCCCCGCCATGCTTCACAGTAGGCAAGGTATTCTTTTCTTCATAGGCCTTGTTCTTCCTCCTCCAAACATAGCGTTGATCCATGGGCCCAAATAGTTCTAATTTTGTTTCATCAGTCCACAGAACACTATCCCAAAACTTCTTCGGTTTGTCCACATGACTTTTGGCATACTGCAGTCGACTCTTCTTATTCTTTGGAGACAGCAAGGGGGTGCGCCTGGGAGTTCTGGCATGGAGGCCTTCATTACGCAGTGTGCGCCGTATTGTCTGAGCTGAAACTTCAGTACCCACATCTGACAAATCTTTTCTCAGTTCCTCAGCAGTCATACGGGGACTTTTCTCCACTCTACACTTCAGGTAGCGCACAGCAGTCGAAGTCAGCATCTTCTTTCTGCCACGATCAGGTAGCGTTTCAACAGTGCCCTTTGCCTTGAATTTGCGAATGATGCTTCCGGTCTCTCTTGGTATGTTTAACATCTTTGCAATCTTCTTATAGCCATTGCCCTTCCTGTGAAGAGTAATCACCTCTTCTCTTGTCTTCCTGGACCATTCTCTTGACTTCACCATGTTTGTAACCACACCAGTAAATGTCTAGAAGGAGCTGAGTATCACAGTCATTTTAAAGCTGCCTAATTGGTGCTTATTATGCTTTATTGCTGCTCCGTGACATCCACAGGTGTTTTCAATACCTGATTGAAAACACTTGAATGAACCTCTGTTCTTCAGAGTGGTAGTCTTTAAGGGGTTGAATAATTGTGTCAATGAAGAATTCACAAAAGAAACATTTACTACTGTATTACAAAACCAATTGATGTCATTTTCGTTGCATATGGTTCTTTAAAAAGTCCTTGTAGGATTTCATTTTGAATACAATTTCAAATGTACACTAAATTCCCTAAAACCCTTTACAGCATTGGGGGTTGAATAATTTTGAACACAACTGTGTATACGCATGATTGGGCATCTGTGACTGTCTGTGAGCATGATGTGGGCTGGCCTGGGCAATATATTTATATGCATGATGTGAGCTGGCCTGGGCCTGGGCAATATATATGCGCATGATGTGAGCTGGCCTGGGCAATATATATATGCATGATGTGGGTTGGCCTGGGCAATATATATACGCATGATGTGAGCTGGCCTTGGCCTGGGCAATATATATACGCATGATGTGAGCTGGCCTGGGCAATATATATATACGCATGATGTGAGCTGGCTTGGGCCTGGGCAATATATATATGCATGATGTGGGCTGGCCTGGGCAATATATATATACGCATGATGTGAGCTGGCCTGGGCAATATATATATACACATGATGTGAGCTGGCCTGGGCCTGGGCAATATATATACGCATGATGTGGGCTGGCCTGGGCAATATATATATATATATATATACGCATGATGGGAGCTGGCCTGGGCAGTATATATATACGCATGATGTGAGCTGGCCTGGGCAATATATATATATACGCATGATGTGGGCTGGCCTGGGCAATATATATATGCGCATGATGTGAGCTGGCCTGGGCAATATATATACACATGATGAAAATTTGCAAAGGATAAGGCACGCAAAGTGAAATTTTGATGTGTCTGAAATTGAAACTTATGTGACAACTCTTCTTTTTTTTTTTCGTTAATTTATATTTGTTCAATACAGTTAATTTTAATTTGTTTAATAGAGTTAATTTAAAATGGTTGAATACATTTTATTTATATTTATTTTATCTTTACTATTGGTGCTTTTCAAACTTTATTCTTAAATAAAAATAAATTTAGTAGTTTCATGTTGTGTCGTCTTTTTTTTGGGGGGGGGTGCAAGTAGCTGGTCTTGCCTAGGGCGCAAAATAGTCTAGCACCGGCCCTGACCGCATGGTCCACCCCTGCACTCTTCCACAATACCACAGAGGGGATACTGTATGATGGCACTTGCTGGCCTGGCTCCAAAGGCACAATATCTGGGTGCACTGACGCCTTTACCAGATTCATATCTTTTTAATATAGGACCGCATGGTCCACCCCTGCACTCTTCCACAATACCACAGAGGGGTTACTGTATGATGGCACTTTCTGGCCTGGCACCAAAGGCACAATATTTGGGTGCACTGCCACTGACGTCTGTACCAGATTCATATCCTCAGAGGGGTTACGGTGTGACTGCACTGTTACCGACGCTAAAAGCCCAATTTTAAAGCACCTATTGTTACTTTCATCCAAACCATGCACCATAATTTAGCCCAAAAAATCACTAAACTTTTTCTGTGCGTCCTAAAATGTCTTTTCATACAGGCTGCCGCCCCAAGCAGTTGTTTATGAATAGATTAAAGGAAAAGCATTTACCGTCATTTGAAATGTCATTTTTTGTTTTTAAATGTTTCTATACATCCTAGAATTCCGCCACTTCACGGGCAGGTTATGGGGACCTCCTAGGCACGATATTTGAAGGAATTTTTCATTTTTATTTTTAACCCTTATTTCATGGAAAACTCACTGTCCCTTTAAAAACTTTTTTTAAAAAAATTTGTGCTTGTTTCCTGTCCCCCAGGGCACTACCCGGACCCCCATACACCTTTTATGGCAAATATGTAGCATATATGCCCTCTTGGAGGGCACTGTAAAAATCAAATTTTGAGTCCCATTGACTTGTATTGAGTTCGAGTTCGAATTCAGACATTTCAAAAGTTCGAGTTCGAATGCGAACCGAACTCGGGGGTGTTCGGCTCATCCCTACTCCTAACCTCCCTCCCGTGAATACTTACCTCCCTCATCGACTTCCATGGCGTCTATGGCAAGCTGGGAGCTTGCCTTGCCATTTCCTGGGGGCCGGCCGATCCGATGACCTCATCACGCTGCGTGATGACGTCATCAGCCAGTGCCGGTGGGCAGAATTCAGGAAGGGGAGGGGGGCTCCTCTCTCTCCCCAACCGTTTAAGCTAGAGAGTCTCCCCTTTTCAGCGGTGTACATCATTAACTGTTTCGCTGCCGGTTTGTGATTCGGCGCAAATTTGCGCCGAATCACGATTCAAACCTGGAGGGGGCTGACACCTTGGATGTCAGTCAAGCCTCCAGGTCACCCCCTACCCACTGACATCCTCACCATATGTGTGAGCATGTCAGTGGGCCAGTTAACCCCCTAGCATCCACATGGAGATAGGGGGATCCTTTGGAGCTAGAGGGTCATATTTGACATCATTGGAAAGGCCTAATCATGGCCTTTCCAATGACACCAAACATGACCAGGTGTGGTGTAAAAATAAATAAATAAAAAAATAATAATAAAACATAACCATTACACTGGTGAAAAGGGGAGAGCCCCCTTATCTTTCGAGCCATGGCAGCTAGAGGGTCATATTTGACCTGATTATGGCCTTTCCGATGATACTAAACATTTGGTGTAAAGGTTTGGTGTAAAAAATAAATAAAACAAAAATAAATAAATAAAAAAATAAATAATAATAAAAAAAATAGTTTTTTCTTTAAAAAATTTTTTTGTCTGGGGGGTTAGTTAAATAGGACCTAGGCAGTCATCTAAAAATAATTAGCATAAAACGGTCAGAATGAGCTCAGCGCACATAGGTGAACTGGCTCAGCAGTGAAGGGATTAAAAAGCAAAAACATGTAAAAATTGGGTATTTCTAGTCTCGGGACAAAATTTTTAAACTATTTAGCTGGGGCCTTTTTTGGTGGTTGCAGATTTTGGGGATTGAATTACAAAAAAGTGTGTTTTTACCATTTTTTCATCATATTTCATATTTTTTTTATAGTAAACTATAGGATATGATGGAAATAATGGTATTTTTAGAAAGTCCATTTAATGGCGGGAAAAACGGTGTATAATATGTATGGGTTGAGTAAACGAGTAAGAGGAAAATTTGACCTAAACACTAACAGTGCAGAAACGTAAAAACAGCAGCGGTCACTAAAGGACGGATTTGCGTAAAATTGCCCAGTCACTAAGGGGTTAAGGAATTACTGCAGTTCAGGTCTTTGTGCAGGATCAGCTGGGGAGATGTCACCATTTGCTGGCTAAAAGGTTTTACTGCAGTTCAGGTCTCTGTGCAGGATCAGCTGGGGAGATGTCACTATCTGCTGGTTAAAAGGTGTTACTGCAGTTCAGGTCTCTGTGCAGGATCAGCTGGGGAGATGTCACCATCTGCTGGTTAAAAGGTGTTACTGCAGTTCAAGTCTCCGTGCAGGATCAGCTGGGGAGATGTCATTTCAGACACATTCCCACCTTGTATTTAAAAGTGTTGGCAGCTCGGCCATCATCTTTAAGGACATGTTCTGAAGCCCGGTTACAATGGAATTTTGTTTTCAATAATCTAAATTCCTTTACGTTGCTACAGTAGAACACGATATCGGGGGCCTTGCAGATTGAGTATAGTCGATCTTGGTAGTGAAGGGGTTAGCGGCCGAAAAAACCCAAATCAGAATATTACAGATAAGAATTCTACAGATCTATAACCATTCACGTTTGTTCCTTGGCCCCAGGGAACACTATCCAGCCTCTCTCTCTCTCTTATTCTTTATCCGGGCCTGACAAGTAAAGACTTTTGAAAAAATGGCCGAGGCTCGGAACAAAGCCTGTTGTTGCAGGTAATTGTTGAAATATCAAGGGTATTGCGTCCTCCATTACTTAAGCTTTCATACGGGCTTTCATGGTTTTGAGAAATGTTTATGACTGACAGTCCCTTCTTTACGGCTCAATCCTTCAAGCCTCGGCTGATACCGGCGCCGATGACCGCTTGAGTGACTGATAAAATGTCAAGGTGCCATTATTTCTGAGAGAGTGCTAGGAAGCAATAATATCTGTTTCAATTTATTTCACCCTTCCAACTTTAAGGCTTCCGATTTAACTTCTATGCGGCTCTAAAACCCATGTTTAAATTCTCAGTCGATCCGAATTCCGCGCAATGCCGTGTTGCACAATATTACGCGGCAAGTACTTTGAGTCAAGCCATTGATTCATATGAGAGGTGTGAGCCCCGCAATAAGCCGAGTATCCACGGGAACGCATAGCTGAACAATATTACTCACTAAGTACACAAATACTCAATTCTATATTTAACACATTTACAGGGTTATTCAGAGAGCACCGACATTTCGTTCCCCGCACTTCGGGGCGATTCGGCGATTCTAGTTCACTGACCCTGCAGTGTATTCAGAAAACACTGCAGGGCCCCCAGAGTGCAGGGAAATCCTGCCACAAACCTGACGAACACTCACCGAAAACCCGCCGCGAAAACCCAGACGAGCCGCCGATCACAGTCGCAGGAAAAAGCTGACAACCAGACGACCGGAGTAAAAAAAAAAAAACAGTACGCATGAAAGTTTCAAAATGTAAACGCTGCTTGCAAAAAACTACTGAATGTCTGGAATTTACATATAAAATCCTATGACTGATAATAAAAAGGGCTGTTACAGAAAAAAGAAAAAGCGATGTAAAAGATAACAGGAAAAAAAAATTGCCCAAAGAATTCCTAAAAGAGCCTAAAAAAATCTAGAAATTAAGAGACTTTTTACAGCAGAATAAAATAATAAACAGTTTATTAGATAGTGAATTAAAACTGGAATATTTTTAACATTGAAGCCTATGGGAATCGCCTGAATAAACCTGCCGAATGAAACCACCGAACAGCAGGGCATTTCGGCAACTTTTCTCTGCTGTTCGGTGTCTCTGAAAAGATTAACCATTGCTTCTCTATGGGGGATTTCACTGCCCTTGAACAGCACCGTACGTGCCGGCAATTCGCCAAAATTTGGCGAACTGCCTTCTCTCTGAATAGCCGAATGGCTCCGAAATGTCACCGTACGGGGAAATTCAGTGTCCGGTTACATTTCGGCGACATTCCGGATCTCTCTTAATAACCCCTTTAGTATTGAACGCTTGGCTTTCGAAGCTTTGATTCAAATCAGATAATATTATAGCATCAGATTATTATTAGTTTATTATACTTTATATAGCGCCGGCAGAATCAGCGATGCTGTACAAGACAAGCGGACAAGGAATGATACATTTGAACATGAATACATCTGAAGATAAATATTTTTGAGCAACACACAACTTAGCAAAGATGATACGATAGGATCGGAGGGCCTTGTTCCCGAGGGATTTTGCAGTCTATATGGCAACTGGGTTTATCTATATGGGAATCGGGGAGCATTCAGTTGCTTAACCCCTTCACTACTAGTGATGGGCCGAACACCCCCGTGTTCGGTTCGCATTCGAACAGCAACATTTGAAAAAGTTCAGATTCGAACGCGAACACGATACAAACTCAATACAAGTCAACGGGACTTGAACGTTCGATTTTTAGAGTGCCCTCCAAGAGGGCATATATGCAAGATATTTGCCATAAAAGGTGTATGGGGGTCCAGATAGTGCCCTGGGGGACAGGAAACAAGGAAAAAAAGTTTTAAAAAAAAGTTTTTAAAGGAACAGTGAATAAAAATGAAAAATTCCTTAAAATATCGTGCCTAGGAGGTCCCCATAACCTGCCTGTGAAGTGGCGGATATGTAGGATGTATAGAAACATTTAAAAAGAAAAAAAATACATTTCAAATGAAAGGTAAATGGTTTTCCTTTAATCTTTTCATAAACAACTGCTTGGGGCGGCAGCCTGTATGAAAAGAGGAGACGTTCTAGGACACGGAGAACAAGTTTAGTTATTTTTTTGCCTAAATTATGGTGAAACTTATGCAGGCTTTGGATGAAAGTAATAACAGGTGCATTAAAATTGGACCTTTGGTGCCAGCTAGTGCCTTCACACCGTAACCCCTCTGAGGTATTGTGGAAGAGTGCAGGGGTGGACCCTGCCAACAAATATTGCAATGATATGAATCTGGTACACGCGTAAGTGCACCCAAATATTGGGCCTTTGGTGCCAGTTAGTGCCTTCACACCGTAACCCCTCTGAGGTGTTGTGGAAGAGTGCAGGGGTGGACTCTGCATTCAAATAGTAAAATGATTGGAATCTGGTATACGAGTCAGTGGCAGTGCACCCAAATATTACTGCGCTATAGTGTATGGCAGGATGGAAGCGCACCAGCAGTAACAAGCAGCGGAATATACCAGACAGGGGCACAGAGCGAGAATAGTTGTTATAACAAAACCGGGTCAACAACGTTTAGGCACTAGTACTGCGCTACTGTATATAGTGAGAATTGGCGCACACCAGTAGCAACAGGAGGCAAACAGAACAGGCAGGGAGTACACAGAGAGAATAGTCAAATGGCAGGCAAAGCCGGCAACAGATCGGGTCCTCAGAACAAGCAGGGTCAGTAACAAGTATACAAACTGATTCGGTAAGCTAGCGATGAGGGAATGAAACTCCATGGCAAGTCAAGGTGTACAGCGCACGCTCCTGATTTAAAGGTCCCGGCGGCTCTGCGTCATCACGCCGCGCCCTGTCCCCTGATCACTCACAGCTGCGCTGGGTGCTGCCGGAATTCCTGGCATTTGGCCAGCTGGCGGCACCATGCATCCGGGGCCCCCCCGATCGCCACCCAGGGCCCTGGATGTCACGATATTACAATCCAAACGTTAGCAGGTTAAGTAACCAAATTTGGAAGAAGAATAATTAATGCAG
Source organism: Leptobrachium leishanense (assembly GCA_009667805.1). NCBI lineage: Eukaryota > Metazoa > Chordata > Amphibia > Anura > Megophryidae > Leptobrachium > Leptobrachium leishanense. Next base: position 54,594,324 of record CM019063.1, on the reverse strand, counting down.
CATATGATTCCGCACACTGCCGGGCAGCACCTCTACAGTCTGATGCTAGCTTGAACGAGAAGATATGCTGTTAGTGTAGCGGGGAAGCCGGCTGCGCATTTTGCATCGCTAACTAAAGAGACTGGAGTATTGCTTGTTGTGTTAAGCTTGAGTAGCTACGAAATTGTGAGTTGCGGTCGCTGGGGATGGTTGGGTAAGCGAGTGGCGGATTGTTGTCTGCGTAGTCATTATCTGGGCCTAGCATAGACGGATAGTGGGTTGCTTAGCCCTGCATCTTTTGCTGCGACGCGCGTAGTGCTCAGGGGAACTGGTGCCAGCATAACTAATAGAATAAGAAAGTGGGCACAGGGATTTAGGGAAACGTAGTCACTACCCAATTCCAGAGAAGATTGGTACTGTGTTGCAATCCTGGGACCACTTTATTGCGCTCTATGTGCCTGTTGCGAGAGAAAGGGTGCAGGGACGGATAGGTAAGCGAGAGCGCAGGGATTGTTGTCCACACAGTAATTTTCTGGGTCTAGGATAGACAGATAGTGAGCAGCTTAACCCGGCGTCTTTCGCAGCAGCACGCGTAGTTGTCTTGACAGGAGACTGCGCTTGTTTGTGGATCCAGGAATCAGGTGAGTATTAGAAAGAAAAAAAAAAAGTTTTATTTTATGTTCCAGGCGACATTTAAAGATGTCCTCGGATTTTATTTTTTTTAAAAATGTGTCGCCTTACCTTAGCCTGGTGGTCAGTGTGGGCTCCCTGGATCCTGGCTGGGGGGGGGGGCTCTCTGCCACATGCACCCGGCCAGCCAGCCCGCAAAGTCACAGCTCTGTCATCGGCGGCCGCATGCAACTCAAGGGATCCTTGGGAGGCCCCGGCGGGCTGCCCTCTACAGTGCCTGATAAGAGGGCCTCGTCTGCCTGATGTTTTAGCAACAAGAATGTTTTCCCATAGGCTTCAATGTTAAAAATATTCCCGTTTTAATTCAATATCTAATAAACCATTGCTGATAATATTCTGCAGTAAAAAGTCTCTTTATTTTTAGATTTTTTTTAGGATTTTTTTAACAAAAAAAAATCAAAAAAATTTTTATTCCAACTTTTGGCGAACGTCCCAAAAAGTTTGATGTTCGGGAACTTTCGAACGGCCAATGTTCGAATTAGGCTAGGGTCAGACTAACGCAGTATCAACGTGCGTTTAGCAGCACTAAGGCTAAGGTCAGACGAAAGCAGTTTTAACGTGCGTTTAGCCGCACGAAATCACGACCGTGCTAGCAGCAAATGACGTCCAATGCCGGGGAACAGATGACGAACGGCTGCACGAATGTTCGTCCGCGCAACGCAAGTGGCAAACGAACGCATTTTTTCTAGAACGTCAAACCGCTAGTACGGACGTACAGAGTGCGCTGCGTCCGCATAGCGGCGTGTTTGTGTGATTGGGAGACGTCAGACGCTGCACACGTCCGGCTAACATAACGTCCAGACGCAAAAAGTGTTTTATTGATAACCGTACAAAATCACGGACGAAAATGCGCATCGTATGACCGCTATCGCGTATTCCGTGAAAAAATACGTCCATTCGTTCGAACCCACTTTTTCACGGACAACGTGAAAAATGCGTTCGTCTGACCCTAGCCTAAATCACGGCCGTGCTAGCAGCAAATGACGTCCAATGCCGGGCAGCATACGAAGAACGGCCGCACAAAAGTGCGGCTGCGCAACGCAAGTGGCAAACGAACGCATTTTTTCAAGAACGTGAAACCGCTAGTACGGACGTACAGAGTGCGCTGCGTCCGCATAGCGGCGTGTTTGCGTGATTGGGAGACGTCAGACGCTGCTAATGTCCGGCCAATATAACGTCCAGACACAAAATGTGTTTATTGATGATCCGTACAAAATCACGGACGAAAATGCGCATCGTATGACCGCTATCGCGTATTCCGTGAAAAAATACGTCCATTCGTTCAAACGCACTTTTTCACGGACAACGCGAAAAATGCGTTAGTCTGACCCTAGCCTTAAACTCATGTTTGAATCGAACCGAACGCCCATCCATATTCACTACCAAGCTTTCCTCGTTAAAAAAACAAAACATTATCATAGCATTTGTTCAAAACACAGAATGCATATTTAAGACAAATTGAGGTCTGCATTATCAGCATACAGGCAGAAAGGGCCTTTGTGTCAGTAAATGTGCTGCAGACAGATAATAAAATGGTGAGATCTGCTTATGGGGGTTTGTAGTGATCAGAAATCAGAATGAGATTATTAGCAATGCAATATCTGTATGTGCTGCATAATGCCTGTGTATGGCAATTACAGCAACACCTTGTATCTGTATGTGCTGCATAATGCCTGTGTATGGCAATTACAACAACACCTTGTATCTGTATGTACTGCATAATGCCTGTGTATGACAATTACAGCAACACCTTGTATCTGTATGTGCTGCATAATGCCTGTGTATGGCAATTACAGCAACACCTTGTATCTGTATTTGCTGCATAATGCCTGTGTATGGCAATTACAGCAACACCTTGTATCTGTATGTGCTGCATAATGCCTGTGTATGGCAATTACAGCAACACCTTGTATCTGTATGTGCTGCATAATGCCTGTGTATGGCAATTACAGCAACACCTTGTATCTGTATTTGCTGCATAATGCCTGTGTATGGCAATTACAGCAACACCTTGTATCTGAATCTGTACTGTACAGGGATTTACACTCATTATAACCCCCTGGATCTTATCCCTGTAAAGCAGTGAGTGACCCAACAGCTCCCCCTGTATTCCACCAAATCCCTGGCTGCTGGAATGCCGTAATAAAGTTTGTGGAACTTTTTGTTACATATAGGTTCGGGGCTGACCTTGCAGCCTATTTACAGTTATAGAAAAGAAAGGAGCGAGATTTCCCTGAGAATATGCTTTCTCCCCAGGAGTTACGCTAATCTTGCATGGAAAAGAGAATGCAAATTGAGTTTTATATGCGAATTGTAATTTCTTTCATTGTATTTCAATATAAAGTAAAATAAAAATCCATGTTTTTGGTAGTGAAAAGGTTAATATCCCCAATTAATGTTGGCTGTTGGATATGCAGCTTTGATCCTGCTGTGCAACATTTAAGCGGTTAATACCAGTTTATCAAGTTCAATAAAACCCAAAACTGGAATTCACGGATGTTTCGTAAAACGCACCGATCACCCGTCGGCACGTAACAGGTTAACAGCGTAGGTAAACACTTTTAAAGAATGATTAACAGTGACAGAAAATGCCCAACGCCCAGAAACCTCAGCTGGTTCCTGATAGTGGAGGTTGCATCTGAGAAACATAAAACAGATTTACAGTTCGACTAACAGCTTTCAAAACGTTTTCCTTCTGACCAGGTTGTGTTATCTCGCCGAATCCAAAAAAAAGAAGAAGCATAAAACAGAAAATAGAAGAAAGGAGATAATGAAAAGTGTAAAACTTTCTAATTCTCTGTCTTGTTCTGGGTTTTCTTATTTATTTTATTGAAAGACTTTATCCAAATGTCAAATGCAAATTGATTTTGTTTCTCGGATTGAAACTTCTTTCAGATAAGTCAAAATGTTCAAAAGGGAAAAAAATAAAGAAGAAGAAGAGGAACAAAAAAGTGGTGACTGGTGGGTAAGTTCGCCGTATGGATGTGTGCAGACCGACCTTTAAACGCGTGTGAATCCATTGTAGAAATAATGCAATTTATCTTTAAATATATTTATATTTTAGGAAAAAACAAGCAAAACATACAATAAATATCAATTTATTTTAACCCCATCACGATGGGCAGGGTTTAACAACAGCGAGGTCTACCCGCCAGGTGCCTCTAATGTGACCCACCCATGCTGCTGACGTGCGGCGCGTGTCATTGGCTGCAGGGTGCGGACGAGGCAGCCCCCCCTGTATGCCCTTAGTCTTCAAGGCCTACCCCACGCAAGGACGGCATAGAACGTCCTGCGGCAGGAAGGGGTCAACCTGCTCACCAGTTCTTCATGGGGAGGTTTCCATAAGCTTCTGGAAACATTTAAGAGACACTATAGGGGTTATTCATAAAGCACTGAAATGTCAGTGACATTTCGGTGCTTTCTGGTTCGGCACACCTCGGCGATTCCGTTTCACGGAATTTGGTGACTTCACTATTTACTGCAGTGTTCCTGAAATGTGCCAAACATGGAGCTGTCGAAGAACACCAAACACTGCTGATGAGATTGCCGAATGCTGCAGAAGACCGCCGAACTGATAGCCAAAGACCGCTGAACTGACCGCCGAACTGACAGCCAATGACCGCCGAACTGACAGCCAAAGACCGCCGAACTGACCGTCAAACTGACAGCCAATGACCGCCGAACTGACTGCCAAACTGAAGAAAAAAAATAAAAATAAAAACAGAACTCTGCTATTCTTGAAAAAGGTGTTTAAACCAATAATAATGCATAAAAATAATATAAAAAGGTCCTTTAACCACTTCAATGCTGAGGACGCGCTCAGCGCGTCCTCAGCATTCCTGCTGGTATGCGGAGGACGCGCTGAGCGCGTCCTCCCATTGGGGTCAGCGTTCGGCCGGGTTCCGGCCGATCGCTGGCCCCCCCGGTGCGGGCTGACATCCTCGATGTCAGCCCGGCATCCGGGACCGCAGCCGCCGGAATTAGGTGTCATCGCGGCAGCGCGATGACACCTAATTCAGGCGCCCCCCCGCATGTGCGGAGGAGGCGCCTGAAAGGGAGGGGGGGAGGTCCTTCGGACCTCTCTCTCTCCCGATCGGCGGCTCTGCGGGGGTTAACCCAGGCATCATTTGGAAGGGCACAGCCTGCCCTTCCAAATGGTGCCTGGCATTAACCCCTGGGGAGCTGGATCGCGAATCGGCGCTGAAAAGCGCCGGTTCGCGATCCTTTCCCGGAGCTGGCCGACATCTTGGATGTCGGCCAAGCCTCCGGGAACTCCCCCTGAGGACTGGCGTCATCGTGCGTAGCACGATGACGCCAGTCCTAGAGTTAACCCCTAACTGCCACCAACTGTGGAGATAGGGAGTTCCAATGAACTCCCTATCTCCCGATCCGTGGCAGTTAGGCGTTAATGTTTGGTATGGTTGGATCGGCCAGAGCATGGCCGTTCCAACGATACCAAACATGGAAGTGAAAAAGTTTGTCAAAAAAAAAAAAATGAAATATAAAAATAAAAAAAAAATTAAGAAAATAAATTATTAAAAAAAAAATAAACACTTTTTTTTTTTTTTGGTTTGTTAATGCAGCAATATTGTTCCCATTTCAATTATAATGTGAACAATGATGCTGCACTAACGATTTTTGTATGCGGTGCGTTTGTTAAAAATAGTGTAATTTTCCCCCCAAAAAAATGTAACGAGACCCCATCTCTAATTTTTTTAACAAGCGCACCCCATACAAAATATAACCGCAATTGCTCGCATGTTAAAATGTGAAAAAAAACACTTTACACATTGTAAATTATTGAAAATACATATTTTATTGCATTTTTTGTTATAATATACAGACATGACATAACGTATACATATAATAATGACATATTATGAATCTACCGAGTCTGACGGAAAGAACAATATATAATATGTCTGGGTCATATACTAAAATAAGCCTTCAAAACACGTTTAAACATGATGAGCAAAACCGGTAAAAATGACCTCAGCACAGGGGCGGGAAAAGCCTCAGCAGCGAAAGGGTTAAAAAATAATAATAAAAAGGTCTATTACAGAAATAAAAAAAAATTGGGAATCAAAAAGTTTGCATAAAAAAAATACAAAAAAAATGTTCCAAAAAAAAGAAATCAATAAAAAGGCAGTTTGCTGAAAATGAAAAGAATAAACGGTCGAATAAAATATAATGGAACCGATAATAATTTTTTACATTGAATCCTATGGGATTCGCCTGTTTAAACCTGTCGAACTGAATCACCGAAAATCATGGCATTCCACCGACATTTTGGCGAGGTTCGGGGTTCTCTGAATAGACTAACATTACTTCTCTATGGGAAAATTTCCCTGCCGTCGAAGGTCGCCTAATTGCAGCAAAATGCACCGTATTTCATGGTCAATTCGCCAATATTTGGCGACTTGACAACTTTCTGAATAGACGAACTGCCACGAAATTGCACCAGACTGGAAGATTCACCATTTGGTGCAATTCGGTGGCAGATTCGTCTCTTCTTGAATAACCCCTATAGTTTTAAAAAGTTATTTGTCATTATTTTATACTGGGGGCACATGGTACACATTGCTACATATACTCTGCTGGATAGGTATTGCTTCTACATGTAAAAAAATAAATAATAATAATAATAAAAAAAAAGAAGTCCTTTGCTATATCTTCGACGCGCACCACGGCGGTGTGGGTGTTATTCGTAATGATCATGTTTAATCCTTGCATTCTTCACGACAATCTCCTACCTTTAGAAAGGCAGCGGTGTGAATATCAGCCTCCGTATCCAGCAGAGTTAAGTGGCTCCAAATCATTAACTTTTTTCTTTTTTCTCCTCTTTTTCGAGCGCTCAGACGGATTGAAGAAGTCACCGTACCGCTTGCGCAAATCAAGTATATTTAAAAAAAAAAAATATATAATAATTTATGGATTTTTATTTTCCGAGTTTAATTTATAGAGAAATAATAAAAAATAAAAGATCTTGATAAAAAAAAATAAAAAAATATATAAAAAAAATAGAAAAAGAGCGTACAGCTAATCAAACTAAGCAGTAATCAAAACGCACCAAGCATCAGGTATTAATCTCTGACAGCTGCATCCTAAAGCCCCGGCGCATTCCTCATCCTTTTAAAAACGTCTTAAGGAGGAAAACTTTAAATTAAAATATAAACCTTATGCAGCACTTTTTGTAATAGTTTAGTAAACAACAAGGCGCGTTTAATTAATGGTAATTTACATATGAAATACTCTGGAGATAACTCGCAAATCCTCGCGTTCAGTGGGAATCTTCTGAATTATTATAGCTTTATTATCACGTGGCTGTGCTTTAATATTAGCGCAAAATCCATTTCATTTCTCAACCTCTCTGACCCCCTTCATAAGCAGATAATAGCCTTATTTATACCAGCCTCATCCCGCCTGTCCTGCTCCGCCAGCCTCTCATCAGCCTCTGATACATTCCTTGTTTTTTTTCTTGCCTAACTATATGATTTGCATAAAATATATATATATATTGCAGCGCTTATCACTATAAAATTAAACTAATGGTTTTTTTCATGTTTTTTTTTAATTCAAAGCGTTTATTAGATAAATAATAAGAAATAATTAAAGGGATATGCAAGTCTAGACATTTTTTTTATAATTGACATTTAAAAACTTTTTTATACCAATAGACAAACTAGAATAAATCAATAAAAGCTTTACAAATGTGTAAAAAAAAAATTTTTTCTTGCTTTAACCCTTTCGCTGCTGAGGCTTTTCCCGCCCCTGTGCTGAGGTCATTTTTACCGGTTTTGCTCATCATGTTTAAACGTGTTTTGAAGGCTTATTTTAGTATATTACCCAGACATATTATATATCGTTCTTTCCGTCAGACTCGGCAGATTCATAATATGTCATTATTATATGTATACGTCATGACCTGTCTGTATATTATAACAAAAAATGCAATAAAATATGAATTTTCAATAATTTACAATGTGTAAAGTGGTTTTTTTCACATTTTAACATGCGAGCAATTGCGGTTATATTTTGTATGGGGTGCGCTTGTTAAAAAAATTAGAGATGGGGTCTCGTTACATTTTGTTTTGGGGAAAATTACACGATTTTTAACAAACGCACCGCATACAAAAATCGTTAGTGCAGCATCATTGTTCACATTATAATTGAAATGGGAACAATATTGCTGCATTAACAAACCAAAAAAAAAGAAAAAAAAAACTTGTTTATTTATTTTTTTATAATTTTTTTTAAAAATATTTTTTATTTTTATTTTTAATTTTTTTTTTTTTTTACAAACTTTTTTCATACTCATGTTTGGTATTGTTGGAACGGCCATGCTCTGGCCGATCCAACAATACCAAACATTAACCCCTAACTGTCACGGATCGGGAGATAGAGGGTTCATTGGAACCCCCTATCTCCACCATTGGTGGCAGTTAGGGGTTAACTCCAGGACTGGCGTCATCGTGCTATGCAGTCCTCAGGGGGCATTTCCGGAAGCTTGGCCGACATACAAGATGTCGGCCAGCTCCGGGAAAGGATCACGAACCGGCGCTTTTCAGCGCCGAATCGTGATCCGGCCCCCATGGGGTTAATGCCAGGTACCATTTGGAAGGGCAGGCTGTGCCCTTCCAAACGGTGCCTGGGTTAACCCCCGCAATGCCGCCGATCGGGAGGGAGAGAGGTCCAAAGGACCTCCCCCCTCCCTTTCAGGCGCCTCCTCCGCACATGCGGGGGGGGCGCCTGAATTAGGTGTCATCGCGCCCCCGCGATGACACCTAATTGCTCCAGCGGCGGTTCCGGATGCTGGGCTGACATCGAGGATGTCAGCCCGCACTGGGGGGGCCAGCGATCGGCCGGAACCCGGTCGAACGCTGACCCCAAAGAGAGGACACGCTCACATGGAACGTGACATGCAATTGGACGCGCTGAGGGGTTAAACTCTATTATTTATTCTTCTCTGGCCATGTCCCTCAGCTAGGGGTGTTTCTTCAGCTCCCACTTCCTGTATATTCCCCGCCTCCTTCCACTACTCCACCCATCCAAACTTCACATGAACTAGCACAAGCTGTGCACGTGAAACCTTGTGCACGATCAGGACCTCAGACTGGGGAAACTGAGGAACTGGATATTAGCATCTCTGCAACTGTGAAAGCAAAACACTCACCCGCTCACACACTGACTCGCTCACTCACCCACTGACTTGCTCACATGCTCAACCGCTCACACACACTGACTCGCTCACTTGCTCAACTGCTGACTCACACACTCACCCACTGACTCATTCACTTGCTGACTCATTCACACACTCAACCGCCAACTCGCTCACTGACCTGCCAACTTGCTCACATACCTGCTGACTCACTCACTGACTCGCCCACTCAGCTGCCTACTTGCTCACCAGCTGACTCACCTATTTACCTGTTGACTTGCTCACACGCTGACTCACTCACTCACTCACCCGATGACTCACTCACACACTCACCACCAACTTGCACACTCACCTGCTGACTCACTCATACACTCACTTGCCATCTCATTCACTCACACACTCACCTGCTGACTTGCTCACACTCATCCACTGACTCGCTCATTCAGCCGCTGACTCACTTACATACTCACCTGCCGACTCGCTCACTCACCTACCGGCTTGCTCACTCACTCATCCGCTGACTCACTCACCCACTGTCTCTCTCATTCACTCTCTCACACACTCCCGCTGACTCGCTCATACACCTGCCGATTTACTTACTTACCTGCTGACTCTCTCGGTCACCCACCGACTCACCCACTCAGCTGCCACCTTACTCACCCGCTCACTCACCTGCTGATTTGCTCGCCCACTCACCTGCCGACTTGCTCACCTGCTGACTCACTAACTCAAGGACTCACTCACACACTCACCCGCCGACTCGCACATTCACCTGCCGTCTCACTCACTTACCTGTTGACTTGCTCACATGCTCACCCGCTGACTCGCTCACACAGACACACACTCAACCGCTGACTGCCTCACGCACTCACACAATATAGTGTTACAGGATGGGATATATTGTCACAGGGCGGGATATATTGTCATGGGGCGAGATATATTGTCATGGGGCAGGATATAGTGTCACGGGGTGGGATATACTGTCACGGGTGGGATATATTGTCACGGGCGGGATATATTGTCATGGGGCGGGATATATTGTCATGGGGCGGGATATATTGTGACGGGGTGGGATATATTGTCATGGGGTAGGATATATTGTCATAGGGTGGTAAATGTTGTCACGGGGTGGAATATACTGTCACAGGGTGGGATGTATTGTCACGGGGTAGGATATATTGTCACGGGGTGGAATATATTGTCACAGGGTGGGATATATTACGGAAAGGTGCCGCAGCCTACCTCAGTGGGAACCGATGCCTCTTCTCACCGCAAAATCGGTCAAACAAGGGACGCCGGTGCCCCAAAACTCATTCCAGAACAAAATATAGCAAAAATAGAGTAGTTGGTATGTTCAATATTTATTAGGGGAAAGCTGCTTATTTATTAGGACTGCTTTCCCCTAATAAATATTGAACATACCAACTACTCTCCCCTTGAGGTCCTGCTATTTTTTGTTCTAGGGTGGGATATATTGTCACGGGGTGGGATATATTGTCATTGGGTGGGATATATTGTCACAGAGTGGAATATATTGTTTTTATAGGGTGGGGTATATTGTGATGGGGTGGCATATATTGTCACAGGGTGGGATATATTGTTATGGGGGCAGGGTATATTGTGACGGGGTAGGATATATTGTCACAGGGTTGGATATATTGTGACGGAGTGGGATATATTGTCACAGGGTGGAATATATTGTCACGAGGCGGAATATATTTTCACGGGCAGGATATATTGTCACAGGGCGGGATATGTTGTTGCTGGGTGGGTTATATTGTCACGGGGTGGAATATATTGTCCCTGGGTGGGATATATTGTCCCTGGGTGGGATATATTGTCACGGGTGGGATATATTGTCACTGGGTGGGATATATTGTCCCTGGGTGGCATATATTGTCACAGGGTTGGGATAAATTAGCAGGGAGTGAACAGTCAGTTCTTGAATTTCATGTGCTGGGATCTGGAAAAATGAGTGAAAAGATTTGTGATTGTGACATTTGGCAAATAGTGACGGCCAGACGCCTGGGTCATAGCATCTCCAAAACGGCAAGTCTTGTGGGATGTTCCCAGTATGCAGGGGTTAGTACCTACCAAAAGTGGTGCAAGGAAGGACAACCTGGCGTCAGGACGCCAAAGGCTCATTGATGCACGTAGCAAGTGAAGTTGTGCCCGTCTGGTTCCGATCACACAGAAGAGCTACTGTAACTGAAATTGCTGAAAAACCAAATGCTGGCCATGATAGAAAGGTGTCAGCACACACGTGACACACCACCAACCTAGAGATTGCTGAAGACCACGTACACCCCTTCATGGCCATGGTGTCCCTGATGGCCAGAGCCGTAGCTAGCTCCTTTTGCACCCAAGGCAAAAACAGAAAATTGTGCCCCCCCACATAATTTTAAAAATCAGAGTCCCCGACCAGTGGCGCAGTGCTAAGCTCCTGGATGCTCCCCGCGACCTGAAGCAGTGGATCAGACCACCCTTTGCGCTGTGGGATGAGAGCCAAGTATGTGATTTTTGGGGGGTTCCAGCTGGTACTGACTGATTCTGCAGAAGTGGCGTCACTTAGCACCAGCGTCTAGCTGTGGGTAACTTTTGTAGCTATGGCGGGATGGTAATTAGCGTTAGGACTTTGCCCTCCCCATGTTAAGTATAGGGAGCGCAAAGTACAGTAACCTCGCGCTGAAAAGCACAATATCCTGGATTTTTTAACCTGTTACCGTTGGGATTGTAATATGAGGGTCCTGTGCTAGGATGTGATATGGGCAGCATGCAGTAACCTCATTGCCCCCCAGCCCTCACTCGCCTCGCCCTTCCTACGACCCTGCTGATGGCTGTGTCTTCTTTCAGCAGGATGATGTTCCCTGTCACACGACAAAAACTGCTCTGGAATAGTGTGAGGAACATGGCAAAGATTTCAAGGTGTTGCCTCGTCCTCCAAATCCCCCAGATATCAATCCGATTGAACACCTGTGGGATGTGCTGGCACAACAAATCATATCCATGGAGGCCCTACCTCGCAACGTGCAGGACTTAATGGATCTGCTGCTAATGTCTTGGTGCCAGATCCCACAGGACACGTTCATAGGGCTTTTGGAGTCCATGTCTTGACGCATCAGCAAGACGGGGACCTACATGATAATCATGAAGGAGTTTTAATGTTGTGGCTGATCGGAGTAGATTTAGATCGGTTAGAGGGGCTTATCTTTAGGTGGTGGTAAATGTGGGTAATGGATATCTAGGGATGGATGTGGAATACCAGACTAGAAGAAACACTAGGGAGAGTCTCGTATGATTCTCCACTACATAAAGTCAAGTTGCGGAGACGTACCGTTTAGTTTACGTGTCCGTGATTTTTTTTTTTTTTTTCTAGCAGCCATAATATGTAACTCTTTTAATGTTGCTCCAATATGCAGAATCTGGGAGTACTCGAGGATACAATGTAACGTGAGCGAGGAAAGAGAGACAGATCGGACAGTCATTAATAGCATCGGCCATGTGACAGACCTAGAGGCAACAGGGACATTGCCAACATGTCTTGCCTGAGGAAACTGCCAAACAGCAGATGATGTTGCTGCTGGGAACGTATCCTCTGTAGCACTGACATCTGGCTGTAGCTATCACTGCCCAAACGGGAGGAAAAAAACAAACCGTTCCTTTAGAGCGAATTATTGTCAAATCTCCGTTATTAAAAATCTATTATCCGATTCTTTATTTTTTTTTTAAAAAAGTTATCCCTGCACCAAAAGAAAGTACGAAGGGATCTGGAAAAAAATGCTTATTCCATAAAAAGTACAAGAAAAAGGAAAAGTAGCGCTGGAAGGGGGAGAGTCTCCCCTTTTCAGTGGCACCTGTCTTTAACCCCTGCATTGCCGGATCAAGATTCAAACATGGAAGTGGCTGACATTTCGGATGTCGGCTAAGCCTCTGGGTCACCCCCCCCCCCACCCACTGACGTCGTCACTAACAGGGTAATTCAAAGAGATTCGAAAAGTCACCGCACGTTTGGTGACTTTTCGTTCTCTTCAATTCGGTTCCTTTTGCCGATCCCATTTCGGCGACCCTGCGGTGTATTCAGCAAGCACCACAGGGTCCCCGAATTGCAGGGAAAAGCTGCCGCAAACCCGACGAAAACTAACCGCAAAACCCAGCGAATGCCCGCCGAAAACCACGAAAAAACCCGAGCAGGAGCCGATCACACGCAGCGAAGCGGCCGGAAAAACCCGACACCGCAGACGAGTGAAGTGAATAAATTAGGAAAACAGTTTGCTTGTATGTTTGAAAAGTGAAACGCTGTTTGCAAAGAAACGACTGAACGAAAATGTCTGAAATTTACATATGATCCAATTAATGATAATAAAGAGGGCTGTTACAGAAAAAAGAAGTAAACTTTAAAAAAAATCCAGAAAAATGCTTAAAATATCATAAAAAATCTATAAATAAAGAGACTTTTTGCTGCAGAATTTTATAATGAACGGTTTATTAGATATTGAATTAAAACCAGAATATTTTTAACATTGAAGCCTATGGGATTCGCCTGAATAAATCTGCCGCATGAAACCACCGAATGGCAGAGCATTTCGGGAACCTTTCACTGCTGGTTTGTGTTCTCTGAATAACCGAAGCAGTGCTTTTTCATGGGGATTTCACTGCCCTCGAACAGGCACCGAACAGGCACCGTATGTGCAGGCAATTTGCCAGGATTTGGCGAATTGCCTGCTCTCTGGATAGCCGAATGGCCAAGAAAGGTAACCGAACGCTGATTTTCAGCGGTCGGTTACCTTTCTCAAGCAATTCGGATCTCTTTGAATTACCCTGATAATGTGCAATGACTACAGTGGGCCTGTTAGGGAAATCTTTTGGATCCCCCTATCTCCCGATCTGTGGCAGCTAGAACATGGCCTTTCCAATGATACCAAACATGACTAGGATTGGTGTAAAAAAAAAATAATAATAATAATGATAATTAAAAAAAAATCTTGTTTACATTTTTTTGGGTGTTTAATAAAATAGGACTTAAGCTGGCACTTAAACATGATGAACATAAAACGGTCAAAATGAGCTCAGCGTACAGAGGTGAAATGGCTCAGCAGTGAAGGGGTTATAAAGTAAAAACGTAAAAATTGGGTATCTCAGGACAAAATTTTGAAACTATTTAGCCGGGGTCTTTTTTGGTGGTTGTAGATTTTGGGGGTTAAATTTTGGGGGTTAAAAAGTGTGTATTTTTCAATTGTTTTCATCATATTTCATATTTTTTAATAGTAAGTTTTATGATATGAGGAAAATAATGGTATCCTCAGAAAGTCCATTTAATGGCGGGGAAAACGTTATATAATGTATGTGGGTTCCATAAACGAGTAAGAGGATAAGTAGACCTAAACACAAAGAGCACATAAACGTAAAAACAGCAGCGGGCACTTTCGGACAGACAATGGTAAAACCGCCTGGTCACTGTGGGGTTAATTTGAGATGTGGACCAGTTATATGGTAAACAGGGGTGTAGGTGTAATGATATAATCAAGTGAATACATTGTCTACATGGGGGGGTGTGAATTCCTTCCGGAGATACAGAAACCTTAACAGTAAAATTCCTCTTGTCTTCCTAAACCCCAATCCCACTAGATTGTAAACTCCTATGAGCAGGGCCCTCTACACCTCTAGTTTCCATGATATGTCTGTTTATCTCGTTCCCTTTGGGTAATGTAAAGCACTGCGGAAACTGTGTGCGCTATATAAATGATGACATTAATAATAATAATAAGTTACACTAGATAAGATTAGCAAAAAAACAACATCAAATCAATCTAAGGACAAACAGTTATACAGACAGCAAGAACAATGAGTCTACATTATATCATAAAACACAAACCAACTCCTACAATACAAACCGTTTCAAGATAGCAATACATTTAACGCATTAACCTTAGCTGTAGGGCTGCAACTAACGATTATTCTCATAATCGATTAGTTGGCCGATTATTATTTCGATTAATCAATTCATCGGATAAAAAAAATATAGAAAAAAATGTGTTTACTTAAAAGGAATTTTATGTAAAAAAATAACCACAACCCCTCCCCCTTTTTCATAAGCAATTTGCGTAGTGTAGGTAACTTTCGTATGTACATACGCAAATTGCGTATCTTACGTACTTTTCACACAAGGTATGCGAGTACTTGGTCAGAGGGATGGGTTGATGCTGCATGTGCAGCTTAAGCCCATGTTTGCTTTTTTAAATGAACGCGGCTACGAGCACTTGGTCATAGATGTTGATGTCAGCATGAAATCGGGGTTAATAAGCTAAAGTGGTCGGGTGCGTAGAGTACCCCTTTTAAATAATTTCGTGAACAAACTGAGTGGGAGGAGGACTGGAGGTGGAAGGGAGTGACATTGCTCAAGTGACTTGACCTGAGTGTGAGAGAGAGTGGGTATGGACAAAAGAGCGGATCTGAATGTGGGAGTGAGTTTGGGGAAAGGGACCAGACCAAAGGGAGGGAATGGCAGTTCCCAACCAAAGAGGGTGGGGTGGTGGCACAGGACTCCAGCTTCAAGTAAGGATAAAACACAGGCATACAGCTCATTCACACAGTGGCAGTATCCTATTGTTTGTGTTCTAGTTCTGCTACTGTTGTAAATGGAATAAAAACAAACTGGCTGTGTCTGACATAACCCTAGAACTAAATCATACCTAGTAAAGCAGCGGCTCGTCTTCTCCAATCAGCTCCGAAGCTGAAGTTATTTACGTTTAACTCAGTCTGACTCTAAACAGTGTGTGCTGTACACAGGACGATTAATCAACACCGATTAATCCATAATGGAAATAGTTGATAACTAATTTAATCATTGACTAGTTGTCGATTAATCGATCAGCCCTACTTAGGTGCCCACTTATGCCCAATGTCCTTGAGAGTTGACTTTGCCACATTGGTCCACGGTCCCTTGGCAGGAGGCCAGCATCCACACTTCTCCAACAAGTATGGAGGCCATGTATAGTGTGGGCAGGGGTGCCAAGCAGGGTGAGGAAAAAAAGATGGCGGGGGCTTCGGTTACACATTCCAAACGCTAAAAATCGGTAAAAATCCGTTGGCTCATTGGTGATTGCGCGATTGGTCTCTTCCGCGAGCTTCCTGTACAGTGGCAAGAAAAAGTATGTGAACCCTTTGGGATTACGTGGAGTTTTGCATGAATTGGTCATAAAATGTGCTCTGATCTTCATCTAAGTCACAACAATTTGAAAAACACAGTCTGCTTAAAATAATACAACACAAACATTATATGTTTTCATGTGTTTATTGAACAGAACATGTAAACATTCACAGTGCAGGGTGGAAAAAGTATGTGAACCTTTGGACTTAATAACTGGTTGACCCTCCTTTGGCAGCAATAACCTCAACCAAACGTTTCCTGTAGTTGCAGATCAGACCTTTACAACGATCTGGAGTAATTTTGGACCACTCCTCTTCACAAAACTGTTTCAGTGTAGCAATATTCTTGGGATGTCTGGTGTGAATCGCTCTCTTAAGGTCATGCCACAGCATTTCAATCGGGTTGAGGTCAGGACTCTGACTGGGCCACTCCAGAAGGCGTATTTTGTTTTGTTGAAGCCATTCTTTTGTTGAATTACTTGTATGCTTTGGGTCATTGTCCTGTTGCATCACCCATCCTCTGCAGAGCTTCAGTTGGCGGACAGATGGTCTTACGTTTTCCTGCAAAATGTCTTGATAAACTCTGGAATTCATTTTTCCATCAATGACAACGATCCGTCCAGGCCCTTAGGCAGCAAAACAGCCCCAAACCATGATGCTCCCTCTGCCATGTTTTACAGTGGGGATGAGGTTTTGATGTTGGTGTGCTGTGCCTTTTTTTCTCCACACATAGTGTTGTGTGTTTTTTCCAAACAACTCAATTTTGGTTTCATCAGTCCACAGAATATTTTGCCAGTAGTGCTGTGGAACATCCAGGTGCTCTTTTGCAAACTTCAAACGTGCTGCAATATTCTTTTTGGACAGCAATGGCTTCCTCCGTGGTGTCCTCCCATGTACTCCATTCTTGTTTAATGTTTTACTTATTGTAGATGTGTCAACAAAAATGTTAGCATGTGCCATGGATTTCTGTAAGTCTTTAGCTGACACTCTATGATTCTTCTTTACCTCATTAAGCATTCTGCGCTGTGCTCTTGCAGTCATCTTTATAGGACGACCACGCCTAGGGAGAGTAGCAACAGTGCTGAACTTTCTCCCTTTGTAGACAGTCTGTCTTACCGTGGACACATGAACATCAAGGCTTTTGGAGATACTTTTGTAACCCTTTCCAGCTTCATGCAAGTCAACAATTCTTGATCGTAGGTCTTCTGAGAGCTCTTTTCTGCGAGGCATGGTTCACATCAGGCAGTGCTTCTTGAAACCATTAAACCCAAAACTGGTGTGTGTTTTAAAAGGGCAGGACAGCTTTCAGCAACACATCCAATAATATCACACTGATTGGACTCAAGGTTGGCTCACTCCTGGCTCCAATTAGCTCTTGGAGAAGTCATTAGGCTAGGGGTTCACATACTTTTTCCTCCCTGCACTGTGAATGTTTACATGTTCGTTCAATAAAGACATGAAAACATATGTAGCGCTCACTCCCGGAGGAGCCGCTGAATAAACCTCGGGTTAGTCTCTCCGCACTAGGGAATAAATATACACCAGCACTGTTGTGGATTTTATAAATTATATACTTTACTGATCCCAATAAAGTGACACATATAATACAATTTCAGTATAGGAACGACAGGATTTTCGTAATGCGGGAAACACGCGGTGGGAAAAAGGAAAGAATTAACCCCCTCAGTTCTGGAGTGTAAGTCCTGTGAGTGTAAGGTCTCAAAAAGGTGTACGTGTATTGATTCGGGTACCCGGGTACTGTATTCAACTGGCCAGTGAATGTGATAAGCAAATCTTCGACTAGTCAAGTTGGGGCCCTGTAGAATTGAAATAATAATGCAGCGGGCTGGATTTTACTTGGACTTTCGGCCTGCAAGGCCTCTCACCCATCCATTATACAGTCTGTCCCTCTGTCTGGTCGAGTATGTCTCTCCGCTGGTCCTCCGGAACTCTGTGCCGCCGGATCCGCTCTCTGGCCCGTCCGATCTCCGAGTCAAGAACCACGGCCTACCGCCTGCACTCCTTATGGATCGTCGCGGTCTCCTTACAGGGGGTGCAACTGGAACGGAAGTTCTTGTGTACACCTCCCGGTGATGACGGGCATGCCTCCGCAAGTTACTGTCCCGATCTCCAGCGCCCAACAGGTAGCGTCTGCGCTCCAGCCTGGTCTCGATCCAGAGCAGTCTCACTTGCGTCCTCTCTCTTTCGTCACTCCGCTCACTCTGGCGCTCCTCCGCACGAGGCTGCTTACGTCCTTCCTCCCTGTCCCACCCACTTCCTGTCTCCGCCGCAAAGCCTGATGGATAGTGTAGTTCGTTTAAGTCCCGCAATGTCCATATGGCTTTTGTCTCCCTCTGGTGGCTAGAACCCAGTAATTACAGCAATACAGTTTTAAACTGCGCTACACATATAATGTTTGTGTTGTATTATTTTAAGAAGACTTTGTTTTTCAAATTGTTGTGACTTAGGCTAGGGTCAGACTGAGGCAGTGCGAACGCGCGTTCTGGCGCACTTAATCACGGCCGTAGTAGCAGCAAATGCCGGGCAATGACGGCCAATATACGACGTACGGTCGCACAAAAGTCCGGCCGCGCAACGCAAGTGGAAAATGAACACATTTTTTCGAGAACGTTAAACCGCTAGTACTGACGTACAGAGTGCGCTGCGTCCGCTAGCGGCGTGTGTGAGTGAATTGGAGACGTCAGACACTGCTAATGTCCGGCCAACATAACGTCCAGATGCAAGAAGTGTTTTATTGATGATCCGTACAAAATCACGGATGAAACTGCGCATCGTATGACCGCTATTGCGTATTCCGTGAAAAAATACGTCCATTCTTCGAACGCACATTTTCACGGACAACGTGAAAAATGCGTTAGTCTGACCCTAGCCTTAGATGAAGATCAGAGCACATTTTATGACCAATTCATGCAAAACTCCACGTAATCCCAAAGGGTTCACATACTTTTTCTTGCCACTGTACTTTGCGCTCCCCATGTTAAGCATAGGATGCGCAATCAGTATTAGCGTTAAGATAAGTAAGGTATTACTAATTACCACAGCGATGGGTTAACCCATTTTTTAACCTAAAAGCTGGGGATAAATGATTCCACTTTTGCAGAATCATTTAGAACCCCCAAAACCCACCCCCAATAAATCTGATACTCGCCTCTCATCCCGCAGCAAGAACGACATCCCGATCCGCCGCTTCTTGCAGGAGCAGAGTGAGACTGGAGACAAACAGCGAGTATCGCTAAGGGTAGCGCTTCATTCCAGTCCAAGGTGCCGAGGTAGCGTCTGCCTCGGAATCTAATGCTAAAATAGGGACGCTACGGGGTAGTGTTAGATAGTGTCCCCATTTGGCGTGAGTAACGAGTCTATTTAATTGAATCGATCTCTGATCACCAGAAATATGACTTTATTTTCCTAATATTCTGGTTTGTTTGTTTTTTTGCAAAAGTCTCTCCATAACGATTTTATCCTTGCTGAGCCACGTAAAAAATAAATGTTCCCAGAAAGACCAATGGAAACCTGGGTTGCCAGGTCGGCCGTGTTTTCCCGTACACATATAATTTATTCAGTGCACGAAGAATGCCACCCCACAGTATGTATAATCCATACGCTGCAGGTAAGGAATCAATGAGGAATCCCAGGTGACCCGCCTTGATTTCCTTCCTGCAGTATATGAATTATACATGTTGCAGGGCAGCACTTTTCCCTGTGCTTTCCCTCTGCATGAAATAATAATATGTGTCCCAGAAAAAATGGCCGACCTGGCAAATTCAAAAAAACATAAAGCTTAGAAATGTAACGTTCTTTCTTTTATGGATTTCACACACAATCCTTTTTTCTCATATTTAATTTTTTTTTTCTTCAGTAAAAATGTGTCCACTAAAAAGGCATCGCTGAAGATAAAGTGCCCGCGCTGCGTCTCGCTGCCTCCGCGCTTTATTTTAGCCTTGTTGCCTCAGCAAAACGCGCGTTAAAGAAACAGACAAAACGAGACGAAATGTAAATGGGATCGGAGCTGCGCACGCTGAGCGAGTTTGTAGAATGACGGCGGCTTCTCGGTCACATTTATTCATTTTTATGCTTAGAGCCTGTTATAAAAACGCTGGGACGCATTGTATGAAGAACGCGCTTCCTCTAGCACAAGCCTCCTCAGGCGTCGCTGATACGGGATTAAGGGCTTCCGGCTTTAATTAACTTTAAGCTATGCAAATTGAAAGGGACGAGAGATTCTGCGCCGCCGCAAACACCGCTTATCTTTAATCTGGCGTTTCTCTCCCATTTCAAGTATTTAATAGGACTTCGAGCAGAACCACATCGCATAAAACACCGAAAAAGGACACAAACTGACACATTGCGCATTAAAACATGTAGAGATACTTTGCACATATATAAGAAAAGTCAACAAAAGCCACAAACGGTGCACAGATGTGCGGATGATGTAGGAATAGGGTTGCCAGGTCGGCCACGTTTTCCCTCACGCATATAATTTATTCATGCTGATTGTCAGTGATTGAAAAATGCCACCCCGCAGCACGTAAGAACTCAAAAAGGAATTCCAGGTGACCTTACTTGTTTCCCTCCTGCGGCATGTGAATTATACATGTTGCAGGGCAGCACTTTTCTGCATGAAATTGTGGTATGTGTCCAGGAAAACATGGCCGACCTGGCAATCCTTGTTAGGACATAGTAGTTACCTGGAATCCCATTTTGATTTCTTTCCTGCAGCATATGGATTCTACATGCTGCAGGGTGGCATTTTTCTTGCACTGCCCATGAGCATGAATACAGCAGTGACGTGCGGTGAGGTTAGTGGCTGGTGAGGCACTGGCTAGTATCAGAGCCAGATATACACAGGGTTACGCAGTTGCAATTTACACATTTGATTATCGTTATATAGGAGAATAGAGTTTTACTATTTATAAAGTAAAGTTCACATTTTTTTTTAACAGTTCTAAGAGCATGCACTTACAATACTAATAGAGGGTGCTATTACAAATCTTACTTTAAAATAAAGTTTGCATATAGGTTTTTAGTTCTAAGAGCATGCACTTACAATATTGACTAATAGAGGGTGCTATTACGAATCTTACTTTAAAATAAAGTTTGCATATAGGTTTTTAGTTCTCAGAGCATGCACTGTTACAATACTGACTAATAGAGGGCGCTATTACACACATGCTGACTACTGAGCTCTGCCTGCCCGCCCCCCCCACGACTGACAAGGACAGTCACATGACTGTCCTACGTCAATCAATCCATGGGGAGCTCTGCCTCCCATGGGGGGGGCGGTTTGTTTTAAAAAAGAATTGCTTGAGACCAATGGAGCTTTCCCATTGGCTCAACCTTTCAATTGCTCTCAGTGCCTCTGGAAGTCAGCTTGAGCTACGCAAAAGACCCTTACTCGCAATTCCCCGTTCTGGACTTTCTACTAAACCAAGGATACCTTTTTCGTAATAGTCTTTTGTTCTGGACTTATATTTTGTTTCATCTCAGTAAACACTCAATTGCTTATTTATACATCTCCTGGTTTCCTTCTTCGACGGCTTTCCATTGGGTTCCATACGCACAACACTATACAGGGGTCACAGCCCCTGCCCTTACACACACACACAGCAGCCGGCAAACTGAAAGTACAGGAAAAAAAAAAAGGTCAGAGAAGCAGCAACGGAGCGTGGAGAGGTGAGTATGAGAACTTTTTTCAATGAATAACATTTTATTTACAGATTAACTATACATTTATTTATTTATTTATAAAGGATTTTACCAGGAAGGATACATTGAGATTTCTCTCATTTTCAAGTATGTCCTGGGTTCAAGAACATTGAAGTGTTACAGTTACAGAAATACAAAGTAATACAATGCAAGATATTAAAAAACAACACAAATATACAGATTAACAGAAAATAAATATGTAGGAAATATAGTCACTATGTTACATGTTTACAGGTGCATTCTGTATATAGTCACTGTGTTACATGTTTGCAGGTACATTCTGTAGATAGTCACTATGTTACATGTTTACAGGTGCATTCTGTTTATAGTCACTTTGTTACATGTTTACAGGTGCATTCTGTATATAGTCACTGTGTTACATGTTTACAGGTGCATTCTGTATTGAGGTATGTTAGTAAGGAGCTCTTGAGTGACCTAAGACTGGGGGAAGATTTGATGGTGTCTGGGAGGTTATTCCATAATTGTGGTGCTCTGTAGGAAAATGAGGACCGAGCCACTGTCTTTTTGTATTGTGGTATAGCAAGTAAGGTGCTGGTCCTGGATCGGAGGTTATAGGATGAAGGAACTGCTGGGGGAAGCAGCCTATTCAGGTAGGGTGGCAGCTTCCCAGAAATACTCTTAAACACCAGGCTGGAAAGGCATGTCATTGCAGCACAACGTGCAAATTAATTTACTGGAATGGCAGGGGAGGCCCAGGATACGTGTCCAGGAAAACATGGCTGACCCGGCAATCCTGCGGAGGACATAGAAATCACATAGGATTCCTTATTGATTCCTTTCCTGCAGCGTATGGATGCTACATGCTGCGGGGTGGCTTTTTTTCTTGCACTGTCCATCAGCATGAATACACTATATGCGTCCGTCCAGGAAAACATGGCCGACCTGGCAACCCTACACAGAAGACGTATATTCGTGGAAGCAGCGTTCTATAGCCGCGGTGCTCCTCCTTGGCCCTCCAGTTTTTATGGAACTACATCTCCCATGATGCTCAGCCACCCATGAGGTCGACGGAGTCTGATGGGTATTGTAATTCCTAAAAAAACATCTGAAGGAGCAAGGGTGAGCACTCCTGATCTATGGCAAGTGAAAAAGGAAAAGCCGCTTCTTTTTTTAACCCCAGGTCGGCCATGTTTTCCAGGACACATATAATTTATTCATGCTGATGGGCAGTGCATGAATACAATGCCCCCCCCCCAAGGCATGTAGAATCCATTCGCTGCAGGTAAGAAATAAAGAAAGGAATCCCAGGTGACCTGCCTTGATTTCCTTCCTGCAGCATTTGAATTATACATGTTGCAGGGCAGCACTTTTCCCTGAGCTCCAATCTGAATGAAATGGCAATATGTGTCCAGGAAAACATGGCCGACCTGGAAATATGTAGGACATAGAACACACCTGGTATTCCTTTTTTATTTCTTACCTGCAGCATATGAATTCTACATGCTGCAGGGTGGCATTTTTCATGCACTGACTCAGCATGAATACATTATAGGTGTCCAGGAAAACATGGCCGATCTGGCAACCCTATGTAGGACATAGAAGTAGAGGCGCCAGATTGTCCATGTTTTCCTGGACACATTACTATTTCAAGGTTGCCCTGCAACATGTATAATTCATATGCTGCAGGAAGGAAATCAAGGCAGGTCACCTGAGAGTCCTTTTTTTGAGTTCTTTCCTGCAGGGTATGGATTCTACATGCTGCGGGGTGGCATTATTCACGCACTGCCCATCAGCATGAATACATTATACGTGTCCAGGAAAACATGGCCGACCTGGCAACCGCACACAGAAGAAGTGTATTCTTTGGAAGCAGCGTTCTACGGCAGCAGTTTTCATTCTGGACCCTCCAGTTCTTCTGGAACTACATCTCCCATGATGCTCAGCCACTCACTAGGTGGATGGAGCCTTGTGGGAAATGTAGTTCCAAAAGCACCTGGAAGACCAAGGATGAACACTCCTGATCTATGGCAAGTGAAAACGGGCAAAGCTGCATCTTGGTGTCAAGTTTCACCCCATGTATGGTTGCCAGGTCGGCCATGTTTTTCCAGACACATATAATTGATTCATGCTGATGGGCACTGCATGAAAAATGCCACCCCACAGCCTGTATAATCCATACGCTGCAGGAGAGGAATCCCAGGTGACCCGCTTTGATTTCCTTTCTGCAGCATATGAATTACACATGTTGCAGGTCAGCATTTTTCTTTGAAATAGTAATATGTGTCCAGGAAAACCTCTACTTCTATGTCCTACGTAGGGTTTCCAGATCAGCCATGTTTTCCTGGACATATATCATGTATTCATGCTCAGGTAAGGAATCAAAAAGGATTCCCAGGTGTCCTGCCTTGAATGCCTTCTGCTGCATATGAATTATACATGTTGCAGGGCAGCACTTTCCCCTGATTTATTAACCGCTTAAGGACCAATGACAGAACTGTTATGTCATATATGCATTTACTTTAAAGACCCTTGGTCCTTAAGGCTAGGGTCAGACTGAGGCAGTGCGAACGCGCGTTCTGGCGCACTTAATCACGGCCGTGCTAGCAGCAGATGCCGGGCAATGACGGCCAATATACGAAGTACGGTCGCACAAAAGTCCGGCTGCGCAACGCAAGTGGAAAATGAACGCATTTTTTCGAGAACGTTAAACCACTAGTACTGACGTACAGAGTGCGCTGCGTCCGCTAGAGGCGTGTGTGTGTGAATTGGAGACGTCAGACGCTGCTAATGTCCGGCCAACATAACGTCCAGACGCAAAAAGTGTTTTATTGAAGATCCGTACAAAATCACGGATGAAACTGCGCATAGTATGACCGCTATTGCGTATTCCGTGAAAAAATACGTCCATTCTTCGAACGCACATTTTCACGGACAACGTGAAAAATGCGTTAGTCTGACCCTAGCCTAAGAGGTTAATATGTGTCCAGGAAAACATGGCCGACCTGGCAACCTTAACCCCATGGTGGCTACATTGGAAAACCCAGGAACAGGTGGAGATGAGTAACAGTTTTCTTCATTCTGCGTCTGCGTCGTCTGTTTGAGACTTTAACCTCCCTGGCGGTATTCCCGAGTGTGACTCGGGGTTAAATTTCACTACCGCGAACAGTAACCCTGAGCCACACTCGGGCTGGATGTTTACTCACTCCCTCCTGGCTCCCTCGCTGTCCCCCGCAGTGTGATCGCGGCGAGATGCTTCCTGGAAGGCTCCCTGCGAGTCACACGATGCAGGGGAGGGCGGGACCAGCATAAAAGAAAACTTTTTACAGTTTACACTTTGGATTATACAGTGTAATGTTTATGAACGGCCACTAGGTGGCAGTACAGGATAAGAAATAGACCATACATCGTCTTACCCTTGTTTTCAGACAGATTTCAGTGTTTCTTGTTGTATTTTATTGAATATCATTTATTTGCATTATTTTGGATAATTATTTTTGGGATAATAAATTATTATGTCATGTTTCAAACTTTATCGGACTCAGTGTATTTACTATTTATTTTTTATTTATTTATTTATAAAGGATTTTACCAGTAAGGACTCTTGCTTGCACGGATTTCATTGCGTGATTCCCAATTATTACAGGCTAACTATGTACAAAACACGTTTCCTTTAAAAAAAAATGAGACGCTTTTAGACACGAAATTTTGAAGGTTAAAGGAGGAAGAGATCCCCAGTGAACATTACGTTCTTATTCCTTCCAGCACAGAAGGGGTTAACGCAGAGCTCAGATAATTGACACTGTTGGGGGAGAAGGAAATCAGCTGAGTGGGTAATTAGCTTTGCTATCTCTGAAACAAGGCCATTCCCAGGGTGAAATGGTGTGACAAAAATTGACTTGTAACTAATGTTTGGCTTTAAACCAATGAACTAAGAAAACAGCGTGACATATCTTTAATTATAGTATTTCAAGCCCTCTGGTGTTTACGGGGAAGGGGAGGGGGGCTATTCTATACCATTTGAATAAATGATAATAAAAAGGAAAAAATAAATAAATGCCTGATTTACCGTCGCTACCTTTCATCCAGCTTCGTGTAAAAATAAGGTGAACATCACGGCCCTAATATAAACATATTAAAAAAAATGCTAAGCGACGCTAATTCATTAAAAACGTGCTGATTGTTTGTTTGTTTTATTCATTTCTGTTATTAATAAATGTGGTGAAATAATGAATCGCCGTCGCGCTGGCTTATTTTCACTTAAAGATATGGTTTTTGTTGTGTTTTTTTTTTTTAGCATCGTACATTTTACTTTGTATTTGATTAAACCGTCTATTCTGCTTTTTTTTATTGATCGTAATATTTTAGGAAATATCTTTTCTGTTTCGTAGAGGTGCTGGCGGGTGTCATAAGCTGGTGTCACTGGTGCGTCATAAGCGGTGAACTGGCAGAGATTTGAAAGTGATTCGCGAACTGTAGTAAACGGAAATAGTTTGTGCGAATACTCTAACCCCTTCACTACCAAGCATTTTTTGTTAAATAAAAATAATCGTATCGTATCATTTATTACAAACAAGGGGCGTGAAGTTAACAATTTGAATAAAACAGAAACTTTGTACAGACATTGCTGGTCTGAGTAAAAAAAATAATTACCCTTCACAGAATTATCGCATGGATGAAAGGTTCTAAACTCTAGATGGCATCCCTTATCTGGCACAATGTCACACAGGGTCTGCGTTATCAGCATACAGGCAGAAAAGGCCTTTGTGTCAGTAAATGTGCTGCAGACAGATAATAAAATGGTGAGATCTCCTGCTTATGGGGGTTTGTAGTGATCATAATGAGATTATTAGCAATGCAATATCTGTATGTGCTGCATAATGCCGGTGTATGGCAGTTACAGTAACACCTTGTATCTGTATGTGCTGCTTAATACCTGTGTATGGTAATTACAGCAACACCTTGTATCTGTGTGTGCTGCATAATGCCTGTGTATGGCAATTAGCAACACCTTGTATCTGTATGTGCTGCATAATGCCTGTGTATGGCAATTACAGCAACACCTTGTATCTGTATGTGCTGCATAATGCCTGTGTATGGCAATTACAGCAACACCTTGTATCTGTATGTGCTGCATAATGCCTGTGTATGGCAATTACAGCAACACCTTGTATCTGTACTGTACAGGGATTTACACTCATTATAACCCCTGAAGCTTATCCCTGTACAGCAGTGCCTGACCCCACAGCTCTCCCTGTATTCCGCCCTCTCTCTGGCTGCTGTAATATAGCAGTATAGTTTGTTTTTGTTACAGTGAGGTTTTGGGCTGTTCTTTGCAGCTCGTTTTACAGTATTACAAAGGGACAGGAGTGAGATTTCACAGATTTCAGTATGAGTGTATCACAGAGCTCCACAGCAATAAAACTCACAGTAACATGCAGTGTGTATGTGCTGTCACAGAGCTTCACAGCAAAAAGCTCACGCTCACACACAGCGCATATTACTGTATCCTGGCTCCAGGCCAGCTCCAGGAGAGGATCACGATCCGGCGCTTTTCAGCGCCGATTCGTGATCTGGCTCCCCAGGGGTTAATCAAAGCCACCGTTTGGAAGGGCAGGCTGTGCCCTTCCAAACGGTGCCTGGATTAACCCTCTGCCCCCCAGCAATCGGCAGGGAGAGAGGTCCGAAGGACCCTCCCCCCCTCCCTTTCAGGCGCTTGCTCCGCACATGCGAGGGGGGCGCCTGAATTAGATGTCATTGCGCCGCCGCGATGACATCTAATTGCTCCGCCGGGGTCCTGGAGTGCTGGGCTGACATCCAAGATGTCAGCCCGCACCGGGGGGCGCAGCAATCCGCCGGAATACGCCGGCATCCATAGCAGCCAAGTGGTTAACTGGTGTTTGAAAAAAATTCAAAATAACATCTAAGGCTAGGGGCTGCTTTTGACACTGTTGATCACCCCCTCCTTCTACAGACCCTCAACTCTCTGGGTCTCGGTGACACTGCACTCACTTGGGTCGAATCCTATTTATCCAACAGGTCCTTCTGTGTGTCCTTTGCTGGAAACTCCTTCTCCTCATTGCCTCTATCTGTTGGTGTACCTCAAGGCTCTGTCCTTGGTCCTCTGCTCTTTTCCATCTACACCTCCTCCCTGGGCAAAATCATCAACAGCTTTGGCTTCAATTACCACCTCTACGCTGATGACACTCAGATCTACCTCTCTACCCCTGATCTCTCTCCCCCTGTCCTTTCAAAAGTCCAGTGACTGTTTATCTGGCATCTCCTCCTGGATGGCCTCCCACCACCTAAAGATCAACATGTCAAAGACTGAACTCCTACTTATTCCTCCCTCCAATGCCTCCCCACCTCCTGACTTCTCTAGCACGGTGGAGGGTATCACCATCTCCCCATCAAACCAAGTTCGCTGTCTTGGAGTTACACTTGACTCTGCTCTTTCCTTCATCCCCACATCAAGTCTCTTTCCTCCTCCTGCCGATACCAACTGCGTAATATTTCCAGAATTCGGCCATTTCTTACCGCTGTCACCACAAAACAACTCATACACGCCCTGGTAATCTCCCGACTCGACTATTGCAATAATCTCTATCTGGCCTCCCTCTGTCCCGCCTCTCCCCCTACAATCCATCCTGAACGCCTCCGCCAGGCTAATTCATCTCACCCGCCGCTCTGTCTCTGCCGCTCCCTCTGAGAGTCCCTTCACTGGCTCCCCATCCACTGCAGAATTAAGTTCAAAATCCTTATCCTTACCTACAAAACCCTCACTAACTCAGCTCCCCACTACCTGTCCTCACTAATCACCAAATACACCCCAGCCCGCTCCCTAAGGTCAAACAGTGACCTGCGCCTAGCTTCTCACCGCATCACCTCTTCCATGATAGACTGCAGGATTTCTCACGCGCAGCCCCCACTCTCTGGAACGCTCTCCCTCGTCCTGTCAGACTTTCCCCTAACTTCTCTTCCTTCAAACGCTCCCTTAAAACATTCCTATTTAGGGAAGCCTACCACCCAACTCACTGACGCAACCATCAATCACTCTCACCTTGCAGTCCTCTCCTCCTGTTTCCAACCCCAACCCTCCCAGATTGTGAGTTCCTACGGGAATAGGGCCCTCATCTCCTCCTGTACTGTTTGTCAAATGTTGTTCAATGTATTGTAACCCTGTCTATACTGTGCTTATTGTACAGCGCTGCGGAATATGCTGGCGCTTTATAAATAAAGAATAATAATAATAAATAATAATAAGGGTCAGATGAGCGCATTTTGTACGGACTGTGCGTCTGTGTAGTACGGACGTACTTACTGACTGACAACAAGGTAGTGGCCACACAGTCCGTTTTTTTCACTGACGTATTTTTTGACTGATGTAGCAGGGAAAATAAATTAAAATGAAAAAACATTCTGTCCGTCAAAAATGCTGGACGTATAAATGCAGTCCATTTGACCTCGTTTCATCACTCACATACAAAGCTACACGGACGTTGCGGACGTGGCGCACTCCACACGTCCGTTCTAGCAGTATTACGTTCTTGCCTAACCTGCGTCCATTTGCTGCGTCCGCCATGCATCCGCACTTCTGTGCGGACGTACTTCGTGTGTGGGGCTCCATTGGTCAGAATGCTATGCTGCCACGGACGTACAAATGTGCGGTAACACAGACGTGATAACTGCGCTCGTCTGACCCCAGCCTTAAGCAATGTTATTTTTCACCTCGGGATTAAACATTCACAGGGTTATTCAGAGAGCGGTGAAAAGCAGGAGAATAACTGGAGAAGTGAAAATTCTAGGTCAAAATAGCCGAACCAGAAAAATTCTCCCATTTAACTCACTTTCCAAATCGGCTATTTGGTCTCGATTGTTCTCTTCTCCTGCCAGTTCTCCTGGCTTTCACCTCTCTCTCATGGTTGTTCAGAGAAAGGTGAAAACCAGGAGAATGGCAGGAAAAGATAACAATCTGGACCAAATAGCCGATTTGGAAAGTGAGATAAGGCTAGGGTCAGACTAACGCATTTTTCACAGCGACCGTCAAAAAGTGCGTCCGATCGCATTGCCTTATTTTTTCACGGAATGCGCGAAAACGGTCATATGATGCGCATTTTTGTGCGTGATTTTTTACGGATCCAAACCAGGAAACTTTGGGTGTCTGGACGTTATGTTGGCCGGACATGAGCAGGGTCTGACGTCTCCAAATCACGCACACACGCCGCTAGTGGACGCAGCGCACTCTGTACGTCCGTACTAGCGGTTCTGCATTTTCCACTTGCGTTGCGCGACCGGACATTCGTACGACCGTACTTCGTATATTGGCCGTCATTGCCCGTCATTTGCTGCTAGTGCGGCCGTGATTAAGTGCGCCTAAACGCATGTTAAAAATTCGCTAGTCTGACCCTAGCCTAAATGGGAGAATTTTTCTGGTTTGGCTATTTTGACCTAGAATTTTCCATTCTCCAGTCATTCTTCTGCTCTACACCACTCTCTGAATAACCCTGACAGGGTTATTCAGAGAAAGGTGAAACTCAGGAGAATGACTGGAGAATGGAAAATTCTAGGTCAAAATAGCCAAACCAGAAAAAATTCGCCCATTTTAGGCTAGGGACAGATGAGCGCATTTTCTGCGGCCACCGTCAAAATGTACGTTGATGCGTGCGCACGCATTTTTTCACGGAATACGCTTAAGTGGTCAGACGATGCGCAATTCTGGACGTATTTCATGACGATGGGGTGAAAAGAAGTCTAGGGAAATCCGGCTGTTTGAACGTTATGTTGGCCGCACACTAGCAGCGTCTGACATCTCCTAATCACGCACACACGCTGCTATGCGGCCGCAGCGCACTCTGTACGTCAGTACCAGCGGTTTAACGTTCTCGAAAAAATGCGTTCATTTTCCACTTGCGTTGCGCGGCCGGACTTTTGTGCGACCGTACTTCGTATATTGGCCGTCATTGCCCGGCATCTGCTGCTAGTGCGGCCGTGATTAAGTGCGCCAGAACGCGCGTTCGCACTGCCTCAGTCTGACCCTAGCCTAACTCACTTTCCAAATCGGCTATTTGGTCTAGAATTTTCCATTCTCCAGTCATTCTCCTGCTTTTCACCGGCAAAAAAATGAGTAAACTTTTTCTGCGTGTCCAAAAATGTCTCCTCTTTTCATACAGACTGCCGCCCCAAGCAGTTGTTTATGGATAGATTAAAGGAAAAGCATTTACCGTCATTTGAAATGTCATTTTTTGGTTTTTACATGTTTCTATACATCCTAGAAATCCGCCACTTCACGGGCAGGTTATGGGGACCTCCTAGGCACGATATTTGAAGGAATTTTTCGTTTTTATTTTTAACCCTTATTTCATGGAAAACTCATTGTCCCTTTAAAAATGTTTTTTTTTTTAACTTTTTATTCTTGTTTCCTGTCCCCCAGGGCACTACCCGGACCCCCATACACCTTTTATGGCAAATATGTAGCATATGCATATATGCTACATATTTGGAGGGCACTCTTGGAGGGCACTCTAAAAACCGAATTTTCAGCCCCATTGACTTGTATGGAGTTCGAGTTCGGGTTCGGGTTCGGATCCGAACATTTGGAAAGTTCGGTTTCGGCTTCGAACCGAACTCGGGGAGTGTTCGGCTCATCCCTATCAGAGAGCTCCACGGCAATATAACTCACACTCATACACACAGCACATTACTGTATCACAGATCAGCAATAAAACTCCCAGTAATGTGCAGAGTAACAGAGCTCCAGCAGGCATAGCTGCCTGTGATCTGCATGAGTTTGGTTTCAGAAGCAGGGCCAGTCAGTCAATACGGGTCAGGGGAATAGAGGACATGACCGCTTAGCAGTGATCTCATTGCTGGAGATGAGGCATACCTAGATATATTCTGTTATTAAGCAGTTACACATGTCGGTTATCTATTATCATTGATATTTTCACGGCATAACGAGATATCACAAGAACTGTCATCTTTGCGTCGACAGGTTCACTTTAAGACCTGAAGCGAGTCAGAGGAAGTGTTTTGTTTGTATTCCCTGTCTGCTAATTCCGTCTGCATCAGTATGCCGCAATGTTTTTCAGTTGATTAGATCATTTGATTAAATAAATATAGTCAAATTTGTTGAAGTGCTCAAAAATCTCTGTTTTTAATTTTAAGTCGTGTTGTTGTTTTGGAACCGATTAGGTTTCAGGACACAGATACAAACGTAGCGATTGTTCGATGAGACCTGTTTACACATAATTTTATTTTTATTTTATTTTTTGTACATTTGAGTTTTCTTTTTTTATTATTATATGTGTCATCATTTTATTTTCTATTTTTTTGCACGTTTTATTTTATTATCCTATGTGTCATCGTTTTATTTTCTGTTTTATTTTTTTGGACATTTGAGTTTTCTTCTATTTTTATTATTATATGTATCATCATTTTATTTTGTATTTTTTTATTATTATATGTATCATTTTATTTTGTATTTTATGTACGTTTTATTTTTATTTTATTATCATATGTATCATCGTTTTATTTTCTATTTTATTTTTTGTACATTTGATTTTTCTTCTATTTTTATTATTTGTATCATTTTATTTTTTATTTTATACGTTTTATTTTTTTTATTTTATTATCATATGTACCATCGTTTTATTTTCTATTTTATTTTCTGTACATTTGATTTTTCTTCTATTTTTTATTTTATACGTTTTATTTTATTATCATATGTACCATCGTTTTATTTTCTATTTTATTTTTTGTACATTTGATTTTTCTTCTATTTTTTATTTTACATGTTTTATTTTTTTTATTTTATTATCATATGTATCATCGTTTTATTTTCAATTTTATTTTTTGTACATTTTTTTTTTTCTATTTTTATATGTATCATCGTCTGAGTTATTAGAATCCTGTTTGATTCCGCCCATGTGTCAGATCGGACATGTCGACGTATAAATATTGCGCTGCTTTTTTTGGCCATAGGTTTTGCAATGTGGGTTAAATTATGCCTTGACATTGTTTTATAGAAGAAATCGGATTAGTCCCTGACATTTATTGGCAGGAAGAAACACGTCTCCCAGCTGAGATAAAAGATGATTTTTTTTCGAAAAGAAAACAGCGCTCGGAAATTGGAATTTACGCCGGCTTTTAAATTCCTCTGATTGTAAATGATGATGTTTTAATAATCTGCTCTGTCATATTCTTTTATTAAGGTGATATACTGAAAATTGATAATCGTGTTCCTGATCTCTTTTTTTTTTTTTCCTCCCTTGAAAAGCTCCAGGCTGCAGGCAGAAACAGCTGGATATTGCTTAACCCTTTCAGCTTGCTCTCTTTAAACATAAGGGTCCATTCACGAAGCACCGGCATTGCGGGCAATTTTGTGTTTCGCCGAATTTCAGCTCAGTTTGGGAATTCCATTTCGCCGAGTATACTGTGAATTCACCACTTAGCGAATGGAGTCGCCGAAGCAGTTATTGGACATCGTCGGCTAAAACCTCTGAATTGTGCTGATAATGGCCAAATTTTTTTGATATGTATTTTTTTTTTTTTAAAGTCTCCTGTTATCCTAATAGGAGTTTAAATCAATAAAAATGTAGTAACAATGTGTCTTAATAAAAAAAAAAGGTCCTTTTAAAAAAATAATAAAATGGACTGTTACAAAATAAAAACAATGTCGAAAAAAATACATAAAGGTCTTTTAAATATAAGAAAATAAAAATGTTTTCTTTTGTAAAAAAATAAAAAGAATAAAGGTCTTTCAAAAATAATATTTAAAAAAGATATTGTATTTTTACATTGAAACCAATTGGATTCTCCTGTTTAACCCCTTCAATACCAAGTGATTTTCCCTCAAAAATTGTCAGAAAACAGTGTTTTTTTGAAAAATCATTAAGAAATATTTGAGCATATTCCCATTGTATTTCTTACAGTAAATAACCTATGTTGGCCAGTAGATGGCACCACCTACTTAGTATTTTCTTCTTTTATCCATGCCTCGGCTGCTGAAAGCTCCTTGTAAGGGCATCATCAGACGGTTTTACACAGTTTTAGCTCTTTGGGCATTATGCCCACAGGGCTAAAACTTTGGGGGCAACTACTGCAGCTCAAAAGCAAACAGACTTTGATTGCTTTTGGGCTGCAGATCGAGATATCTCGATGTCAGGGCAGCAGATGGTGCCTTTGAAGCCCGAGATATCTCGATCTCGGTAGTGAAGGGGTTGAACCTCTAGAATAGAAACACCAAAAATCAGGGCATTTCGCCGCAATTTGGCATTCTGTGAATAGATGAATCAATAGTTCTCTATGGGGCAATTTCGGTGCCGCCGAATTTCTGCGAATTGTGGTGACTTGCACCGTATTTGGCTGTCAGTTCGCCTGAATTTGACAAATTGACAGCTTTGTGATT
Organism: Leptobrachium leishanense; assembly: GCA_009667805.1. NCBI lineage: Eukaryota > Metazoa > Chordata > Amphibia > Anura > Megophryidae > Leptobrachium > Leptobrachium leishanense. The sequence goes on along the minus strand of CM019063.1, from coordinate 54,560,263 downwards.
AGACGAGTTGACACGAAATTGCTCTGAATGGGGAAATTCACCATCCGGTGCAATTTGGAAGTTAGTGAATAAACCCGAATAAAGTTAAACTGTCTTAATATTAACAACTTGGACATTTACGTTTGTAAATTTATTTTAATTTATTCTTATTTATATTGATGCTCTAATTTGTGGCCATCCTGAGTAAAATTGGCGATTCCAAGGTAGTGCATTATTCTCGCCTTCAGTCTGTATTTAATAAAAAATAAATAGCTGCAGATCTTGCTGTTAAGTGAATTTGCGTTTGTAAAAACATTAAAAAAAAATCGAAAATATAAAAATAGTTTAAGTAACACTACCACTTACATAAGCTGTAACTAGATTATTTGTAGGGCCGGCCCGACAATGGTGCAGAGTGGAGCAGCAGCGCCAGAAATTCGGGGGCGGCAAATTTCAGCCACCGGCGCCGCTGCTGCGCTCTGCACTATTTTTTTATCACCTCTGCCAGGCCCAGAATGGTGGATCATGTGGCCGCCGCGTTCGTTCCTTCAACGAGCAGCAGCCTGCATGAGAATCTGCCGCTCGCCTGAGTTCCATCCTCCAGCCTGCCGCGATCGAGATCACGTGAACTCCGCAATCTCGCGAGATCGTGGCAGGTTGGAGGGTGGATCCCAGGCGAGCGGTAGATACTCATGCAGGCCGCCGCTCGTTGAAGGAAGGAACGCGGCAGCCACACGATCCGCCACTCTGGGCCTGGCAGAGGTGAGCCTGGGGCAAATATATCCATGTGTGAGCCTGGGGCAAATATATCCATGTGTGAGCCTGGGGCAAATATATCCATGTGTGAGCCTGGGGGCAATTATATCCATGTGTGAGCCTGGGGGAAAATATATCCATGTGTGAGCCTGGGGCAAATATATCCATGTGTGAGCCTGGGGCAAATATATCCATGTGTGAGTCTGGGGGCAATTATATCCATGTGTGAGCCTGGGGAAAATATATCCATGTGTGAGCTGGGGGCAAATATATCCATGTGTGAGCTGGGGGCAAATATATCCATGAGTGAGCTGGGGCAATATACCTATGTGTGGGCACTGCTGGATATGTGTTGCTGGGCACTGCTGGGTATGTGACGCTGGGCTCTGCTGGGTATGTGACACTTGGCACTGCTGGGTATGTGACGCTGGGCACTGCTGGGTATGTGACGCTGGGCTCTGCTGGGTATGTGACGCTGGGCTTATATACACCTCACATTACTGTATCACAGAGCTCCACAGCAATAAAATTCTAATGTACGGTGTGTATGAGTGTTTGAATTTTATTGCTGTGGCGCGCTGTGATACCCTCATACACACTGCGTGTTTTTTTTTTTTTGTGTGGGCAGCATTTCATCCTTCGCTCCAGACAGCACAATGTCTTGGGCCGGCCCTGATTACTTGTGCATTACAAATGAAACTACATTATAAAACACCTTATAAAACACCTGCTGCTGTTTTTTTCTTTGTTTGAAGTAATTGCATGTAAAAAGGAAAAAATACAGGGTTATTCAAAGAGAATCGAAAAGTCACTGCACGTTTGGTGACTTTTCGTTCTCTTCAATTCGGTGCGATTCGGTGATCCCATTTCGGCGACCCTGCGGTGTATTCAGCGAGCACCACAGGGCTGGCGTAGTGCAGGAAAAACCCTCCGCAAACCCGACGAACATTCACCACAAAACCCAGCCAAACGCACACCGAAAACCGCAAAAACATCTGGGTTAACCCTGCCGAAACACGCCGGAGAAACCCGAGCATCCACAGATCAGAGCGCAGAGCAGTCGCCGAAAAAACCCAACACCGCAGACGAATGGAGTGAAAAAAAACAATACACTTGAATGTTTGAAAAGTGAAACGCTGTTTGCAAAGAAACTACAGAACGAAAATGTCTGAAATTTACATATAAAATCCAATGAATGATAATAAAAAGGGCTGTTACACGAAAAAGAAAAACTGCTATAAAAAAAATGGAATTTTTTTGCAAAAAAATCCAGAAAAATGCCTAAAAGATCCTAAAAAATCTATAAATAAAGAGACTTTTTGCTGCAGAAAAAAATAATAAACGGTTTATTAGATATTGAATTAAAACGAGAATATTGTTAACATTGAAGCCTATGGGATTCGCCTGAATAAACCTGTCGAATGAAACCACCGAACACCAGGGCAATTCGGCAACTTTTCACTGCTGGTTTTTGTTTTTTGAATAGACAAAGCATTGCTTCTCTATGGGGATTTCACTGCCCTCGAACAGGCACCGAACAGGCACCGTATGTGCAGGCAATTCGCCAGGATTTGGCGAATTTCCTGCTCTCTGCATAACCGAATGGACAAGGAAGGTAACCGAATGCTGAATTTCAGCGTTTGGTTACCTTTCGCCAGCAATTCGGATCTCTTTGAATAACCCTGTAAGTAATTTTTTACTCCTGTTTCCATATTGTGGATCAGTGGCGGAACTACCGCCATAGCGACCCATGCAGGCGCTGTGGGGCCCTCAGGCGAGTGGGGCCCGGTGAGGATGACTGACAACCAGGGGGCAACCGGTGCGGGTGCCCAGGGCCCCTCCGGTAGTCGCCACTGCTCCCTGGCTGTCAGTGGTGACCCATGCCCGGCCAGCAGCTCGTGGAGACGGAGGAGTCTGAGCCTGGCAGTGCCGCGCTCTTCCCCCTCTGGTACCACCCCCAAGACCTGCAAATTGTCAGCCCCCTGCTGATTAGGTCACGCGCCGTGCCGCGTGACGTCATCAGTGGCGTGACGTCATCAGTGGGGGGGTCGAAGGACGGTGCTCTGTCTCCATCCTCCCTCTCCAGTGACCGGACGTCTCTCTCCCAGCTCCCGCAACCCATGAGGTATGCGGGGGGGATTAATTGATGTTTGGGAAAATAAATTGATTATGGCGGGTAAATTGATATGGGGGGATTTATTGATATGGGGGGATTAATTGACTATCAATTTATCCCCCAATAATCAATAAATCCCCCATATCAATTTATCCCCATATCAATTAATTCCCCCAATAATCAATTAATCCAATATCAATAAATCCCCCTATATCAATTAATCCCCCAATATCAATTTATTTCCCCCAATATCAATTTATCCCCCAATAAATTGATTATGGGGGGATAAATTGATATTGAGGGGAATGAATTGACATCGAGTGGGGGAATATTATATTGGGGAGAAATAAATTGATATTGGGGGGATTTATTGATATTTGATTAATTGATTATTGGAGGGAATAAATTGATATGGGGAATTAATTGATATGGGGAATAAATTGATTATTGGGGTGAAATTAATTAATTAGTATGCTGGGGGAGAAATTTTCTTTGCTGTTGCCTGGGTACTGTGCCACATGAGTGTAGTGTGTACATTTTTTTTGTGTTGGGGGGGTAGGCTGCGGGGGGGGGGTGTTAGGTTGCAGGCAGGGGGGCCATACAACATTTTGCTATGGGGCCCTGTGATTTCTAGTTACGCCCCTGTTGTGGATTATTCCCATGATGCAACATTTACCAAAATCTGTGCAAACATTTTACTTTGTGGCTGTGCTTTATCTTATACAGTATTCAACAGTTAATGAGGTGGAGGAGGGCATGTTTGAATAAGGCTGCAAGGGTGTATTGTGTTCTCAAAACTGAGATAAGGGATGCAGCTGAATAAGATAATACACGGAGTTTAAAGACTAATAGACTAATCTACACCCTGGTGATGTCCCTTGAATACATGCCACACAATACAATGATGTGAGTCGGTGACTGACCCATTCTATGGCCAAAGCCACACAGTGAGGAGCAAGTGATGGAAAGATACAACCCAAAATATCACACAATGGATGCACCCAGTGACACACAGAGGGAAATATCACACAATGGATGCACCCAGTGACACATATAGAGGGAAATATCACACAATGGATGCACCCAGTGACACATATAGAGGGAAATATCACACAATGGATGCACCCAGTGACACATATAGAGGAAAATATCACACAATGGATGCGCCCAGTGACACATATAGAGGAAACTATCACACAATGGATGCACCCAGTGACACATATAGAGGGAAATATCACACAATGGATGCGCCCAGTGACACAGAGGAAAATATCACACAATGAATGCACCCAGTGACACATATAGAGGAAAATATCACACAATGGATGCACCCAGTGACACATATAGAGGAAAATATCACAAAATGGATGCGCCCAGTGACACATATAGAGGGAAATATCACACAATGGATGCACCCAGTGACACATATAGAGGAAAATATCACACAATGGATGCACCCAGTTCAAATTCGAACTTTTCGGCTGTTCGAGTTCGAACCGAACACGGGGATTTTCGGCCCATCCCTAGTAGTGGCCCTTTAAAACAATTTCCCACGCTGCAGAGGACAGCTCGGTCTGCCCGCTCCTCTGGCCGTATGCAGAAGGAAACTGGGAACACAGTCCCAGTGCAAACCCGCTTGCCTGAGTTCACGCAGAACTTGTGAAAGTTTTGCACTTGTCTCCATGGAATCCTTCATAATCCAGGAGTCGGTAGCAGCAGAAGTGCGTGATAAGCAGATCCTTCTATAACAACTGAGTTGATAAAATAATGGCTCACGGTTAACGGGCAGCCACGAAGGGGTAAATAGCTCGCAATAGAGGTGAGATGAAAATCAAAGATGGCGGAGGTCTGGTGGAGCAGCTGCTTTAGCGGTTCAGTTTGATATTATCTGTAAGCCAGTTTGCGAAGAAACATCAAGTGTTCCATGGTGCCACCATTCCTGAACCTCTGGCCGTGGTGTATTTACGTTTTGTGCTGCCCTAGGCCTGACTAAACTTGTGTACCCACTAATTTAAATTAGACACACCCCTTCCTGTCAAGGTCACACATCTTCCTTTTTAAACTCCACCCCTTCTGCAGGCTCCACCTTTTACTCTTAATATACAGAGAGGAAGAGCCGGAGCTCTAAAAGTGGATACCAAGTGCCACTAAAGGGGTTATTCAAAGGGTGATGTATGGTGCAATTCCAAGGCCACTGGGCTATTCAAAAAGCAGGAAGCTTGCCAAATTTTGGCGAATTGCCAGCGAAATACGGTGCCTTTCTCATTTGCAGCTCTTCGGCGAGCTCAATTCAACGACCCGGAGGTGAATTCAGCATTCACAGCAGGGTCCCTAAAGTGGATCTGCCGGACAACGCCGATAAACCTTCCGGACGCTGCCTATAAACTGCCGAACGCAGCCTATAAACCACCGAACAGACTGCCAAACTCCTCCGATCAGCCGCCGAAAATAGCCGACCAGCTGCCGAACAGGTGTAAGAAAAAAAAAAAAAAAACTTGTTTTTTTTAAAAGGCATTTTAAACAAAAATAATGCATGAAAATGACTGGAACTTTTTTTTCAGACTAGCATCATTTTTTGATATTCAGACGCGGTGGAATTCTTCTGATAGAATCAGCTGATATTTAAAAAATAAAACAAGACCGTGTTAACGGAAGCTGCAAACAGTCCTCGTTCCTCCTCACACCTGCAGCGATTTATTATAGTAAAATAAAACATAAGACGTATAAGAGATGCCGCTCTGCTGATATAAACGCAGTGCTGGCCTCTATCAGGGTAATGGCTGTTTGATTCGTTTCTCCGTGTGAGAGCGGCTTGTAAGCGGCTTGCTCTTTCACCTGTGTTGGCGCGGCTCCACCTGGCAGCCGCGGCGCCTGCCCCACTTAACTTAGTTTGTGCACAGTAAGTAAGGAAGCGTATTAAAGGTGACAATGACAAAAATTGCAGCGCGCGATCACTTCATGCTCTCCCTTGAGCGCTCACCTTCCAAGCTTAGAGAGCACATAACAATGCGTGACCCTGTGTGCGCTACGGGGAGAGGAGAGTGTGTGTGAGATATGACATCAGAGGGAGCAAGAATGAACGCAATGTGAACAGATAATTCTACCATATCTGTCTGTCTATATCTATCCATATACAATATCTATCTATCTATCCATATCTATCTATCCATATCTATCTATATCTATCCATATCTATCATCTATTTATCTATCATATCTATCTATTTATCATCTATCCATCCATATCTATCTATACATATCTATCTATCCATATCTATCTACCGTATTTTTTGCTCCATAAGACGCACTTTTCTCCCCCCAAAAAGTGGGGGGAAAAGTGGGTGCGTCTTATGGAGCGAATGCCCCATTATATGCCCCAGCTCACCTGCCGCCGCCGTGTTAGGCTCCCTCTGAGCGTGCGTCCGGCGGCAAGGAGCTTGGGCACTCACCTGGGGGAGCCACGTGACCGCGATCTTGCGAGATCGCTGTCACGTGGCTCCCCAGGCGAGTGCCCAAGCTTCCTGCCGCCGGACACACGCTCAGAGGGAGCCTAACGCGGCGGCGGCAGGTGAGCTGAGGCATATCCATGAGCTGCTGGGGCATATCCATGAGCGAGCTGGGGCATATCCATGTGTGAGCTGGGTCAAATCCATGAGTGAGCTGGGGCAAATCCATGAGTGAGCTGGGGCAAATCCATGAGTGAGCTGGGGCAAATCCATGAGTGAGCTGGGGCAAATCCATGAGTGAGCTGGGGCATATCCATGAGTGAGCTGGGGCATATCCATGTGTTGGGGCAAAATCCATGTGCTGGGGCAATATCCATGAGCTGGGGCATTATCCATGTGCTGAGGCATATCCATAGTTTGGGGGGCATATCCATAAGTTGGGGGGCAAATCCATGTTTTGGGGTATATCCATTAGCTGGGGGGGCATATCCATAAACGGGGGGGGGCATATCCATGAGCTGGGGGACAGTATCCATGAGCTGGGGAGCAGTATCCATGAGCTGGGGGCAGTATCCATGAGCTGGGGCAGTATATCCATGAGAGGAGCTGGGGCAATATCCATTATTACACTATTTGATTTCAGAATATTTATTTTCTTGTTTTCCTCCTCTAAAAACTAGGTGCGTCTTATGGTCAGGTGCGTCTTATGGAGCGAAAAATACGGTATATCTATATCTATCTATCTATCTCTATCTATATCTATCTATATCTATCATATCTATCATATCTATCTATCCATATCTATCTATCTATCTCTATCCATATCTATCATATCTATATCTATCTATATACTGTATCTATATATCCATATCTATCTATATCTATCCAAAAGCAATATTAGACCCAGAGACGCCAATAGTGGTAAATATACCTGAGTGCAGATGCCTTGAGACAGATATATAGAAAAATAGAGATAAGGCAGTACATCGGGATTTGAATAAAACAAAAAACTTTTATTGGCACAGATTAAAATACCTGTCCATTGACCAACGTTTCGGCCCCAGCGGGCCTTTATCAAGGAATACAGGCTTGCAAAATAACACAAACATTTATAATTAAATACATAAGAGCTCACCCAATACCGGCATGGATCCAAATGAACGCCAAAGCGCATGGACCCGGCGTCTACTTCCGGGTTTGATGCCGAGCAGAGACGTAATTGCAAATTGGACCTGAATGTTCAGGTAACCATGGGGATAGACAAAAAAATAAAAACAAAAAAGGAAAAAACGAAAAAACCTGGGTGGACCGGAGACGGAGGCAATCGGCGGCGACATATAGCACAGCAACATATCTGCAAAATTTGTGAACAGAGCGGCCGAAGGAAAGAGGATACTGACATGGAATAAATTATTTATTATTATTATTATTCTTTATTTATAAAGCGCCAGCATATTCCGCAGCGCGGAAACCAATTATAAGGCAAATATTCAGCACCAAAACCCACATGGATATGCAGGCTAAAGGTCAATGTGCACATCCACAGTAGAATAACACCATAAGACGGAGAAAAACTACGACATAGGAGCAAACGCCACACGATATCCCTATAATAGGTACATCACCGTACCAAATTACCTAAATTCTTACAGATGCTTGACCATGGCAAATACCAAAAAAAGAAACATCGTATGTACAAATGATATACAAATAGAACACCTGTACCAAAAACCCAAAAAAGCACTACCTGGAAGTTAAAAACGGAGTATAGGAAATATATTCGTTAAGACCACGGGGGGATAGAGTGTCAAGGGTCTTAATCCAAAATGTCTCACGCTGAAGCAACAGCCGTGAGCGGTCTCCCCCTCTAAGAAGGGGGGGGCACATGATCGATGGCAACCACACGTAGTGTGGTGAGCTGATGTTTACTAGCCAAGAAATGTCTGGCAACCGGTTGTTCTGAGTGATTATTGCGAAACGCAACAGTGATGTTGGACCGATGGCAACGAATCCTATCCCGTAAAGATCTGTCGGTCTTGCCAACATAGGCAAGACCGCATGGACAAGTGAGTAAGTATACCACGAATTCAGTAGTGCATGTGATATGTTGTCGGATGTTAAACCTCTTGCCTGAATGTGGGTGAGGAAATGAACCTGTAGTTGTCATGTGGCCACAGGTAACACAATTGGGACAACAGAAGTATCCTGGTCTAAGAGGCTGGGTAACGGCTGTATAAGCCTTAACAGGGTCAGCCCTAACTAAAAGGTCACGGATGTTCTTGGACCTCTTATAGCTAATAACAGGGGTTTGTAGAAATTTTTTAGGAAGTGACTTGTCACCCTGAAAGAGGGACCAGTTGGACCGAATGGCCTTGGCCATAGCCTGACTTGACGTATGATAAGTTAATGGTACACAAATCCGAGGTATTAATTTAGAGGAACTAGGTGTAGGGGATTTAAATTTAGCATGGGCTTTGGAGAGAGGTTGTTGAAGATCATATGGTTTATAACCTCTAGCCACAAATCGTTGGAACATTTCATCCAATTGTATCAATCTGGTCTGGCCATCAGAATTATTCCGTAGAACACGCAAGAATTGGGAAATGGGTAAAGACCGAATTAAGTGTGGAGGATGGAAACTATCTGTGTCTTTGCGATATAATGAGTGTGTAAGCACTCCATTGTGGATGCTCACCAACACATCAAGAAAACTAACAGACGACATACTGGAAGTGCAGGTGAAACGAACAGGAGAGTCAAGGGCATTGAGGGACTGAACCATATCTAGTAGAGATTGTTGGGACCCCTGCCATATCAAAAAGACATCATCAATAAATCTTCTGTAGAAGATAATGTTAGCAAAAAGTGGCAAAAGGTGTAGTTGTTCATAATAGTACATGTACGCGTTAGCATATGCTGGCGCCATAGAGACCCCCATTGAAGTGCCAGCCAGTTGCAAATACACCTTCTTCTCGAATCGAAAGAAATTACATCCCAAAGTTACCTGCAGGATTTCCCTCAAAAATTCTAGGGGCGACCCATGATAAACTGTGGAGGTTTGAAGAATCCCCAAAAAAGCTGAGATTCCTCCCTCATGGGGAATGATGGTATACAGACTCTTGACGTCTAAGGTAACTAACACGAATTCCGAGGGGCTTTCGTGTTTCTAATGAACCTACGATTGGTCGCTATAAACCAGAGTTTTGCAAAAAGTGGATTGCGGTTGCTAACCGCTGTTCTTTGGATTGGATGGTGCTGGTCATTGAAGATGTTTCACAAGAGATAATCACAGTCCGCGATGCTATTGTTAAATTGGAAGCTGAGCACAAAATACTCTTAGAAGCAACTTTGTTTGAACCTCAGCTACAGAAATTACGTGAAGATGTTAATCGATATAAATCTGAGCTGATACATTTCAAGAAACAGAAGCTTGAGAAGGTGAATTATGATTACACTTCACATCGTGTCTATCGATGGCTTTCCACCAACCAAACTAGATCTTGGCGCGGTGATCCAGCACCACGGGTTTCTAAACCCAGGTTCTCTACAATTGACTACACGTCAGATGAGTCCGGCTCAGAGGTCGAAGGCTCACAGCCTGGCTCTATCAACGAATCTCAGTCTTTTTTAGGGGCAGCTTCATTGCACCCCAACAAAGATGTTCAAATACCATCACTTTTCAATCGCAGTATGGCCCGCGACGATCGAAACAGCGTCCAATACGCAGGTCCCAAAAGAGGACGTCCATACAAAAACAAAGGCAGACCACCTCGAGCAGCGAATTAGTTCCCGTCTTTAATCTATCCACCAAGGTTCTGACACCTGACCATCTAGCTGTCCTCTCTAAGGGTTTATCTTTTGTCCCTAAACACACACCGTCGAGATTTGAATTATCTGTGGAACTTTATAAGTTAAATCGGACCCTTGCGATTCAAGAAAAGGTTGGAGATACTACGTTCAGTCCGAACTTTCTTCGTCTTAAAAGTTTACATGATATTAAATCTCAGAACCCTACGCTTCAGACATTTTCCCAACAAGTACAGCATACTGTTGATTCAACTTTTCCTCACAAAACCTACTCTAATTTGTCAAAATCCGAGTGGGACACACTACAGGATCTTGCTCATGATCCGTTAGTAGTTATTCGCCCAACTGACAAGGGCGGAGGGATTGTAGTGTTGGATTATGTGTATTACAGGAATGAAATTCTTTCTCAATTGCAGGATGAGTGTACCTATAGATGTTTAACTTTTGATCCCACTGTCACTTTTAAAAAACGTATTGATTCTTTACTAAATATGGGTTTGCAGCCTGGGTATCTGGATCAGATTATGTTTAATTTTTGCATTGTCTCTCACCCTATTATGCCAGTAATGTACACGCTGCCCAAGCTTCACAAGGACCCGCGGTCTCCCCCTGGCAGACCTATTGTGTCTGCCAGGGGGAGCCTGCTGGAACCCTTGGGGAGATTGATTGATTTTCTGTGTAAGGAGTCTATCGGCATTTACTTATTATGGCCACCAGAGGGAGACAGAGGCAATATGGACTATGCTGGACACAAACGGAACTACAATTTCCATCATGCTTTGCGTGAGTACAGGAAGTGGGTGGGAGGAAGAGGAAAGACATCAGCAGCCTCCTGCGGAGGAGAGGCAGAGTGAGCCGAGCGGCGAAAGGTGGAGGACGCACGTGAAACTGCCAGGGATCGTGACCAGGCCGGAGTGCAGGCGCTGCCTCGCTGGTGCTGGAGATCGGGACGGTGACCTTGCAGAGACCTGCCTACGCACCGCTGAGAGGTCTGAGTAGTAATCTAGTTCCGGATGGACCCCGAGTTAGGAGAACGCGATGATCCATTGGGAGTGCAGGCGGTAGACCGTTGTTCGCAGTGTGGAGATCGGACAAGCAGGGAGCGGATCCGGTGGCACAGAGTCCCAGTACACAAGCGGAGAGACATCCTTGATCGGGCGCTGATGGATTGTCTATCGGATGGGTGAGAGGCCTCCCAGGCCGCAGTTCCAAATATAAGAAACGCACGCTGCATTATTGTTTAAATCTACAGGGCCCCAACGTGACTAGTCGAAGATTTGTTTATTTCATTCACTGGCCAGTTGAATACAGTACCCAAGACAATACACATACACCTTTTTGAGACATTACATTCACGGGACTTACACTCCAGAACTAAAGGGGTTAAACTTTTCTTTTGCCGCCGCGTGTTTTTCCCGCATTACGAAATCCTGTCGTTCAAATACCGTATCTACATTATATATGCTTCTTTATTGGGATCAGTAAAGAATATAATCTATAAAAATCCACAACAGTGCTGGTATATATGTATTCCCTAGCGCGGTGAGACTAACCCGAGATTAATTCAGCGGCTCCTCCGGGAGTGAGCGCTACACAGGCTTGACTTCACTCCGCTCCGCCTCGCCTCGCAGCGTGCCTACACTGCATTTTGTTTGCTTCTCACCGCACTGGACAGGAATCCACTAACTAAATTAAAATGTACAAACAAAACCGTTTTATTTTCACAAAGCACATGTTATATAGGTAAAGAAAGTTTCTACTGAATTAAATACATCACAAATTACTGTTAATTTAATAGGAATAGTATAAATATATAAAAAAGGTAACCCCATATCATATATATTATAGGGACACAGAGCGCTGTGCATTGATACCACACACAGACATATATGTACAGTCAGGTCCAGAAATATTGGGACATCAACACAATTCTAACATCTTTGGCTCTATACACCACCACAATGGAGTTGGAATGAAACAAACACAATGTGCTTTAACTGAAGACTGTCAGCTTTAATTTGAGGGTATGTACATCCAACTCAGGTGAACGGTGTAGGACTTACAGCAGTTTGCAGATGTGCCTCCCACTCGTTAAGGGACCAAAGGTAATGGGACAGAATAATAATCATAAATCAAACTTTCCCTTCTTAATACTTGGTTACAAATCCTTTGCAGTCAATCACAGCCTGAAGTCTGGAACGCATAGACATCACCAGACGCTGGGTTTCATCCCTGGTGATGCTCTGCCAGGCCTCTACTGCAACTGTCTTCAGTTCCTGCTTGTTCTTGGGGCATTTTCCCTTCAGTTTTGTCTTCAGCAAGTGAAATGTATTCTCAATGGGATTCAGGTCAGGTGATTGACTTGGCCATTGCATAACATTCCACTTCTGTCCCTTCAAAAACTCTTTGCTTGCTTTTGCAGAATGCTTTGGGTCATTGTCCATCTGCACTGTGAAGCGCCGTCCAATGAGTTCTGTAGCATTTGACTGAATGTGAGCATATAATATTGCCCGAAACACTTCAGAATTCATCCTGCTGCTTTTGTCAGCAGTCACATCATCAATAAATACAAGAGAACCAGTTCCATTGACAGCCATACATGCCCACGCCATGACACTACTACCACCACCATGCTTCACTGATGAGGTGGTAAGCTTAGGATCATGAGCAGTTCCTTTCCTTCTCCATACTCTTCTCTTCCCATCACTCTGGTACAAGTTGATCTTGGTCTCATCTGTCCATAGGATCTTGTTCCAGAACTGTGAAGGCTTTGTTAGGTGTTGTTTGGCAAACTCTGGCCTTCCAGTTTTTGAGGCTCACCAATGGTTTACATCTTGTGAACCCTCTGGTGAAGTCTTCTCTTAATTGTTGACTTTGACACACATACACCTACCTCCTGGAGAGTGGTCTTGATCTGGCCAACTGTTGTGAAGGGTGTTTTCTTCACCAGGGAAAGAATTCTTCGGTCATCCACCACATTTGTTTTCCGTGGTCTCCCGGGTCTTTTGGTGTTGCTGAGCTCACCGGTGCGTTCCTTCTTTTTGAGGATGTTCCAAACAGTTGTTTTGTCCATGCCTAATGTTCTTGCTATCTCTCTGATGGGTTTGTTTGGTTTCTTCAGCCTAATGATGGCTTGCTTCACTGATAGTGACAGCTCTTTGAATCTCTCATCTTGAGAGTTGACAGCAACAGATTCCAAATGCAAATAGCACACTTGAAATGAACTCTGGGCCTTTTATCTGCACATTGTAATAGGGGTAATGAGGGAATATCACACACCTGGCCATGGAACAGCTGAGAAGCCAATTGTCCCATTACCTTTGGTCCCATAACAAGTGGGAGGCACATCTGCAAACTGCTGTTAGTCCTACACCGTTCACCTGAGTTGGATGTACATACCCTCAAATTAAAGCTGACAGTCTGCAGCTAAAGCACATTGTGTTTGTTTCATTCCAACTCCATTGTGGTGGTGTATAGAGCCAAAGATGTTAGAATTGTGTTAATGTCCCAATATTTCTGGACCTGACTGTAAATATCAACACGTAGACCTATATATACATATATATCAACACGCAGATATATATATATATATACACCCACCCACAGACCTCAGACCATATATACACATACGCACATGGGGGGGTGGCATGTAGACAGTCTCAACTAAATGCGCCCCCCCCATTTGGCTGATCCCTCCAGAAGAAATGTTGAACCCGACAGAGCAGAGGATATATATATTATTCTCTGCTCTATCGGGTTCAACATTTCTTCTGGAGGGATCATCTGCAATAAAAACAAACAATTTTTAGTTTTTATTGCAGATAGTCCCCGTTTTTACTTTCTGGAGGGATCAGCCAAATGGGGAGGGGAGGCAATTAGTTGCCAAAATGTGTGTGTAATACAAGTCTGGATATATATATTTATAAAAATATAGATATATATCTTATCTATATATATATATATATATATATATCATACCTGCCCTTACCTTCCCCTACAATTTTGCTAAAAATATACACACAAAAAAAACATAATATTCTGCAGTAAAGAGTCTCTTTATTTCTAGATTTTTTAGTATTTTTTAAGCATTTTTTATACTTTTTAAAAAAAAAAAATATTTTTAGAACTTTTGGAGAACGTCCCAAAAAGTTTGAAGTTCGCAAACTTTCGAACAGCCGATGTTCGATTGGAACTCCGAACGGATCCAAACCGAACGCTCATCCCTAGTTCTCAGCCCGGGTCTTAGCGTTTCTCTAGCGTACGCTACTGAATCTTGTACACTGACAACTGCAAACAAAGCGATCTGTTGGTGGGTCATCAGGCGCTACATTTTAGCAGCTGGCACTAGATTTTTTCATGTAGCGTTGGCGTTTTAGCTCATACCAGCTGATAGTGCCCTCAGTGTCCACGGGCTGTGATTTCGGGGACACAGAGACACGACGGAAGCCGATGTCGGGGATCCACGGGACCTTCAATATCTGCACAGAGTGCAATATCTGCTTTACAGAATAATGGCCTTTTATCGGCTAATGTCCCCAATGCAATTTCTAAAGTACATAAAAACCAGTTGACATTTGTTAAAACTACATGAATGATTCTGCATTTCTTGGCTGCGCCGAAAAGCGAGTTAAGCCGCCACATCTCACTATAATTTATAATTAGATTTTAAAGACTAGGGCTGTAATTACAATCAGTACACGATCAATTCTTGCCATATAATTATTATACCATGATCGCAATGGCAGAGCATTGAAATAAGATGTTCTTTCGCATAATACCCCATTGTACTATTCATATCTTTTTGCTTTATAAATTCTCATGTTTAACATTATGGAAGAATGAGTGAATTTATATGATATATAGATATTAATAACACTTTTTCCTTTTTTTTTCCTTCTCTGGTTTCAATCTTTTAACATATGTTGGGCTACATTACATCCTTGGTGCTAACATGACTGATTAGGCCTGAGACCTTCCTAGCCCATACCCAAATAACCTGAATATGGATAAGACACAAACACATATATGTAAGTTGGAATGTGCATGGGCCACAGCTTTATTAAACTATATACAACCATAACTCGCAGTGCTTAATCACAATTCTGCCCTATTGCCCCCATGCAATAGGCAGTTCCACCATTGTACCAAAACCAAGAGCTCGTCCCCCCGCAAGCGAGGTTCGTCTCCCCACGAGCCTCACCCGAAGGCGGCTTATCCGTCCTTTAAGCACTGTTGTCCAGGGAAACCCGCCTACGCCAGGGGCCGCCCTAGCGCCCGCCCCCCGCAGACAGCTCCTCCTCCACACCAGACATCAGACCCACCAGAAAAATGTCCAACCCAATCTCCGTAGGATTAACCCCATCCTCTCTAATGACATTCCGATTGTCTCCTTCTAGCTCCGTATACCTAACCGACACTCCACCCAGGTTACCAACTAATCGTGAGATCTCTCTGTTAACCCTCTTCCGAGCCCTGTCCAGAGCCCCCGGGGCCGCAAAACCCTCCCAAAGGGGACGAGAAACTATTTCCGAAAACACTAATGATAAACCCCGGAATATGGTAAAGCAGCCGGCTAGATCACGCTTCATATCCCTAATCAAGTCTACAGAACAAACAGCCCCCAAATCGTTCCCCCTGCATGCACCACTAACCCAGATCCCTAGCCGCTCGACCAGTCAACCACTCGCATTCCCCAACAACCTGGGCCCAATGTAAACCCCTGATACCAATCCACCGGATCCTAGCCAAGTCCATGGGGAAACCCAGGTTCCTGCCAAGCGGCCGTTGTTCAGCCCGCTTGGCTGCCCAGTGTATGTACGAGTGGCCGATGATCCAAACAGTTTTCGGGGATGAACCTGTAATTATAAGAGGTTAGGGCGTACATAGGAATGAAAACGATCCGATTGCCACCTACCCAAGCGCCGAATCATGTCGTCCGACGCGCGAGCTTCCGCCGCCATCGTCGCCGCGCCGATTCGAAAAGAATGCGGAGCGAACTGCTTCGGGTCATGACCCAAAGATGCAATACAACGCTTAAAAACCGCAGAAAACTGGAACCTCGTAAGAGGGACCCCTGACAAATGAACTAAGAAGGAACCCCCAACTCTTGGACGGCCACCCAAATAGTCCTGGGCCAAAAGTACCAGGCAGTTTTCCCCCCGACTGCACACAGAGTGACTACCGAACCTCTGCCCAACTGGTCCGTCTTCGATCGAGAGATCAACAACCGTAAACGGTCACAACGAAACGCTGCCCTCCAGGAACCGCAAGCACGAGATAGCACAATAAGCCAAGAAACCCTGTAGCCAATTCCCAAAAGTGGGAGGCAGCGTTTTCTTTAACCTCTCCTTCTCCTTCATGAACAGGTCAGGCCGTTTTGGACGGTCCACCGTCTCCCTATCCACAGAAAGTAGCGTAAGCACATCCACATATTCGTTTCTCCAAATCTTCTCGCGTAACTCCGCAGTGACCTGAAAACCCATTGGGGACAACTCGCAGGACCCATAAGAGATGCCCACACCCCCAACGGGAGACACCCCCACGGCACCCACCGCTGAGACCCCAATTAACGCAGGCCCAGTCATCCCCCCGAGCCAGAAACCAAAACTCCGCCAGTCTCGCAAATCCCCCGCTGATCCAACACCTGTGCAAAAACAGGCGTGGGCGCTGCCCCAGACGAGCAAGCAGACGCGGGAACCCCAACAGCAGCAGAGCTAGGAGCAATAACAGACGCAGGTACCGCGCTCCCAGGAACGATGTGCCCTGACATACTCAGCGAAGTGCTCTCCCTAGCTGCAGCATCCGACCCATCCTGCCAGCGCCTAAGAGCAGCAACCAGGGTTTCTAGCAACCCTGTCGTCACACCACTAGCACCACCAGACGCATTAACCCCCGAAAGGCCGAGCGATCCAAATGCTGCACCCCCCAAATCTGACTCACGTGCAGCCAGCAGGGATGATGTTCCAGAAGCCATAGGAATCGCAGCCAAAGGTGAGCCCAGCGATGGTCGCTCAGGAACAGCACCTTCACTACAGCACCTCCACTGGTAACCGGCACCCTTCGCAGACCTCCAGATCCTGCCTCCAAGACACTCCTCGGCTGAGAGCGTTGAGAACGTCCATTCCGAACTTGCGGGCCACCGACGCCAGGACTCTCCCTGAAACCGCTGCCGAAATGATCCCCCTCCAATTTTTAGCTGCAAGATGGGCACTGCCACTTTGTGGGCGGGCCGGACGCGCCACTCGTGATGCTGCAGGCCTGCGATGAGTGGGAGGGGGCCTGGAGGCAGATGCTGCAGCTCTCGTCACTCTCCCCCTGGCCTCCGGAAGTGAAGGACCTCGAGCGCGGCATCAGTCGGTCATCTTGCCTGGTACGCAGGGGGGCATCCCTCCGAACCCCTCCAGCCCTTCCAGCACCGTCCACTCGACCAACTCCTCCAGCCGCCGCACCTAAAGACAGGGAAGAAACAGCAGGCGCACGCACCATGCTCACCCTCCTCCGCACACGAACGCAGGTCCCTCGGTGGCGTGCCCATGACGACCGACCCTTCAGACGATAGGGAACCGGCTGCATCCACTTCTCCAACGATATTCAACCGGGCTCCCCGAAGCCTCGGGGGACTCGGGCTGAGACGACTCGGAGGCCAGGAACGCCGCTCCCTTCGCCACTGGCGGGGCTCCTCACACACCCCGGGGGTTTGCTCGCAAGCAGGGGCGGATCCAGACCCCAGTCTCGGGAGGGGCATTCTACCAATTTTGGCTAGACAGGGCCCTGAAAATGGCAAATTTGCAAGGACCCCACCTGGACCCATTAACACCTTAAGGACCAAAAGAAAGTGGCTCGATCCTCATTTTCCTACAGAGCACCGCATTTATGGAATAACCTTCCAGACACCATCAAATCTTCCCCCAGTCTAAAGTCACTCAAGAGCTCCTTGCTAACATACCTCAATACGGAATGCACCTGCAACATGTAATACAGTGACCATACACAGAACGCGCCTGCAAACATGCAGCACAGCGACTACACACAGAATGCACCTGTAAACATGTAACACAGTCACCATACACAGAATGCACCTGTAAACATGTAACATAGTGACTATATACAGAATGCACCTGTAAACATGTAACATAGTAACTATATACAGAATGCACCTGTAAACATGTAACATAGTGACTATATACAGAATGCACCTGTAAACATGTAACATAGTGACTATATACAGAATGCACCTGTAAACATGTAACATAGTGACTATATACAGAATGCACCTGTAAACATGTAACATAGTAACTATATACAGAAGGCACCTGTAAACATGTAACATAGTGACTATATACAGAATGCACCTGTAAACATGCAACACAGTGATTATATACAGAATGCACCTGTAAACATGTAACAGTGACTATATACAGAATGCACCTGTAAACATGTAACATAGTGACTATATACAGAACGCGCCTGCAAAAATGTAACACAGTGACTACATACAGAACGCGCCTGCAAACATGTAACACAGTGACTATATACAGAATGCACCTGTAAACATGTAACACAGTGACCATATACAGAATGCACCTGTAAACATGTAACATAGTGACTATATACAGAATGCACCTGTAAACAAACATGTAACACAGTGACCATATACAGAATGCACCTGTAAACATGTAACACAGTGACTATATACAGAATGCACCTGTAAACATGTAACATAGTGACTATATACAGAATGCACCTGTAAACATGCAACACAGTGACTATCTACAGGATGCACCTGTAAACATGTAACAGTGACTATATACAGAATGCGCCTGCAAACATGTAACACAGTGACTATATACAGAATGCACCTGTAAACATGTAACACAGTGACTATATACAGAATGCACCTGTAAACATGTAACACAGTGACTATATACAGAATGCACCTGTAAACATGTAACATAGTGACTATATACAGAATGCACCTGTAAACATGTAACACAGTGACTATATACAGAATGCACCTGTAAACATGTAACACAGTGACTATATACAGAATGCGCCTGTAAACATGTAACATAGTGACTATATACAGAATGCACCTGTAAACATGTAACACAGTGACTATATACAGAATGCGCCTGTAAACATGTAACATAGTGACTATATACAGAATGCACCTGTAAACATGTAACATAGTAACTATATTACTTACATATTTATTTTCCGTATTAATCTGTATATTTTTGTTTTGTTTTTAATATCTTGCATTTATTACTTTATATTTCTGTAACAACTGTAAAATTTCTATGCTCTTGAACCCAGGACATACTTAAAAACGAGAGAAATCTCAATGTATCCCTCCTGGCAAAATCCTTTTAAATAAATAAATAAATGACAAAACTGTTTCGTCGTAAATGCATTGACTTTAAAGGTCCTTAAGGGGTTAATGGGGTATTATGTTGTAGTAACCCTTATTGAAATCTCTAGTAAAATAAGCATTTTAGCAATTGAAACT
Source organism: Leptobrachium leishanense (assembly GCA_009667805.1). Taxonomy (NCBI): domain Eukaryota; kingdom Metazoa; phylum Chordata; class Amphibia; order Anura; family Megophryidae; genus Leptobrachium; species Leptobrachium leishanense. Next base: position 54,540,652 of record CM019063.1, on the reverse strand, counting down.
GTTTACTACAAATTATTTATTCAAACGTTTTCCTGCACCTTATCTTCCTTGTTCACACGAAGGGATAAGAGTTTCTGCTGTCCAGTGCAGAAGCTCAGGGTGCAGGACCTTAGGGTGCACCAGCTAAAGGACACTGAAATTTCCATTCAATGCACTGAATTGTGAACCATTTGTTTCCCTGGCACCTGCTGGGTAAAGCACAGAACAGGAGACGCATAGGAACAATTCCTATGTGATCCCATTGCAGCCCGAATAGCAGAAAACCAGGGAGGCTGCCGGCAGCCATTCGTACAGACGTTCCGTGTAGGGATGCACCGATACCACTTTGTTAAGACCGAGTACGGGTACCGATACTTTTGTTCAAGTACTCACCGATACCGAGTACCGATACTTTTATTTTATGTCATGTGACGCTTTCCAATAAGAACAGACCTCATATAAAGCCCCAGGTCTCATAGATATGCCCCCCAGCTCATGGATATGCCCCCTGCTCATGGATTTGACCCCCAGCTCATGGATAATGCCCCCCAGCTCATTGATACTGCCCCAGCTCATGGATACTGCCCCCCAGCTCATGGATACTGCCCCCCAGCTCATGGATACTGCCCCCCAGCTCATGGATATTGCCCCAGCTCATGGATTTGCCCCCCAGCTCATGGATATTGCCCCAGCTCATGGATTTGCCCCCCAGCTCATGGATATTGCCCCAGCTCATAGATAATGCCCCAGCACATGGATATTGCCCCAGCTCATGGATATTGCCCCAGCTCAAGGATTTGCCCCCCAGCTCATGGATATTGCCCCAGAGCTCATGGATAATGCCCCCCAGCTCATGGATATTGCCCCAGCTCATGGATATTGCCCCCAGCTCATGGATATTGCCCCCCAGCTCATGGATATTGCCCCAGCTCATGGATATTGCCCCCCAGCTCATGGATAATGCCCCAGCACATGGATATTGCCCCAGCTCATGGATATTGCCCCAGCTCATGGATTTGCCCCCCAGCTCATGGATATTGCCCCAGAGCTCATGGATTTGCCCCCCAGCTCATGGATATTGCCCCAGCTCATGGATATTGCCCCCAGCTCATGGATATTGCCCCAGCTCATGGATTTGCCCCCCAGCTCATGGATATTGCCCCAGCTCATGGATTTGTCCCCCAGCTCATGGATATTGCCCCAGAGCTCATGGATTTGTCCCCCAGCTCATGGATATTGCCCCAGAGCTCATGGATAATGTCCCCCAGCTCATGGATATTGCCCCAGAGCTCATGGATAATGCCCCCCAGCTCATGGATATTGCCCCCTGATAGGTGCAATGAGCGGCAACATGGAGACACAGGCAGCAGCACTAGCAGATATCAGACGGATTTGCATGGCAACTACCAACCTTAGGGACCAGCCGCGTGTGTGTGCATTGTATATTAGATTGTAAGCTCTTGAGCAGGGTCCTCACTCCTCCCGTTCCGTGTGTGTAACGTGCATGCAGACCCGCTACTGTCTCACCCATTGTACAGCGCTACATAACTTGTTGGTGCTTTATAAATACTAATAACTGTAACTCTATATGTGTGCACACCTTACACATATATACATACATACATACACAATATATTGTGTTAAATAAATCCTAGGTGTTTTCTTTGTAAGAGTTACCAAGTTATTTGATCAATTGTGTACCAGATCAAACACAGTATTTTCCTTTTTCAAGGATTTTTACACCTTCAATGTTGTGCAACTACTTTTCCCACAGTGCTACTATCTGACTGCCTGAGCATTGTGGGATCTGTAGTTACAACACATGCAGGTCCTTAGAAAAAAAACAGCAAAATCAACAAATCAAAAGAAATAAAAGCTAATTTGCCTTTTTTTTTTTAACCAAATCTAGTCTCACACAGACACACACACTATACATGAAGAAAATGCCCCCTTCCTCCCTTCTGATATACTTCTTGCTCTGGAGTGGGAATCCAGCAGCTCTGCCCTCCTGTAACAGCAGCACATGGCACAGTCTGCATCACTTCCTGTCACCGCTCTCCCTCTACACACAGAGGAACCTCCCGGTCATGTGATCACACAGCCCTGGCACTGCTAGTAACCTCATGGCTCCTCCCCACTCATCTTCCCCTTTAGTTTATCGGAAAGGAGGGGAGGAAGCCCTGGGGTTGGTAATATTTTCCCGGGGGGGGGGGCAATTGCCCCGTTGCCCCCCCTGGATCCACCCCTGCTCGCAAGATGGTGCCAGGGCCTCCACCATCAAATCCTGCAGCGATGCTCCACGAGCCTCAGCGTGTTCCCTCAAATGTTCCAGCAGACATTCCGCGATGTAGATGCCACCCCAGCCACCAAGTCACTTTCTCTCTCCTTTCTCTATCACCAGAAACACCTGAAAAACACCTGATCTCACCTTGATGTACTTCTCACGCTGGCAGGAACAAGAGGAAGACCCTGCACCCATCACCAGCATATATAGCCCTATACAACACCCTAGATCTCTCCCTGACTGACAGGCCCAGACTATCAGTCAAGCCCCCCCCCCCTCCTGAGAGGTCCCAGGGATTCTACATCCTTCCAGATCCTTCCTTAACTTACAGGCCCAGGCCATCAGTCATGTCCCCCTTCCTGAAAGGTCCAGGGGGTTCTTTAGTGTTCACCTGCGTGAGCGTTAACATTAGTCCTGGTGGCCCTAACGCAGGCGCACCATATTACAATCCAAACACTAATGGGTTAAGTAACCCGTTAGCGTTTGGTATCTTGCGCTTTTTAGCGCAAGGTTACTGTACTTTGCTTTCCATATACTTAACATGGGAACGCAAAGAGTTAATCAGCGTTAGGATTACAATATACTAAAGCAAAAAGTTAACCAAAGCCAGGACTTGGTGCTGTCGGATTCCACTGGTGCAGAATCCGTCAGCACCCGCCAGAAACCCCCCAAAATAAATTGTATACTCACCTCCTATCCCACCTTCTCTGGTGGGAGCAGGGAGAGACTGGGGGAAAAAGTCCCCCAGTCTCCTCCTGCGGATCACTACGCCGACCTGCCGGTTCTCGCGAGGCGAGATCCGTCAGGTCATGTGATCGGCGCTGTCTCCTTCAATGGAGTTCTATGGAGTTCATGGAGAGGAGGCGCCTTTTTAAGCACCTGCATTGTAATATCGTGCTAAAACGGGGGAGCAAAGGATAAACCTTGCATCCTTGTTTAAGTGCGATGAATGTAATGTAGCCCGATCTCTTTAATATTTCTGACCATAACAGTGATAGAACGTTAATGGAATTATCCAAGAAACAGGGGGTTATTCCAAGAACTCCGAAATGTCGTCGTCATTTCGGTGCTCTCTCGTTCCCCGCACTATCCCAGCACTTCGGGGAATCAAATTTCCTCACCCTGCGGTTAATTCGGCATTCACTGAGGTACCTCGGAACACAGGGAGAGCCCGCCGAACACCTGCTGGAACCGCTGAAAAAAACACATCGAACACGTTCGAAAAAAAGTCGCCGAGCTGGCCGAGCTGCCGAACACACCGCAGACCAACCGCCGGAAAAATCAGACAAGCTGACGAACGGGGTAAAAAAACAAAACAAAAAACAATACAACTGAAAGTGTCAAATAGCGCTGTTTGCAAAAAAAACTACTGAACAAAAATGTCTGAAATTAACATATAAGATCCTATGAATTATAATAAAAAAGTCTGTTACAAAAAAAAGAAAAAAAGAAAAAAAAAGGTTTGTTGAAAAATTTCAAAAAATGCCTAAAAGATCCTAAAAAAGTCAATGAATAAAGAGACTTTTTACCGAAGATTAAAATAATAAACAGTTTATTAGATATTAAATTAAAATGGGAAAATTTTTAAAGCCTTGTTTCTTTAAAATAAATTAGGAAACCTAGAGTTGAACCCAAAAATGCCTAAAAAAAACCTGAAAAGTAAATAAACAAATTGGCTTATTGTTGCACATAAAAAAAAAAAAAGCGGATTAATATTTAATAAACAAAGATTTTTTTAACATTGAAACCTATGGGATTATTTTGGTAGCGGCTGGTATTTTTATTGTGGTATAATGGCTGTATTTTTTTTTGAGGCAATGTAAGCCATGAACTGGTCCATCTAGCAAGGAAGCAACGTATGTTTGTCTTGTTCAAATCCACGTGTGCGCTTCAATTCTCTTTTCTTGTAGAATTCATATGCTGCATTAATAATACCGCAGAGAAGTGTTTCCCCGCAGTGTGCGGATTCATATGCTGCATTAATTATACTGCAGAGAGGCGCTTCCCAGCAGTGTGCAGATTCATATGCTGCATTAATTATACTGCAGAGAGGCGCTTCCCAGCAGTGTGTGGATTCATATGCTGCATTAATTATACCGCAGAGAGGCGCTTCCCTGCAGTGTGTGGATTCATATGCTACATTAATTATACCGCAGAGAGGTGCTTCCCAGCAGTGTGTGGATTCTTATGCTGCATTAATTATACTGCAGAGAGGCGCTTCCCAGCAGTGTGTGGATTCATATGCTGCATTAATTATACCGCAGAGAGGTGCTTCCCAGCAGTGTGCGGATTCATATGCTGCATTAATTATACTGCAGAGAGGCACTTCCCAGCAGTGTGTGGATTCATATGCTGCATTAATTATACCGCAGAGAGGTGCTTCCCAGCAGTGTGTGGATTCTTATGCTGCATTAATTATACTGCAGAGAGGCGCTTCCCAGCAGTGTGTGGATTCATATGCTGTATTAATTATACTGCAGAGAGGTGCTTCCCAGCAGTGTGTGGATTCATATGCTGCATTAATTATACTGCAGAGAAGTGTTTCCCCGCAGTGTGCGGATTCATATGCTGCATTAATTATACCGCAGAGAGGTGCTTCCCAGCAGTGTGTGGGTTCATATGCTACATTAATTATACCGCAGAGAGATGCTTCCCAGCAGTGTGCGGATTCCTATGCTGCATTAATTATACTGCAGAGAAATGTTTCACCGCAGTGTGCGGATTCATATGCTGCATTAATTATAAAGCAGAGAGGCGGTTCCCCACAGTGTGTGGATTCATATGCTGCATTAATTATACTGCAGAGAGGCGCTTCCCAGCAGTGTGTGGATTCATATGCTACATTAATTATACTGCAGAGAGGCGCTTCCCAGCAGTCTTTTATATTCATATTCTGCATTAATTATACTGCAGAGAGGCGCTTCCTAGCACTGTGTGGATTCATATGCTGCATTAATTATACTGCAGAGAGGCGCTTCCCAGCAGTGTGTGGATTCATATGCTGCATTAATTATACCGCAGAGAGGCGCTTCCCAGCACTGTGTGGATTCATATGCTGCATTAATTATACTGCAGAGAGGCGCTTCCCAGCAGTGTGTGGATTCCCATGTTGCATTAATTATACTGCAGAGAGGTGCTTCCCAGCAGTGTGCGGATTCATATGCTGCACTAATTATACCGCAGAGAGGCGCTTCCCAGCAGTGTGCGGATTCATATGCTGCATTAATTATACAGCGCAGAGAGGCGCTTCCCAGCAGTATGTGGATTCGTATGCTGCATTAATTATACTGCAGAGAGGCGCTTCCCAGCAGTGTGTGGATTCATATGCTGCATTAATTATACAGCGCAGAGAGGCGCTTCCAGCAGTATGTGGATTCATATGCTGCATTAATTATACTGCAGAGAGGCGCTTCCCAGCAGTGTGTGGATTCATATGCTGCATTAATTATACCACAGAGAGGTGCTTCCAGCAGTGTGTGGATTATATGCTGCATTAATTATACTGCAGAGAGGTGCTTCCCAGCAGTGTGTGAATTCATATGCTGCATTAATTATACTGCAGAGAGGCGCTTCCCAGCAGTGTGTGGATTCATATTCTGCATTAATTATACCGCAGAGAGGCGCTTCCCGCAGTGTGTGGATTCATATCTGCATTAATTATACTGCAGAGAGGTGCTTCCAGCAGTGTGTGGATTCATATGCTGCATTAATTATATACGCAGAGAGGCGCTTCCCAGCAGTGTGTGGATTCATATGCTGCATTAATTATACAGCGCAGAGAGGCGCTTCCCAGCAGTGTGTGAATTCATATGCTGCATTAATTATACCGCAGAGAGGCGGTTCCCCACAGTGTGTGGATTCATATGCTGCATTAATTATACTGCAGAGAGGCGCTTCCCAGCAGTGTGTGGATTCATATGCTACATTAATTATACTCGCAGAGAGGCGCTTCCAGCAGTCTTTTATATTCATATTCTGCATTAATTATACTGCAGAGAGGCGCTTCCTAGCACTGTGTGGATTCATATGCTGCATTAATTATACTGCAGAGAGGCGCTTCCCAGCAGTGTGTGGATTCATATGCTGCATTAATTATACCGCAGAGAGGCGCTTCCCAGCACTGTGTGGATTCATATGCTGCATTAATTATACTGCAGAGAGGCGCTTCCCAGCAGTGTGTGGATTCCCATGTTGCATTAATTATACTGCAGAGAGGTGCTTCCCAGCAGTGTGCGGATTCCCATGTTGCATTAATTATACTGCAGAGAGGTGCTTCCCAGCAGTGTGTGGATTCATATGCTGCATTAATTATACCGCAGAGAGGTGCTTCCCAGCAGTATGTGGATTCACATGCTGCATTAATTATACTGCAGAGAGGCGCTTCCCAGCAGTGTGTGGATTCATATGCTGCATTAATTATACAGCGCAGAGAGGCGCTTCCCAGCAGTATGTGGATTCATATGCTGCATTAATTATACTGCAGAGAGGCGCTTCCCAGCAGTGTGTGGATTCATATGCTGCATTAATTATACTGCAGAGAGGTGCTTCCCAGCAGTGTGTGGATTCATATTCTGCATTAATTATACTGCAGAGAGGTGCTTCCCAGCAGTGTGTGGATTCATATGCTGCATTAATTATAAGCAGAGAGCGCTTCCCAGCAGTGTGTGGATTCATATGCTGCATTAATTATACAGCGCAGAGAGGCGCTTCCCAGCAGTGTGTGAATTCATATGCTGCATTAATTATACTGCAGAGAGGCGCTTCCCAGCAGTGTGTGGATTCTTATGCTGCATTAATTATAACGCAGAGGAGCTTCCAGCAGTGTGTGGATTCATATGCTGCATTAATTATACGCAGAGAGGCGCTTCCCAGCAGTGTGTGGATTCATATGTTGCATTAATTATACTGCAGAGAGGCGCTTCCCAGTAGTGTGTGGATTCATATGCTGCATTAATTATAACGCAGAGAGGTGCTTCCAGCAGTGTGCGGATTCATATGCTGTATTAATTATACCGCAGAGAGGCGCTTCCCAGCAGTGTGTGGATTCAATATGCTGCATTATATAGCAGAGAGGCGCTTCCCAGTAGTGTGTGGATTCATATGCTGCATTAATTATACCGCAGAGAGGCGCTTCCCAGCAGTGTGTGGATTATATGCTGCATTAATTATACTGCAGAGAGGTGCTTCCCCGCAGTGTGTGGATTCATATGCTGCATTAATTATACTGGCAGAGAGGTGCTTCCCCGCAGTGTGTGGATTCATATGCCACATTAATTATACTGCATAGAGGTGCTTCCCCGCAGTGTGTGGATTCATATTCTGCATTAATTATACTGCAGAAAGGTGCTTCCCAGCAGTGTGTGGATTCATATGCTGCATTAATTATACCGCAGAGAGGCGCTGCCAGCAGTGTGTGGATTCATATGCCACATTAATTATACTGCAGAAAGGCGCTTCCCAGTAGTGTGTTGGATTCATATGCTGAATTATTATATACTGCAGAGAGGCGCTTCCCCACAGTGTGTGGATTCATATTCTGCATTAATTATACCGCAGAGAGGCACTTCCCAGCAGTGTGTGGATTCATATGCTGCATTAATCGCAGAGAGGCGCTTCCCAGCAGTGTGTGGATTCATATGCTGCATTAATTATAACGCAGAGAGGTGCTTCCGCAGTGTGTGGATTCATATGTTGCATTAATTATACTGCAGAGAGGCGCTTCCCAGTAGTGTGTGGATTCATATGCTGCATTAATTATAACGCAGAGAGGTGCTTCCCAGCAGTGTGCGGATTCATATGCTGTATTAATTATACCGCAGAGAGGCGCTTACCAGCAGTGTGTGGATTCATATGCTGCATTAATTATAACGCAGAGAGGCGCTTCCCAGTAGTGTGTGGATTCATATGCTGCATTAATTATACCGCAGAGAGGCGCTTCCCAGCAGTGTGTGGATTCATATGCTGCATTAATTATACTGCAGAGAGGTGCTTCCCCGCAGTGTGTGGATTCATATGCTGCATTAATTATACTGCAGAGAGGTGCTTCCCCGCAGTGTGCGGATTCATATGCTGCATTAATTATACTGCAGAGAGGTGCTTCCCAGCAGTGTGCGGATTCATATGCTGCATTAATTATACTGCAGAGAGGTGCTTCCCAGCAGTGTGTGGATTCATATGCCACATTAATTATACTGCATAGAGGTGCTTCCCCGCAGTGTGTGGATTCATATTCTGCATTAATTATACTGCAGAAAGGTGCTTCCCTGCAGTGTGTGGATTCATATGCTGCATTAATTATACTGCAGAGAGGTGCTTCCCAGCAGTGTGTGGATTCATATGCTGCATTAATTATACCGCAGAGAGGCGCTGCCCAGCAGTGTGTGGATTCATATGCCACATTAATTATACTGCAGAAAGGCGCTTCCCAGTAGTGTGTGGATTCAGATGCTGAATTATTATACTGCAGAGAGGCGCTTCCCCACAGTGTGTGGATTCATATTCTGCATTAATTATACCGCAGAGAGGCACTTCCCAGCAGTGTGTGGATTCATATGCTGCATTAATTATAACGCAGAGAGGCGCTTCCCAGCAGTGTGTGGATTCATATGCTGCATTAATTATACCGCAGAGAGGCGCTTCCCAGCAGTGTGTGGATTCATATGCTGCATTAATTATACAGCAGAGAGGTGCTTCCCAGCAGTGTGTGGATTCATATGCTGCATTAATTATACCGCAGAGAGGCGCTTCCCAGCAGTGTTTGAATTCATATGCTGCATTTATTATACTGCAGAGAGGTGCTTCCCAGCAGTGTGTGGATTCATATTCTGCATTAATTATACCGCAGAGAGGCGCTTCCCAGCAGTGTGTGGATTCATATGCTGCATTAATTATACCGCAGAGAGGCGCTTCCCAGCAGTGTGTGGATTCATATGCTGCATTAATTATAACGCAGAGAGGCGCTTCCCAGTAGTGTGTGGATTCATATGCTGCATTAATTTACCGCAGAGAGGCGCTTCCCAGCAGTGTGTGGATTCATATGCTGCATTAATTATACCGCAGAGAGGCGCTTCCCAGCAGTGTGTGGATTCATATGCTGCATTAATTATAACGCAGAGAGCGCTTCCCAGTAGTGTGTGGATTCATATGCTGCATTAATTATACCGCAGAGAGGCGCTTCCCAGCAGTGGTGTGGATTCATATGCTGCATTAATTATACTGCAGAGAGGCGCTTCCCAGCAGTGTGTGGATTCATATTCTGCATTAATATACTGCAGAGAGGCGCGCTTCCCAGCAGTGTGGATTCAATATGCTGCATTAATTATACCGCAGAGAGGCGCTTCCCAGCAGTGTGTGGATTCATTGCTGCATTAATATAACCGAGAGAGGCGCTTCCCAGCAGTGTGTGGATTCATATGCTGTATTAATTGCTCGACACTTGCACTTATTGCTCGACAGATGAAAAAATGCGCTAGGATTGTAATTCCAGCATTGATTTACGCGTGTTAACGTTTTACGCTTGCCGCACAAATTCACGCGTTGCGCGAACGTTTTATCGCGAAGATTGTAATAGGGCCCTATAGGCATAGGCGTGCGCACGGGGTGTGCCGGGTGTGCCTAGGCACACCCTAATGCCGGCCCGCGACACATTCTGGGTCCCGGCTGGCCGAATCCGATGGATAGCCGCCGGGACCCTCAAATCCGCGGACCTGGCAGCAGCCTCCGCTCCCTGGTGGCTCCCTGTGTGGTGGTCGTGGGGTGCTGCACTGCGATCTGTGCATGGCGCACAGACCGCACAGCACATCCACACTGACCAAGCGGCCGGATCTCTGATGACCTGTCACCTGACCGCCGGCGCTCTGACACAGACAGTAAGCGCCGGCGGTCAGGTGAAAGGTCATCAGCGATCGCCGCCGCTCGTGTCAGTGAGGGATGTGCTGTGCGGTCGTGCGCCATGCACAGATCGCAGTGCAGCACCCCACGAACCACAGGGACCACCAGGGAAGTGGAGGCTGCTGCCAGACCCGCGGAAATGAGGGGTCCCGGCGGCTGTTCATCGGATGCGGCCAGCCGGGTTCCCCCTCCTCGACCCCCCTCTGTGCCACTGGACCACCAATGATTCATATTCAACCCCCTCCTGCAAGCAGAAAAAACAAACAAAGGTGAGCAGGAGAGGGGGCAATTTTTATATATCAAAAATATTTTTTAATAGTGTATTCAAAATATTTTTAAACACAGAGCTTTATGGCTGTGGATTCTGTGATACACACTGCTGAGTTTTATGGCTGTGGATTCTGTGATACACTGATACACCCTGCATAATGCTGAGTTTTATGGCTGTGGATTCTGTGATACACATACTGCTGAGTTTTATGGCTGTGGATTCTGTGATACACATACTGCTGAGTTTTATGGCTGTGGATTCTGTGATACACATACTGCTGAGTTTTATGGCTGTGGATTCTGTGATGCACTGATACACCCTGCATACTGCTGAGTTTTATGGCTGTGGATTCTGTGATACACATACTGCTGAGTTTTATGGCTGTGGATTCTGTGATACACTGATACACCCTGCATAATGAGTTTTATGGCTGTGGATTCTGTGATACACATACTGCTGAGTTTTATGGCTGTGGATTCTGTGATACACATATACTGCTGAGTTTTATGGCTGTTGATTCTGTGATACACTGATACACACTGCATACTGCTGAGTTTTATTGCTGTGGATTCTGTGATATGCTCATTCACACTGTATACTGCTGAGTTTTATGGCTGTGGATTCTGTGATACACATACACTGCATACTGCTGAGTTTTATGGCTGTGGATTCTGTGATACACATACACTGCATACTGCTGAGTTTTATGGCTGTGGATTCTGTGATACACATACACTGCATACTGCTGAGTTTTATTGCTGTGGATTCTCTGATACGCTCATTCACACCGCACATTGCTTGGTTTTATTGCTGTGAATTCTGTGATATGCTCATTCACACCGCACATTGCTTGGTTTTATTGCTGTGGATTCTGTGATACGCTCATACACGCTGCACATTGCTTAGTTTTATTGCTGTGGAGCTCTGATACGCTCATACACTCTGTATATTACTGAAGGTTTTATTGCTGCGAATCTCTGATATGCTCATACACACTGCACATTACTGTGGGTTTTATTACTGTGGAGCTCTGTGATACGCTCACACACACTGCACATTACTGTGAGTTTTATTGTTGTGGATTCTGGGATATTCTCATACACACTGCACATTAATGTGGGCTTTATTGCTACATACCCCCAGGGTGTAGGAAGGAGGATATATAGTTATGTATGTGAACGTATGGCTGTGTGTATAAATGCATGTATCTGTCTTTAAATAGGCTGCTTTGCGTAAATTCTGCACCTGTTTCCTTGTCGCAGTCCGGTGTTGCCCCCTTGTTTTGCACCATAAAGGATTGTATTGTGCACAGAAATCGCCACAATATCTGCTGCCTGCACTCACAAAAAGAATTACAGCGAGCGTCTTGGCAGCATCGTGAGGTACAGGTAGGAGACTGTATTGGTGCAAGTCAGCAAGAGCTTATATGGGCCACTTTACTCAATTTCACTCCCTTTTTAACATTTAACCACTTTGCTGCTGACGACGTGCTGAGCGCATCCTCTGGTTTCATGTTTGTGTGTAGAGGATGTACTCGGCACGTCGTTGAAGTCCTTGTGACATTCGGCAGGTCGACATAGTGATTCCAGAGTGAGACTGAGGGACTTTTTCTCCCAGTCTCCCTCTGCTCCTGGCGGCCAAGGAGGCGAATGGAGCAGTCGTTCTTTCTGCAGGATGAGAGGTGAGTATCTGATTTTGGGGGGGGGGGGTTTCAGCTGGTGCTGACTGATTCTGCAGAAGTGGAATCCGTTATCACCAGGTCCTGGTTGTGAGTAAGGCTAGGGTCAGACTAACGCATTTTTCACGTTGTCCGTGAAAATGTGCGTTCGAAGAATGGACGTATTTTTCACGGAATACGCAATAGCGGTCATACTATGCGCAGTTTCATCCGTGATTTTGTACGGATCATCAATAAACACTTCTTGCATCTGGACGTTATGTTGGCTGGACATTAGCAGCGTCTGACGTCTCCAATTCACGCACACACGCCTCTAGCGGACGCAGCGCACTCTGTACGTCAGTACTAGTGGTTTAACGTTCTCGAAAAAATGCGTTCATTTTCCACTTGCGTTGCGCAGCCGGACTTTTGTGCGACCGTACTTCGTATATTGGCCGTCATTGCCCGGCATCTGCTGCTAGCACGGCCGTGATTAAGTGCGCCAGAACGCGCGTTCGCACTGCCTCAGTCTGACCCTAGCCTTAATGTTCAGTAACCGCAACCGGACGGTAATCAGCGCTAGTAGATTGTAATGCTAATGCTGATTAACACTTTCCACTCCCCATGTTAAGTATAGGGAGCTGAAAAGAGCAAGATTCTAAATGGTAACGGGTTTTCTAACAGATTAGCGTTTAGATTTTAATATGGTACACCCGCGGTAGGACCACCAGAGCTAACGTTAACGCTCACTCAGATGGACACTAACATTAACGTTAGGAATGTAATATGGCCCGTAGAATATATAACTAACAATCTTTTGGATGAAAAAATGTGGTAAAATAAATTTACACGCTGTATGTGATCGAAATCCAAATTTAAATTTTTTGATCTAGCATTTTGACGTGACATGATGTATACCGGGGTCATTGGTCCTCTAGCTCATTTGGAACTATATCTAATATGTTGCTCGGCCCCTAATTAAGATAGTTGAGACTCATTGGAAATGTAGTTTCAAAATGTCTGGGTATCGAAGGTTGCTTAACCCCTGAAACATACACATACAGGGTTATCCAAAGAGATCCGAATTGCTTGAGAAAGGTAACCGAACGCTGAAAATCAGGGTTCAGTTACTTTCTGGCCATTCGGCTATCCAGAGAGCAGGCATACGCCAAATCCTGGCGAATTGCCTGCACATACGGTGCCTGTTCGAGGGCAGTGAATTCCCCATGAAAAAGCACTGCTTCGGCTATTCAGAGAACAAACCAGCAGTGAAAGGTTGAAATGCCCTGCCATTCCGTGGTTTCATGGCAGATTTATTCAGGGAATCCCATAGACTTCAATGTTAAAAATATTCCCGTTTTAATTCAATATCTAATCGTTCATTATAAAATTCTGCAGCAAAAAGTCTCTTTATTTATAGATTTTTTAGGATACTTTAAGCATTTTTCTGAATTTTTTTTTCTTTGCAAACAGCGTTTCATTTTCACAGATTCATACAAACGGTTTTGCTAAAATTATTCACCTCCCTCGTCTGCGGTCTCAGCTGCTTCGGCTGTGTTCGGCTCCGGTTTTCAGCAGGTTAATCCAGATGTTTTTGGGGGTTTTCGGCGTGCATTCGGTGGGTTTTGCGGTTAGTTTTCGTCAGGTTTGCGGCAGCTTTTCCCTGGGTCACCGAAATGGGATCGGCAAAAGGAACCGAATTGAAGAGAACGAAAAGTCACCGAACGTGCTGTGACTTTTCGACTCTCTTTGAATAACCCTGATAGTAATGGTGTGTGTGTGTCGTTATATGTATGTATGTATGTATATATGTGTGTGTGTGTTTGAGCTTTTGGGTGCACACCCTAATGCAATAGGCTGCGCACGCCTATGTCTATAGGTAGGTGGTTTATTTATTTTCAGGAGTTAACGCTTACATGGTTAATTGGACATGGAGGAATCGGGTGCCCCCCTCGTGACATTAACCCCTTAGGGCCCATGGGTTTTAAATTCGGACCTACCCACTAACTATATTAACCCCTCACTTGTTAGCTTAGAGTTGGCATATGGCCAACTGTGGGGTTTCTCTCAAGTCTTCAACCCAGCTGTTATTTCTGGACAGGGTCGTGTAACATCGTGGGCAATGAAATTCAATGCAATGTTTTGTGACCCTGCCCGGCCTCCTGACTGAGCAGTTCCCGACTTTCCAGGACGGTACTACCAATTGCGAGGCACTTGGTTTGCACTGCCCTACAGCAGGATTCAAGTGCATTATTTTTAATGACACCTTTTTTATGAGCACCTCTGCACACATCTCGCCCATATCGACGCTTGGTCTGTGATTCGCTTGTTCTTCTAAACGTTTTTAATAGCGATTTTATATTCTCTCTTACCATTAACCTTAAAGATATTTGTTGGCTCCTGTAGCACATCACCATTAATGAAGAAATGCTTTCAGATTTGTGGGGACAGTTTGGGGAAAGTCCTTTTATATTTCAGTGTGACGGTGAGTGACCCGGTGCACAAAGCATGGTCCATAAAGTTACAATTGTTTATAAACGTTAAAAAGTTCCGTAATGCTGTACGATGGGAGGCAGAATAACAAATATAATGTCACGATTCAGCTCACAGGGTTGCGTGGTCAGGCTCAATGTGTGATGATAAGAACAAGATAAACAAGTATATGCAAAATAAAAGGGGTATTTATTTTAGACATACAAAGATATAAAACAATATGAGATATAAAGGAGATGTGTGAAACAAGAGAAACAAGGAAGACAATGAATAATAAATAAACAAGAATAAGATATAATTAAGGAGACTGAGAAATGAAAGGAAAATGGGTAAGCACTGAATTCACAGAGAAACAAGACCAGGGAACAAGACTAACTAAAATCTGAAGCACTGAATTCACAGATAAACAGAGATAGAACCAGGGAACAGGATAAATTAAACAAAAGGCACTGGATATATACACAGAAAAGGTGGAAGCAAGTGTAGTGCTCACCTCCGGAGGAGCCGCTGAATAAACCCAGGATAGTCTCACCGCACTAAGAATCACTATACACCAGCACTGTTGTGGATTTTCTAAGTTATATACTTTACTGGAGCAATAAAGTGGCATTGAATACACATATACTTTGAGACTTAAATCAATTAAGCGGGAATAAATGATGTAATGCCCAACGCCGGAAAAACACGTGCGGAAAAGAAACGGTTAATGCCCCCTCAGTTCGTGAGTTTAAGTCCTGTTCAAAAGGGCTCGTATATTGGTGTCTAGAGTACCCGGGTACTATATTCAACTGGCCAGTGAATGAACAAAATTATCTTCGACTTGTTAACGTTGGAGCCCTGTGAATTGAAGCAATTAACCAAGTGTGCACTTTCGTTTCGGAACCCGTATGCCTTTAGGCCTCTCACCCATCCAGCAAACAAAGTTTCCAGAACCGATGACTCGACCAAAGGATCTTTCTCCGCAACTGGAACCCGGTGTCAACGAATACGCTATCCCGATGCCGAATTTCCGCAACAGGAACCGATCCGCCGCCTGCACTCCCGTTGGATTCACGGTCTCCTTACTCGAGGTCCTTCTGGAATCTGGTTGTCCTCCGAGCTGATGTGGTATGCAATCAAGCACACTCCGTCCCCGATCTCCAGCATTGGATATGTCTCGATCCACACTCCGGCCTGGTTGTGATCCCGGACGATGTGCTGCATGCGTCTTACTCTTTCAGCTGCTCTGCTCGCTCTGCCCATGCCCTGCACGAGGCTCCTGGCGCCAGCACGCCCACTTCCTGTACTCTTCGCAAAGGTCTCTGGGAGGTGTAGGTCTTAAGTCCAGCATACTCTCTTTCATACGTTATACTCTGGCTCCCCCAGTGTCAATATCAGTTTAGTCCAGAGAGCCAAATCAAACACAGCGCTACACAAGGAAGACAAAGTCCAGAATATCAACTCGGGGTTCGGCACCAGGGTATCCAAATAGCAGGGGTTCGGTAGACAGAGAACAGGAGGCTTGTTGCAGATTGTTGAAAGATACTGAGTGGACAGGCAATGCAAAAGCAAAGCAGTGCTTTTCCCTTTTGTAGGGATGTGCAGGCTTCTTGATCAGGAGAACCTGCACCTCTTGCAGGCTAGGAGAGACTGAACTGAAAGGTATGATGGGTAGATCTAGGCCTTTAGGGATGTCAGGAGTATACCAGTGCCGGATTTGTTTTTCCTGCTGCGCCGGTGACTGGGTACATGACATATACATACAACTTAAACAGGCAGAACAGTAGGAGAGAGGACCCTACTCGAGAGCCTATAATCTAAGAGGAGAGGGGTGACACACTTGGTGAGGGTGAATAGAGAACATGAAGTAGCGGGTTGCATATGGGCTGGATGGGAAGATGGAGTAAGTGATGAACAGTGGGGGATTATGGAGTGAGCTGATAGGCTTCTCTACGGTAATGTGTTTTCAGAGACTTCTTGAAGGACTGGAAAAATGGGGAGAGTCTAATGTTGTGGGGAGGGGGTTCCATAGGAAGGGTGCAGCTTGGGAGAAGTCCTGAACGCAAGAGTTGGGGTGCGGGTCCGAGGAGAAGTTAATGTCAGATCATTGGCAGAGCAAAGTGGTCGGGATGGGATGTACCTGTTAATAAGGGAAGGCGATGTAGGCAGGAGCACGTTATGGAGAGCTTTGTACGTGAGTACCGGTATAATTAATTGGATTCTAAAGGAAACAGGAAGCCAGTGTAGAGATTGACAAAGGGGCGAGATGCTGGAGGTGAGGTGTATGAGTCTGGCAAAGTCATTCATAACAGACTGCAGAGGGAGAATCTGGGATCTCTTAAGGCCAGAGAGAAGGAAGTTACAGTAGTCAAGAAGGGAGATAATAAGACAGGGACGGACACGCAATGTTTTTTAGGTGGAAGTAGCAGGATTTCATTAGCGACTGAATGTGAGGCGTGAATGAGAGAACAGAGTCTAAGAGGACACCGAGGCAGTGGGCCTGTGAGGTAGAAGTAATAGTGGCACCTTTCACCTGAAGGGAAATGGGTGCAGGAATGTTGGTTTTAGAGGGAGGGAGGACAAGCAGTTCAGTTTTAGGTTAAGCTTTAGGAATGGGAAGTCATCCAGTCGGAGACAGCCGGTAGGCAGGCTGTAACACGGTCCAGCACAGGAGGAGAAAAATCAGGAGAGGTAAGGCAGATTTGGGTGACATCAGCCTAGAGATGCTATTGAATCCATAGGAAGAGATGAGGTTGCCAAGAGAGGCGGTATAGATTGAGAAGAGTAGGGGACCCAGAACGGAGCCTTGAGGTACCCCAACTGAGAGAGGAATTGGAGGAGAAGAGGCACAAGCGAAGGAGACACTGAAGGAGTGAATAGAGAGGTAGGAAGAGAACCAGGAGAGAGCAGTGCCACTGAGGCCAAGCTGACGTAGCGTGAGGAGCAGGAGAGGGTGGTCAACAGTGTCAAATGCAGCGGAAAGATGAAGAAGACTAAGGAGGGAGAAGTGACCATTGGTTTCAGCAACAATTAAATCATTAGTCACCTTGGTCAGAGCAGTTTCAGTCTAGTGCTGGGAGCGAAAGCCGGACTGGTGCAGATCAAGTAGAGAGCAGTACGAAAACCGGCATGGTTGGATAAGTTTTGTGTGGAAGAACTTGACCGACCGCACAGAGCCCTGACTTCAACCCCATCCAACACTTTTTGGTCACAAATTGGTCTTCTCGTCCAACATCAGTGCCTGACCTCACAAATGCTGTACTGGATGACTGGGCAACAATTCCCTCGGAAACACCCCAAAATCTTGTGGAAAGCCTTCCCAGGTGAGTGGAAGCTGTTAAAGCTGCAAAAGGGGGCCAACTCCATATTAATGCAATGCCATAAAATTCCCTGTTGGTGTAATGGTCAGGGGTCCCCATACTTTTGTCCATATAGTGTATGTACATGGTATATTATTTATTTTTCTTCGTATTGTCTTATTTTTACTTGTTCTATGTCTTACCTTTTACTTCCATTAGATGGCAGACACCCCTTACCCAAAAGAGAGAAAAACCATGCAGCAAATGCAATTGTTGCCGGCACAGATAGCTCCAGTAACTAACGGGGAAGTGTACAATTTCATCTTCCCTTTGCTTCCCTTATGAGAGATGACTAGCTAAGCTAAAATATCTAGCCAGGCTGAAACACCGCGTTAAGTCAAGCGTGCTATTTTGTAGAGAATAGAACATTTTCCTCCTGCTGACTTGCGTCCTTTTTGTCTGTTAAAAAAACCTCAAAACAATTCATGGGGTAATTCAGTGTAAACCACTGTAAAACTGCATAAATGTAACAAAAAATGGCGTTGCTCGATGTGCGAGAAAATGTATTTATCTGGTTCCTGTGATTTGAAATCCCACCTGTCGTAAAACATGACTTTGGTAAATGTTACAAGGATTATGTTTTGAATATATTACTCCTTTAACCAGTTAATGTCCTTAGGGCTTTCCATGCCGTCCTATTAAAAACATGCTTTAATATCTGCATAAAATGAAGCTGCCAGCTCTTGTGCGCACACCTACTGGGATCGGATGTAAGGACATACCTGGCACCTGTAGCAAGCCATTACACCCCATTAACTACAGCATAGCTGAAAAAGATTAAACAGGGGTCTTTCTGACAGCTGTATCTCCATTTCTGTATACCCCACAGTGTCAAGTAAGGCCATAGTCTGGCCTTTCCAATGATACCAAACATAACCGTATCCTGTTTGATGATGACACAGTACGTAATCACGCACCGGTCAGCTGGTAGGAGGAGACCCTTGTGTCTCCACTCTTTATCCCCCACCTAGTCAAGTGAGATGTCATTAGAAAGGTCAGAGTACTACAGTAACTCACCTACTCATTTCCAACATTGGGACTGTAACATGGGTGATCCCCGTCCACGTGTAGACTGCTCCCCCCGCCGTCAGTATCCTGCAGGAGTAATGCTTCTGGCCCCAAAACACAGTGAAACACAGGAGATCCTCGCAGGTTTAAAACCAAACTGAGACTGACCTTTTTTTTACAGTTCACAATTGGGAAAAAGCACACACACAGGGTGAAGATATAAGGCAACGGAAACACGCCCAGCTTTGAAACAATGGATCATTAAGTCAGATCACAATGATTTGGGTAAAGCTTGTTGCCAGGGGAAGGGGGGTTGATGGAAGCATGTGAAAACAAAGGAATATACTCTTATAGAGGGAATGTACGCTATACAGAGGGAATGTAGACATACAGATGTTACGCTATACAGAGAGAGGATGTACACAGTATATACAACAGGAGACTCCACAATAAATAAGGGAACATTAATATAATACAGACATCAGGGAATAGGGCCCAGAAAACACAAACACCCTGAATCTACAATTGTAGTTACAGGGTGACTTTAACAAAGGAAAGAGCAGGAAAACAATATGAAACTTGAGGCCCACACCTTTCAAACACATTTCTAGGCCCATTACTTCAAGTCCAAAGTGACGCACGTCAAAGGGACCAAGTGTGGGCAGGTGAAATTACGCACCATTCATAAAAAATGTAAGCTGGGCATCCTATAGGTAAACACTCCTGTATCTCCATTCTCTACACCCAATCTGGTCACGGGAGGTGTCATTGGAAAGGACAGTGTGCTGCAATGACACACCTAATTATTTCCAATGCTGGGAACAAGTTCAGAGGTGATGACACAATGTGTAATTATGCACCTGTCATCTAAAAGACCCCTGTATCTCCATTCTTTACCCCCCCTCCCACCTGGATGTAAATTAATGCTGTAACATTGCATGAGATTATCGAAACAATGCCACGGCAAACGATTGCTGTAATCACAGCAAGTGAAGAGTGTGACTTTTTGTTTGGCCTGGCTATGTGCATGGAATGATCATGGAGGACAGAGTGTTCCTATAACCTTTATTCTACCCTTAACTGAAGGAAATCATCCATCCACCCAACCGATAATGGAAATTAAATGATACTGGGGAATATAATGATATGCAGACACTATACATGTGGTATTAGAGGTGAGTGACAGAAGGTTTTCCACATGCAGAGTATAGGAGGTGAGGTAGTACATTTGTATGTCTCTTCGTTTTGTAGATAGAAGCTTCTTTTGTGCAGTGGGATTAATGGATTGTGGTTTTTCACTTAATATGAACCGTTGATCAGAATGCTAAACCATACAATCCATGCATAAAATTTACTTTAGGGCAGTTAAAAAAACAGTGCTGGGAATGAACAACAATAATCAGGTTTCTTAATTCAGAGAGAAATACTGACGACTGATACATTTTTAGGACCTGGCAACAATTGCTTTCTCTGCTTTGCGATGTGACAGACCTCAATCATCTCTAAACCTGCGAAGACGAGATGGGATAACAATACGCAGCACTGAATTCGGTCATTTAACCTCAAAACACGCAGAGGCGACACGGCTTAAAATATTAAGAAGACATGTTTGACCATTCCAGCCTTTTTGGGGAAAGAATTTTGAATAACATTGTCCTGTTCCAAAAGAAATAAAAAGTAATTGCGAAGAGTATCAGGGACAGAAGCTTCCTACTTAATAAGGACTTTATAATAAAAGATGGGAGCTGCGCAAGTCGATTGGGTGTATGCACAGTCGAACTCCAGAAGCGATCTAGTGTGTCTAAGGAACTTCAACCAGTAATGGTATAGCCTATAGTGATGGGCCGAACACCCCCGTGTTCGGTTCGCATTCGAACATGAACATTTGAAACATACATAGTGCAGGAGGGGTGGGGTCGCGCCTATTCCCCGAAGGGTTGGCTGCAACCACCAAATGCATCCAGCCCAACTACATGTGTAGAACATAACAAAGAAAAAAATGTAATCTGCGCTTACTCCAATTATACCGTGTGAAACTAAACACAATTAGAGGTTTGGTTTCTTATCAATGGCCATTATAAGACTAGCTCGCCCGCCAGCGTCAAGGCACCTCTAACCCTTCGGAGAATAGACGCGACCCCACCCCTCCTGCACTATGTATGTTTCAATGTACTTCCAGCCAGGTCATCTCTGCAGCAAGACTCCGCTCTGTGTCTTTGTTTTGATCCCAAAGTGGATTTTGTTTCTGGGGGAGCATAAATAAAGGCCCACCAGTCTACCTCATGTTTGACAAGCAGCATGAGTAGGTATGGTTTGCTATGTAGCAGCCTGTGGTTTCATTTTGGTTAGGACTCGCTCTTTTAGAGGTGCCTTGACGCTGGCGGGCGAGCTAGTCTTATAATGGCCATTGATAACAAACCAAACCTCTAATTGTGTTTAGTTTCACACGGTATAATTGGAGTAAGCGCAGATGACATTTTTTTCTTTGTTATGTTCTACACATGTTGTTGGGCTGGATGCATTTGGTGGTTGCAGCCAACCCTTCGGGGAATAGGCATGACCCCACCCCTCCTGCACTTTGGATGAAAGTAACAACAGGTGCATTAAAATTGGACCTTTGGTGCCAGCTAGTGCCTTCTCACCGTAACCCTTATGAGGTATTGTGGAAGAGTGCAGGGGTGGACCCTGCCATCAAATATTACAATGATATGAATCTGGTACACGCGTCAGTGGCAGTGCACCCAAATATTGGGCCTTTGGTGCCAGCTAGTGCCTTCAAACTGTAACCCCTCTGAGGTATTGTGGAAGAGTGCAGGGGTGGACCCTGCTGTCAAATATTAAATGATGTGAATCTGGTACACGCGTCAGTGCACCCAAATATTGGGCCTTTGTTGCCAGCTAGTGCCGTCACAACGTAACCCCTCTGAGGTATTGTGGAAGAGTGCAGTAGTGGAGGTTTTGGGAATGCAGAAGAGATCCCCGATCTATTCAGTTGCATCAGGGGAGTGATAGCTGCTGATCCAGGACTGATTCATTTTTATAAATGTCAGCCGGTCTAGAGAGTCGGTGGACAGACGCACTCTTTTGTCTGTGACAAAACCTCCAGCAGCACTGAACGTCCTTTCAGAAAGGACGCTGGATGAAGGGCAACCTAGTAGCTGCATAGCATATTGGCTAAGTTCTGGCCAGTGATCCAATCTCAACACCCAGTAAGCCAGTGGATCATCTGCTGTAAAGGTATCCAGGTCTGCCCTTGCCCCTAGGTAGTCCTGCACCATATGGTGAAGACGCTGGCAATGGGTGCCTGCATTTGACGTCCCTGGGCGTCGTGGACTAAAAAATTGGAAAAGGCATCATCAAGCCGCCCCCTTCACCGCTCTTCCTCTGATCAACCGCAGCCTCATGAGCACCTGTGTCATCACTTGGTAACCTACCAGTGCCTGGAAAGGTATTACACAAGTGTCGCTTTAGAGCATCCAAGTTTTTTCATCCTGTGCTCCCTCTGTGAGGGCAGGATGAGCTCTGCAACCTTACCCTTGTATCGTGGATCAAGAAGGGTTGCCAACCAGTAATGATCCCTCTCCTTGATAGCACAAATCCTGCAGTCCTTTAACAGGCTTTGCAGGATAAGGGAGCCCATGCAGCGTAGGTTGGAGGTGGCATTAGCTTCCGAGTGTTCCTGGTCGCTGAGGAGGACCGTATCGTGCACTACCTCCTCCCAGCCACGTACTAGTCCTTGGGTTTCTGGGGACAAAAAACCCTCCCTTGAGGAATCCCCACCTTCAATGTCCCCACAACTTAAATATTCCTCCTCCTCCTGTCTGATCTGAGGACCTGCAGGAATGCTGTCTGCATAAAGACTAGGGCCTTGAGAGCTAGGGAAGTCCTCCTCTTCCTCCCGCTGCTCTGCCTCTAGTGCCACATCGATAATTCCCCACAGAGTGCGCTCCAGCAGGAACACTAAAGGAATTGTGTCACTGATGCATGCACTGTCCCTGCTCACCATCCTCGTTGTCTCCTCAAATGGTGACAGTACAGTGCATGCATCCTTGATCATCAGCCACTGCGGGGGGGGACCAAGTTGACCTGAACCTGTCCTTGTGCCATACTCACACAGGTGCTCATTGATGGCCCTCTGCTGCTTGTGCAGATGCTGCAGCATTGCCAATGTCGAGTTCCACCTGGTGGGCATGTCACAGATCAGACGGTTTGTGGGAAGGTGGAATTCTCTTTGAATTTCTGCCAGGTGAACATTTGCTGGGAATGACCATCTGAAGTGGCTGCAGACTTTTCTGCACTTTTCTTTTCTGAGAAGCTCTGCCAGCCCTGGGTACCTGGTTAGGAAACGCTGTACCACCAGATTTAGGACGTGTGCTAGGCATGGCTGACAGAATTTCTGGCCCGGTGTGGCTCCTGTTGCCTAAACAAACCAGCTTAAGCACAGTATGGCATCTTTTTGCTTGAGCCATTGCGTAGTCCCTGCCACGAGTCGGTTTAACTGCCACTTCGCCAGAGACAGAGAAGGAGGAGGAAGAGGTGGTGGAGCAGACCGACCTCATATAAGCAGCTTTCTGTAGGCGTGGTGGATGAACAAGCTCCAGCACAGAGCCCCGTCCTGGATCCCTCCCAGCTGCAAGCTGAGTTACCCAGTGTGCCGTGAAGGAAATGTAACGGCCCTGTCCATGCTCGCTGGACCACGTGTCTAAAGTAATGTGCACCTTGCTGCTGACTGCCTTTCCCAATGACTCCATAACATTGTCTTCCATGTGCTGGTATAGTGCTGGAATGGCCTTCCGTGAAGAGAACTGGCATTTTGGAACCTGCCATTGTGGTACAGCACATTCGGCAAATTCACGGAAGGAGGCAGAGTCCACCAGCTGGAGAGGCAGCAGCTGTAATGCAAGTAATTTTGCCTGTCACTGTCATTGTAGTCAAACAATTCAGCTGACTCCTCCGTGTATGATGGTGAGGCTACGGCAGGAGTAGCTGTGGATATGGAGTCAAAATTAGATGTTTTGGCAGCTGAGGTGGACTGTAAACCACTACAAGCCTGGCTGGCAGAGGACTCAGAGGATGAGGATGGCCTGGTAAGCCAATCCTGCAAATCCTCTGTATGTTGCTGCTGCTTAAGACGGCCAGCACCAGTTAGAAAGTACAAGCGTGCCCCTGCAGAGGATGCACATGTCCACGACGACCAGGGGCACAGCCTTCTGACACAGAGGCTGCTTGCCCTCTTATTTGTGTCTGGGAGCGTCTGTCTGTCCTTTTTGGTCTTTCTGACAAGGTGAGTGATATATAGATTAAAGATATACAGAACTCTAATTCAACTCTGGTATAAAGATTGGAGATATGCAGAACTCTGATTCAACTCTGGTATATAGATTGGAGATATGCAAAACTCTGATTGAACTGTGTTATCTAGATTAAAGATATTCAGAACTATATTATAACTCAGTGATACACCCTGTCCCTTATAGCTGGCAGTGCCAAGACACAGATTAAAATTCCCAGAACTCTGGTATAAATCAGTGATACATCCTAATAGCTGGCAGTGCCAACACACAGATTCAAATTCCCAGAACTCTGGTATTAGTCAGTGATACACCCTGATAGCCTTTGCAGTGCCAAAACACAGTTTAAAATTCCCAGAATTCTGGTATAAGTCAGTGATACTGATATGCAACAATCTCCTCTCCTCTCTGATTCACTCCTGCAACAAACACACGCTGGGGCTGCGGGGAAGCCTTATATAGTGTGCTGCGGGACTTAGCTCTGTGAGCCCATGATTGGGCAAAATTTGCCCATAGTCTTGCAGTGGAAAAGTGCATTGTGGTCCATTGTGGGGAAACACGAACCGAACACGCGGAAATGTTCACTGTTCGAACGGCCAATATTCGAATCGAACTCATGTTCGAATCGAACCGCCAGCCCATCCCTAATAGCCTACACTAATATGTGGTTGTGTCGCCTTTGCAATGATTTTGGCACTCATTTGCCGCAGCATCGTTTCGATAAACTCATGCGATGTCACAGCATTTATTCGCGTTCAGAGTGGCATTAATTTGTAGCCAAGATCTTGCAATGATAATGGGAGAGTAAACATTAAGGGCCTTGTTCCAATCTTCGCGTTAAAACGCTTGCGCAACGCGTGAATTTGGGCGCCCAGCGGTAAATGTTAAAGCGCGTAAATCAACGCTGGAATTACAATCCTTGAAATTTTTTCAACCGTCGAGCAATAACGCGCGTTAAGCGGATGTGCACAAATGCGCGCGCAGTAACGTTGCATGCAGAAATCAGTGTGCGGACTGTTTTTTTTTTTACGCGATTCAGCCAATCAGAATTAAGAACCACAATTATCTCACGTTAAATTTTTGCGCCTGTCAAAGTCAATCTGAGTATATATGCTGCAGCAATAATAAATGCACGCACAACTTCTCAATTTATTAGTTTGGTATGAGTAGAATGTGTAACTATACTTTGCTGCATTTTTTTTTTGGGCTGGTGTATTTGGTTTCAGCCAGGTTGATAGAATTTGCCATTAACACCAGCTTTTAGGAGTTGCTAAAATTATGCACGCAACGTCTATGTGTTAATTCCTGGGCATAGATTGTAATACCATCCATGTACCAGCGCACAAACGCATTTGCGCTCACAATGTTAAGTATAGGACGCGCAAAGTACAGTAAGTTCACGCTGCGTTCGTGCAGGTTCACCCGTGGTAGATGTATACACGCGTTTGTTGCGCTGACATTGTAATACGACGTTCAGCCCAAAGGGTTTTACCCCTCGCGTTAATGCATTTTTCACCTGTCGCAAACGTTTGCACGAAGATTGTAATAAGGCCCTAAATGTTTACAGGTGCATTCTGTATATAGTCATTATGTTACATGTTTACAGGAGCATTCTGTATATAGTCACTGTGTTACATGTTTACAGGTGCATTCTGTATATAGTCACTATGTTACATGTTTACAGGAGCATTCTGTATATAGTCACTATGTTACATGTTTACAGGTGCATTCTGTATATAGTCACTATGTTACATGTTTACAGGAGCATTCTGTATATAGTCACTGTGTTACATCTTTACAGGTGCATTTTGTATATAGTCACTATGCTACATGTTTGAAGGTGCATTCTGTATATAGTCACTATGTTACATGTTTACAGGCGCATTCTGTATACAGTCACTGTTACATGTTTACAGGTGCATTCTGTATATAGTCACTGTGTGTCAGGGTTTCCTACCGCAACCCCTGGACGGTGCTCCAGTCCCGGGCGTTGGCGGGCATCACGGCGCTCGTGGCGTTCATCATTCCTCCTCCCTCGTGGCCAGGATGCGGAGTGGACCGCGCATGTGCGCGCCTTTCCGGGCTAACAGCGAGCGCGAGAGGCCGGAGTGCTTAGAACAGCTGACGGCGGCGCACACGTCATCAGAGACTGCCCCGGAGGTTCCCCATAAAGAGTCGCTTGTCCAAGAGTTCGGTACTAGTTTATTCTAGTCTGTTGCAAGAGAATCTCTGTTACCATTGACTGTGATCCTGACCTTTTGCCTGGAATACCGATTACGCTGCCCGCTTTACTCCTTCGACCTCTGTCTGGAATACCGATTACGCTGCCTGCTTTACTCCTTCGACCTCTGCCTGGAATACCGATTACGCTGCCTGCTTTACTCCTTCGACCTCTGCCTGGAATACCGATTACGCTGCCTGC
Source organism: Leptobrachium leishanense (assembly GCA_009667805.1). Taxonomy (NCBI): domain Eukaryota; kingdom Metazoa; phylum Chordata; class Amphibia; order Anura; family Megophryidae; genus Leptobrachium; species Leptobrachium leishanense. The sequence continues at coordinate 54,514,019 of CM019063.1, read as the reverse complement.
TCTACTCCTTCGACCTCTGCCTGGAATACCGATTACGCTGCCTGCGGTGCACCTGCAACACCTGCAGATATCACTCAGCTCTCCCACCGCTTCTTGACAAGGTACGTCTTGCATATTGGTTCCAACACTACCTTCGCTATGTGCAACCCTGACACTGTGTTACATGTTTACAGGTGCATTCTGTATATAGTCACTATGTTACATGTTTACAGGTGTATTCTGTATATAGTAACTGTGTTACATGTTTACAGGCGCATTCTGTATATAGTCACTATGTTACATGTTTACAGGTACATTCTGTATTGAGGTATGTCAATGGGGAGTTCTTACGTGACTTTGATGGTGTCTGGGAAGATATTCCATATTTGCTGTGCTCTGTAGGAAAATGAGGATCGAGCCACTTTCTTTTTGTATTGTTGTATTGTAAGTAAGATGCAGGTCCTGGATCGGAGGTTATAGGTGTCACGGTGGGTCAGGGGATGGGGCGCCTGGCAGCAGCTTCCTCGCTGCTCGCTGGCCAGGCGCCGAATGTAAACGCTTCCGGGTGCGCTCACGTGGGACGCCGAGGGGTGGGGCCTGGCGTTGTGACGCGGACCCGCCGGGTTTAAAACCCAGTCTCACCATTACACCGGTGCCCTGACGTGGTATTCACCTCCCGCAGAGCTCTTGTGATATTTGGCTAACGAATCCTCCTGTGTATAACCCTTGGCATTGGCAAACGAATCCTCCTGTGTATAACCCTTGGCATTGGCAAACGAACCCTCCTGTGTATGACCCTTGGCATTGGCAAACGAACCCTCCTGTGTATGACCCTTGGTATTGGCAAACGAACCCTCCTGTGTATGACCCTTGGCATTGGCAAACGAACCCTCCTGTGTATGACCCTTGGCATTGGCAAACGAACCCTCCTGTGTATGACCCTTGGCATTGGCAAACGAACCCTCCTGTGTATGACTCCTGGCATTGGCAAACGAACCCTCCTGTGTATGACCCCTGGTATTGGCATTTACTCTGCTCTAGGTTCTGCCCTTAACGTTGGTACCGAGGTCAGTCTATGTGGCACCCTAAGCACGCATCAGATTACCTCTGCTATTACTAAAGTCCTAGGGAGGACTTGTGATCTGGTCTGTACCCCTGTCTGGTGTTTCCCTTTCTTTATCTGTTACCTGCTTCATTGTCTATATAGCTTTGCCGACCATTCAAGGATCGGAAGAGTAGAAAGGGAGCTACATAAAGAGATCAATATCTTGGTAGTCAGAAGGATTCGTGACAATACTCTATTCAATACCTCTGTCTGGTGTTACCCCTTGTTATATATATTGTCTGGTTAATTGTCTTTCTAGTATTGCCGACCATTCAAGGATCGGAAGGGTAGAGAGCGGTCTGCGTAAAGGGACCACACTTTTGGTAATCAGAGGGATCCGTGACATTACGTCAGGGCCAATGGATCCCGCAGACCTCTCTAACCAGCTGGCACGTATCGCAGCCAGACAAGAGGAACAGGACCATAGGATGGACCAGATTTCTCTCGCTCTGCAAACCCTGTTAAATCGGTCCAATACAGGTACCACAAACCCTCCAGATCCAGTGTTACCTAGGGTCAGTTCCGTCCCCCCTGAAGGACATAGGCTTAGTATAAAGGCACCCCTACGCTATGATGGTACACCAAGCCTATGTCGGGGGTTTTTGACTCAACTCGAGATCGTGTTTGAGAACAATCCAGGTTCTTGTATGTCTGATAAAGCCAAAGTAGGATATCTGATTAATCATTTAACAGAAAAAGCTTTATTGTGGGCTACGCCGTTGTGGGAAAATAAGAAACCCATCATTTATGACTATGAGGGTTTTACCTCTGAGTTAAGACGTACCTTTGATCCCTCTAGAAGGGCTACCAATGCGGGTAGGTCCTTGTTTCACATCAAACAAGGTAATAAGAGGGTCGCCGATTATGCCATAGAGTTTAAAACTTTGACTTCTGAGGTACTTTGGCCGAACGACGTTTTAACCTTAGCCTTTACCGAAGGCTTGAACGAGGCTTTTATGTTTGAGCTGGCTCCCTTAAAATTACCAGAAAGTCTGGACCACCTGATAGATTTCTGTATAGCCATGGACGATCAAATCAGGGAAAGGAGACACCCCAGAGATAGACCCAGAAGGGTCTTGCCTCCTTTACCCTCGTTACCCAGACACACCAGTACGTCAGGTGGTTCGGAGAATGTGAAAACAGATTTACCAGTCGTTGAACCCATGCAAATAGGGAAGACAGGTATTTCAGAAGCAGAAAGAGCACACAGAAGAGAAAAGGGGCTCTGCTTCTATTGTGCAGGGGCAGATCACTTCCGCCTTCGATGTCCTCAGAGACCCAGGGTTGGCAGGGTTGAACATAGCAGAGTGGGATTCAGAACAGGAGACACCCAGGTTGTCGGTTCTCTGTGTGCCTCCTTTGTGGATAATGAGAAAAAAAATCCAGGATTCTGTTACCGATCTCCCTAACCTGGGAGGGGGTTCACCTCAAGACTGAGGCGTTCTTAGACTCTGGGGCTCAGGCAATTTTATGGATAAGAATTTTGCTGCCAAAAACCTCATACCTCTGGTTCTCAAGGAAAGACCTCTAATGGTGGAGGCCATAGATGGTAAACCCCTGTCATGTCCACATATCACTCACGACACAGTCGATGTATGTATGAAAACAGGAGTTTTGCACCAGGAAACAATAAGATTTCAAATTATTGAATCACCCTCATGTCCTGTCGTTCTTGGGTTTCCATGGCTAACAGAGCACAACCCAGTTGTCGATTGGGTCCAGAGAGACATAAAATGTTGGGGTCAGAGTTGTCAGTCTAAGTGCCTAGGCACAGTTAATGTGATTGGTAGCCTCAATATTGCCACAGCCCCTCCTTTGTCCACAGAGGTTCCTGAATGTTACCTGGCATTAAAGGAGGTGTTCTCTAAAGCCAGGACTGAGGTCCTACCACCACATCGTCCATATGACTGTGCCATTGATTTACTCCCCGGTACGATGCCTCCTAGGGGTCACGTATACCCTTTATCACAAAGAGAGAACGACATTATGGAGGAATACATAAGGGAGAATCTGGAACGAGGATTCATTAGACGGTCCTCCTCTCCAGCAGGAGCAGGTTTCTTTTTTGTTTCCAAGAAAGAGGGAGATCTGCGACCTTGCATCGATTATAGGGGTTTGAATAGGATCACTATAAGAAATGCATATCCCATACCTCTCATAACAGAATTGTTCGACCGATTAAAAGGGGCTCGTGTCTATACGAAGCTTGATTTACGCGGAGCGTACAACCTGGTCAGGGTTAAAAAGGGAGACGAATGGAAAACGGCTTTTAATACACGTAGCGGGCATTATGAATACCTGGTGATGCCTTTTGGGTTGTGTAATGCGCCAGCCGTCTTCCAGGACCTTATAAACGACACTCTAAGGGAATTTCTGCAAGAATTCGTCATAGTATATCTGGATGATATCCTGATATACTCTCCTGATGTGGACACTCATCATGTCCACGTGAAACAAGTGTTGAAAAAACTATTGAAGGCTGGATTGTACTGTAAGCTAGAAAAATGTCTATTCGACATAGTAACTGTGCAATTCCTTGGTTATATAATAACTCCTGGGGGTTTTCAAATGGATCCTAAGAAGCTCTCAGCTATTCTTGACTGGCCCTACCCCAAGGACTTAAAGCCATTCAGAGGTTTCTGGGGTTTACGAACTATTACCGAAGGTTCATTAAAGATTTTTCGGCCTTGGTGGCCCCCCTCACGGCTATGACAAAGAAAGGGGTGGGAAATCAGAAATGGACACCTCAAGCCACTCAAGCCTTTGAGGCACTAAAGCAAGCTTTTACTACTGCCCCTGTTCTCCGACATCCAGATCCGGCTCTGCCTTTCCAAGTAGAAGTTGACGCCTCCGAACTAGGTCTTGGTGCAGTCTTGTCCCAAAGGGAGGCTCCTGACAAACCCTTGCATCCATGCGGCTTCTATTCTCGGAAGTTGTCCCCGGCAGAGAAGAACTATGACATTGGAAATAGAGAATTGTTAGCAGTCATCGCGGCCTTGGCCGAATGGAGATACTTATTAGAGGGGTCTAAGGACCCCATCGTTATCATAACCGACCATAAGAATCTCACGTACATTGGAGATGCCAAACGTTTAAATTCCAGACAAGCGAGATGGTCATTGTTTCTTTCAAGTTTTAATTTCGTACTCACCTATAGACCTGGGTCCAGAAACATTAAAGCAGATGCATTGTCGAGACAGTATGAGTCTTATGAACATAATATCCAAGATCAGCATCCCATTGTACCCCAGGAAAGGATTATAGCCGCTACCACGATCAGTGTCTCGTCTCCTCTAATGAAAAGGTTGCAGACCGTCCAGGGCGCGGCTCCTGGGGGAAAACCTCCTGCGAGACTCTTTGTACCTGAGAACGAAAGAGAGGAAGTACTTAACATCTATCATGATAATAAAACTTCCGGGCATATGGGTATCACCAAGACTGTGTCTAGTATCAGTAAACTCCTCTGGTGGCCCACGTTGCGCCGAGATGTCAAAGATTACATTGCCGTGTGCGAAGTGTGCACAAGGCAGAAAAGTCCCAAAACAGCACCCATTGGCTTACTCCAGCCTTTGCCGATCCCCGAACGACCCTGGTCACATGTAGCCATGGATTTTATAGTAGAGTTACCTGAGTCAAGAGGGAATACAGTGATACTTACGATCATAGACCGATTTTCCAAGATGGGCCACTATGTTCCTCTTCGGAAACTACCTTCGGCAGCTGAACTGGTGCCCATATTCATTGCCAACGTGGTCCGCATACACGGTGTCCCTCTGGAGATTGTCTCTGATAGGGGGACCCAATTCATCTCCGGATTCTGGAGAGGGTTTTGTAAGAACGTAGGGATAGACCTCTCTTTCTCTTCGGCTTATCACCCCCAGACCAACGGAGCAGCAGAACGAGCAAACCAAAATATAGAGAAATATCTCAGGTGCTTTATCTCAGAACAACAAGATAACTGGTCAGACCTGCTACCATGGGCAGAATATGCTTTGAACAGCGCAGTGAGTGAATCCACAGGCATTCTCCTTTCTTCGCTGTTTATGGTTTTGATCCTCCCGTGCTCCCCGCCACGTTTCCTGATACCACGATTCCTGCTTTAGATGAGCAACTGGCATCATTGAAAGAGACTTGGGGGAGAGTGAGACGGGCACTGGAGGAGAGTAGTGCCATCCAGAAAACGAAGGCCGACAGACACAGGAGGCAGGCACCCGTGTATCAAGTTGGGGACAGGGTTTGGCTGTCTTCACGTAACATCAAGCTCTTAGTGCCTTCCATGAAGTTGGCTCCTAGGTATATCGGCCCCTATAAGATTCTACGGCGACTCAACCCTGTCTCCTATGCTTTGGCGTTACCCCCCATTTTAAGATACACAATGTATTCCATGTAAACCTTTTGAAGCCGTTGTTATGTAACCGGTACACCAAAGTCCATGCTCCACCGCCTCCTGTCTCTGTGGAGGGCGAGGAGGAGTTCGAAGTTAAGGCCATTCTGGGTGCCAGGATGTCTAGGGGGTCTTTGCAGTACTTGGTCGATTGGGTGGGTTACGGTCCGGAGGATCGTTCTTGGGTACCGGCTGCGGAAGTCCATGCTCCTAGGCTAGTGAAGGCCTTCTATTCGGCGCACCCCCGTGCCCCTGGGGGTCATCCAGTGGCCGCCCCTGGAGGGGGGGTTCTGTCACGGTGGGTCAGGGGATGGGGCGCCTGGCAGCAGCTTCCTCGCTGCTCGCTGGCCAGGCGCCGAATGTAAACGCTTCCGGGTGCGCTCACGTGGGACGCCGAGGGGCGGGGCCTGGCGTTGTGACGGGACCCGCCGGGTTTAAAACCCAGTCTCACCATTACACCGGTGCCCTGACGTGGTATTCACCTCCCGCAGAGCTCTTGTGATATTTGGCTAACGAATCCTCCTGTGTATAACCCTTGGCATTGGCAAACGAATCCTCCTGTGTATAACCCTTGGCATTGGCAAACGAACCCTCCTGTGTATGACCCTTGGCATTGGCAAACGAACCCTCCTGTGTATGACCCTTGGTATTGGCAAACGAACCCTCCTGTGTATGACCCTTGGCATTGGCAAACGAACCCTCCTGTGTATGACCTTGGCATTGGCAAACGAACCCTCCTGTGTATGACCCTTGGCATTGGCAAACAAACCTCCTGTGTATGACTCCTGGCATTGGCAAACGAACCCTCCTGTGTATGACCCCTGGTATTGGCATTTACTCTGCTCTAGGTTCTGCCCTTAACGTTGGTACCGAGGTCAGTCTATGTGGCACCCTAAGCACGCATCAGATTACCTCTGCTATTACTAAAGTCCTAGGGAGGACTTGTGATCTGGTCTGTACCCCTGTCTGGTGTTTCCCTTTCTTTATCTGTTACCTGCTTCATTGTCTATATAGCTTTGCCGACCATTCAAGGATCGGAAGAGTAGAAAGGGAGCTACATAAAGAGATCAATATCTTGGTAGTCAGAAGGATTCGTGACAATACTCTATTCAATACCTCTGTCTGGTGTTACCCCTTGTTTATATATTGTCTGGTTAATTGTCTTTCTAGTTTTGCCGACCATTCAAGGATCGGAAGGGTAGAGAGCGGTCTGCGTAAAGGGACCACACTTTTGGTAATCAGAGGGATCCGTGACAATAGGATGAGGGAACTGCTGAGGGAAGCAGTCTATTCAAGTAGGGTGGTAGCTTCCCAGAAAAGCCATTAAACACCAGGTTGGAAAGGTGAAGAGTGTGTCTAGATTCCAGCGACGGCCAGTTTAGTTCTTTTAACATGACACAATGACGGGTCATGTAGTTACATTGTAGCACAAAGCGGCAGAATGAGTTATACAATGTAGTAAGGTTATGAAGGTGTGTTTGCGGGGTGGCTGAATACACTACATCTCCGTATTCAATAGCCGGCATAAGCATTTGTTGTACAATCTGCTTTCTTACCGCGGGGCTCAGGCAAGATTTGTTTCTGTACAGGGCACCTAGTTTGGGGTAAAGGTTAGATGAGAGTTTTTCGATGTGGCGGCCAAAGGATAGATTTTGGTCTAACCACATACCTAGATATTTGAGAGCATTGGCTGTGGTCAGTGTGCCATTTTATTTTGTCCTGACGCATGCATGGGAAGTTTGTAATTCATGTAGTTTAGTTTCTGTTTTAAAGAGCATTGTGACAGCTTTTGTCGGTATTTAGTATCTTGTAGAGTTCTCTTTAGTTGTAATAAAAATTAGACAAAGAGCAGTGGTTCCCATCCCTGGTCCTTATTGACCCTCTAACAGGCCAGATTTTAAGGATCACCTTGGGGAAAGGCAGACTGAATCCTGCAATCACTGAGCAGCAAATCAAATCACCTGTGCTGTGCTTCAGATATCTGCAAAACCTGACCTGTTAGGGGGACCTGAGGACCTGGGTTGGGAACCAGTGACGTAGGAGAAAGTAAAATGAATTACACAAGAAAGCAACAAAACACTGACTAATTACGTTAAAATCCACTGAAATGCTGATTTAAGGTGACAGATCTGCAAAGGCTTCGTTTGGGAGTTTGGTATTAAATGAGGCATCCATTCACCCATGTCATATCTTCTTTCATGGTCCTCCTCTCTACTGTATGTATATGTCACCCTCTTCCTTTCATTTTATTTCTCTTTCCATCTATTTCATTCCACTGGTCATTAATTGAATGTTCCCCCACCTCATGCTCATCACATTCCAGTCGCCCATCCATTATATTTTCCATTTCCCACATGGACGATCATTATTAATTTAATCCCCCCCCCCATAGGACACACAACATCTCTCTCATCTTTTATGGTACCTGCACCGAAGGAGCTATAGGCATTTTATTCCATCCAGTCACACAGTGACAGATCTGTGCATGGGAAAAATGACCGAGGGCACGGCATCCAGAAGATGGTAGTACGATTAAAGTGAAACTGGAAAGAAAGAAAATAAATAAATTAAAATGTAGGGATCAATTATCAATCATTAATTGATGGACCCCTGTTCATTACAACTTCTCCTCTTCTTGCTTCCACTCCAGTGCTAAAGCTACAGGAAGTAACTGGACACCTGGTGGTCTACTCATAGGGAAGAATTGAGGACAGTTGATGCATTCATGGCTTGTGTTGAAGCAGCCAATCAGAGGCTTCTCCTTCAACCCTTTGGTATTGTCGTTAAGACATTGTAAGATGTACAAGATGTCGTTTGGGTGTCCAGGTAGTCAGAAAGAAGAATGGAACCATGTGAGAAGAAGATCCTCCAACGTTACGTGCTAACCTCTGCTTACATTATCTATCCCTATCCACGCTCCCAAACACATCTATCCACACATAAATATATATCATCTACATCTATTCCTATGTCCATATCTATCTGTCTATTTCTATATCCAGGGGTCGAGTGCATGGGGAATGCACAGGAACTGTGTTCCCAGACCACTCCACCAACGGGAACGCTGTTCCTGCTGTGCTGGATGCCGGCACTGGGTCTCCCATTTGATCGGCAGCGTGTGGGATCAAACTCCCACATGCTGTGTTGTTAGTAAAAGGTCCCACCGGGGGCAAGAAGATGAGGAAGATGGAGGCTGCCAGCCCAGATGCTCACATGGGAACATGTTGGCCCCGCCCTGGCCATTCCCCTCACAGCTAATGCGAAGCAAAAAACCTACTGCACAAAAATGCCTGGAAATAATATATAAGGTCCTATGAAAAATAATAAAAAGGTCCATAACAGATAAAAAAAATGCAATTTTTAAAAAAAATAAAAAAATCAGTAAAATAATTTTCGCTGAAAAGAAATCCTGAAAAATTACAAAAGAACCTAAAAAATAGACTTTTTCCGGCAAGTGAAAAGAATAAACGGTTGTATAAATATTTGATAAAAAAAAGGATTTTTTTACATGGAAGCCTATGGGATTCGCCTGATTAAACCTGCCGAATGAAACCACCGACAATCAGGGCATTTCACTAACATTTCACTGCTGTTCGGTGTCTCTGAATAGATTAACCATTGCTTCTCTATGGGGATTTCACTGACGTCAAAGATCACCATATTTTGCTGGCAATTCGTCAATATCTGGCAAATTGATAGCTTTTGAATAGCTGAACGGCCACAAAATTGCACCGTACGGGGAAATTCCCTGTTCAGTGCAATTTTGGGGCCAGTTAGTTTTGTAGGTCACAAACAAATCCTATCAGGGTCATTCAGAGAGCGGCGAAAAGCAGGAGAATGACTGGAGAATGGAAAATTCTAGGTCAAAATGGCCAAACCAGAAAAATTCTCCCTTTCATCTCACTTTCCAAATTGGTTATTTTGACCTAGAATTTTCCATTCTCCAGTCATTCTCCTGCTTTTCACCTCTCTCTGAAGAGAGAGAAAGAGAGAGAGAGAATCAAGTCCTAAAAATGAAGTACAGGAACTCACAAAAGTTTCCCAGGAGGCGGGGTGGAGGAAGCATGGTGGTAAAACAGAAGTTTTGGTACTATCAAAAATGGAGGGAAGGCATTAAAGGGAAAAGTAATCAGCATGGGAATAATAGATAAAATGCAGGAAACTATAAAAACAGCAGGAGTGGAGAAGTGAAGCAGCTTGAATGATGTCATGGATGAATGCTGGATACCTTGGAATGGAAGTCCTTAGGAGTGCAGAGTCTGAAGTGGTGGTGGCTGTGTGTGTTGAGCTGTAGGAAGGAAGAGGCAGAGCTTTTAGGAGAGGGGGTCTGTATGCAAGCAGTTAATGACATGCGAGGGTGGGAGGAGGTTTCAATATCATCTGTATGCTGACAAAACCCAAATCTGCCTTTCCTCTCCCAATCCCTCTCCTCCTGTGTTGGAATATGTTACTGCCTGCGTATCGGCTGTGTCTGACTGTATGACTTCCTGCTTACTAAAGCTTAACTTCTCTAAAACTGAACATGTTGTCTTCCCTCCCTCTAAAACTAACATTCCTGCACACATTTCCCTTCACAGGAATGGTGCCACTATTGCTTCTACCTCATAGGCTCGTTGCCTCGGGGGTCCTCTTAGACTCTGATCTCCCCTTCACTCCTTATATTCAGTCTCTAACCAAATCCTGCTACTTCCACCTAAAAAACATTGCACACGTCTGTCCCTGTCTTACACAGGACTCTACTAAAATGCTCATCCAATCTCTTATTATCGCTTGCCTTGACTATTGTAAACTCCTTCTCTCTGGCCTTAAGAGATCCCAGATTCTCCCTCTGCAGTCTGTAATGAACACCTGTGCCAGGCTCATCCACCTCACATCCCACACCTCTCACACCTCGCCCCTCTGTCATTCTCTACACCGGCTCCCTGTTTCCTTTAGAATCCAATTGAAAATACTGGTGCTCACATACAAAGCTCTCCATAACCTCTCCCCTGCCTACATCTCCTCCCTTATTAGCAGGTACATCCCACCCGGCCACTTCGCTCTGCCAATGATCTGATGTTATCAGCTCCTCATACCCTTATCCCCAACTCTGGCCTTCAAGACTTCTTCTAAGCTGCCCCCTTTTTATGGAACTCCCTCCCCCATAACATTAGACTCTCCCCGTCTCTCCAGTCCATGAAGAAGTCTCTGAAAACAAATTACTTTAGAGAAGCCTATCGGCTCACTCCATGATTCCCCACTCTACATTTCTTGCACCATCTTCCCACACAGGCCACATGCGCCCCAAAACTTCATGTTCTCTATTTACCCTCACCTAGTGTGTCACCCCTCTCCTCTTAGATTGTAAGCTCTCGAGCAGGGTCCTCTCTCCTACTGTTCTGTGTGTTTAACTTGTATTGAAGGAGCAATAGCTAGAGATGGCAGTCATCTTGTAAACTGGCAGCCATCTTGCATGGTTTTATTCTAAGAAATACTAACTTCCTCGCTAAGTAGTTTGCATAGACTGTAACATTCCAGAGATTTCTGTTGTAGCAATTAAAAGAAGAATCTAGTTAGTGTAAATAGAGGTGCCAAGAAACTGATTTAGATAGATAAGGTCACCCAGGGCCCTTGCCCAGATGGAGAGCAGAACAAAGAACCATGTCTCTGCAGATACATTTATTATCAAAGTAGGAGTAATGTTCTGAGTGTGAGAAGGTACCAGCGTCCCTAGCCTCCCTTCTAAATCAAGTTAGTGTCCAAATTGTTTATTTAAATGTATAATTGCAATGTGGTCTTTGTCTCGCAGATGGAGGGGGGGAAAAATCTCAGAGGGAATGAACCTGGGATGTACAGTTGTGTTCAAAATTATTCAACCCCCAATGCTGTAAAGGGTTTTAGGGAATTTAGTGTACATTTGTAATTGTTTTCAGAATGAAATCCTACAAGGACTTTTTAAAGAACCATATGCAACTAAAATGACATCAATTGGTTTTGTAATACAGTAGTAAATGTTTCTTTTGTGAATTCTTCATTGACACAATTATTCAACCCCTTAAAGACTACCACTCTGAAGAACAGAGGTTCATTCAAGTGTTTTCAATCAGGTATTGAAAACACCTGTGGATGTCACGGAGCAGCAATAAAGCATAATAAGCACCAATTAGGCAGCTTTAAAATGACTGTGATACTCAGCTCCTTCTAGACATTTACTGGTGTGGTTACAAACATGGTGAAGTCAAGAGAATGGTCCAGGAAGACAAGAGAAGAGGTGATTACTCTTCACAGGAAGGGCAATGGCTATAAGAAGATTGCAAAGATGTAAAACATACCAAGAGAGACCATAGGAAGCATCATTCACAAACTCAAGGCAAAGGGCACTGTTGAAACGCTACCTGGTCGTGGCAGAAAGAAGATGCTGACTTCGACTGCTGTGCGCTACCTGAAGCGTAGAGTGGAGAAAAGTCCCCGTGTGACTGCTGAGGAACTGAGAAAAGTTTTGTCAGATGTGGGTACTGAAGTTTCAGCTCAGACAATACGGCGCACACTGCGTAATGAAGGCCTCCATGCCAGAACTCCCAGGCGCACCCCCTTGCTGTCTCCAAAGAATAAGAAGAGTCGACTGCAGTATGCCAAAAGTCATGTGGACAAACCACAGAAGTTTTTGGATAGTGTTCTGTGGACTGATGAAACAAAATTAGAACTGTTTGGGCCCCTGGATCAACGCTATGTTTGGAGGAGGAAGAGCAAGGCCTATGAAAAGAACACCTTGCCTACTGTGAATCATGGCGGAGGGTCAATCATGCTTTGGGGCTGTTTTGCTTCTGCAGGTACAGGGAAGCTTCAGCGTGTGCAAGGTACCATGAATTCTCTTCAGTACCAGGAGATATTGGATGACAATGTGATGCAGTCCGTCACAAACCTGAGGCTTGGGAGACGTTTCAACAGGACAATGATCCCAAGCATACCTCCAAGTCCACTAGAGCATGGTTGCAGATTAAAGGCTGGAACATTTGGGAGTGGCCATCGCAGTCACCTGATTTAAATCCGATTGAGAACCTCTGGTGGGACTTAAAGCAGTTGCAGTGCGCAAGCCTAAGAATGTGACTGAACTGGAGGCTTTTGCCCATGACGAATGGGCGAAGATACCCGTAGATCGCTGCAAGACACTTGTGTCAAGCTTTGCTTCACGTTTAAAAGCTGTTATAAGTGTAAAAGGATGTTGTACTAAGTACTAAGATTGAATGTCACTTGGGGGTTGAATAAAACTGATAATGATGTGAGCACAGAAAAGACATTTGTGGTTATTTCATTATAAATGTTATGTTATATTTGTCTGACCTACACGTGCCTCTTTGATTTAATTGTAAGCAAGATGACTGAATGATCAAAATCAATGTCAAACTGGCCAAAACACTAAATTTCAGTGGGGGTTGAATAATTTTGAACACAACTGTACCTTGTCGAGTTTTAATGTATAAGAATTGTGAATTTTCCCCGAGACAGGCACTTGAGATTTTGGACTTGATGCCTTTCCTGCAATTGACTTGTGTCTGGAGCGTCATTGTCTGCACCGTGTCGACCTTTCCCAAATAAATCAACAGACTGACGGTTACATTTCGTATATTTGTTATTCTGCCTCTCCCATTGTATAAATGATGATAATAATAATACAGCGCTACTGAACTAGTTAGTCTATCTGTCCAGATCTATCTATCCGTATCTATCCATATCTATCTATCTATCCGTATCTATCCATATCTATCTATCTATCCGTATCTATCCATATCTATCTATCTATCCGTATCTATCTATAAATCTATATCTAGCTATCTGTCCATAGCTTACATAACATTTTATTTTCAACAAGTAAAGCATAATAAAATCTTGTAATATGTGTAATAATCAAATGTGTGGATGTGCCATAAAATTAAAATATATTTTTCTGGTTCACAAAACTAATCCCGAGGCGTTTATAAGTGACCACGGCTACATTTTCAAAATTCTAATAAAAAGCCGATAATCTCCAAATTGGGTGTTTACAGTGCAAAGTAAGCGGCTGTGGCAGGCAGACAGATATCTCGAAACAATGTTCCATGCACTTGATAAATGATAAATTTGTTTTATATTCTTCACAGGGTTTTATTACATTACAACAGCAAGTGTTTGATAAAGAATAAATGCTCCAGCTAAAAATCGAACAGAAATTTGGTGTCTGCGTGGACATCATTTTTTAAATCAAGGATTCCAGCAGTCATTCATTTCAGAAGATTTATGGCCAGCGCGAAAAATATTATTTTCTGTGTCACATGCATTTGTTAAAATGTTTAAAAAAATTTTTTTTTCCCTAAGAATAGATATAACAGCAATTTGTACAATTTTATTCATCAATCTCAGGTAAAAGTCCCATTTAACGCAATGTGTCATTAAAAAATACTTAGGAAATAGTTCTCATTAAGGTGAACCATCTGAATAGAAAATAAAGTCTAACGATTAAATGATTAGAGTTAATCCAGTCCTTCATACAACGGCCTCACATACATTATATTTCACTGTAATACGCATTACCTGCTCCAGGACTTTACATGAAAATTAAGTCACTTTTATTGAATCCCTTTTATACAATACAATATATAAAATATGGGAAAGAGTGAAAAATTTAAATTAGATATATCAAAACTCTAAATTTTGGGTTGTACACTACAAGCCGGAACGAAGAGTTACTCGCCAGCAAGGTTTCCACCCATTAATTTACATAGTTACATAGGCTGAAAAAAGACATGCGTCCATTGGGTTCAGTCTTTCACACATCACCTACTGCTGTTGATACAAAAGAAGGCAAAAAACCCAGTCTGAAATGGTAAAAATTCCTTCTTGACCCCAGAATGGCAGTCAGATTTCTCCTTGGATCAAGAAGCTTTTACCCACATATTAAATATTATAACTCTTAATATTCTGTATCTGCAGGAAGTCATCCAGTCGTTCTTTAAAAGTCTGTACAGTCTCTGACCCAACCACCTCAACAGGCAGAGAATTCCACAGCTTTATTGTTCTCACCGTAAAATAACCCTTCCTATGCTTTAGGCCGAATTTCCTTTCGTCCAGTCTAAATGGGTGACCTCGTGTCCTGTGTCCTATTTATGAATAGGTTTCCAGACAATCGTTTATAATGGCCCCGTATATATTTATATAAAGTTATCAGATCCCTCTAAGGCCCTGTATATATGTATATAAAGTTTTCAGATTCCCTGTAAGGCCCGTATATATTTATATAAAATTATCAGATCCCTCTAAGGCCCTGTATATATTTATATAAAGTTTTCAGATTCCCTCTAAGGTCCGTATATATTTATATAAAGTTATCAGATCCCTCTAAGGCCCTGTATATATTTATATAAAGTTTTTAGATTCCCTCTAAGGCCCGTATATATATTTATATAAAGTTATCAGATCCCCTCTAAGGCCCCCATATATAGTTCTATATAGTTATCAGACCCCTTTTAAGGCCCTGTATATATTTATATAATTATCATACCTCTCTAAGGCGCCGTTTCTCTAAACTACACAGGTTTAAGCTTGTTAGTCTTTCCTCATAACTCTACCATTCTCTTATAAATTTAGTCACCCGTCTCTGCACTTTTTCTAGCACTATAATATCCTTTCTTAAGACAGGTGCCCAAAATCACACGGCATATTCAAGGTGCGTCTCATTGATTTATAAAAAGGCAAAATTATGTTTTCATCTCGAGAGTGAATTCCCCTTTTAATGCCGATACCTTGCTGGCCTTGGCGGCTGCTGTTTGACATTGCACATTGTTACTTAGTTTGAAGTCTATAATTATTCCCAAACCCTTCTCCTGCTTTGATTTCCCTAACTGCACCATTTAGGGTATAAGTTGCTTGTGTGTTCTTCACTTCAAAGTGCATAACTTTGCATTTATCTACATTAAACTTAATCTGCCATTTAAGTGCCCAGTCCCCCAATGTATCTAAATCCCTCTGCAGCGAAGTAACATCCTGCTCACATTGTATTACTTTTCCTAGTTTTATGTCACCTGCAAACACTGATACATGACTTTCGATGCCTATCCCAAGGTCATTTATAAATAAATTGTATAGAAATAGTCCTGTAACAGACCCCTGAGGGACACCATTTACCACTGAAAATTTATAATTTTTGACCACTCTCTGTACTCTATCTTTTAGCCACTGTTCTATCCAAGAACAAGAGTTTTCATATAGACCATTTTTTTCTTAATTTAAATAGTAACCTCTTGTGTGGAACTATGTTCTATGTTCAGTGGATGTAAATCACATCCACTGCGACCCCCTGAAATTTAACATGCAAAACGCACAAGGGTCCATCTAGTTCTGTCCCTGCACTCATAAAAATGTCCCTCTTTATCTATTTCACCTGTTCCTACCTTAGTCCTGTACTCAAAATCTTAAATGTGTGCCTGCATCCCTACACTGTCACCCCATACTTGTTCCTGAACTCTAACCTTTTCCCATTTACTACACTCCTACCCCTGTCTCTGCAACCCTAAATCTGATCTGTCCATGCACCCTTAAACGTTAACTTCATATCTATTCTCATCCTTACTCTAGCCCCTGCACTCTTAAATTGCACCCCTAATTCTAATTCTTTCACATAAACCCTTAACCTGTCCTTTTACTTCGAATTCTTTCACTGAACCTCTAAACCTGTCCCTATTCCTCTAATTCTTTCAATGAACCTCTAAACCTGTCCCTATTCCTCTAATTCTTTCAATGAACCTCTAAACCTGTCCCTATTCCTCTAATTCTTTCAATGAACCTCTAAACCTGTCCCTATTCCTCTAATTCTTTCAATGAACCTCTAAACCTGTCCCTATTCCTCTAATTCTTTCAATGAACCTCTAAACCTGTCCCTATTCCTCTAATTCTTACACTGAACCCCTAAACCTGTCCCTATTCCTCTAATTCTTTCATTGGACCCCTAAACCTGTCCCTATTCCTCTAATTCTTACACTGAACCTCTAAACCTGTCCTTATTGCTCTAATTCTTTCAATGAACCTCTAAACCTGTCCCTATTTCTCTAATTCTTTCACTGGACCCCTAAACCTGTCCCTATTCTTCTAATTCTTTCACTGAAGCCCTAAACCTGTCCCTATTCCTCTAATTCTTACACTGAACCCATAAACCTGTCCCTATTCCTCTAATTCTTACACTGAACTCATAAACCTGTCCCTATTCCTCTAATTCTTTCACGGAACCCATAAACCTGTCCCTATTCTTCTAATTCTTTCACTGAAACCCTAAACCTTTTCCTATTCCTCTAATTCTTTCACTGAACCAGTAAACCTGTCCCTATTCCTCTAATTCTTTCACTGGACCCCTAAACCTGTCCCTATTCCTCTAATTCTTTCACTGGACCCCTAAACCTGTCCCTATTCTTCTAATTCTTTCACTGAACCAGTAAACCTGTCAATATTCCTCTAATTCTTTCACTGAACCTCTAAACCTGTCCCTATTCCTCTAATTCTTTCACTGAACCCCTAAACATGTCCCTATTTTTCTAATTCTTTCACTGGACCCCTAAACCTGTCCCTATTCCTCTAATTCTTTCACTGAACCTCTAAACATGTCCCTATTCCTCTAATTCTTTCATTGGACCCCTAAACCTGTCCCTATTCCTCTAATTCTTTCACTGGACCCCTAAACCTGTCCCTATTCCTCTAATTCTTTCACTGAACCTCTAAACATGTCCCTATTCCTCTAATTCTTTCATTGGACCCCTAAACCTGTCCCTATTCCTCTAATTCTTTCACTGGACCCCTAAACCTGTCCCTATTCCTCTAATTCTTTCACTGAACCCCTAAACCTGTCCCTATTCCTCTAATTCTTTCACTGAACCCGTAAACCTTTCCCTATTCCTCTAATTCTTTCACTGAACCCCTAAACCTATCCCTATTCTTCTAATTCTTTCACTGAACCCGTAAACCTGTCCCTATTACTATAATTCTTTCACTGAACCCCTAAACCTGTCCCTATTCCTCTAATTCTTTCACTGAACCCGTAAACCTTTCCCTATTCCTCTAATTCTTTCACTGAACCTCTAAACCTGTCCCTATTCCTCTAATTCTTTCACTGAACCCCTAAACCTATCCCTATTCTTCTAATTCTTTCACTGAAACCCTAAACCTGTCCCTATTGCTCTAATTCTTTCACGGACTCCTAAATCAGTTCTTATCCCAGTTCTGTGTTTATAATCTTCAATCTGTCACTTGGTTTCCGAACTCTTAAATCTGTTCCTTACGGAGCTACAAGGGCTCAATGACACAAGAGCATACGTTGACCAGCTCAGATAATTAAAATGTAAATCTTTATTAGAATATTAAAACAAAAAACAAAACAATTACATATAGTAGCCAGTCTCATGAGAGCTTTGTACATTCCCAGTTGCGCCTCCTAAATGAAGGATGTTAATACATCAAAATTAGGGTAAGGTGCAACCACCTGGAGTGCAATTGCACAACAGCCTGAAAATAACGTAACCAACAGGTCTCCTTAATTTGGGACCAATGAGGCCACAAGTCCCAAAACTAGTATATATAATAGAACTAGCCTGAGAATCTCCTTAGAAAGTGGAAATGGTTGCTTATAGCAACTAACCGCAGGATCGTAGGGTGGTAAATTTGCAAGCAAAGACAATAATCCAAATCAAGCGCGCATTGTGGCGAGACTACGCCAAAAAATCCTCAACACGTGGGTAGAGACTGGTGTCCTTGCTATTTTCAATAGGTCTAATGTTTTTTTTACAGAAAACTTTATAAAACAATAACTACTTGCAGGGTTATTCAAAGAGATTCGAAAAGTCACCGCACGTTCGGTGTCTTTTCGTTCTCTTCAATTCGGTTCCTTTTGCCGATCCCATTTCGGCGACCCTGCGGTGTATTCAGCAAACACCACAGGGTCCCCGAATTGCAGGGAAAAGCCGCCGCAAACCTGACGAAAACTAACCGCAAAACCTGACGAATACATGCTGAAAAGTCACAAAAACATCTGGATTAACCTGCCGAAAACCAAGCCCGAGCAGGAGCCGATCGCACACAGCCGAAGCAGCCGGAGCAGCCGAGACGCAGACGAGGGAGGTGAATAAATTAGCAAAATAGTTTGTATGATTGTGTGAAAGTGAAACGCTGTTTGCAAAGAAACTACTGAGCGAAAATGTCTGAAATTTACACATGAGGTCCAGGGAATGATAATAAAGAGGGCTGTTACAGAAAAAAAAGTAAACTTAAAAAAAATCAAAAAAAAAATCGGACTTTTAAAAAAAAATAAAATCAGAAAAATGCTTAAAATATACTAAAAAATCTATAAATAAAGAGACTCTTTACTGCAGAATTTTATAATGAACGGTTTAATAGATATTGAATTAAAACGGGAATATTTTTAACATTGAAGCCTATGGGATTCTCCTGAATAAACCTGCCGAATTAAACCACCGAATGGCAGGGCATTAGGGGAACCTTTCACTGCTGGTTTGTGTTCTCTGAATAGCCGAAGCAGTGCTTTTTCATGGGGATTTCACTGCCCTCGAACAGACACCGAACAGGCACCGTATGTGCAGGCAATTCGCCAGGATTTGGCGAATTGCCTGCTCTCTGGATAGCCGAATGGCCAGGAAAGGTAACCGTACGCTGAATTTCAGGGTTCAGTTACCTTTCTCAAGCAATTCGGAGCTCTTTGAATAACCCTGTTAGTAATGTTTATATAGTTTTTCTTGTACATATCTCTATATATTTTTAGACCTCCTTGTATCCAAGCAACATTACATTCAGATAATAATTAATTTGTCTTTATGCTCTTTTTTTAATATATAATATATAAAACTTTCTAAAAAAATAACTACTTAATAAAATTTAAATAGTTTTTCTTGTACATATCTCTATATATTTTTAGGCCTCCTTGTATCCGAACGACATTAGATTCAGATAATAATAATAATTAATTTGAATTTATTCTTGTTTTTTTTTTAACAGAAAACTTTACAAAAAAATAACTAGTTAATAATATTTAAATAGTTTTTTCTTAACATATCTCTTTGTATTTGTAGGCTTCCTTGTACCCGAACAACATTAGATTAAGATAATAATTAATTCAATTTATGCATGTTTTTTAACATAAAATAATAATATTTAAATAGTTTTTCTTGTACATATCTCTTTATTTTTTAGGCCTCCTTGTATCCGAACAACATTAGATTCAGATAAATAATTTCAATTTATGCATGTTTTTTAACATAAAATAATAATATTTAAATAGTTTTTTTTGTAATATCTCTTTATATTTTTAGGCTTCTTGTACCCGAACAACATTAGATTAAGATAAAATTAATTCAATTTATGCATGTTTTTTAACATAAAATAATAATATTTAAATAGTTTTTCTTGTACATATCTCTTTATATTTTTAGGCCTCCTTGTATCCGAACGACATTAGATTCAGATAATAATAATTAATTTGAATTTATTCTTGTTTTTTTTTTAACAGAAAACTTTACAAAAAAATAACTAGTTAATAATATTTAAATAGTTTTTCTTGTACATATCTCTTTGTATTTGTAGGCTTCCTTGTACCCGAACAACATTAGATTAAGATAATAATTAATTCAATTTATGCATGTTTTTTAACATAAAATAATAATATTTAAATAGTTTTTCTTGTACATATCTCTTTATATTTTTAGGCCTCCTTGTATCCGAACAACATTAGATTCAGATAATAATTAATTCAATTTATGCATGTTTTTTAACATAAAATAATAATATTTAAATAGTTTTTCTTGTACATATCTCTTTATATTTTTAGGCTTCCTTGTACCCGAACAACATTAGATTAAGATAATAATTAATTCAATTTATGCATGTTTTTTAACATAAAATAATAATATTTAAATAGTTTTTCTTGTACATATCTCTTTATATTTTTAGGCCTCCTTGTATCCGAACAACATTAGATTCAGATAATAATAATTAATTTGAATTTATTCTTGTTTTTTTTTAATAGAAAACTTTACAAAAAAATAACTAGTTAATAATATTTAAATAGTTTTTCTTGTACATATCTCTTTATATTTTTAGGCCTCCTTGTATCCGAACAACATTAGATTCAGATAATAATAATTAATTTGAATTTATTCTTGTTTTTTTTTAACAGAAAACTTTACAAAAAAATAACTAGTTAAAGGGACACTCTAGGCAACGTGACCACCTAAGCTATCTAAGGTGGTCATGATGCCCAGAGTATCCTGCCCTCTGTCCCCCCTCCCTCCGCTCAGCGGTTCAGCTGTAAATGCTAAAGACAGCTGAGAGAGGCGGAGAACTTTACTCCGCCCTCCCAGCTGTCAGTCAGCAGAGCGGGAATCATATTTCCCGCATCTGCCGACTTTTGCCGAGTAGGAGACGTCATCGCGCTTTCAGCGCGATGACGTCTCCAACTCACCGCAGAAGCTGGCGGCTCCCTCTGAGGGTTAGTGTTGCGCGCATCCTCTTGCGCGCAACACTAATCCTCAGAGGGAGCTGGGAGGAAGCCTGCCGATTGGCTGTCTTATGTGAGAGGCGCGCATGCGCGCTTCTCACGTAAACCAGAAGCCAAGAAGCAAGAAGGACGGGAGCGGAAGAGGAGGGAGGTGAGTGTAAAAAAAAAAAACAGCCCTGGAAACAAGAGGATTTTAGGGTAAGTATTACAGTTAAAAACACAAAAACAAAAAATAACTATTTATTAAGGGAATAGGGATAGGTTAGGATTAAAAAACGGGGGGGGGGGTGATTTTTTGTTAGAGTGTCCCTTTAATAATATTTAAATAGTTTTTCTTGTACATATCTCTTTATATTTGTAGGCTTCCTTGTACCCGAACAACATTAGATTAAGATAATAATAATTTGATTTATGCTTGTTTTTTTTTTAACAGAAAACTTTATAAAAAAAATAACTACTTAATAATTTTTTAATTGTTTTTCTTGTACATATCTCTTTAAATTTGTAGACTTCATTGTACCCGAACAACATTAATTTGAATTTATTCTTGTTTTTTTAACAGAAAACTTTATAAAACAATAACTACTTAATAATTTTTAAATAGATTTAGGCCTCTTTGTATCCAAGCATCATTACTGTACATTCAGATAATAATTCATTTAAATTTATGCTTTTTTGTTGCTTTTTTTTAATTGCCGCCCTGACATTATCAATATAGCTAATAATTTTATTATTATTATCCCTTCTAAATCACATCATTGACGTCGTCATCGTATTAACGGAGTATTGATGCTTCCAGGTGTTTAATTTCGTCCCCGGCCCTTACAAAATTGATTAAAGCATTGACTAGACATTTTTTTTTTTCGTTTTTGCCTAAAATATCTTTCAGACTCTCAATTGATCATTAATTCCACGGCGAGCCTTGTTTTAAATAAACCGAGGTTCTTCTCAGCGCGTGAATTGCTCATTTATCTTTCCTGATTACCTATTGAACAAAGAATTATATTTAAACTCCCGTATACCCTGCAATCATACAGCTTTTTTTGTATCTCTCTCCTGTGATTCAGTTTTATTCCCCTATGTCTAATTTAACTTTCAACTAATAAGAAAACGTTGCCTTGTCAATCTTCTCCCAGTTCAAAGAAAATGTCTATCTACGTCTCTTGTTGTTGTACCTTAAAAAACTTTAGGGCTTTATCATATTGTGATGTTAAATCCCATAAATTGAGTGTTTTTTTAAAGTAACTCCTTAACTACCAGCTGGTTTACCATAACACCACAGCCAGGAACCAGTGGTTTTACGGAAAGCCACACAGAAATGCGCTGTAGACTCCATACAGCACATTTACATGGACTCCTACATGTCTAACAGGTCCTTCTCTGTGTCATTTGCAGGTAACTCCTCCTCTTCAATGCCTTTATCAGTTGGTGAACCTCAAGGCTCCGTCCTTGGTCCTCTGCTATTCTCTATCTATACCTCCTCTCTGGGCAAAATCATCAACAGCTTTGGCTTTAATTACCACCTCTATGCTGGTGACACTCAGATCTACCTCTCTACCCCTGATCTCTCTCCTCCTGTCCTTTCCAAAGTCAGCGACTGTTTATCTGGCATCTCCTCCTGGATGGCCTCTCACCACCTAAAGATTAACATGTCCAAGACTGAGCTTCTACTAATTCCTCCCTCTAATGCCTCCCCACCTCCTGACTTCTCTATCATTGTCCATGGTTTCACTAATTCTCAATCAAACCAGGTTTGCTGTCTCGGAGTTAAACTTGACTCTGCTCTTTCCTTCATTCCCCACATTCAATCTCTTTCCTCCTCCTGCCGCTAACAACTACGTAATATTTCCAGAATTCGGCCATTTCTTACCACTGACACCACAAAGCAACTCATCCAGCACGATGACGCCAGTCCTGGAGTTAACCCCTAACTGCCACCAATGGTGGAGATATGGGGTTCATTGGAACCACCTATCTCCCGATCCGTGGCAGTTAGGGGTTAATGTTTGATATTGTTGGATCAGCCAGAGCATGGCCGTTCCAAAGATACATGAGTATGAAACAAGTTTTTAAAAAAAACTAAATATATATATTTTAAAAAAAATTATAAAGAAAAATAAACAATTTTTTTTTTTTTTTTTGTTTTGTTAATGCAGCAATATTGTTCCGATTTCAATTATAATGTGAACAATGATGCTGCACTAACGATTTTTGTATGCGGTGCGTTTGTTAAAAATCGCGTAATTTTCCCCAAAAAAAAAATGTAACGAGACCCCATCTCTAATTTTTTTAACAAGCGCACCCCATACAAAATATAACCGCAATTGCTCGCATGTTAAAATGTGAAAACAACACTTTACACGTTGTAAATTATTGAAAATACATATTTTATTGCATTTTTTGTTATAATATACAGACAGGTCATGACGTATACATATAATAATGACATAGTATGAATCT
Source organism: Leptobrachium leishanense (assembly GCA_009667805.1). Classification (NCBI taxonomy): domain Eukaryota; kingdom Metazoa; phylum Chordata; class Amphibia; order Anura; family Megophryidae; genus Leptobrachium; species Leptobrachium leishanense. The sequence continues at coordinate 54,490,589 of CM019063.1, read as the reverse complement.
ACCGAGTCTGACGGAAAGAACGATATATAATATGTCTGGGTCATATACTAAAATAAGCCTTCAAAACACGTTTAAACATGATGAGCAAAACCGGTAAAAATGACCTCACCACAGAGGCGGGAAATGCCCCAGCAGCGAAAGGGTTAATGATATCTCCCCAACTGACTGAGCACAGAGACCTGAACTGTAGTAATGCCTTTTGGCCAGCAGATGGTGACATCTTCCTGCAAATAGGTTATTACAGTAAGAAATACATTGGAATATTCACAAATATTTCTTACTGTATAATTAATTAATAATGATTTTCCATAAAACCACTTGTTCCTGACAGTGGATTTATGGAAAATCACTTGAAGTTTTTCAGGGAGGAGGGATGCCACCGAATTGCACCGTATGGTGAATTTCTCCGTACGGTGCAATTTGGGGGCAGTTCGTCTATTCAGAAAGCTGTCAATTCGCCAAATCCTGGTGAACTGACAGCGCAATAGGTGCAGTTCGCCACAGATCGTCAGAATTTGGTGATCTTTGTTGGCAGCAAAATTGTCTCATAGAGAAGTAAAGGTTAATCTATTCACAGGACGCCGAACTGCACCGAAATGTCAGCGACATGCCCTGATATGCGGTGATTCAGCTCGACAGGTTTAAACAGGCAAATCCCATAGGAGTCAATGTAAAAAGATATTATCTTTTTTTTATTTAAACGTTTAATATTTTCATTTTCAGCAAAATTTCATTTTTATCTATTTGTTTTTTGGAACATTTTGATGTATATTTTGTATTTTTTTAGACAAAATTTTTGATCCTCAATTTTTTTAAAGGTGTTTTCTTTATTCTGTAACAGACATTTTATTATATTTTATAGGACCTTTTTATTAGACACATTTTAATGCAATTTTATTGGTTTAAACAACTTTTAGAAGAGTAGCAGAGTTCTGTTTTTTTCCCCCTGCAGTTCGGCGGTCTGTTCTGCGGTCGGCGGTGGCCTTCGGTGGCTCCTCGTTCGGCGCACTTCGGGGATCCCGCAGTGAATAGTGAATTCACTGTAGTGTCAGCGAACTGGAATCATTGAAGCGCATGAATATTATCGTTTTTTTATTTAAACATTAAGGGCCCTATTACATTCTTCACGCAAGTGATTTTGCGTGCGCAAATGCGCATTTGCGCGAGCGGAAAAACCATCTGTGCGCAATGTCGTATTCCTATCTATGCGCAACGAACGCGCGTTTTCGTCTACCGCGGGTGAACCTGCACGAACGAAAATTTGTGCGCACATCCTATACTTAACATTGTCAGCCCAAACGCGTTTGTGCGCTGGTACGCAGATGGTATTACAATCTGTGCGGAACGTCTTTCAAAAGCAGGTGGTAACTGTAAATTTGATTGTCCTGGCCGACACAAAATACACCAGCACAAAATAAAAAATACGGTACAGTACAGTTACACATTCTACACATACCCAAACAATAAAATGAATAAATTGCTTTATATTTTTTTTCCTGCAGCATATATACTCAGATTGACTTTGACAGGCGCATCAACCTAACGTTAGAAAATGGTGGTTCTTAAAAAAAAAACAGTCCGATCACAAATTTCTGCGTGCAACGTACTTTGCGCACAGTTTTGCGCGTCGTTTTTTTACGCACAAAAATTTTTGACGGACGAAAAACTGCGTTCGGATCGTAATACTACATAAATTTTCGTGCAATCACGTTTTTTTTTTTCGTGCGCAAAAAAATTGCGCTGCGCGAGCGATTGTGATAGAGCCTTTATTCTTTTCATTTTCAGCAAAATTTCATTTTTATTTATTTTTTGGAACATTTGGTGTATTTTTTTTAGGCCAAATCTTCAGTTAATTTGCAGTAAAATTCAGGAAGGGGATGGGGGCTCCTTTGGAAAAAGTACCCCCTTATCTCCCGAACCATGGCAGCTAGAGGGTCATATTTGACATTATAGGAAAGGCCTTAACAAGTGGGAGGCACATCTGCAAACTGCTGTAAGTCCTACACCGTTCACCTGAGTTGGATGTACATACCCTCAAATTAAAGCTGACAGTCTGCAGTTAAAGCACATTGTGTTTGTTTCATTCCAACTCCATTGTGGTGGTGTATAGAGCCAAAGATGTTAGAATTGGGGATGTTTAGGGGTTATTATTGCAGAGGATCTAAGGGTAAGTAGTCAATGTAATAGAGCAGCAGGAAATGCTGGCAGAATGCTTGGTTGTGTAGGGAGAGGTATTAGCAGTAGGAAAAGGGAAGTGCTCATGCCACTGTACAGAGCACTGGTGAGACCTCACTTGGAGTACTGTGTGCAGTACTGGAGACCGTATCTCCAGAAGGATATAGACATCTTAGAGAGAGTTCAGAGAAGGGCTACTAAAATGGTGTACGGCTTGAAGGAGAAACGTTATCAGGAAAGGCTTAATGATCTTAACATGTACAGCTTGGAAAAAAGACGAGACAGAGGAGATATGATAGAAACATTTAAATACGTAAAGGGAATCCACAAGGTAGAGGAAGGGAGTATATTTAAAGGAAACAAAATAGCAAAACAAGAGGACATAGTCTTAGATTAGAGGGGCAAAGGTTTAAAAGTAACATCAGAAAGCATTATTTTACTGAGAGGGTGGTGGATACATGGAACAGCCTTCCAGTAGAAGTGGTAGAGGCCAAAACAGTAATTGAATTTAAGCAAGCATGGGATAGGCATAAGGCTATCCTAAACAAAAGATAAATCCAGGTAAAGTATCCAGTAATTGGGCAGACTAGATGGGCCGAAAGGTTATTATCTGCCGACATTTTTTCTATGTTTCTATGTTTTCTAATTTTGTCGATGTCCCAATATTTCTGGACCTGACTGTATAATTCTATGAGAAAAGCAGGAAGCTGTATACAAGAGGCATGAGATGTGCTATAATCTTATTTTTTGGGGGTTGCAAAAGGGCAGTTTACAGGTTGTTGCCCAGGGCTGAATATGGTAGCCCTCTTCTCTCTTCTGCAAACAAGCACAGATGATTTTTCGGTCAATGGACTAAAATCTTCTGATTTAATCACCTTTGAGCTTTGACCAACTTCTCCAGCTGACTTTAAAAAACCACCAGGATTTATGTTGGAAATCCGCACTATTTCCGCCCCATTCTTTTATTTGGTTGCCGAGAAGAAGATCTATTAATCCTCACTCCTTTTTATTACTTATTATTTTTCTCTTTCCCCAATAGCTCTTTTGTTTTACGGCTGTTTTTTTCTGTAGAGGAACATCGGTGCCTTGTATCGATCTCCTAAAAAAAGCTGAGGATAAAAAGTATTTCAGCCTGTCGTAAAAAGATCCGTGTTTTACAAACTTTTTGTCGGCTCTTAGTATGTTTTTATATTGGCTCGGCAGAAATTGAACATTTACTCCTGACCTGCTTTTTAAAGGGACGCTCTACATATCCTGACCACTTTAGCTTTTTAACCCTTTCGCTGCTGAGGCATTTCACGCCTGTGTGCTGAGCTCATTTTTACCGGTTTTGCTCATCATGTTTAAACGCGTTTTCAAGCCATATTTTATTATACGACCCAGACATATTATATATCGTTATTTCCGGCAGACTCGGCAGATTCGTAATATATCATTATTATATGTATGTGTCATGACCTATCTGAATATTATAACAAAAAATGCAATAATATTTGAATTTTCAACAATTTACAAGGTGTAAAGTGTTTTTTTTAACATGCGAGCGTTTGCGGTTATATTTTTTATGAGTTGCGCTTGTTAAAAAATTTAGAAATGGGGACTCGTTAAATTTTTTTGGGGAAAATTACGCTATTTTTAACAAACGTACCCCATACAAAAATCGTTAGTGTAGCATCATTGTTCACTTTATAAATGAAATGCGAACAATATTGCTGCATTAACAAAACTAAAACAAAAAAACTGTTTCTTTTTTTTATTATTATTATTTTTTTAATATTTTTTTACTTTCATTTTTATTTATTTTTCTTAACTTTTACCAAGGTCCTGTTTGGTATCATTGGAAAGGCCATGTTCTAGCCGACCCAACAATACCAAACATTAACCCCTAGCTGCCACATATCGGGAGATAGGGGGTTACAATGAACCCTCTATCTCCACCATTGGTGGCAGCTAGAGGTTAATTCCAAAACTGACATCATCACACTATGCACGATGATGCCAGTCATCAGGCGGAGTTCCTGGAAGCTTGGCCGACATTCAAGATGTCGGCCAGCTCTGGGAGAGGATCACAATCCGGTGCTTTTCGTTATCCGGCCCCAAGGGGTTAAAGCCAGTCACCATTTGGAAGAGCAGGCTGTCCCCTTGCAAATGGTGCCTGCCTTTAGCCGCTGCCTTCGGCCTATCGGGTGGGAGAGAGGTCCAAAGGATCTCCCCCTCCCTTTCAGACGCCTTCCCCGCCCGGGGGGGGGGCACCTGAAATAGATGTCATTGCGCTAGCTATTGTCCCCGCCAGGGTCCCGGAGTGCTGGGCTGACATCAAGATGTCAGCCCGCACCGGGGGGTGTGCAGCAATTGGCCGGAATCCTGCCTGATTGCTGCTGCCTCCTGTCCTAGGACTCGCTCAGCGCGTCCATAGCACAGGAGAGCCACTTGGCTGGATGAGCTGAGTGCGTCCTTAGCAGCCAAGTGGTTAAAGTGGTCAGGGTGTGAGGAGTGCCCCCACACACCCTCCCGGCTACTCTGATCTGGAGATAACACTGGGTGAAAAGTGGAGGAGTTTCCTTCACCTCACGTGGTCTTTTCAATAAATTCACATAAAAATAGGTAAATAAATGAATAAATAAAACAACAAACAATGTAATTGTCCCGACGCATTTCGTCCTTATGTCAAAAAAATAGGACTTCCTTATGTCAGAAAAAAAATTATAGATCAATGAGGAAGTCCAATTTTTCTGACATAAGGACAAAACGCGTTGGGACAATTACAATGTTCATTGTTTTATTTATTCATTTATTTTGGTTTTTTTAATGTGAATTTATTAAGATCATCTTTTATACTCACCCTGGAGTGATCTTCTATATAGTGGGCCAGATTATCCGAGCGGAGGCTGTGGGAGAAATTGGCATAATCCAGACAAGCTGATCCAGTGGAAGACTCCCATCAGATAAGCCATTTGTTTGCTTTATTTGGTGCGCACAACTTTTTTTTGAGAAAGGATTTTACCAGGAAGGAAACATTGAGATTTCTCCCATTTTCAGTATGTCCTGGGAGGCGAGTATGTACCGTTAGATGTCTTACCCAAGGGCACTTACTGGAGAGGTGCTCTTGCCGGGATTCCAACCTTTGTCTCCACGGTCTCTACGGTTATAGAGCCGTGATGTTACCTCTACTCCACCCAGCCGGTACTTGTAACCTTTAACTAGGAAGTCGAGATCTCCTGCTTATCACAGAGTTACACGTTTTGCATATTTTTTTGTGTTTTCTGTAGTGCCTCTTCTTTTATTCGGTGAAAAAAAAGGGAAGTCGTTTTTGTACAGTATCATCTTTAATCCTCTTTAAAGAGAGATGCAACGTGCCCAAAAAAGGGTTAAAATCCAAATAGTGAATTCTAGAACAAAACCCTATCTGGACCATGTTAATCGTAGCACCGGTAACAGAAGAGACCTGACAGTCGGAATTCTGCGTTCACAGAGAATATTATTCAAAAGCCATCAAATCACGCTCCTATTGTGAAGGTCACAAAAAAGATGAAAAAAGAAAAGAGATGCCGTAAAATTGTATCCATATATCTCCCAGATTTATTATTCTTTAAGTTAATGCACTGTATAATATTTGCAAATGTTTTATGATGGAATCCTAAAGTTCTTTAATATTGAAAATGTAGTTTTACTTCGGAACTTAACAGAATAACTCTCTTTTCTTTGGGGTGAAAAAGTTCCAAAATCCCGTATTAAAGCGCTCGGAAATGCGCGTTTGGAGACCACTGATGGGATATGTATATTACTGGAGGATGAATGTGACATAGCAAAGGGAAATTATTAGAGAAAAACATAATATATTTCAAATTAACATAAAAACAATTTCCTGTCTGGAAAGCGCCATAAACAATAGGATTTTGTGAAGAGTTGGTATTTCTTTTCTCGCCAGTCCTGCCAAGCCGCTTTGACTCATTATTGTCAGAATGAAAAGACAAAAATAATAGCAAAGCCAAGGCCAACTAGTTAGATATAGTTAAATACAGAAAAAATGGCGTCGCGCCCATACTCACCGGAGCGGCAGCAACTGCCAGGAGTAACAGCCCAGTTAATGTATAAAACATAACGAGGAAAAAAGGTGTCATCTGCGCTCGTTTCTATGTGTTCCATGTACAACAAAACTGAGGTTTTTGTTTGTTTCAATGGCCATTGCAACGTAAGCTCACTCGCCACTTCACTACGTGAAGTGGCGAGTGAGCTTACGTTGCAATGGCCATTGAAACAAACAAAAACCTCAGTTTTGTTGTACATGGAACACATAGAAACGAGCATAGTTAGATATAGTGTTTATACTATTAATTTCACAATTTATGGACAGATCTTTACGAAGCTGAAATCTCTACTTTTCTCGATAGGTTTGAGTAAAGACATTGAAGGTTCCTCCCCTAGATACTTCAGTAGATCACTGCTGATCCTGGTCTCTGATCGGTAATATAACTTTCCATATGTTTCATAAAATAAAGTCAAAATATCAAACAATATTAAAAGGGCAATGTATAGCCGACGCGTTTCGTCATACTATAATGACTTTCTCAAGGAAAATGACTGTCTAAATGTACACCTTCTATATTCCCACATATATCCCCCCTTCCGATTAAAACCATTAAAATCCGGTGTTTTTCATTCATCTGGATCACCGTGCCACCTCGTGGACGCCTCCGCCATCTTGGTACGCCTCCCTGTGTGACGCGTTTCTGGTCCTTGTGATTCGGTGATCCATTCACGTTGTGTCACATCCAGCATCCGGGTCCCTGCCCGGCACCCGGCAGCGTTAACATTGCTGCTCGCTGACCGGGTGCCGAGTGATATGCAGAACTGCAGCGGTCATCTGGGTGGTCAGGGGGCAGGGAGCGTCGTGATGACGTGAAACCGACACCTTTAAAATCAGTCTGCTCAGGCAGACTCATTGCCCTGACGTGGAGTTACTTCCCCAGTGCTTTGGCGATTTCTTTTGGGATTGTGACTTTGGCTGTTTATGAGAACCCTCAATGTGTATGACCACGGCTATTCCTGAGAACCCCACTTTGTGTACTGACCCAGCTTCTTCTGAGAACCCCGCTTTGTGTATGACCACGGACAGAGCCGGATTAAGACCTCTATGGGTCTGGAGCTGAATATTTTGGTGGGCTTTATTTGGAATTTAGTGAAATGAAACCATATTCAGGTTATTTAATAGTGCAGATACGGTATATCTAACCAGGCAGTTACTGTGTGGTTAATTTTTCATTAAGATTTCAATAATTTGTAGAGTGTAAAATTATTTTTCCCCATTTATCATCCAAACCATTGTGGTTATATATTCTATAGGGAATTCTTGTTTAAAAAAAATGTGAAATGGAAACCTGTTACTGCATTTTTCTGAGAAAATATACAATTTTAACCAAAAAAATTAAAAAATGTAAATTTTCGCTTGTGTTTTGGAGGAGGATGTTTTATGAATAATATGACTATGGATAAACCACTGTCAAGAGATTTTTTTTTTGTTTCCAGCCTTGGAAATTCAAAGTTGAGTAATGGCAGTGGTATTGCTCATTTTATACGTGACAAATGGACAATACCATTGCTTTGGATCTAAAAATAAATAAATAAAAATAGGCTTCTTTGCGTTCTTTCTTTTAGATTTTACATGGTCATGTTTGGTATCAATACAAAGGCCAGACTCTGACCTATTCAATGAAACCTCACTTGACCTTGTGAGGTGTAAAGATTAGTGACGCAGGGGTCCAAAGTCCACCCAGTGCTCTTCACTGCAGTGCAGCGGTTTAGGTTTTGATGTAACAATTCGTAACAATGGATTGTGCCATCACCTCCACACTTGTTGGTGACATGAGAATTGTGATGGTGAGTTAGTGCAGCATCATTGTTCACTTTATAACTGAAAAGTGAAAAATATTGCTGTGCTAGAAAGAAAAATAAAAAAATAATGGTTCATAGCCACTTGTGGTTCCAATACTGCTCTGTCTTTATATAGAGTGATCCCTGTATTATTTATCTATAACAATTCCATTCCACTGATTTGATTTATGGAATTATAATTGGGGTCTCAACCTTATCTCCAACTTGTTTAATTTCTTGCTTGCTCAGGTCATGTGAGGTGTCTTTGAACAGGTCATGGTTTGGCCTTTTCAATGATACTAAACTTGACAATAAAAAGTGTAAATATAAAATAAATAAATAAGTAATTTTTTGTTCTAATGCAATCTCATTGTCCACTAGCCACTTATAAAGCAAACAATGCCACTGCCATTACTCGACTCATCTAAAAACGCAAACCACGCATAATTTTACTCTGCAAAAAAAACGGTAGTTTGTTTAGATCCGCAATCAGGGGTGCATCTAGAACATTTGGCACCCGGGGCGGATCCTATATTTGGCACACACTCCCCCAACTTTAAAATGTAAAAAAGCACCCGCACTTTTTTTTATATGTTTTAAAAATTCTTCCCTGCACTAAGCTGCGTCTGGTATTTGGAAGATATACCAGGAGTTATACAGCACTCCCTCAAGTTCTGTCTGAGGGTTGCGAAGAAAGGAAAGCTGCTGCAGATCTGCTGTACTTGAAAAAAGGGACGAATGTTGTAACAAGTTTGGGTCTGGTCCTCGAGCCGGGGACCTGTCTCTGATAGATCTGTCACAAGTACGTATGCACGTAAAGTAATACATACAACCTGAGCATTAAGGCCCTCGGCACACGAGCGGTAATTTTGCGTCCGTCTGTGCGCAAAATTTGACATCCGTTGTAGATTTTCAATGAAGTCAATGTGAACACCACACGATGCACTTGCGCACTGTTTCACGCACGGCATTCGCATACTGCTACGGACGCGAAAATGGCATGGACGTAAAAAAGCTAGACGGACACGGGAACTACGTGCTGCTTCCTGTGGGCGTAAACAATTGCGCAAGTGCGAAGGCCGACACGCTGCAGCATCTGCGTCCATCTTCTCACCTTCTCCTCGCTGTTGTCCTTGTGGGATCCTGTGGAGCCTGTCCTGTTGGAGCCTGTGAGACCCTGTGGGAGCCTGTAAGACCCTGTGGGAGCCTGTAAGACCCTGTGGGAGCCTGTGAAATCCTGTGAGACCATGTGGGAGCCTGTGAGACCCTGTGGGAGCCTGTGAAACCCTTGAGACCCTGTGGGAGCCTGTGAGACCCTGTGGGAGCCTGTGAGACCTTGTGGGAGCCTGTGAGACCCTGTGGGAGCCTGCAGGAGCCTGTGAAACCCTGTTGGAGCCTGTGAGACCCTGTGGGAGCCCCCCAGGATGACCATTGATGTCAAAGAGCTCATCCATCTGGAACAGCAACACCCACAATTGTGGTACACCGCTGATTAAGATTACAAATAAAAGGTGAAAAAAGGAAATGCCTGGTGTGTTGTCAACATCTATTTCCAGAGTATGACTCCTGGAGTGAAAATCAACAAAAAAATCAAGGTATGAACAAAGTGTATCTGTCTATACATATAGAAACAATTCCCACTCGGTCTTGGTGTAAACATTTCCGCCTCCAGCGCCCAGCATACACAAATTTCCACACGCCAGGCTAAAGCTTATTATATAAAAGAAAAACACAATAGAATGCAAATGAAAACTCAGGTTAACTATATACATTTTAATTAACAAGTATTTGCAATGAAGACTTGTGAGATAGAAGAAAACACACAGTATTTACATTAGATCCTCCCTATCTGCCATGCTACTTGACCACCATCTGACATAAAAAATTCGGCCAACATGTCCCGAAAACGAAAGTTGGCTCTATTTACATTCTGAGGTGCGGTGCTCTCACAGTCCTCGAAGCCAGCAATATTTAAAGAGTCTTCAAAAATGTAGTCGTCTCGGCTTCTGACAAAGTTGTGTAATACACAACAGCATTTTACAATATCTACTGCAAAATCCACATTTACACACAATGGGCGATGAAAAATGCACCATTTATTACTCAGGATACCAAAGGAGCATTCCACATAGCGTCTAGCTCTGGACAGACGATAATTGAACACACGTTTTTTTTCGTTCAACTGTGTTCCAGAATATGGACGCAGTAAATTAGGGGACAGTCCAAATGCCTCGTCCCCCACAAAGGCAAATGATACAGAAGTGTCTGTGCCAGGTAACTTTTTTGGGAGAGGTATGCTCAGGTTCCGCCTCTGAATTTGGTCCCAGAGGGACGAATTTCGAAACACTGTGGAGTCCGAGTCCTTTCCATATGATCCTATATCCACGTATGTGAAGCAGTAATTTGAGTCGGCTACAGCCAGTAGTCCGATAGAAAAAAAATGTTTGTAATTCATGTAAAGGGAACCACTATGCTTAGGCTTTATAACTCTAATATGTTTCCCGTCCACCGCTCCAAGGCAGTTGGGAAATTGAGCTCTTCGCTCGAAACCTTGTGCAATTTGGGCCCATGTGTCCTCTGTGGGTGTCGGAATACATTCGTCCTTTAGTGTGTCCCATATCGTCTGGCAGACTTTCCGGATCAGTACACCTGCTGTCAACCTTCCAATACGGAAGATGTAATGAATATCCTGCAAACTGCATCCACTTGCAAGATACCTGCAAAAACAAAATAAAAGATTTTAGGTTATGAGTACATTAACTCACTTTACTTATGTCATTCTTGTTATGTTTTTTAGTACAAGAAGTAATGGTGAAATGGAGAACAGTGAGAGACAACTATATACGCAGCATGAAGAAACAGGAAGAAACGTCACGACTCACGATCAGGATCAGGGACCAAGAAGGTCCGCACCTATCTTCATGCTAAGCAGCTGTCTTTTCTTAAAAAAAGTATAGAGCCAAGAACCACAGTCAGCAGTGTTGAGGCGACACCTTCAACCTCCAAAGAACTGGCACAGCCAAGACCATCTGGCTCAATGGAAACTGGTCCATCGATCGTTATACCACCAAGCCCAACGATGAGCACTGATGTGGACCCATAGCAGGAGCTAGAGATGCTACCTGAAGAAGGAGGTGATCAAACAAGCCCTGTTCCTACATCTGCTGCGGGGAAAAAAACACCAAGGCGCAAAAGGGGATCAGCAACCATGGATGAGGAGCTTCTTAAATTTATGCAAACACACCAGCCAAGACCATCTAAGATCGAGGAGGATCATGATGTGGCGTTTTTTTATTCGTTGATTCCTATGATTAAAAAATTAACACCGCAGCAGAATTCACAGTTCCGGGTACACATTGTCCAGACACTTGATCGCATGGTGTATCCACCCTCAAACCCCCCTGTGCCGCATGCTGTAGTACCTCCATCCCAGACATCATCATCTGGCAGTGGTTACTATAGTGAATACCTGGCAGAACCATTAGACCCTGAAGAGCCAGGCTATACAAATTTATAGTTGAATATTTCTTTATATTGTTTGTTATTGTTTTGTTTTTGTACTTTTACAAAATGTATTTTTCGAATGTTTTTGTGCATTTATTTTTCATAAACGGATAAAAATTGTAGGCACTATTAAAAAAATCCAATTAATACTTTTCAGCCTTTAAATATTGAAAGAAAAGATTAAAAAATTTTAGGCACCAAACTTCGTTGTTTTTGTCATTTATTGAGTAAGGCCGGGCTTTGTGTAAGTGTGTGTAGCCAAACTGTTTTTAACATCGAAACCTATGGGAATCGCCTGAATAAACCTGTTGAATGAAACCACCAAACAGCAGGGCATTTTGGCAAATTTTCACTGCAGTTCAGTGTCTCTGAATAGATTAGATTAACCATTGCTTCTCTATGGGGGATTTCACTGCCCTCGAACAGGCACTGTATGTGCTGGCAGTTGGCAAAAATTTGGGGAACTGCCTGCTCTCCGAATGGCCAGGAAATGTCACCATACGCTGAAAATCCGTGTTCATTTATATTACGAGGCCTGATCGGCTCTCTTTATAACCGGTTGCATATGTTGTGAGGTCTTTGTGTGGGTAGGAAACTACAGAGTTCATTTCCTACCGTAATGTGAGGACCAGCAACTCCTCTGGTGATATGGCGGTCCTCATGTTGGTGTCCATCTTCATCAACGGCTCTCTCACAGTGGCCAACAGCTCGTCGAATGATGTTATTGACATGCAGAGGTAATTGAAGAACTTTACCGGGTCTTCCTCACGAAGTGGCCTGTACAGCGTCTGGAACGCACCATGGCTTTCGTCTCTTTTTCTTCAGATAAACATATGTTGCGATAGCAAACGCCACAGCCTCTACTGCATCCATCTTGCTCCAAACACCAAAATACTCTATTTTTTTTTCACTTTCCCTCTTTTTTTTTCACTTTCCCTCTTTTTTTTCACTTTCCCTCTTTTTTTTTCAACGTCCGTAATTATTAACTTATCGTCTGTTTGAACACAATATCTCCCGTGAAAATTTGCGTCCGTTGCGGACGCACTTTTTCAGTACACACAATATCTCCCGTCAAAAATTACGTCCGTAACGGACGCACTGTGCGCAGTACCTATACGCTCGTGTGCCGGAAAACAGAAAACCTCCAGGTGAGCATCCCCTAATCATTCAATGCACTGTTATTATTATCATTATTATTATTTTAGCGTTATGGATCCATTTAATGTGTTTCTTCTGATACATGTGATGCAAAAATAAAAGAGAAACAGTAAAAAAATAAAGTCTACGTCTTATTTCATCGTGGCTTCTTTGACCTTGAGAATTATAATGGCATCTCAGAGAAAATGATCATAAGCTTGTGGACAGCGGGAAAGAGCGAACGGCTGGGTACATCTGTCGTATTACCAGGCTGTCTGAACAGTCAATGAAGCAGGTCCGAGCCATAAGAGGCTGGCACATTTTAGCTCCGGGGTCTGCATATAAGGAGAACGCTCATTTATCTTTATTTACTAAACTCTGCATTTTGTGTTGGAGAAAACCTGACGGAGGCTGACAGAGCCCAAAGAGGTTATGCCCGGAGCACTCAGATACACGATCTATAGTCACAAAGACGCAGAATTGCGCCCTTTAGTCCGTTCTCATCCTTACATAGTACATATATATTACGGCATAAATATACACATCAGACAACCCTTATCCAGAATTTCTATAATCTAAAGACTCCTAAATCTGGCATTTTAAAAATCTCCCGAATTTCAGAATCACTTATCGGCATGATGCTCCGGACATGTCCTCCCGCAATCTGGCATTCATCCATGGCTGCACAAATCAGATTCTCCTGGATTCTGGAAGAATCTAAAACCCGGAATGCTTTGGGTTCCCAGCATTCCGGATTAGGCGTGCTCAACAAGGGTTTGGGTCGAAATCCCTACATCCAGGTTCCCTACTGCCAAAATCCCGATGGCCAACTTCCCTACACGGCAAACTTCCCTATACAGACAACTCCCTGGTGGCCAACTTCCAGACATCCAAAATTACAGCGGCTAACACTAACCCTACTCCCTAACCCCCTAAACCTAGCCCTAACCCCCTAAGCCTAGCCCTAACCCCCCAAACCTAGCCATAACCCTAACCCCCTAAACCTAGCCCTAAACCCCCTAAACCTAGCCCTAACCCCCTAAACCTAGCCCTAACCTTAACCCCCTAAACCTAGACCTAACCCTAACCCCCTAAACCTAGCCCAAACCCTAACCCCCTAGTCCTAACCCTAACCCCCTAAACCTAGCCCTAAACCTAGCCCTAACCCCCTAAACCTAGCCCTAGCCATAACCCTAACCCCCTAAACCTAGCCCAACCCTAACCCCCCTAAAACTAGCCCTAACCCCCCTAAACCTAGCCCTAACCCCCTTAAACCTAGGGTTAGGGTGTTAGTATTGGGGTTAGCCGCTGGGATTATGGATGTCTGGAAGTTGGCCGTGTAGGGAAGTTGGGATGTCCGGCACTTGTTCTGTCTGGAAGCTGGCCGTTGGGATGTTGGCATTAGGGAACCTGGCTGTAGGGATTTTGTCAGGCACCTGCTCACCACGTATGTATATTGAATCCATAGTTCTCATGTTCTTCTCACTGCTCTTGTACCACTACATGAAAGTGAAGGCAGTGGTATTACTGGTTGGGATAGGAACACTCGAGGATATAACGCCCCAACGCGGAAAGTAGCTTCAGCAGGTTCCAGGTGGGACATCCAAAATCGCTGTCCAGAAGAGTGTGCTACTAGAAGCCAAAACATTGGTATTTTGTTCTTTAATGGGAAATCAATAAACATGTATGTTTTACAAGCCCCTGAGTGCATCCTAAAGGACTCTTTAAAGACATATTTTTTGGTGGACTTTGCACCAGGACACAGGACATTTATTTTCTGGCAGAAAAAGACGTGTGCTGACCCACAGGTACAATATATATATATTGCTGGGATGTGTAAATGTCTTGTACAATTATAAACTTTATTATTTGCAGTGTGGAGACTTTTAATCTCACTTTTTGCCCCCCACCATAATGTAAATGTGTATTGATTTGCCCTACGGTAAAGCTTCAAACAGCAACGAGTCACGGCCTATCTCCTGCTGACGACGGCATAATAAGCCCGAAACAGCTGTCCAGGAGTGGCTGTGACTTGTTGCATCAACTGGACCTTTGCTAAAAAGCCATCTAGTATGCCTCGGCACTGGCAAGGAGGGTCCTGTGTTAAACAAACCCAGGATGCAAAAAGGTGAGAAATTTGAGACTTCATTTGCATGTCCTACCCAGAGTTCCTTGCTGCATATGGGAAATGTAGTACATGAGCTCTGTGGGCAAAGCAGTTCTCTGAATTGCTGTGATGTGTAAATGTCTTCTACAATTATAAACTTTCATACAACTATTAAAAAAACAATTGACCACTTTTCTTTCTTTTATTCATTTTAATTAATTAAATATAATATAGATTAATAAACATAGATTAAAAAAATCCTTTACAGAAGGTGTATAATATGCGGGGGGGTGCACTCGATCAGAAAGCAGACCATCGCGGGTGAACTCGTACGTGGAAAAAAGCCACCACAAATGCTCTGGTCTTTAATACTTTAAAAGCCGCTGGACTTAAGGGGTTAATAGATATATTTTTAATTCTCCTTAAAACGATGGCTGATAAGCAAGGTCACTTTTTAAAAAACAAAAAAATTAAATGTTATCCACGGAAATACTATTCATCTATTTTATCTTAAACCCAAGATGAATAACGTCCCCCGAGTAATGCATCAAAATATAATTTGCGATAAGTTAGCTTGAAAAACGAAAAAAAAAAAGAGTTTTTTTTTTTTTTCTTTTCCGACCAATAGTTGCTTTCCATGCAAAACAGCGGACTAATTATGTTAGTGCACTTCTTCGCTCTCCATGGAAACTTTTATCCTCTTAAGAAGATTAGGTATACATGCAGAGACATTAATTTTAAGCAATTAATTTGAGCCCCAGCAGTGTGAAGATAGAAAGTAAAGGACATTATTAAGACTAGATATTAACTTAATAGCTAGTGATACCGAGTTCATCAAACACCCTGTGCAAAACATCAAAGAGACAGATATTTCAGTTCTGGAACATTGCTCAGCTGCATATCATCAGATCTTCTTACATGGGTCATAAAGATTATTTGTACATTAGATAGAAAGCATTCATCAAATTGAGTGGAAAGGGGAAGTATGCATTTATCAATTACACCGGCGAGCCTCTATACAACAAACGGAGCTCACACGGGTTCTGCATTAAAACATATTTTACAAGTTATGTCCTCCATTTATTTATGTTTGCCCATGAAGGTAATTAGTCATGTATTGTGGCCGTGTCGTATTTATATTGCATATGTGATAAAAGTAACGATAACCAAGGTTTATTTAGTCATTTTCTTTCAGTCGAGCCCAAGGAAGCTTCGGAGTTCAATGACATGATGGTCATTGGATGCACCAGTTGGACTTCTTCAAAGAGAACAAAAACGTAGATACAAATAACTTTTAGAATATTTTAGAAGGAAGTAAAGAAAGTGTAAAGAGTATTGAAACCACTACAAATATCGATTATTGCATGTGTGAGGACTGTGTCATACCTGTAGGCCCTTGCGTCATTTTCCCGCTCTTCCGACGGCACGGAACGTTCATTTTTCAGAATCTATGACCTCCATTTATTAGTTTGCCTATAAAGGTAATTAGTCATGTATTGTGGCTGTGTCATATTTGTATTGTATGTGTGATAATAGTAACGATAACCAGGTTTATTTAGTAATTTTCTTTCAGTCAAGCCCAAGGAGCTTCGGAGTTCAATGACATGATGGTCATTGGATGCACTGGTCTGATTTCTTCATAGAGAACACAAACGTAGATACACATAACTCTTAGAACATTTCAAAAGGAAGTAAAGAAAGTGTAAATAGCAATGAAACCACTACTAATATTGATTATTGCATGTGTGAGGACCGTGTCATACCTGTAGGCCCTTGCGTCATTTTCCCGCTCTTCCGACGGCATGGAACGTCCATTTTTTAGAAGTTATGACCTCCATTTATTGGTTTGCCTATGTATTGTGGTTGTGTCATATTTGTATTGTATGTGTAATAATAGTGATGATAACCATGTTTATTTAGTCATTTTCTTTCAGTCAAGCCCAAGGAGCTTCGGAGTTCCATGACATGATGGTCATTGGATGCACCGGTTTGATTACTTCATAGAGAACACAAACGTAGATACAAATAACTCTTAGAACATTTCAAAAGGAAGTAAAGAAAGTGTAAAGAGCATTGAAACCACTACTAATATTCATTATTGCATGTGTGAGGACTCTGTCATACCTGTAGGCCCTTGCGCCATTTTCCCGCTCTTCCGACAGCACGGTATGCCAATTTTTTAGAAGTTATGCAGTTGATTATGTTTGCTTATTAAGGTAATTAGTCATGTATTGTGGCCATATTGTATTTATATTGTATGTGTAATAATTGTAATGATAACCAGGTTTATTTAGTCATTTTCTTTCAGTCGAGCCCAAGGAGCTTCGGAGTTCCATGACATGATGGTCAATGGATGCACCGGTTCGATTACTTCATAGAGAACACAAACGTAGATACAAATAACTCTTAGAACATTTCAAAAGGAAGTAAAGAAAGTGTAAAGAGCATTGAAACCACTACTAATATTCATTATTGCATGCGTGAGGACTCTGTCATACCTGTAGGCCCTTGCGCCATTTTCCCGCTCTTCCGACAGCACGGTATGCCAATTTTTTAGAAGTTATGCAGTTGATTATGTTTGCTTATTAAGGTAATTAGTCATGTATTGTGGCCATATTGTATTTATATTGTATGTGTAATAATTGTAATGATAACCAGGTTTATTTAGTCATTTTCTTTCAGTCGAGCCCAAGGAGCTTCGGAGTTCCATGACATGATGGTCAATGGATGCACCGGTTCGATTACTTCATAGAGAACACAAACGTAGATACAAATAACTCTTAGAACATTTCAAAAGGAAGTAAAGAAAGTGTAAAGAGCATTGAAACCACTACTAATATTCATTATTGAATGTGTGAGGACCGTGTCAGACTTGTAGGACCTTTGCGTAATTTTCCCACTTTTCCGACGGCACAAAACGTCCATTTTTTTAGAAGTTATGACCTCCATTTATTAGTTTGCCTATAAAGATAATTAGTCATGTATTGTGACTGTGTCATATTTATATTGTATGTGTGATAATAGTAATGATAACCAGGTTTATTTAGCCATTTTCTTTTAGTCGAATCCAAGGAGCTTCGGAGTTCAATGTCATGATGGTCATTGGATGCACCGGTTCGATTTCTTCATAGATAACACAAACGAAGATACACATAACTCTTAGAACATTTCAAAAGGAAGTAAATAAAGTGTGAAGAGCAATGAAACCACTACTAATTTTGATTATTGCATGTGTGAGGACCGTGTCATACCTGTAGGCCCTTGAGTCATTTTCCCACTTTTCCGATAGCACGGTACGTCCATTTTTTAGAAGTTTTGCAATTGATTTAATTATGTTTTCATATTAAGGTAATTAGTCATGTATTGTGGTCGTATCATAGTTATATTGTATATGTAATAATAGTAATGATATCCAGGTTTATTTAGCCATTTTCTTTTCGTCAAATCCAAGGAGTTCAATGCCATGGTGGAATATTAGAAGATGGTCATGAGATGCACCAATTTGATTCCTTCAAAGCGAATATAACCGTAATTACTAATAACCCTTAAAAGATTTTAGGAGGAAAAAAGAAAGTGTTAACTTCTTTGAAATCACTACTAATGTGTTTTTTCCATGTGTGAGAAACTGTGTCATACCTGCAGTCTCTTGGTCATTTCCCCTCTCCTCATTTTCATTGCTCTGTTCATATTTTGGAATATATGTCCTCAATTTATGTTTGCTTATGAAGGTAATTAGTCATGTATTGTGGCCATATTGTATTTATATTGTATGTGTGATAATAGTAATGACAATTGGGTTTATTTAGCCAATTTTTTTTAGTCAAACTCAATGAGCTTCAGAGTTCAACGTGATTCCATATGATTTCTTCAGAGAGAACACAACCATAGTTACAAATAACTTTTAAAACATTTTGAAGGAAGTAAAGAAAGTGTGAACCGCCATTGATAATTTTTCTTCCCTGTCGGACAATAGAGTACAGTTTGGTACTTGCATGACTGTTGCATCATTTTCTCGCTTCTCCGTTGGTTCTGGTACGTCCATATTTTAGAAGTTATGTGCTCAATTAATTTATTTATGTTTGCTGATGAGGAGACTCACACAGTGGTCCAATTCGTCTACCAGCCAAGCTTTCAATACTTTGGATCTTATAATCTCCAGCCTGTATACAATCTCTTACAGGTCGAACACATGCCTACCTCTCTCTGATCACCTACTCCTACGTTGAATTCTTCTTCTGACACTTGCACAGCCTCCCACTTTCACACCCAATCTGCTTCAACCTCAAATGCACCTCGGTACCTTCAATCCACAGCAACATTTCACTGTACTCCATTCTCTTCTCTCACCCATCTCAACGTCCACCTGTACTTACATGGAAGCAAACCTCTACAACTTTGACCTCTCCGCTTTACTTGAGAAACTGTCACCTACCACTCTACGCTCCGTGCGTAGCTCCAAACCTCAACATGGCACATTACATACATGCGTTATCTTCAGTGGTGCTACAAGACAGGGTAAGGTGGTTGGAGGAAGCCTCGCACTAATGCTGAATTCTTACATTACAAATTTATGCTCCATTCCTACAGTCTTGCTCTATCCATTGCTATACAAACTAACTTCTCATTCCTCATCTTCAACTTCTCTCATAATTACAGATGCCTGTTTCACACATTCAACCTGTTAATGCATTCCATCTCTGCACAACCTCTCACCGACCTCACTGCTGTCTGTTTTGCTGACTACTTCACTGATAAGATTAACCTTTTTCCTGCTGGTGTCCTCATTGACTCCTGCTATATGTGGAGGTCGTTCCCTGCACGTCACCTGCTAGCCTTCTCTCTCCGGGGTCCAGGGAAGTCAGTTACCTCTTTTATGTGACTCCTGGCAGAAATGACGTCATCCCGGCGTGCTCAATGATGTCATTTCCAGGTGGCAAAGCCGAGAGATCACTTGGAAGGAGGGGGATCCTTTCAGATCTCTCTCCCTCCCGATCAGGAGGTGCTACAAGTTGAAGGCAGGCATCGCTTGGAAAAGCAGTGTCTGTCCTTTCAAGCGATGCCAGTCTTTAACCCCTGAGGTGCCGGACCCCGATCCGGCACCATTTGACGCCGGATCGCGCCCTAGCTTCGGTGGGGGCTGACATCTTGGATGGCGGTTCCACCTCCGGGTCCCCCCTCATCCGTGACATCTGTTAGCTGGGGAACCCCTAGCTGCCTGGGGATTTCCCAAGGAAATCCCCTGGTAGAGATAGTGGGTTCTTTTGAACCCCTACCTCCCAAACGGTGGCAGCTAAAGGGTCATGATTGGTGTCTTTTAAGAGACCAGAGCATGGCCTTTCAAATGATACCAAATATGACCATGTTTAAAGTAATAGAAATTAATACAAATAATTAAAATAATAATAATTAAAAAAAATAAAAAATAAAAACGTGTTTTTTTTATTTTGTGTTATTTTTATTAATGCAGCAATATTATTCCCATTTCTATTATAATATGAACAATGATGCTCCACTCATGATTTTTTTTCTATGAGGGCGTTTGCTAAATATCACATAATTCCCCCCCCAAAAAATGTAACGAGTCCCCATTTCAATTTTTTTTAACAAGCGCACCCCAAAGAAAATATAACTGCAAAGACTCGGATGATAAAATGTGAAAAAAAAAAACACTTTACACGCTGTAGATGATTAAAAAATTTAAATTTTATTGTGTTTTGTGTTATAATATACAGGTAGGGCATGATGTATACATATAATAATGATATATTATGAATCTGCAGAGTCTGCTGGAAAGAACAATATATAATATGTCTGGGTCGTATAATAAAACGCGGCTTCATATCGCGTTTAAACATGACGAGCAAAAGCGGTAAAAAGGAACTCAGCACATGGACGGGAAATGGCTCAGCAGTGAAGGGGCTAACAGACAGACTAGAAATTTCTCCACTGCCTTCCTCTCCTGTCCATTCAACCTCATTCACAGCCCCTCATTCCCTGCCCCTTCCTCTGCCATGTCTTTATTTCCCTCAGACTCTGAAGAGGACATGTCAGCACTTCTCATGCTTTCCTGTTCTTCCACTCTCCCCTTGATCCCATACCCTTGCACCTTATTTGCTCTAACTCAAATTTTAAAACTCTCTCCCATCTGGAGTCTTCCCCTCTGGACTCAAAAAAGCTCTGATTACTCCCATTCTAAAGAAGCCGCCCATTGACCCTACCTCCCTCTCTAACTCCCGTCCCATATCTTTATTTCCCTTTCCTCCAAATTCTTAGATCTGGTCTGGTCTGGTCTGTCTGTACCAGCTTACCGATTTCCTCACTGCCAACTCCTTACTTGACTCACATAAGTCCTGCTTTTGTTTCTAGAACTCTGCTGAGATTGCTCCGACCAAAGTGACTAATGACTTAGCTGCCGCTAAATCCAAAGGTCGCTTCTTCCTGCTTACCCATCTTGATCTTTCTGCTGCTTTTGACTAGTGATGGGCTGAACTCCCCGCGTTCGGTTCGCATTCGAACACCCGTAAAAGTTGGACCGCGAACTCGAACACAATGCGAACACAATGCAAGTCAATGGGGCTCGAACGTTTGAAAATTAAGGTCCCCTCCAGAGGGCATATATGCAAGATATTGGCCATAAAAGGTGCATGGGGGGTCCAGGTACTGCCCTAGGGGATAGGAATCAATTAACCTCCCTGGCGGTCTAATTTTTTAAAAATTTCGTGTCTAAAAGCGTCTCAATTTTTTTTTAAAGGAAACCTGTTTTTGTACATAGTTAGCCTGTAATAATTAGGAATCACGCCCTGAAATCCATGCAATCAAGAGTTCTTACTGGTAAAATCCTTTATAAATAAATAAAGAAATAAATAAAAAATAGTAAATACATATTTCCGATAAAGTTTGAAACACGAAATAATAATTTATTATCCCAAAAATAATTATCCAAAATAATGCAAATAAATGATATTCAATAAAATAAAAAACAACAAAGAAAAATGAAATCGGTCTGAAAACAAGAGTAAGAGGATGTATGGTCTATTTCTTATCCTGTAGTGCCACCCAGTGGCCGTTCATAAACATTGCACTTTGGATTACAGTATTTTATGAATTGTTTATAAATTTGCTGATGGTTCCCGCCCACCCTGCACCATGTGACTCGCAGGGAGCCTTCCAGGAAGCAGCTCCCCGCAATCACACTGCGGGGGACAACGAGGGAGCCAGGAGGAGGTAAGTAAACATCCAGCCCGAGTGTGGCTCAGGGTTACCATTCGCGGTAGCGAAATTTATCCCCGAGTCACACTCGGGAATACCGCCAGGGAGGTTAAAAGTAAAAGAAAAATTATTTTTTTTAACCCTTTCAATGCTGAGTGCTTAGCCATTTCACCGCTGTGCGCTAAGCTAATTTTTACCGCTTTTGCTCATGTTTAAATGCGATTTGAAGCCATGGGAAATGTTTTATCACCAACGAGTGGGAAATGTTTGACCAACAATGAGTGGGAAATGTTTGAACAACGAGTGGGAAATATTCCTGTTTTAATTCAGTATCTAATAAACCTTTATTATTATATTCTGCAGTAAAGAGTCTCTTTATTTTTAGATTTTGTACGATCTTATAAGCATTTTTTGATTTATTTTTTTTCGAACTTTCCGCGAACGTTCTGAAAAGTTCGAAGTTCGCAAATTTTCGAACTGGCAGCCCATCCCAACTTTTGACACAGTCGACCGCCCACTTCTTATGGATGAATATGTAAGTTTATTGATTCATTAGAGTTTTTTTGAATACAAAATAAAATTCTAATTTAGTTTTAGCCACTGACCTGTGGTCATTTTTTTGTATGTGTAGCAAGACGAAGCTTCAGATTGGGCAACAAAATTGACAGTTGGATGGCAGTAGTGTTTGACTCACTTCCTGGTGCCGCTTTTTTCACCTTATCAGTTTTGTCTTGAGTTGATAAGATTGTTTTGATACTACACTGGCACCATGAATGAAAGTGTGAGGAAAGAATTAGAGTATTCCTAGTCTTCTTAGAAGTCTGAATAAACGACATATGAGTCTTCATAAGTGCAGAGAAGAGCCACTGGTATATGGACAACAGTATTGGGACGCATCTCTTAATGATTGAGTTCAGCTGTTTCAATCAGACTCATTACCAAAGGTGTATCAAATCGCTCCCCTAGCCATGCAGTCTGAATTTACAAACATATGTGAAAAAAATTGGTGGATGTCAAGAGCGAATTCCCGGGTGCTGCTTTGACATGGCAATGGTGGCGTCCTAAGTCAGTTGGGTTAATTTCCTCCCTGCTAGATATTCCCCGCTCACCTGTATGTGGTATTACTGGAAACTGGAAGCGTTTAGGAATAGAAACAACTCAGCCATGAAGCGGGAGAACAATAAAATCACAGAATGGGATCATTGGGTAGCTGCAGTGCATGGTGCCTAAAAGTCGCCTACACTCTGCTTTGCTGATTCCATAGCTAAAGTGTCCAAACTTCCACTAGCATTAATATGAGCACAAAAACTGCGCGATGGCAGGAGCTTCATGAAATTTGTTTCCAGGGCCGAGCAACTGCATGCCAGCCTCCCATCACCAAGTACAATGCCAAGCATGAGATGGAGTGGTGCAAAGCATGGTGCCACTGGACTCTGGAGCAGTGGAAACGTGTTCTGTAGAGTGACGAGGTAATATTATGAAGGGCGAGTCTGTGTTTGGTTGATACCTGGAGAACAATACCTGCCTGACTACATTGGGCCAGCAGTAAAATTTGGTATATTAGGGATAATTGAACGGGGCTGTTTTTCAGTGGCCGGGTTCGGCCCTTATTTCCATTGACGTGAAATCTTAATGCTTCAACAAACCAAGACATTTTGGACGGGGCTATTCCTCCAACTTCATGGGAACAGTTTGGGAAGGTCCTTTTCTATTCCAGCATGTCTGTGCCCCGGTGAACAAGGCAAGGTCCATAAATGCATGGCAGGATGAGTTTGGCATGGATAAACTTGACCGACTGCGTAGAGCCCTGACCTCAACCCCATCCAACACCTTTGGGATGAATTAGAGCGGAGATTGCAGACAAGGCCTTGTCGTTGTCACCGAACATCAGTGCATGACTTTACAAATGTTCTCCTGAATGAATGGGCAAAAACTCCCCCAGAAACACCCCAAAATCTAGTGAAAAGCCTTCCCAGAACCGTGGAAGCCGTTAAAGCTGCAAAGGGGGGACCCACTCCATATTAATGTGTATGTATTTCCAATGCCATCTCATAAAAGCCCCATGTTAGTGTTATGGTCCGGAGACCCAATACTTGTGTCCACATAGTGTATTTGCTGAAACCCGAGCTCTGTAGGTACTGAAAGAGTCCTGGAAGATTTTGTAAGTGGGTGTTAGCTTCGGGAATTTAACCCTGAATAAGGAAAGAAGGCTGGGTGAGATCTACCAAAGGAGAGATGTGAGAGATGAGGATCGACTGGTGACAAATCTCGCGGCATTCCTTCCCTCTACATGAAATGCCACTTGTATTTCTAATCATAAAGACATGATGTACATCAGCTCTTTATAGGAATACTATGGATTGGTTAAATGGCAACAGTGTTACAAGGAAACGCGATTATTCTAAAGACGCCGCCACCGGTATAAATAGACTGAAATCTTCTTGTAATGCGCGTGAGATCAGGCAAGATAATAGAGGAACCTCGCGTTGCTTGCACCACACTTGCATATTAGACGCGTTTTCACCGAAAACGGTAACAGGATCAGTGACAGAAGATTAGAAAAGTGCTGAGCAGAAAACAGATTATGTCCTCCTAATGTGCCTCGATTTCCTAGAAACATGACATTTTAATAAATAAAAACATCTCATGAATCACGCGCTGTCTGCCTCTCTGACCTTTTCTCCTTGCATTTATTGTCACATATTTTAGCTCTTCTTTTATTCTTCTTTTATAAACCGCGCTAATGTTAGTCCTCTTTTATAAATTGCCCATCAAGTTCTCCTAACCTTTGTAACCTGCATTGCTTTCAAAATTGCACTTGCAGCCTTCCTTTGGACAACCGTCCATTAGTTTGTAGCTTTAGGTGTTTATCCCCGATTTATAATATTTTCCCCCTTTCGGAATGTTTGTTCGTTTGTTAGTGCATGTTGCGATTCGCTGACTTTTTAGTATCCCCAGACGTGTTCTCTCTACGAAGATTTCCGGTTCTGATAAAGTTTATTTGTTTTGCGTTTTGGATTTGGGCTGAAACGACACATCCGAAAGAAGAAAGTGAAACGCGCACATGCTTTACTTAAGAACTTTATGTACCCAAGTTCCATAGTGTCTGCGCAGAACGATGGATCAGAGCTGCATATCCATCTCTCTGAGAATGGTCTCAGAGGGTGTCGTTGGCGTTCTCTCTGTGTGTGACATCATTAGTGATTGATCTGGTGACCTATGAGCAGGGCTTCTCCATTGAGTAAGCATTTGTTGCATGTTAAGCATCATTACACTTTGCTCCAGAGAAAAACCAGCACCAATACACTCTGCCGTGTCTATCTCCAGCAACCAAAGGCCCAGTCAGCCGTGTCTATCTCCAGCAATGAAAGGTCCCGTCAGCTGTGTCTATCTCCAGCAACCCAAGGTCTTGTCAGCTGAGTCCATCTCCAGCAACCAAAGGCCTGGTCAGCCGTGTCTATCCCCAGCAACGAAAGGTCCTGTCAGCTGTGTCTATCTCCAGCAACGAAAGGTCCTGTCAGCTGCGCCTATCTCCAGCAACAAAAGGTCCTGTCAGCTGTGTCTATCTCCAACAACCCAAGGTCTTGTCAGCTGAGTCCATCTCCAGCAACCAAAGGCCTGGTCAGCCGTGTCTATCCCCAGCAACCAAAGGTCCTGTCAGCTGTGTCTATCTCCAGCAACCAAATGCCTGGTCAGCCGTGTCTATCCCCAGCAACGAAAGGTCCTGTCAGCTGTGTCTATCTCCAGCAACGAAAGGTCTTGTCAGCTGTGTCTATCTCCAGCAACCCAAGATCCGATGAGCTGTGTCCATCTCCAGCAACCTAAGGTATTGTCAGCCGTGTCTATCTCCAGCAACCCAAGATCTTGTCAGCTGTGTCTGTCTCCAGCAACCCACGGTCCGATGAGCTGTGTCCATCTCCAGCAACCCAAGATCTTGTCAGCTGTGTCCATCTCCAGCATCCCACGGTCTTGTCAACTGCATCCATCTCCAGCAACCCAAGATCTTGTCAGCTGTGTCTGTCTCCAGCAACCCACGGTCCGATGAGCTGTGTCCATCTCCAGCAACCCAAGATCTTGTCAGCTGTGTCCATCTCCAGCAACCCACGGTCTCGTCAACTGCACCCATCTCCAGCAACCCAAGGTCTTGTCAGCTGTGTCCATCTCCAGGAACCTAAGGTCCTGTCACCTGTGCCCAAGCATGCTCTTGTGTATCCAGTTGTCTTTGTTCCTTTTCAGGTTTAACTGTTTGTCTCACTGCATATTGGAGTCTCACCTGTTGCAACCTTAGTCGCCCGTGAGGTACACCTGCCATGATTTTCTGGCCATTTGCTACATTCAAACAATTCTGGGAATTGTATGCCAAAAACATCTGGGGGGAGCGGATTTTGAGATCCCTGCTATAACCCTCCCTTTGCCATAGCCTTCTCAAACTCCACATTTTAATTTATAACCCTAAATAGCATTTGACACCCCATAAGTATATACCCCTATTACCTCCTAAACCTAATACACTTAAAAAAAAATACTCTGCACTAAGACTGCCTTTTTTCCATTTTTGCTCTCATCATAAGCATCATCCTCACTCGGCTAACTGAACACTAACAACCACCAGAGGTGTGGACTTGAGCACGACTTTGATGACTTGCGACTCGACTTAACATATTCAAAGAAGACTTGTGACTTGACAATAGATTTTGACAGCGGTGACTCGAGACTTGACTTGGACTTGAACCCTATGACTTGGAAAGACATTATATAATCCATAACCTGAGGTCAGAGTTGTGATCAATGTAGGCTGGAGAATGCCAAAAAAAACAATATCTTTGAAATACCTAACTAAATGATAAAATATAATAAAATGTCATGTCAGTATTCTCTCTTTGTTTTGGACTATGAACACAAAGACTCTTCCAGCACTATTTAGAGGGTATTGGCAGTGCCTGCTTCTAGTGCTCTGGTGGATCGTGTCTTCAGCCAAGGAGGCATCATACTACGTCCCCATCGTACTCAGAAGTCTGACAGACTTTTGGCAAACTTAATCTTTTACAAGTGCAATAGGGTCCAAAGAAAACAAATCTCACTGATTCAAACATTCAATCCTTCACTCAAAGTATGACAGCAGAGCATTTTTACTTGGGTTCTTGGCAGTTGTGTTATTTCTATAATAATTTTGTTATTCTCAGCTAAGTGTATTTCAGAATTTCACATTTTTAATCTCACATGAAATTAAAGTGAGAAAAGATAAACATATTCTAAAACTCTTCTTGAGTAATTAATGCTCTGAAACAAATTTATGCAAAGAGCACTAATGATTTGTTTAACACTTGAAGTTTAAAGCTGAGGACTTGACCTAGACTTGCCTGTCTTGACTTGGGATTTGACTCGGGACCTGCCTCTCTTGACTCGGGACTTGACTCGGGACTTGCCTGTCTTGATTTGGGATTTGACTCTGGACTTGCCTCTCTTGACTTGGTATTCAAATTGGGACATGCCTTTCTTGACTTGGGAATTGACTCGGGACTTAACTCGGTGCTTGACTGGGTCAACTCAGGACTTGCCTGTCATGACTCAGGACTTGCCTTTCTCGACTCGGTACTTAAATACAAAGACTTGAGATTTACTCGTGACTTGAAAAACAATCACTTGGTCCCACCTCTGCTTTTGATTTCACTAGATCAGGGGAGCTGGGAGAAGATGAGAGGAGGGGTATAATGTTGGGGTCCCGTACCCACGTGCAGAATGCTCCCCTTGCCATTAGTATCCCAAAGGAGTACTGATTCTGGCCCAAACTCACCCAATCAATAGCCGCAGGTCCTCCTTAGAGGATGAAAACAAAACTGGCATTGACTTTATTCAAGGTTTACAGTTGCAAAAACACACACAGGGTATGCACAGAAAACAATGGAAAACACACGCCAGCCTTTCCATACTTCCACACACACGCCCTAATGAAACAAAGGCTGAGGGGCAGAGAGATCTGGTTTGAGCCAGATCCAGGTGGGTTTGATGGGATCATGTGGAAAAAAGGAATCAATTACACATACCCATAAGGGAAACAGCACAGTATATATACTACTACTATACATGACACTCTACAATAAATACATAAGGGAATAATAATACAAAGCAGACATCAGGGAATAGGACACAGAAAACACAAACACCCTGTACCTAGAATTGTAGGTACAAGGTGACTTCAACATAAGAGAGGACAGGGAAACAATATAAACATCAGGCCTGCACCTCCCAAACGCATTTCTAGGTCCATGTACCCAAGTTCAAAGTGACTCTCGTCGCAGGGGGCACTCCTCACATCCCGGCCACTTTAAAACAATAAAGCGGTTAGGATGAGTAGAGCGTCCTTGTAACAGCAATTGGGGTGTACTGGTCTCCAGCTTGTGGACCAGACCCAAAGCTGCTACAGCGTCCATCCCTTCTCTTAAGCCAAGCTGATCCGCAGCAGCTTCCTTCTCACAACCCTCAGCCAGAACTTGAGGGAGTGCTGTATCTTTCTAAGTATCTCTCCACAATCACCAGACGCAGCTTAGTGCATGGGAAAATGAGAATGAAAATGAGAGCAGTTTTATGGACAACAGAAAGGGCAGAGGTAACATGAAACAATCAACCAAATACATTGTCTACATGAGGGGGGAGTTGAATTCCTAAAGAAGACACAGACACCTAATCAGTTACACAATAGATGAGATTAACAAACACAGAGCATCAGATAAATCTAAGAACATACAGATAGGAGAATAATACGTCTACATTGTATCACAAACACAAACTAACTCCTAAAATACCAACAGTTTCAAGCTAGATGTATTTCTAACTCATTAACCTTTAGCTGACCACTATGCCCATTGTCTTTGATAACTGGCTTTGCCAAATTGGTCCCCGATCTCTTGGCAGGATGCCAGCATTAGGGATGGGCTGCCGATTCGACTCGAACGTTAGTTTGATCGGCCGATCGAGTGTTTGGCGAATGCCGAACATTATAGGATGTTCGTGGTCTGTTCGACCGCGGACATTTCATAATAAAAAATTCCTGAAAATGCGTTCACAGTTCTCCTAAATGTACCAGCAGCTGTCAGTACATTTAGGAGACCTGTGGCTGCAGCCCCCCGGCCCCCGTGCCTTCAGCCCTCCTGTTCCTCCACTGTTTGTCTCCGGTTCCTCTGCCTCACGCCTCGTCTTCATGCTGACTGAGCCCTGATTCGGCAAAGTCCTGCGCCTGACCTGGACATTGCCCAATCAGAGCTCTAATTCAATATTGAGCCCTGATTGGGCAAAGTCCAGGTCAGGTGCAGGACTTTGCCCAATCAAGGCTCAGCATGAAGACGAGGAGTGGGGCAGAGGAGCCGCGTCTGGTCGGAGGAGCAGACGGTCTGGAGGAACAGGAGGCTGGGACAGCAGCAGGACAGGTGAGGTATGGGGGCCGGGGGCTGCAGCCACAGGTACATTTAGGAGAACTGTGAACACATTTTGCATGTTCGACCCCCATTGGGTTGCATTGTGTTCGGGTTTGTATTCGAACATTTGAGCTGTTCTAATGTTCGAATATGAACCGAACACAGGGGTGTTCGGCCCATCACTAGCCAGCATCCACAATTCTCCATTGGGCACAGAGGCCACGTAAAGTGTGGGCAAGGGTGCCAAGGAGGGTGAGGGCACAAAGGTAGAGGGAGCTTTGGTTACAGTCCTTTTAGGAAAGTTTGAGTGATGAGAACACAATCACACATGACTCACACCACACCGTAGAAAAAACCTTGTCGAAACAGACAAAAGAGGGTATATCTGCATAAACAGAACCAAACGTGGAACAAAGAAACAGGAGCAGGAATGTGGGCCTGTTGTACTACATAAATCCTTTTAAAGTAATAATATTCCGAACGAGGCTGCATCATAATATGAACTTGGTTTTAAATGAGCTAGAGAAGTTCATTAGGATTTTTATATTGTCACTAGGCTGGATTTTTATGGCCAGCAACATTGTAATTCTTTAGTGCTTCATTTACTTATTGCTTATTAATATAGGAAACTATTATAATTTAATGTTCAAAAGGGCATTCAGTAAGTATTGTGTAATGAGTTCAGCACTATAACAATACAGAATGCCCTTCTAGCGTATCTGTTCCAACATTAAGTTGCTACACTTCATGAATTTTACTTTAGAAAAATCTCTTTTGATGTCAGAGATCCATTTGATGTATCCACGTGGCTTATCAAGCATTTCTATTGTATCTAAATATTTGGTGAAATTACTCTTAATCTTTTGAACATATAGTTTTTTTGGATGAATGCACCAGGCAATTATTTTTAATCTAAAAAGTAATTCCAATTTTCGCAGAAATCTGTAAGCACTAAAAGAGAAGAAAGAAACAAAAAAATACTCTGTATATAAAGACACGCGGAGCTTTTATCTGCTGCTAGATAATGTGCGTGCTTTTTTCCTTTTAAGTTGTTTTTTTTTACATATATATCTTTTATATATATAAATATATATATGTTTTTTTGCATATATTGTCTGGGTTATAGACTGATTAAAATAATTGTATCTCTATTTCATGGATAGCTAAAAGAAAAAGAATAAATATATTCAGAGATAAGTTTCATATAGAAGATACTTTCTTCCTGTTTTCTACAGCGACATTATTTTATGTTTTTGTTTTATTTAACTTATCTTCCTGATCTAACGGCCTTAACCCCTTCACTACTAACCAAATTTTGTTGAAAAAAAAGTATCCTATAATATATTTGAAACGCTTGATGCAAAGCTAACAATTAATTTTACGGTAAATTACATAATTTGCACAGAGATAGTTGTTCTGACAAAAATTAAAAGAATGGAAACTTGCAAATTTATACGATTTCTTGTATTTGTTTATCCATTAAAGAGATATAGTTCGAATTAAAGATTCTGAACTCTAGATGGCGTCTCTTATCTTAGACAATTTCACAAGTGGTCTGCATTATCAGCATACAGGCAGAAATGGCATTTGTGTCAAATACTGGAGCTGTTATAACCCTCTGAATCTTAACCCTGTACAGCAGTGAGTGACCCCATAGCTCTCCCTGTATTCTGCCAAATCCCTGGCTGCTGTAAGGTGTTGGTTCTGCTAATTACAGCAAGTTGTTCCTCTCTCCACGGTGACTGGAGAGTTAACTCGATTTTGGTAGTGAAAGGACTAATTAAAGAATGACATCTGCTGTTCAAGACCCAGAGCTTTATATAGTATTAAAAAGGTGTTAAAGAGAAATTATTTTGACAAATCACAATCACACAATCACAATCAAGTGGTTTCCATAGTATTTTTCACTCTCTCCCACCTACAATCCATTCTGAAAGCCTACGCCAGGCTCATCCACCTCACCCTCCGCTCTGTCTCTGCTCCTCTCTGCGAGTCCCTTCACTGGCTCCCCATCCACTGCAGAATTTAATTCAAAATCCTTACCCTGACCTACAAAGCCCTCACTTACTCAGCTCTCCACTACCTGTCCTTACTAATCACCAAATACACCCCAGCCCGCTCCCTAAGATCAAACAATGATCTGCGCCTAGCTTCTCCCCGCATCACCTCTTCCCATGATAGACTGCAGGACTTCTCACACGTAACCCCATCCCCTGGAACGCTCTCCCTCGTACGGTCAGACTTTCCCCTAGTTTCCCTTCCTTGAAACGCTCTCTTAAGGCATTTCTATTCAGGCAAGCCGACCACTCAACTCACTAAAACACCTCACTGCCCCAACCAGTCCATCACTCTAACCTTGCAGTCCATCACTCTCACCTCGCAGTCCTCTCCTCCTGTTTCCACCCCTAACCCTTCTAGATTGTGAGTTCCCACGGGAATAGGGCCCTCCTTTCCTCCTGTACTGGTTTATCAAATGTTGTTCAGTCTCAATGTATTGTAACCCTGTCTATACTGTGCCCATTGTTCAGCGCTGCAGAATATGCTGAGGCTATATAAATAAAGTATAATAATAATAATAATATGTAAATTGATACTGATCATAATGAGATTATTAGCATTGCAATATCTGTATGTGCTGCATAATGCCTGTGTATGGCAATTACAGCAACACCTTGTATCTGTATGTGCTGCAGAATGCCTGTGTATGGCAATTACAGCAACACCTTGTATCTGTATGTGCTGCATAATGCCTGTGTATGACAATTACAGCAACAGCTTGTATCTGTATGTGCTGCATAATGCCTGTGTATGGCAATTACAGCAACAGCTTGTATCTGTATGTGCTGCATAATGCCTGTGTATACAATTACAGCAACACCTTGTACCTGTATGTGCTGCATAATGCCTGTGTATTGCAATTGCAGCAACACCTTGTATCTGTATGTGCTGCATAATGCCTGTGTATGGCATTTACAGCAACACCTTGTATCTGTATGTGCTGCATAATGCATGTGTATGGCAATTACAGCAACACCTTGTATCTGTATGTGCTGCATAATACCTGTGTATGGCAATTACAGCAACACCTTGTATCTGTATGTGCTGCATAATGCCTGTGTATGGCATTTACAGCAACACCTTGTATCTGTATGTGCTGCATAATGCATGTGTATGGCAATTACAGCAACACCTTGTAACTGTATGTGCTGCATAATGCCTGTGTATTGCAATTGCAGCAACACCTTGTATCTGTATGTGCTGCATAATGCCTGTGTATGGCATTTACAGCAACACCTTGTATCTGTATGTGCTGCATAATGCCTGTGTATGGCAATTACAGCAACACCTTGTATCTGTATGTGCCGCATAATGCCTGTGTGTGGCAATTACAGCAACACCTTGTATCTGTATGTGCTGCATAATGCCTGTGTATGGCAATTACAGCAACACCTTGTATCTGTATGTGCTGCATAATGCCTGTGTATGGAGGGCCGGTGCTAGACTATTTTGCACCCTAGGCCAGACCAGCTACTTGCGCCCCCCCAAAAAAAACCACGTGACATGTGTGAACGTATCAGAGCTCACACATGGGCATATACTGGCCCCAGTAGCTCACACATGGGTATGTACTGCCCAAGTAGCTCACACATGGGTATATACTGACCCAGTAGCTCACACATGGGTGTATATTGTACCCAGCAGCTCACACATGGGTA
Source organism: Leptobrachium leishanense (assembly GCA_009667805.1). Taxonomy (NCBI): domain Eukaryota; kingdom Metazoa; phylum Chordata; class Amphibia; order Anura; family Megophryidae; genus Leptobrachium; species Leptobrachium leishanense. The sequence goes on along the minus strand of CM019063.1, from coordinate 54,457,458 downwards.
TATATTGCCCCCACAGCTCACACATGGGTATATATTGCCCCAGCAGCTCACACATGGGTATATATTTCCCCCAGAAGCTCACACATGGGTATATACTGCCCCCAGTAGCTCACAAATGTCACGGTTCCCGGATCCCACCACGCAGTCCTTAAAGCCCAACACTCCACAGAGCCCAAAAGCTACCAACAGGGTAGCCGTAGAAGAATCCCTAACTGTCTGGTCCTTATAATTGGCCAGGTATACTATCTAGACAGAAAGGATTAATCAAAGACAATGTCGTAATACAAAACCAGGTCAGCAACACGGGGGTAGTCAGACGAGCCAGAATCAGGAATACAGAGTATAGAATAGTCAAAGGGAATATCCGGGTCGATATCAGTGCAGGAGCGTAGTACAAGAAAATAGTCTAGGGCAACGGAAGGCAGAATAGTCAGAAAACAATCAGAGGTCAATAACAGGTTCAATCACGAGAGAATACAAGTACAGGGAGCTCAGGTATGGATAACCACGATCTGGCACTGCTTAGAAGGAACTGTTGGTTTTTAAAAGACCTGGACTCTTCTGATAGGTCCGCGTCACCAGACAGTGCCCCCCTCTCAAGCCGCGCCTCATGCAACCACCTCCCTGCCTGACTCTATTTAAACCGGGCGCTGGTAAGCGAGCAGCATCAGACATGCTACCGCCGAGCACACCGGAGGGGCTGGAAGCCCCAAATGTTACAACACATGGATATACACTGCCCCCAGTAGCTCACACATGGATATATACTGCCCCAGTAGCTCACACATGGATATATACTACCTGCAGTAGCTCACACATGGGTATATACTGCCCCCAGTAGCTCACATATGGGTATATACTGCCATAGTAGCTCACACATTTATATATTTTGCCCGCAGTAGCTCACACATTGATATATATATTGCCCCAGTAGCTCACACATGGATATATACTGCCCCAGTAGCTCACACATGTGTATATACTGCCCAGTAGCTCACACATGGGTATATACTGCCCCCAGTAGCTCACATATGGGTATATACTGCCCCCTGTAGCTCACACATGGGTATATATTGCCCCCAGTAGCACACACATGGGTATATACTGCCGAAGTAGCTCACACATGGGTATATACTGCCCAAAGTAGCTCACACATGGCTGGGTATGATGTGATGGGTCTCTCCGCCGGCTGCTGTCACATCACTCTATCACACTGTGCGCTTGCTCTGGCCCCTGGGCGCAGCTTGATCATTGAAGACAGCTCGCGGTGGCTGTCCATGCTGAGGGGGCGGGGTTATCTCCGCTTCCCTCACTCTCTATTAGACAGCCACCGCGAGCTGTCTTCCATGATCAAGCTGCGCCCAGTGGCCAGAGCAAGCGAGCAGCGTGATAGAGCGGTGTGACAGCGGCTGGCGGAGAGACCCATCACATCATATCCATGATCCACATATCCATGTGTGAGCTACTGTTGGTCTCGGCTGCACCCTAAGCGGCGCTGCGCTCTACGCAGGCGCCTAGCTCGCCTAGCGGCAGCGCCGGCTCTTTGTGTATGGCAATTACAGCAACACCTTGTATCTGTATGTGCCACATAATGCCTGCGTATGGCAATTAAAGCAACACCTTATATCTGTATGTGCTGCATAATGCCTGTGTATGGCAATTACAGCAACACCTTGTATCTGTATGTGCTGCATAATGCCTGTGTATGGCAATTACAGCAACACCTTGTATCTGTATGTGCTGCATAATGCCTGTGTATGGCAATTACAGCAACACCTTGTATCTGTATGTGCTGCATAATGCCTTTGTATGGCAATTACAGCAACACCTTGTATCTGTATGTGCCGCATAATGTCTGTGTATGGCAATTACAGCAACACCTTGTATCTGTATGTGCTGCATAATGCCTGTGTATGGCAATTACAGCAACACCTTGTATCTGTACTGTGCTGGCATTTACACTCATTATAACCCCTGAATCCTATCCCTGTGCAGCAGTGACTGACTGTACTGGTTTATCAAATGTTGTTCAGTCTCAATGTATTGTAACCCTGTCTATACTGTGCCCATTGTTCAGAGCTGCAGAATATGCTGACGTTATATAAATTAAGTATAATAATAATAATAATATGTTAATTTGTAGTGATCATAATGATATTATTAGCAATGCAATATCTGTATGTGCTGCATAATGCCTGTGTAGGCAATTACAGCAACACCTTGTATCTGTATGTGCTGCAAAATGCCTGTGTATGGCAATTACAGCATCACCTTGTATCTGTATGTGCCGCATAATGCCTGTGTATGGCAATTACAGTAACACCTTGTATCTGTATGTGCCGCATAATGCCTGTGTATGGCAATTACAGCAACGCCTTGTATCTGCATGTGCCGCATAATGCCTGTGTATGGCAATTACAGCATCACCTTGTATCTGTACGTGCCGCATAATGCCTGTGTATGGCAATTACAGCATCACCTTGTATCTGCATGTGCTGCATAATGCCTGTGTATGGCAATTACAGCAAATCCTTGTATTTGTCAAAGCTGCATAATGCCTGTGTATGGCAATTACAGCAACACCTTGTATCTGTATGTGCTGCATAATGCCTGTGTATGGCAATTACAGCAACACCTTGTATCTGTACTGTGCTGGCATTTACACTCATTATAACCACCTGAATCGTATCCCTGTACAGCAGTGACTGACCCCACAGCTTTCCCTGTAGTCTGCTCAAAGTTTGTTGAGCTTTTTGCAGTGAGGTTTGCAGGCTGCTTTTGCAATTTTCTCTGCAGCAATGCATAATGATGGGATTGAAATGTAGATGGGGATTAACGCTCTCTAGTAAGAACAGCAATACTGCATTAAAAATTCATGCAAGTAGTCTTTCATGGTCTACATTATTATTATTATTTTAATTAATAAAACAAATATGTGGATTTTGGGCATGAAGGTGTTAACCACTTCAATGCGGAGGACGCGCTCAGCACGATGACGCCAGTCCTAGAGTTAACCCCTAACTGGCACCAACGGTGGAGATAGGGAGTTCCAATGAACTCCCTATCTCCCGATCCGTGGCAGTTAGAGGTTAATGTTTGGTATGGTTGGATCGGCCAGAGCATGGCCGTTCCAACGATACCAAACATGAAAGTGAAAAAAGTTTTTTAAAAAAAATTAAAATTAAAATTAAAAATAAAAATATATTTAAAAAAAAAATTATAAAAAAAAAATAAACATTTTTTTTTCTTTTTTTTGGTTTGTTAATGCAGCAATATTGTTCCCATTTCAATTATAATGTGAACAATGATGCTGCACTAACGATTTTTGTATGCGGTGCGTTTGTTAAAAATCGCGTAATTTTCCGGAAAAAAAAATGTAACGAGACCCCATCTCTAATTTTTTTAACAAGCGCACCCCATACAAAATATAACCGCAATTGCTTGCATGTTAAAATGTGAAAAAAACACTTTACACGTTGTAAATTATTGAAAATACATATTTTATTGCATTTTTTGTTATAATATACAGACATGACATTACATATACATATAATAATGACATATTATGAATCTACCGAGTCTGACGGAAAGAACGATATATAATATGTCTGGGTAATATACTAAAATAAGCCTTCAAAACACGTTTAAACATGATGAGCAAAACCGGTAAAAATGACCTCAGCACAGGGGCGGGAAAAGCCTCAGCAGCGAAAGGGTTAATGGCTCACTCACTATTGTTAAAGACTGGCGTGGAATTGAGCATTGGATGTTTAACCCCTTAAGTACCAAGTGATTTTCCAAAAAAACATTGCCAGAAACAAGTGTTGTTTTGTAAAAATAACTTTTAATTAATTATAGTAAGAAATGTTTGTGCATATTCCCAGTGTATTTCTTACTGCAATAGCATATTTGGCCAGTAGATGGCATCATCTCCTGGCAAACTGAGTTACAGCCGTTACAGCTGCAGCTCGATTTTCTTTCTTCTCTTTGCATCAGCTGCTGAAAGCCCAATGTCAGGGCATCATCAGCCGATTTTACACAGTTTTAGCTCTTTAGGCATTATTCCCACAGGACTAAAACCTTGGGGGCAACTTTTGCAGCCCAAAAGCCAACAAAATTAGTTTGCAGCAAACAAATTTAATTTGCTTTTGGGCTGCAGATCTGCTGATCAAGATATCTCGATATGGGGCCACCGGATGTTGCCTTCGAAGACCGAGATATCTCGACCTCGGTAGTGAAGTGGTTAATATATAAACCTTCATCAGGTATAACTCTAACACGATGCGATGAATGTAAACGAAAGCAAGGAGAGCATGGCATAGCAGCAGCGCGGTTAAAGAGCGATGACAGGGAGCGAAGATATTTTCAGGCCGGGGTTGAGGAGCACAAGAAAAACGCGCTCTCCCTCAATGCAAAAATAATACATTGCTTGAAGGATCTGGAAGCGTGTAAACTTGCGGGCAAGTTAAAATATAGACTGGCGGAGGACAAATATCCTATGTCAATATGGAGATGACGGAGCCGGCGTCGGAAAGTCGATGCTGTCCAAACGCTAGACCTGAGAGGCTATTATCTTTATTCAATCTGAGCACCGCCACGATCTGTATTAGCATGATTATCATCCCTGGGAGACGTCCCTTCCCAGTCGCCCACCGTTGCCAAGGTTAACAGCATCAAAATTGTGTTTCTCTTTTTTTTCCGTCTGCAATGAACCTTAGTCTGTAGAAAAAGATAGAGCAAGTCATTTTTTCCGTAATGCATCTAATAATGGCGTGCTGTCCTCAACTTTATTTTCGATCCTATGGGGCATCGGGAGATTTATTCAAAACCATACAGAGCCTAAAATAATCATTATCTTCCATATAATGGATAACATTATAGTCTGTGCACTTTCACTCGCAGGCATGTCTGTCAAAAGCGCAATTTTCCAGCTTTCCAGCTCCTGTGACTCTTTCTTACTTACTGTGACCCAAAATGGGAACTATTTTTCTTTTCATTATGAGCTGTCACTTTTTCATCTTGGCAGCCCGATGATAGAGTTTCATTCATCTTCAATATTACCTTGCTGGGGACCAGTGACACCCTGTGACACCATGCAAAATGCAATGCATCTCCAAGCATATGCTTGTAATCTAGGGAAAGCAATCTGTTTATACAACGTTTAGTTTGTGGTTTGTGTTTTTTTTTGTGTGCTTACTTATATATATATATTTTTCCCCCTCTCGTTTTAAGGATATCCATTGGCAAATTGGAATATGTTTGGGAAGAAGTGATAATGAAACTTTCTCTTATTGCGCCTGGGATAATAAAGAATGATTGGAATTGTGTGAGCGTGAAATCCTTTGATGTGATACATAATTTACCTGTGATAAGATAATGGAATGTTGGAATCGTGCGCTCTCGTAAAATGCCTTGATTGGGACCACTTTCATTAGCAGTGAATAATGTCAGAGGTACACTTTGTTGAACGGACGTGGTATCTGATTTTCATGCATTTATAATTGTCGTCGGGTGTTTGGATGGAAATATGTCGCTGATACAATGTAGCAACTCCTAGGAGTTAAATGGAATCTATAGAATATGTTTTAGGGGATAACTTAGAAAGAATTATGTTTACAAACGAAAAGGGACACGACCACTTACATAAACTGTAACTAGATTACTTGCGCATTACAAATAAAACCCACATTATCTCCTTTCCAGCTGTCGCCACTTCTCTCACTAATTACTCTTACTAAGCCCAAACTTCTGGTCCTTCCCATGCAATCCCCACGATATTATTCTGGCCACCAGTTTCACCTTCCCTCTGCTCCCATTTGTTTCAGTTACCCCAGTATTTCCTCTCATATCATGTAAGTCTGCTGTTTGTGCTTCCACATTATAAAGCGCTACGGAATCTGTTGGCACTGTAGAAGTACTTGTAACTGTAACTTTGTATTTCTGTAACAACTGTAACGGTTCAATGTTTCTTGAACCCAGGACATACTTAAAAACTAGAGAAATCTCAATGTATCCTTCCTGGTAAAATTCTTTATAAATAAATAAATTTAAAAAATAAATAAACATTATAACACACATTATAAAACACGTTATAAAACACACACTGTTGTTTTTTTCTTTGTTTGAAGTAATTGCATGTAAAAAGTAAAAAATAAATGTAGTTCTTTTATCTCCTGTTTCCAGTTCGTGGACTTTTCCCCATGATGCAACATTTACCAAAATCTGAAAAAGGGGTGTAGATAGGCGCTGATGGTAAAAACTTGATAGCTGGTAAGTCCCAGTGCCGCTGTTCACTTAGAGGGATTGTCCTTGTTCAACACAATTCGAGAAAAATTATTTGAGTATGGCAAGTGTAGCGCCATCCATTTCTTGATGTCCCCAATTTGACCTTAAAAGAAATGAAAGGAGAAAAAAGAGATCATGGTGCAGACTATATCAACCAGAATTCCATAATTTGTGGTTCTATCTCACTCACATCTTACAGAGCCAACCAGCTCTGGGATCTTGCGCTTTAGGGTACTTATTGGCCACCCAATCGCCCTCTTGTAGTCCCAGTCATCCACGAGATGTGGTTCAGGACCTAAATCCAGGTCCGAAGAATAATCGCCTGGGTGGTTGTTTGGAAGGTTGGAGCCAACTGATGAAGCCTTAGGGATGTTATATCCTAGGTGAAACGTGTCTTGGCTGTTTTATCATATATTTTATGGAATAAAATTATTTTATTTTATATACTGCTGAACTTCTGCGTTCTTCCTATGGTGATTGGTCTTTAGGGTTGGTACAACCTTCCAAACCTTCCAGTACCCTAAAGCGCAAGATCCCAGAGCTGGTTGGCTCTGTAAGATGTGAGTGAGAACCACAAATTATGGAATTCTGGTTGATATAGTCTGCACCATGATCTCTTTTTTCTCCTTTCATTTCTTTTGAGGTCAAATTGGGGAGATCAAGAAACGTAATAATTTTCTGAGATTGGAAATTCCCTCTGTGCTACACTTGCCATACTCAAATTTACAAAAATCTAATGGTGAGTTTTACTTTGTGGCTGTGCTTTATTTTTTACAGTATTTACCAGTTAATGAGGTGGAGGATGGAATGTTTATATAAGGCAGGAAGGGATGTATTGTGTTCTCCAGGCTACTCCAGATAAGATATGAGAGCTGAATGAGATAATACAGCTAGTTTAAAAGACTTCTAATCTACCCCCTGGTTATGTCCTTTGAATACATCCCACACAAAACAATGATGTGAGGTGGTGACTGACCTATTCACTCCATTCTATGGCCAAAGCCACAAAGTGAGGAGGTTCACTTCAGAGACCCTGAATAGTAAATTCACCACAGGGTCGACTAACTGAAATCACCAAAAAGCGCTGAACCAGGAAGCACCGAAATTTCGCTGAAATTCCTGTGCTTTCTGAATACCCCTACAGTCTTCTATGCAAACCTACTGATGCTGTATCTACAGGACAGCAATCCCAATCCTATAAGAACAGGGTGCTGGCTTTATCAATCATGAATGGTTTACCGAGAAAGAACCCAAATGTTTATTATCCCTCAGCGTAATGATAAATGAATTATGCGGAAAAATCATAGAGTAGCATGTGGAAGAAGAGATGTGCACCGCTGAAAATTTTGTTTAGCTTTTTTTTTCCCAGGTGTTTTTTGTAGTTTCGGGTCGTTTTGTACTGCTTTTGTTTCGATTCGGGGATTCGATATCGATTCAAAATTTGGACACGATTCAATATTTCAGATCGATAAGGCGATTCGGGTCATTTTGGTGTTTGGATCATTTCAGCGATTTGGTGATTCGGGTATTTTTGTTCAGTTTGTTTTTTAGTTTTTTAATGAGTTATTTGGTTTTTACTGCTTATTTAAGAATGAGAAGCAGATTTACTACCAATAGAGGGAAAGTTATTTTACTTATTTATTCTTTTCAGATTTTTTGAGTGAAATTTTAGGTTTCTGAACTTTTTTTAAAGAAACAAGGCTTTTTAACCCATGGGTTTCAATGCAGCATATGAATCCGCACACTGCCGGGCAGCACCTCTACAGTATAATAATGCAGCATATGATTCCGCACACTGCCGGGCAGCACCTCTACAGTATAATAATGCAGCATATGATTCCGCACACTGCCGGGGAGCACCTCTACAGTATAATAATGCAGCATGTGAATCCACACACTGCCGGGCAGCACCTCTACGGTATAATAATATAGCATAACCAACTGAACCGAATGACCCGAAATGATCTGGATCACCGAAATGATCCAAACGCCGAAATGACCCGAATCACCGAATCGACCGGATTTATAGAATCGACCCAAAATTTTGAATCATCTGAAGTATCGAATCAAATGACTCGATATTTTGAATCGATCCGAAATTTCGTGTGGTCGCCATTTCAGATTCGGGATGCCCTCGGAAGCATGAAATGGTACATTTCGTCTGAAAATCGAATCAGCATGAAACAAATTGCACATCCCTATGTGGAACCAACATGAGACTGCTACGAGCAGGTCACTTACCAAAACTCACTGAGGACAGCAATGCGAGTTTTCCAAATGGCACGTGGTTCACATGTACATAAGCTTTCTGTTTCTGATGAGATTTTAACTATATATTTTGGCCCCTCTGCTGTCTCGGCTTGTAATAAAAATTCAAAAATCGATAAACACGATGAGAGTCCGTGGCAACTTGTGCGAACTCCCTTAATCTGGGTTGTGTAAGGTCAACGGAAGAACACTGGTTTCCTTTGGTGAGCGGTAAGAGGATTTGGCTGACCGTGTTGTCCTCGGCACCGGGAAACCAGAGGCATGGATTTTTTATGTAATATGTTATTTGTCTTAAGTGGATGGGAAAAAGACAATAATATTAGGGATGTGCAATTCGTTTCGTTCCGAATTGAATTTTGTACGAAATTTACCATTTTTGTTCTTTCGGGAGCATTTCCGATACGAAATATCGGCCGCCTGAAATTACGAACTCCCGAATCAAAGTGTCAACATAAACAAAATCATTTGGTTATGAGACCTAAACTAATTAAAACAGAAAACAAATGATACAAAATGCAGAAAAAACTATCAAAAACAAAATAAATCAACTTCGTAAAGATCTTAACTGAAACGAAAAATAAAGTAACCAAAATGATCTGACATGAAAAAAAAATGAACAAAATCATCTAAAACGAAAAAAGAAAAGGAACAGGTCACCTTTTAATTAATGCAGATGCTGCCTGTGCTCCTATTTAATATGTATTACAGGGCACTTTAAAATTAATGCAGATGCTGTGCCCCTATATAATATGTATTACATGTCACTGTATAATTAAAGCAGATTCTGTGCCCCTATATAATATGTATTACAGGTCACTTTATAATTAATGCAGATGCTGTGCCCCTATATAATATGTATTACAGGTCACTTTATAATTAATGCAGATTATGTGCCCCTATATAATATGTATTACAGGTCACTTTATAATTAATGCAGATTATGTGCCCCTATATAATATGTATTACAGGTCACTTTATAATTAATGCAGATTATGTGCCCCTATATAATATGTATTACAGGTCACTTTATAATTATTGCAGATTATGTGCCCCTATATAATATGTATTACAGGTCACTTTATAATTAATGCAGATGCTGTGCCCCTATATAATATGTATTACAGGTCACTTTAAAATTAATGCAGATGCTGTGCCCCTATGTAATATGTATTACAGGTCACTTTATAATTAATGCAGATTATGTGCCTCTATATAATATATATTACAGGTCACTTTATAATTAATGCAGATTATGTGCCCCTATATAATATGTATTACAGGTCACTTTATAATTAATGCAGATGCTGTGCCCCTATATAATATGTATTACAGGTCACTTTATAATTAATGCAGATTATGTGCCTCTATATAATATATATTACAGGTCACTTTATAATTAATGCAGATGCTGTTCCCCTATATAATATGTATTACAGGTCACTTTATAATTAATGCAGATGCTGTGCCCCTATATTATATGTATTACAGGTCACTTTATAATTAATGCAGATTATGTGCCCCTATATAATATGTATTACGGGTCACTTTGTAATTAATGCAGATGCTGTGTCCCTATATAATATGTATTACAGATCACTTTATAATTAATGCAGATGTTGTGCTCCTATATAATATGTATTACAGGTCACTTTATAATTAATGCAGATGCTGTGCCCCTATATAATATGTATTACAGGTCACTTTATAATTAATGCAGATGCTGTGCCCCTATATAATATGTATTACAGGTCACCTTATAATTAATGCAGATTATGTGCCCCTATATAATATGTATTACAGGTCACTTTATAAGTAATGCAGATTATGTGCCCCTATATAATATGTATTACAGGTCACTTTAAAATTAATGCAGATGCTGTTCCCCTATATAATATGTATTACAGGTCACCTTATAATTAATGCAGATTATGTGCCACTATATAATATATATTACAGGTCACTTTATAATTAATGCAGATTATGTGCCCCTATATAATATGTATTACAGGTCACTTTATAATTAATGCAGATTATGTGCCCCTATATAATATGTATTACAGGTCACTTTATAATTAATGCAGATTATGTGCCCCTATATAATATGTATTACAGGTCACTTTATAATTAATGCAGATGCTGTGCCCCTATATAATATGTATTACATGTTACTTCATAATTAATGCAGATGATGTGCCCCTATATAGTATGTATTACTGGTCACTTTATAATTAATGCAGATGCTATGCTCCTATATAATATGTATTACAGGTCACTTTATAATTATTGCAGATGCTATGCTCCTATATAATATGTATTACATGTCACTTTATAATTAATGCAGATGCTGTGCCCCTATATAATATGTATTACAGGTCACTTTATAATTAATGCAGATTATGTGCCACTATATAATATATATTACAGGTCACTTTATAATTAATGCAGATTATGTGCCCCTATATAATATGTATTACAGGTCACTTTATAATTAATGCAGATTATGTGCTCCTATATAATATGTATTACAGGTCACTTTATAATTAATGCAGATTATGTGCCCCTATATAATATGTATTACAGGTCACTTTATAATTAATGCAGATGCTGTGCCCCTATATAATATTATTACAGGTCACTTAATAATTAATGCAGATGATGTGCCCCTATATAGTATGTATTACTGGTCACTTTATAATTAATGCAGACGCTATGCTCCTATATAATATGTATTACAGGTCACTTTATAATTATTGCAGATGCTATGCTCCTATATAATATGTATTACATGTCACTTTATAATTATTGCAGATGCTGTGCTCCTATATAATATGTATTACAGGCAGTGGCGTAGCGTGGGGGGGGGCCTCGGGGGCGGTCGCCCCGGGCGCAATTTTCTGAGGGGGCGCAAAATTTCAAAAGAAATTTGAACCACTAATATTTTCCAGCAGGGATCAGCAAGGTGTCTGCTCATGGACAATGGTGTCCTGTCCGTGAGAGGCCCTTCCACGGGCAGCCACCAGTTTTATAGTGCCGGCAGTGACTTAGCACTCCGCGTCCAGAAGGGAGGACCGGGACAGAAAATTCTGGTCCTGACTCCTCCTCAACACATTAGTCACGTGAAGCAGCGCAGCATTATCCGACAGAACACGGACGCTGTACCACGCTTGTCAGCCCCCTTGAAGCCCTGTGCCAGGCCTTGCCACTGGCAGCCCTGCAGCTGCTGTACAGGAAGGAGGGAGGGAGGCGCCTGCCCTGCAGCACATTTAAAATCCTGTCTCCACTAAGCCTCCTGGACAGCTTCCCCCCCCAAGCCACCAGCAACTCCACGCAGGTAGGTGACACTGTGAGACACCAGAGCAGCGTGACCAACACACAGTGAGGGGGTACGGGGAGAGGGTGACTGGAGGTTCAGGGAGAGAATGACTGGGGATACTGGGGGAGTGTGACTGGAGGTACTTGGATAGATAGTTGAGAGAGAGAGTGACTGGGGTACTGGGAGGGAGTGACTGGGGGTATTGGGAGAGAGTGACTGGGGTATTGGGAGGGAGAGAGTGACTGGGGTACTGGGAGAAAGTGTGGGTACTGGAAGAGAGTGACTGGGGGTACTGGGAGAGAGTGACTGAGAGGTAATGGGAGAGAGTGACTGAGAGGTAATGGGAGAGAGTGACTGGGTACAGTGTGAGAGTGGATCTATGCTAGGGTATAATGGGACAGGGTGACCGGTAGCAGTGGTGTAGCATGGGGGGGGGCATGTGTGTTTAATATTTTACATCAGTATTTTGTTAATATACAATACATGTGCTTGTGGGGTAAAGGGGGTCAATACTCTACTGGTAGAAGGGAATCAGGGTGTGTTACCGTGTCCACAGGTTGGGGGGGCGCACAATTCTTGCCTTGCCCCGGGCGCTGACAACCCACGCTACGCCGCTGATTACAGGTCACTTTATAATTAATGCAGATGCTGTGCCCCTATATAATGTGTATTACAGGTCAATTTATAATTAATGCAGATGTTGTGCTCCTATATAATATGTATTACAGGTCACTTTATAATTAATGCAGATGCTGTGTCCCTATATAATATGTATTACATGTCACTTTATCATTAATGCAGATGTTGTGCCCCTATATTATATGTATTACAGGTCAATGTATAATTAATGCAGATGTTGTGCCCCTATATAATATATATTACAGGTCACTTTAAAATTAATGCAGATGCTGTTCCCCTATATAATATGTATTACAGGTCACTTTATAATTAATGCAGATGCTGTGCCCCTATATAATATGTATTACAGGTCACTTTATAATTAATGCAGATTATGTGCCCCTATATAATATGTATTACAGGTCACTTTATAATTAATGCAGATTATGTGCCACTATATAATATATATTACAGGTCACTTTATAATTAATGCAGATTATGTGCCCCTATATAATATGTATTACAGGTCACTTTATAATTAATGCAGATTATGTGCCCCTATATAATATGTATTACAGGTCACTTTATAATTAATGCAGATTATGTGCCCCTATATAATATGTATTACAGGTCACTTTATAATTAATGCAGATGCTGTGCCCCTATATAATATGTATTACAGGTCACTTTAAAATTAATGCAGATGCTGTGCCCCTATGTAATATGTATTACAGGTCACTTTATAATTAATGCAGATTATGTGCCTCTATATAATATATATTACAGGTCACTTAATAATTAATGCAGATGCTGTTCCCCTATATAATATGTATTACAGGTCACTTTATAATTAATGCAGATTATGTGCCCCTATATAATATGTATTACGGGTCACTTTGTAATTAATGCAGATGCTGTGTCCCTATATAATATGTATTACAGGTCACTTTATAATTAATGCAAATGGTGTGCTCCTATATAATATGTATTACAGGTCACTTTATAATTAATGCAGATGCTGTGCCCCTATATAATGTGTATTACATGTCACTTTATCATTAATGCAGATGTTGTGCCCCTATATTATATGTATTACAGGTCAATGTATAATTAATGCAGATGTTGTGCCCCTATATAATATATATTACAGGTCACTTTATAATTAATGCAGATGCTGTGCCCCTATATAATATGTATTACATGTTACTTCATAATTAATGCAGATGATGTGCCCCTATATAGTATGTATTACTGGTCACTTTATAATTAATGCAGATGCTATGCTCCTATATAATATGTATTACAGGTCACTTTATAATTATTGCAGATGCTATGCTCCTATATAATATGTATTACATGTCACTTTATAATTATTGCAGATGCTGTGCTCCTATATAATATGTATTACAGGTCACTTTATAATTAATGCAGATGCTGTGCCCCTATATAATGTGTATTACAGGTCAATTTATAATTAATGCAGATGTTGTGCTCCTATATAATATGTATTACAGGTCACTTTATAATTAATGCAGATGCTGTGTCCCTATATAATATGTATTACATGTCACTTTATCATTAATGCAGATGTTGTGCCCCTATATTATATGTATTACAGGTCAATGTATAATTAATGCAGATGTTGTGCCCCTATATAATATATATTACAGGTCACTTTATAATTAATGCAGATGCTGTGCCCCTATATAATATGTATTACATGTTACTTCATAATTAATGCAGATGATGTGCCCCTATATAGTATGTATTACTGGTCACTTTATAATTAATGCAGATGCTATGCTCCTATATAATATGTATTACAGGTCACTTTATAATTATTGCAGATGCTATGCTCCTATATAATATGTATTACATGTCACTTTATAATTATTGCAGATGCTGTGCTCCTATATAATATGTATTACAGGTCACTTTATAATTATTGCAGAGGCTATGCATCTATATAATATGTATTACAGGTCACTTTATAATTAATGCAGATGCTGTGCCCCTATATAATATGTATTACAGGTCACTTTATAATTAATGTTGATGCTGTGCCCCTATATAATATGTATTACAGGTCACTGT